>OU342744.1:286332884-286932884 GCA_910589775.1 Avena eriantha | reverse complement strand
CATATTTATCCATTCTCGAATTTTTAAATCAAGGTTTGAGAAAAGTCTAAACAAATCGCCAGAAGTTTCTTTTCCTTGAGAATTTTCTACGCACAATTCCTTCAGTTTATTTATTTTATTTAACATTCCAAAATTTGAAAATTTTCGGGATGTTACAACCTCCAAAATAACTCATCCCAAAACATACTTTGTCTAAATGAGGCCAAAATTGGAACAATTGTGTATCTTTGAGTTGCAAACAATATAATGTCGGTCAAGATGGATTATTTTGTTTAAATAACGCATTTCCATTTGTTATGCCAAAAGCTTGAATTTCCCTTACTCATCTTTTTATCTGAGTGCCCTTGTTTTCCTTAGCTCTACTTAGTTTTCCCCTCCCGCTAAAGTTTTTCTCAATTTTCCCCTCCTGCTAAAGTTTTCCTCACTTTTCTCCTCTCTCATGTCTCAGTTTGGCTGCGCTCTGATTGGTCGAGATGTATGTCACACGGATGTTGGCCAACCACCATTGGATACATCATGATCCGACGGGATAGAGGTCTCTCTCTCCTTATGGGCGCACATACCCTCTACGGAGAGGAGAGCCCGACGAGATGTATGTCTCTCCCTCCCTTTCCCTATTGCACGTATACCAGCCGCATCTTCCTCCCCTCATATTGACATACGGCAGAGCGACAGTCCGAACGGCGTGCGACAGCGTGGATCTAAGCTGTTAGGTTCACAGCATAGAAAACAAAAAATTCCTATGATAGGAACTATACGCCAAGATCTATCTACTAGATACAAGAAACGGGTGGATATACATCCATAGAGAACTTACCCTCGAAGAAAACAAGGCTTTCTTAACGAGTTGGAACTCATGGATGATGTAGTCGTACGCTTGCCGATCTCAAGATCATGTGAAAGTCCTAGTGCCACAAATCAGCAGCGCATCTGTCCTCGCACACACATTCAGGCCACCGAACAACCTCCACCTCCTTGCTCCAGCGAATCAGCGGAAGCAGCAACTCCTTCCAGATGCAATGCCACCGGGAACATGTATCTCGCTAATCCAAGACCATGGGGGAATATATCTAGAGGGGGAGAGAGATCTTTCACAAGGAGGTGTGCTTTGTGAGGGAGGAGAGGGGGGCCTTTTATAGGAGAGGGGGGCTCCTCCCCTCCCATGGCCGGCGCCCATGGGGGGTGCCCCCACCTCTTCCTCATTCATGTGGTGGAAGCTCCACTCACATCAATGTAGCCTCCACCCAAAGTTCCACTCACATGCATTAAATTTCCACCAAATTTAATGCAACTCTCATTTAATAAAACTCTTTTATTTATTTTATTCAGAATTTTGTTAATTACTTTAATTAACAAACATTCACATAAAACCCCTTGTGACATTTCAATATCACATGCAGAACTAGTTTCTGCAATTTCACCCGAAACAATTCCGGTTTCCATCGAAATAATTCTAGCACTTTGTAATTCTTTCGTCTGAAACATATGTGCTATAAAAAAGTGTTTGGCAACCCTTAAGTGTGTCACCCGACAGTTCACGAATAATACAGACATGATTAAGACTCCTCTCAAATTAATAATCAGAAGTGGGACCTGGAGATCCATACTGACTCCTACACATTCAACGATGACTTCTGTGATCGTGAGAACCTTTAATATTAGTAACTTAATCCCTTTGTCTCGTGATATATTACATGTCCGAGATGCGATCATCGGTATCCAAATACCTAGTTTGATCTCGTTACCGACATGCACTCTTTTTCTCGTTCCCGTGATATAACATTCTAGTGATCACATCACTTGCTTGCAAGCTATCTTAATGTGATATCACCGAGAGGGCCCAGAGTATATCTATCCATCATTGGGATTGACAAATTCCACTCTTGATCCATGAGCCTCAACATAACTTCTTCGGAGTATCTGAACCCACCTTTATAGTCACTCTTTTACGGTGTGACGTTCGATGTTATCAAGTTACTCTTCTGATGTTAGCAATTAACATGATCTCATGGTCTAAGGATAAAGATTACTTCGTATGATGTTATAGAAATATAAACATAATGACTTTGATCGTAATGCTATACTTCGGATGAATGTTCATCACATCATTTCACAAATGTTGTGACCTTGTTATTAACAACATCCAATGTCCATGATCAGGAAACTTTGATCATCTTGTTAATCAACGAGCTAGTCTATAAGAGAGGCATAACTAGGAACCTTTTATTTGTTTATTAAACACACATGTATTGACGTTTCCTATCAATACAATTATAGCATGCAAAATAAACATCTATCATATACAAGGAATACATAATATCAACTTTATTATTGCCTCTCAGGGCATATTTCCTTCAGTCTCCCACTTGCACTAGAGACAATAATCTAGTTCACATAGTGATAAATCTAACACCCATGGAGTTCTGGTGTTGATCATGTTTTGCCCTAGGGAGAACTTTAGTCAACGGATCTGCTACATTTAGGTCCGTGTGTACTTTACAAATCTTTATATCTCCATCCTTGACATGCTCACGGATGGAGTGAAACCGGCGCTTAATATGCTTAGAATTCTTGTGAGACCTTGGTTCCTTGGTGTTGGTTATGGCTCCATTGTTGTCACAATAGATCACCAGTTGGTCTAATGCACTAGGAACCACACCTAGTTCCGTTATGAACTCCTTCATCCAAAGCGCTTCCCACGCCGCTTCTGAAGCAGCAACATATTTTGCCTCCGTCGTTGATCTAGCCACCACAGGTTGTTTGGAACTCCTCCAACTAACTGCTGCTCCGTTCAAGAGAAATACATATCCAGATTGAGACTTAGAGTCATCCAGATCGGTGTCAACACTAGCATCGACATAACACTTAGCAACTAGCTCTTCTTTACCTCCGTATACAAGAAACATATCCTTAGTTCTTCTTAAGTACTTAAGGATATTCTTGACCGCTATCCAGTGTTCTGAACCTGGATCAGATTGGTACCTACTAGTCAAACTAATAGCATGTGCCACATCCGGTCTTGTACATAGCATGGCGTACATTATAGAGCCTATGGCTGAGGCATAGGGGATCTTATCCATTATCTCTCTTTCTTCCGCCGTAGCCGGACTTTGAGTCTTACTCAATGTCTTGCCTTGCAACATAGGTAAGAACCCCTTCTTACTTCCGTCCATATTAAAGTTTTTTAATATCTTATGACGGTATCTACTTTGCGATAGCCCAATTAGGCGCCTTGATCTATCGCTATAGATTTTAATGCCTAATATATATGAAGCTTCACCAAGGTCCTACATCAAAATTTTGTTGTTTACATAACTTTTAACACTCTTTAAAAGATCTATATCATTTCCAATCAATAATATGTCATCCACATATAATATCAGAAATGCCACATTGCTCCCACTCACTTTCTTGTAAATACAAGCCTCTCCATAAGTTTGGACAAATCCAAACTCTTTGATCACCTCATCAAAGCGGAGATTCCAACTCCGGGATGCTTGTTTCATTCCATAGATGGATCGCTGAAGTTTGCATACCTTATCAGCATCCTTAGGATCGACAAAACCCTTAGGTTGTATCATATACAACTCTTCTTCAATATTACCATTGAGGAACGCGGTTTTGACATCCATCTTCCATATTTCATAATCGAAATATGCAGCAATTGCTAACATAATCCTAATCGACTTTAGCATCGCTACGGGAGAGAATGTCTCATCGTAGTCAACTCCTTGAATTTGTCGAAACACCTTTGCGAGAGCTTTATAGATGGTCACATTACCATCAGCATCAGTTTTTCTTTTGAAAATCCATTTATTCTCAACGGCCTTTCGATCGTGAGGTAAGTTCACCAAGGTCCAAAGCTAGTTTTCGTACATGGATTCCATCTCAGATTTCATGGCTTCTAGCCATTTGTTGGAATCCGGGCTCATCATCGCTTCTTCATACGTCGTAGGGTCATCTATTTCATCAATCATGAAATTTATAACAGGATTGCCGTACAGTTCAAGAGCTGCACATGTCCTGCTTGACCTGCGAGGTTCGGTAGTGTCCTCTTTCGGAGTTTCATGATCATTATCATTATCTCTCTCTTTATTAGGTGAAGTCAGCTCCGAAACAATTTTCGGTGCTGCGCCACTCGCCATTTCATGAAGAGAAGGTTCAATGACCTCTTCGAGTTCTACCTTCCGACTACTCACAACTTTTGCGAGAAACTCCTTCTCAAGAAAGGATCCATTCTTGGCAACAAAAACCTTGCCCTCGGATCTGTGATAGAAGGTATACCCAATAGTTTCCTTAGGGTATCCTATGAAGACGCATTTTTCTAATTTGGGTTCGAGTTTATCCGGCTGAACTTTCTTCACATAAACATCGCATCCCCAAACTTTAAGAAATGACAGCTTAGGTTTGTTTCCAAACCATAATTCATACGGTGTTGTTTCAATGGATTTAGATGGTGCCCGATTTAAAGTGAATGCAGCGGTTTCCAGTGCATAACCCCAAAATGACGGTGGCAAGTCAGTCAGAGACATCATAGATCGAACCATATCCAATAAAGTATGATTACGACGTTCTGACACACCATTACGTTGTGGTGTTCCGGCAGGCGTGAGTTGTGAAACTATTCCATAGTCTTTCATATGTGTGCTAAATTTGTAACTAAGATACTCTCCTCCATGGTCGGACCGCAGAAATTTGATCTTTTTGTTACAATGATTTTCCACTTCATTCTGAAATTCCTTGAACTTTTCAAAGGTTTCAGACTTATGTTTCATCAAATAGATATACCTGTATCTACTCAAATCATTCGTGAAAGTAACAAAATAACGATATCCACCTCGCGCCGACACACTCATTGGTCCACACACATCAGTATGTATGATTTCCAATAAATTTGTCGCCCGTTCCATTGAACTAGAAAACGGCGTTGTAGTCATCTTGCCCATAAGGCATGGCTCACATGTATCAAATGATTCAAAATTAAGTGATTCCAAAAGTCCATCAGAATGGAGTTTCTTCATGTGTTTAATGCCAATATGACCTAGACGGAAGTGCCACATATATGCAGATATATCATTATCAAGTTTAATCCTTTTAGCATCAACATAATCAATATGCGTAATACTACTATCGAGATCCAACAGAAATAAACCATTCATCATAGGTGCATGAACATAAAAGATATCATTCATGTAAATCGAACAACCAATGTTTTCAGATTTACAGAAATAACCACTTCGCATCAAACACGATCTGGATACAATGTTCATGCTCAGTGCAGGCACCAAATAACAAATATTTAGATTTATCACTAATCCCGACGACATATGGAGAGGCAGCATTCTGACGGCGATCACATCAACTCTTGATCCATTGCCGACCCGGATCGTGACCTCATCCCTTGCTAGCTATCGCTTGTTCCGTAGCCCTTGAATCGAGTTACATATATTAGCAACCGATACCGTATCAAATACCTAGGTGCTACTGCGAGTACTAGTCAAGTACACATCAATAACATGTATATCACATATACCTTTGTTTGCCTTGCCGGCCTTCTTGTCTGCCAAATATTTGGGGCAGTTGCGCTTCCAATGGCCAATCCCCTTGCAATAGTAGCACTCGGTATCAGACTTAGGGCCAGCTCGGGATTTCTTTTCAGGTGCGGCAACAGATTTGCCGTCCTTCTTTCCCTTTTGCTTGCATTTCTTGTCCTTTTTTAAACCAATGGTCTTATTGATCATCAACACTTGATGTTCTTTCCTAATCTCTACTTCTACAGCTTTAAGCATTGACAGAAGCTTGGGAAGACACTTCTTCATGCCCTACATGTTATAGTTCATCACAAAGCTCTTGTAGCTAGGTGGCAGAGATTGGAGAACACGATGTATGCCTAGGTCAATGGGAATCATTATTCTCAAAGACACAAGATTATCAGCGTACCTAGACATTTTGAGTATGTGCTCACTAACGGAGCTGTTCTCCTCCGTCATGCAGCTAAAGAACTTTTCAGAAGCATTATAACTCTCTACGGAAACATGGGTATCGAAAATCATTTTCAATTCTCCCATGGTATCAATAGCATTGCCATTTTTGAAACGCTTTCGAAGTTCTGGCTCTAGCCCATACAGTATGCCGCAATGAACTAAGTTGTGGTCCTCCTGACAAGTTATATAGACATTCTTTTCCTCGTCAGGGGCATCAAGAGCTGGTGGGGGGCCTAGCGGCGCCTCTAGCACATATTGCTTTTGTGCAGCAGTGAGGAGAATCCTCAAATTCATAGCCCAGTTGGTGAAGTTGCTACCATTCGCAGCAAGTTTCTCTTTCTCCATGAACACACTGAAATTAAAAGCAGGTGGTGCCATCTACAACAGAATTTCTAAAGTTTATTTTGACTAAGTTTATGATAGATTGAGTTCAATTAATCCAAATTACAAATGAACTCCCACTCAAAAACGACATCCCTCGTGTCTTTTTGGTGATTACATGAACCAAATCCACTACACCAAGTCTGATCATCACGTGAGTCAGTGTAGCTTCAAAGGCGAGCATCTATATGGGCATCATATCAACTATATGACTCATGCTTAACCTTTCGGTCCGTGTTCCGAGGCCATGTCTGTACATGCTAGACTCGCCAAGTAAGAACCTTAGTATTCGCGTGTGTAAAACTGTCTTACACCCATTGTATGAAAGCGTAGAGTCGAGTACAGCAGATCATCACGTGATGTCTCGAAACATGATCCATAGAACAGTGCATACTTAAGGAAGAACACATTTTATCTTGATATTTAAATAAGGGATCATCTTACAATGCTACTAAAAGCACCAAACTAGCAATATAAGATGCAAACATCTAATGTGTAAAGTGGGATGATATGGTCCATGCATTTGATCTCTATCATATGCATCATGGTATGATCTCTATCATTCCTTTGTGTGTAAGGCCAAGGTCTATGGAACTTATATGTTAAGTGTGTTGTAAGAGTATCTATCATACATCTACTTACAACATTACCATATCATGACACTATCCCAGCAACGATCTAAACTAGACGCCTCTAATTTATCCATTGCAAGTTTTACGTGGCTTAGGGCTTTCGGAGATAGAACCGGTCTTACCTACGAACATGGAACCACAATGAGGATAACCAACTTATTAGCAACTCGTTGTAAATCAGATATTGACTATAGTAGGAGAGACAGACACCCGCCAACCACTTATGCAAAACTAGTTGCATGTCAGTCGTGGAATCGGTCTCATGTGCGATGACATGTAAGGTTGGTCCGGGCCGCTTCATCCCACTATGACACCAATATCCAAAATACATGAAAGAAGCAATAACATGATCATCATCGCCCACATATAAACATATGTGAACTACCCGTGCAAAGCACCTACGCATAGATCAGGCTCTGATACCACTGTTGGGTTCGCAGCATAGAAAACAAAAAATTTCCTATGATGGGAACTATACGCCAAGATCTATCTACTAGATCCAAGCAACGGGTGGATATACATCCGTAGAGAACTTACCCTCGAAGACAACAAGGCTTTGTTAACGAGTTAGAACTCGTGGATGATGTAGTCGTACGCTTGCCGATCTCAAGATCGTGTGGAAGTCCTAGCGCCGCAAATCAGCAGCGCATCCGTCCTTGCACACACATTCAGGCCACCGAACAACCTCCACCTCCTCGCTCCAGCAAATCAGCCGAAGCAGCAACTCCTTCCAGACGCAATGCCATCGGGAACATGTATCTCGCTAATCCAAGACCATGGGGGAATATATCTAGAGGGGGAGAGAGATCCTTCACGAGGAGGAGTGCTTTGTGAGGGAGGAGAGGGGGCTCCTCCCCTCCCATGGCCGGCCCCCATGGGGGGTGCCCCCACCTCTTCCTCATTCATGTGGTGGAAGCTCCACTCACATCAATTTAGCCTCCACCCAAAGTTCCACTCACATGCATTAAATTTCCACC
This sequence comes from Avena eriantha, assembly GCA_910589775.1. Taxonomy (NCBI): domain Eukaryota; kingdom Viridiplantae; phylum Streptophyta; class Magnoliopsida; order Poales; family Poaceae; genus Avena; species Avena eriantha. The sequence continues at coordinate 286,924,910 of OU342744.1, read as the reverse complement.
AAATTTAATGCAACTCTCATTTAATAAAACTCTTTTATTTATTTTATTCAGAATTTTGTTAATTACTTCAATTAACAAACATTCACATAAAACCCCTTGCAACATTTCAATATCACATGCAGAACCAGTTTCTGCAATTTCACCCGAAACAATTCCGATTTCCATCGAAATAATTCCAGCGCTTTGCAATTCTTTCGTCTGAAACATATGTGCTCCAAAATGGTGTTTGGAAACCCTTAAGTGTGTCACCCTATGGTTCGCGAATAATGCAGACATGATTGAGACTCCTCTCAAATCAATAATCAGAAGCGGGACCTGGAGATCCATACTGACTCTTGCACAATGACTTCTGTGATCGTGAGAACCTTTAACATTAGTAACTTAATCCCTTTGTCTTGTGATATATTACATGTCCGAGATGCGATCATCGGTATCCAAATACCTAGTTTGATCTCGTTACCGACATGCACTCTTTTCTCGTTCCTGTGATATAACATTCTAGTGATCACATAACTTGCTTGTAAGCTATCTTAATGTGATATCACCGAGAGGGCCCAGAGTATATCTATCCGTCATCGGGATTGACAAATTCCACTCTTGATCCATGAGCCTCAACATAACATCTTCGGAGTATCTGAACCCACCTTTATAGTCACCCTTTTACGGTGTGACATTTGATGTTATCAAGTTACTCTTCTGATTTTAGCAATTAACATGATCTCATGGACTAAGGATAAAGATTACTCCGTATGATGTTATAGAAATATAAACATAATGACTTTGATCGTAATGTTATACTTCGGATGAATGTTCATCACATCATTTCACAAATGATGTGACCTCGTTATTAACAACATCCAATGTCCATGATCATGAAACTTTGATCATCTTGTTAATCAACGAGCTAGTCTATAAGAGAGGCATAACTAGGAAACTTTTATTTGTTTATTAAACACACATGTATTGACGTTTCCTATCAATACAATTATAGCATGCAAAATAAACATCTATCATATACAAGGAATACATAATAACAACTTTATTATTGCCTCTCAGGGCATATTTCCTTCATAAGTGTGGCGGTCTGAATGGCGTGCGGCGGTGCGGACCTAAGCGTGGCGGTCAGAATGGCGTGCAGCGGAGCGGACCTAAGCGTGGGGGGGGTCAGAATGGCTTGCGGTGGAATGGATCTAAGCGTGGCGACTGGAATGGCGTGTGGCAGTGAGGATCTAAGCGTTTGAAATTTTTGTCTCTATTTGTCTCACTTCCGTTCACATCCTCAGATCCATTGCTGATGAAAGACACCGATGGAAGCCATCATCCACCACATCAGTGTGATGGTGGTGGTGCCGATAGTGGTCATCAATGAAAGACACTGATGGAAGCCATCATCCGCAACATCAGTGCGACGGTGGTGGTGCTGATAGTGGTCATCGATGCGAAGACAATTGCAGCCATCATCTGCAACATCACTGCAACAGCGCAGATCAAGCCCTCATGAATCGAAGCTATGGGACACTGGCCACGGTCGCGGCTGGCACGTCGAGGTGCACTTCGACGATGGAGGCCGGATGTACCTCGTGGCCAAATGGATGGGAGCACTTTTCCCGTACTTCTTGGAGTACACATATGGCAGGGAGGGCGGCTAGCTCACCGTCCACTTAAAATTGCACCAATTTGAGCCCAATTTGAACCAAAATTCTCTGACCTACAATATATGTATGATTCGAATAAATTTGATATGTATTTGAGCTGTGAGACCGATGGATATGCTTTAAAGATGATTCATAAGTAGTAGTACTTACTTTGACAATCTCCGGTGGGCTTGTATAAATTTGATCGAAATATGTATGATTTGAATCAAAATTGATATGTATTTGAGATGTGAGGACGGTGGATATGCTCTAAATTTGATTAATAAGTAGTACTCCCTCCGACCCAAATTAGTTGATTTAGATTTGTCTATGTTCCATTGCATATAGACATGAATTAGTATTAGATTCATCTGTACCTTGACGAATTTGAGTCAACTAAGTTGGATCGGAGTACTTTCTTTGACAATCTCAGCCACTAATTTGGAATGGTGAATGGATGTTGCTGCCAACGTTGCAAGTCTACATGGTAGCTATGATGGTAGCGACAGAACGATCAAAACTGATAGGGCCCCAACTTGACCCTCTAGGCATTTGGCACGCCAACTATGGGCAGCTAGATCCAATGGCAAGCAACTCGGGCCCCGCAATGCATTCTCTCGACAACTTTGGGACCGCTAGAGCCAATGGCAAGAAACTCGGGCTCCGCAATGCATTCTCTCGACAACTTTGGGACTGCAGAGTGACTAAATTAGTAGGAACTCACAACCATCCATTGAATAATAATTCTACTCTCTAAATTAGCTATCTATTCAACTAATCATTACACGTGCCACCCTTCACCACAACCGCATACTGTAACTGCTAAGATAGGGATGAAAACTACTAAAACTGCCCACATGATCTACTATTCTCCTTCCCCTTCACTTGAAGTTCATGTTTTAGATTTTCTACCACTTGATCAGATACGGCAAGATCGGTCTCAAGTGTCAACTCCTCTTTGCGAATAAGCTCTGAATTCTTCTTTTCTTCCTCACAGTACACTTCAACTCGAATATCAACAGGTTTTTATGGGCAAATTCATCACCTAAATTGGCAACCATATCCTCCATATCCATCCTCTGGCTAGACCGCTAGGTTGATTCATCTTGGTATGCAATGTACCATGGATCATCGAACTACATAGCACACTGTAACAATCCCAAATCAAACCCAATTGAAATCAGTCTGACAGGCCATGGCGGCACTTCAAATTCAACGGTAGTACAAAGAGAAGGAGCTACATGCACTTCCGACATGGTAGGACAAGGAGAATGTGGCCGCTACGATCAGATATTAAGGACTAATTTGCACCTGAAATATCGATGAAATTATGGGAACTAAATCGATTAGGGTGGGTGGAGCAGGAGCGAAGGTCTTACCAAGCACTACTAGCAATTGTTGCGACTGTTCATCGAGCTATGGTGGCGGAACAAAATCCCGGTCGTCATGGGTGACGGACCTGCCTACGGTCGGTACTGCCTCAACATACAATGCATGCGGACGAAACATGTGTTGGATCCGTGGTTGAGGTGCAGCACGGTAGTCCGTCTGACGCTGTCGTAGGACGGATCAGGCGATGCGCCGACGCGCCGACGATGGCTGTTTTGTCTGCCGGTGGGATAGGAGCTTCTTGGGGATGGGGCTGGGAGCGGATGAGAGAGAGCCGACGTGTCATACACGATCCCACCTGTCAATGTTTGGGGGAGTAGATGCTTCAGGATTTTTGCATATTTGCCAATTTTGCATATCTGCCAAACTTTTTCTTTGAAATTTGCATATTTGCCACATGACCACCACATGTCAGTGATACACAAAATGGCAAATATGCAAGTTGCAAATTAAAACATGGCAAATATGCAAACCCCCCGCTAGCCCCACATGATGGCCCCATCGGTCATTCGATTCGACGGCCCCATAGAACGGCCCCACATGGCGGCCCATCGTTCATTGGCTTCGACGGCCCCACAGAACGGCCCCATTTGTCATTGGCTGCACCGGCCACACAATCAGGGAAAAAGGGTCCCACAAGTCAGCGAGAGATGGATGGTTGGTCCGCCGTGTATCCTGGCCCCACCCGTCAGCACGTAACGGCTATGGCAGGACCTGCCCCGACGCGGTCCCACCGGTTAGCATGTAATGGTCAAGCCTTTGACCTGACGGCATCCCTCCGTCCGAGCGCCTGTGACGGTTTTAGAATAGAGGAAGGGAAAAAGTGAGGAAAAGTTAAGCGGCCAGGGAAAACTGAGTACAACTAACGAACCAGGGACACAAAAATAGAAATCCCTATTTTTTATTCAAACATCATGTCAAAATACCTAAGGTTATGCTCTTTAGTTCTTAATTCAAGATTGCTTGGAGTTTTTCCTTTCTTGAGAAGCATAAGAGAGATGTATCGCATCATATCGACGATAGGACATGATACCCATATGAATACTTATCAAACACATAATGAAGTTTTATCAATATTATATTGCATGTATGTCCACTACAATCAAAAAGAGAATAGACAAGTGAACCCATGAACCCCGATCCAACTTTTATCATAAGAAACAACTTTCCAACACAAATACCATCCTTTGCAATTTTAGTATTAATTAATTTCAAAAATACAGAAAAAATCGCTACTAGAAAACACAAACACAAAAGACCTTTTTATTATTGCATTTACTTTGCTTGCCTAGTTATAAATTGTTTTACTTTATTATTTATAACTTTATTTCAGTTTTACTAATACGAAACCTTGTGCTTGACAAGCACATGGTGGAGTTGGGGACAGCAGTAAGGATTTTGTTTTGTAGGTTGTTTCAAGAGGATAAGCAACATATACTCTTAGCCAATTCCCTGAGAGTTTGATATAAACCCTCGAGTTACCCTTGTGGGAAAAAGACGCTTGCTACAACACTCTGCACTTGGAGTCCAAACAAGTTGGTACACATGAAGTTGTTGCCATCAAGAATATTTTCTGGCGCCATTGCTAAGGAGATGGAAGAGCATCTCACAGTGGTTGCAGAGTGATTAAACTCCCATGACAACTGCTAGAACATTTTCTAGCACCGTTGTCGGGGAGTTGGTCGGTTACATCACAACTGCATTTTTATCAAGCAAGGAACACACCACTTGCTAGAACATTTTCTAGCGCTGTGTTCATCAAGTTTAGAGTGAGCACATCTTCTTGCACCATCATCACCAACTTTGTGCAAACACCTAAGCCTGGGGAGGTTGCACCACTGTGATATTTTTCTTCTCCTTTAGATTTTTAAAGCAATTTTCTTTTGTCTTGTTTTAGTCATTTGCCTATTTGTTAGTTCTTTACTTTTTCTTTAAAACACAAAAACACATAAAAATTAGTATAATTTTTGTTTTTCAAGCATGAGTAGAAGAAACAAAAAGTTAAAGTTGGGCTCACAAGTTGGTAACCACAATAATGATCCAAGAAACCTTGAATGCATCATTAACCCAAAAGTAATAAGAACACTCTACTCCCAATGTTTTGCTAATGGAAATCCTCTAGCTGCAGAATGGCACATTATAACCTTTTATAGATTATGTGGGACAATATAAGCTCCTAATCTTGGTCCATGCATATTGAGAATTAATATATTTCCACACACCTTAATAGGAGATGCAAGCCTATGGTATGAAAGTGTACCTAAAGGAGATTTAAAATCATGGTACAATATGAGAGCCTCATTCTTAGAAAGATTTGGAGAAGACACCACTACGGGTAAAAAACAAGATTTGATTTCAAACAACAAGAAAATGCTTGGGTAAGGTTCAAAAAACTTTCCTATAATATTGAACATGGTCTAAGAGATTGGATGATTATCAATAGTTTTTATAGTGGCCTTAAAGATGATTCTATGTGTTTTCTTGGTGAGGAAGCCAACACCTCTATTATGGACATTAAAGCTTATGAGGCCTTTGAATTATTAGATGAGATATTGGTTGAAACTAACATCTACAAAATCTTAGAACATATTAAGTGTGAAGATTTGACCACAAATGAGAAAAATCATAAAAAGGGTAAAGTAGAGGTCATCAGCCTAGAGGAATCTGCTACGTTTTAGGGAAATAGAAAGGATGGAAAACAAAAGACAAATAAACACTTATGATAATGGAAGAAAAACAAGTAGAGGAAGTTAAAATGCATAGTGAAGCCAAAGAACCTATACTAGACCTTGATAAATGGAGCTTGCATGAACTCATCAACATATTATAAAAAAACTAATGATCCATCCATTAATGTTTATCCAGCACGATTTGGTTCCTATATTGCAAACTATGTCATGAAAGAAAAGATAGAAAGATACAAGAATAAAGTCATGGTACCACCAAAGCTTGGGAGTGATTGTAGACACAATAGTAATCACTATTAGCAAAGAAACTCACCACACCATGCTAGATCTTGGATCTAGTGTCTTAGTTTTATCAAAATAACTATATGAATTGCTAGAACTCAAAACCATGGAAAAATTCTCAATATACCTTTTACTTGCTGATGATTCAAATAATCATACTTTTGGGAAATGTAAATGATGTCATGGTTGAGTTACATATGACTTGTGTTCCTATTGATTTTCTTATCATGGACATGGAGAGTAAAACCTCTAGTCCTCTAATACTTGGAAGACCCTTTTTGAGAACTATAGGAGCAATCAATAATCATTGATTAAAAGGAAGGCAATGTGAAATTTTAGTTTCCACACAAGAAATGCATGGAACACTTTCCAAGAAAGAAGGATATAGCACCAAGGTACAAGCTACCACATGATCTCCACATAACTTGAAACAAGTAAGTCTAGCTATATGGCTATAAAGAAAGAGCTTTTGGGGAGGCAACCCGATTATTTATTTTTTGTGCACCAACGTTGTAGTAAAATGAGTCTCTTTTAAGTTTATTCTATGTAGTTTTCAATAAAGTACCTCTTTGAACCCATTCGGATGCTAGAAAGTTGATAGAACATATGGAGTAGCAAATTCCTGCACTGATGTTGTTTTGTAGAAACTTTCTCCAATTTTTATGTAACTCTGATTGATCTCATATTTGAACCGAAGTTACAATTTTTCATCCTCTATATGCATAAAAATTGGAAAAAATCCTGACATATTTAGGTGGCCGAAATAAATAGTTTTTGCTGCTGCAGAAATTATAGATAGATTATGCCTACTATTGCTTGAGCCATTCTTTAGAGTCTCAAAATAATTTGCCATGAGTCTTTTGATATGCTAGGAATGTTTGAAACGTCATATACTTGCTGGAAACCTCAAATAGAGTTTTGTCTAAGGTTTTTATGGCATCTAGCAACATATCTTTGTACCACTAATGTCACCCCATAGAAAAGAAATGGGAGAATGTTTTCTATTGAAGTTTTTTTGATAGGGAATGGATGAACACCACACTAAGATATATCCAAGTATGGCGAAAAACATAAGCTTGGGGATGCCCAAGGCATCCCAATGTACCTATTACACTCTCGGTTTGCACACCACTAAACTTTGTTTTTTGAGCGGCATAAGATTATCATAGAAACTTGGAGTGTCTATATCTAATTTTATGTTTAGTTTTGCATGTTACGATTTGGAATAAATAAGACCACCATGATAGATGTTTTGCATGTTTAGGAAAGATCTACTAAGACAAATGAAAGTCAAGTTTGAAAGCCATGATAAAAGGAAAAAGGGAGTAACAAGCTATGCATGTTTTTGCTTCTAGTTATATTATATATATGATTTACAGTGTGATAAATTACAAGTATTTTATCTAGTGCTAGTTATTATTTTCACATAGATGGATAGTACAATGCTTATATTGTCTATTAGAAATGATCAAGTACTATGGATACTTTTTGCATGCTTGTAGAAGGTCAAACGGTTACTATTGCTAGCCCCACCCTATTGAAACACCCTCCTTTAGCAAAAACTTAGCTATCATACTAGAGACAACATACCCAACTATCTCATGCTATATCCCAAAGCATACTATCATGTGTGAATCATTATTTATCTTCCAAACAATATCAATTAAGGGTATGGGTGATAGCATAGTCACTAACATCACACATGATTTCGAAAGGTTCATCCCATTTTGGATACTGCATGATAGGTGCTGAAACTAATTTATTCTTAAGGTTCTCAAAGGCTGCAATGCAGACATGATCTAAGTAGAATGGAGTTTCTTTATCAAGAAGGTTGGTGAGAGGCATAGCTATCTTAGCAAAATCTTTTATAAAACGCTTATAAAAACCTGCATGTCCCAGAAACATTTTTAAGTTTTTAATGTCTTGAGGTATTGGGAGATTTTCTATAGCATTTATATTAGTTTTATCTATTTCTATCCCCTTCTCCAAAACCTTATGTCTGAGAACTTTACCTTCTCTTTCCATGAAACGGCATTGTTCCCAATTCAAAACCAAATTTGCTTGTATGCAACTCTGCAGGACTTTGGTTAGATTGTAGAGGAAATTTTCAAAGGTTGTTCCACAAACAACAAAATAATTTGTTAGAACTTCCATAGTCTTCTCAACAAAATCATCAAGTATCTTTAGAACGCATTCTTGAAAAGTTGCTGTTGTGTTACATAAACCAAACAGAATTAATCTATAAGCATATGTGCCATACGGGCAAGTGAAAGTTGTTTTATCTTGATCTTCCGGTTGTATGGAAATCTGAGAATATCCAGAATAACCATCAAGAAAACAGAAATAAGAATTGTTACTAAGTCTCTCTAAAATTTTATCCATGAATGGAATAAGTTTATGATTTTTTTGTGTCTTGCGGTTTAGCTTCCTAAAATCAGTGCACATACGATATCCTACAACGGGTCTTACTGGAACTAGCTCATCACCATCCTCATTCATAGCAGCATCAAGACCACCTTGTCTTGGTATGCAATGAGCTGGGCTAACCGACTTACTGTCAGAAATAGGATATATTATGCCTGCATCTAACAAGCGTATAACCTCTTTTCTTACTACTTCCTGTATTTTCGGATTAAGCCTTCTTTGTGTGTCTACTACAGGTTCACTTAGAGTATATCCGAAAGCTTCATGATGCTTAACCAACACTAAAATAAGTTTATTTGTTTCATTCTCTGATAGATTCTTGCTAATAATAACAGGACACTTATTTCATTATCTAAAAAGTCATATGTTATATCTTCTGGAAGTTTTTTAATTCAATTGGTGGAGGCTCTTCATCTCCTTTTCTTACCAGTTCTTCATAGTCATGTGGATTTTGTGCTTCTGGAACTGAATCAAGGTAATCATCCATGTCTTCTCTCTCCTCATCATCTGGTGCTTCCTCCCAATTAATTAAGCTCCTCTCTAATTCATCTTGTGGAGTAGTAAAATGAATTGCTGCCAGCTCGGCAATCGTTTTCCCTTCCTTGATATCTTCCACTTCATATGGCCTCTTCTTTAGTTTAGTGAAGTGGAATGTCATTTCCTCTTCTCCAAACACAAGTGAAATAGTCTCCTTATTATTGACTCGAGCTTTGGTGACGGAAACAAAAGGCCTGCCTAAAAGAATAGGACAAAAAGAATCTTGAGGCAAATCAACATTATGAAAATCAAGGGGGTACATGAGTGACCCAATGAAGACATAGATATTTCTGATTACACCTTCCGATTTTATATTGGTCCTATTAGACAATTTAATAGTGGTGTCTACCGGTTCAACATCTGGATTATTTAAATTATAGCGGGGTTCATCATAAAGTGATAAAGGCATAATATTTATAGTGGAAATTCGCTCACAAATTCAATAAAAGAAAGTTTCTCCACAATATATAGGGGTCATTGGTTTAGATGTTGTGTTACCTCGTACCTTACCTTCGATGAATTCTGAGGTTTCAAGGTCTAACATAACCACTTCATTGTCCACTATTTGTGCTTCCATAATATCTTTTAATATAACATTATTTATATTGGTAGCTTCAGGGTTCCTTTCTAGTTTCTTTGATCTCTTTTTTATTTGTTCTTCCTCTTTTTGCCTTTTCTCGATGATCCCTTAAATAGGTATTGAGGAGAAACTCTTCCATCAGCGCTCTTGCATGCTTCTTTTCTTCGAGGGGTTTACGGGGTTCCCATTTTGTAGGTACCTGCAAATGCCCTGCATAATTCTCAATAATTTTCTTTACTGAGTAAGAATCAATACCGAGGGTTTTAATCATTGTATTTGTTCTTTTATCTGCAAGGAAATCGTTAACACAAGCATATTCAGAAAAACCATTTGTAAAGTTTTCCTTTTCTTTAAGATTTTCCGTTGCTTCCCTCATTTTTATTATTAGATTCCAAGCTTCATCATAGGTATAAGATAGAAAACTACCATTAGAAGCAGTGTCTAGATTCATTCTATTTTCAATATTTAGCCCTCCGTAAAAAGTATGAGTGATTAACCAATCAGGCAAACGATGATGGGGGCAATCTAGGTAACTTTTGTAACTTAGATATCCTTCATATAAGCCCTCACCTGGATTATTTTTCAAGCTAATAATAATACCTCGTATCCTATGAGCTTTCCTTGTGAATAATATTTTGATAGGAACTTGGTTGTCAATTCCTTCCAAGTCCTCGGTGCTTCTGCACAAAAAGATCTGTACTAGTCGCAAACACTATTAGAGAGAGTTTGTCTAAGCAACTGGATTTTAACCATATCAAGATTACAGTCATCGAAAATAAAGGAATTGAGAATGTCTTCAAAGATTTGTAAGTGTCCATATGGACTCTCTTCATTGGTTCCTGCAAATTTCTTAGAGTGCAATAGTTCAAATAATAAAGGGTGGATCTCGATTCCATCCGGATTTATGCTTTTATTGAGTTATAAAAGCGTCCATGGGTGAACCCATTTTCCTTACTACCTCAAGCTAGTTTAAATGTTGAGTGTTGTCCATTGTTGCAGTCCTGCAACTTAAGTAAAAATTAGTACAATGAAAGTAAATAACTAAAAGTAAAGTGACTTATAGCGCTAAGCTCCCTGGCAACGGCGCCAGAAAATAGCTTGATGACTGCAAGTGCATAGATCATTTGTAGCTAGTTTCAAAATAAAGATATCGATCCCATAGGGAGCCGTAGGCGAAAGACTAAAATGCTTTTAACTACAACTAAATGAAGTACTTAAGAAATAACTTTAAGGAAGAAAAGTAGAGTTGTTTTTGGGTTTTTGGTTGAACAAGGTAATTTAAAGTAAAGCAAAACTTAATGTAGAAATTAAGTATCGCGTGTGTAATAGAACTTTGGAACTGCAATAGGTAAAAAGGCGTTCTCGGGGGAGTGGTGGATACACCGCTAGCAATTTAGACTAAACGACGAAGATTATTATAACAAATATTCTCATAATGCGTATGCATGTGGGAGGAGGTCTATATATGGATAAATAGGCAATAATTGCTACTCACATCGTCCTTCATAACCACAGCTGACGAATAAACGACATCAATCGTATTATCCCGCTATTAAGGGATTTCTCCCGTGGCATGGACATGGCTTAATGAGTTCTCCTTGACTCCCCAAGTTAGCACGTAAGAAATGACAACAGCTTTATAGTCACAGTAAGCGCTATCATCCCTCCGTCTATTAACAAGTAATCCCCTTCATTGAGTCCCCATAGGAGGCAAATATTAAGGAGGTGCACAACTCCCAACATCAAGATGAAGACAATTAACATATACACATGATGATGTATAACATAATAATCTCTATCTTATCTCAATCATATGCTAGGGTTTCTCCATCTCCCCAAGAACTAGAGATCTACTCAGACATGGAGGCAATTAACATCATGGCAATGGTAATGGAAACAATCATAGATGAATAGTACTTGTATAAGTCCACAACGAGTACGGGAATTACAACGAGATCTAGAAAAGATGTAGATGGGATGGATGGAGATGGTGGTGATGCAGCAGTGGATGATGAAGATCGATGCCTTAGCCTCCCGGATCTGCGCAGCTTGAAGATGGATCCCCGGTGGATGAGTTCCCCCTCCATATGCCTTTTGGAGGTGAGGTTTCAACGATTTCTGGGTGTTCTGTATGTCGTATCTCTGATCCAGTTGCACGGGGTGAAACTATTTGAGGAGGCGGAGGCGACGCCAACTATAAGACCGGAAAAATTATTCTGGTCGTATAGTTGGTTGTTGAACCCTCTGTCTCCTTTGTTCGCTTCTGGTTTTCTTCTGGTATTATTAATATTTCTAAAAGAAGCGATTTACGTTTTTTACTCCTTTTCTCCTCAGTACAACTGCTCCAAGAATTATATCCATTGGATCCATCAGTTGTCCTGATCCTAATGAAAACATACATTAAATGTGCGGCGGAGCGCTGTAAAATACCAAGATCCTACATCTACAATGCAAATAATAACGTAAAACATGATGCAAATACGCACTCATCAGCAGCGCACATATTTCTATGGCACAAATATCCTTCTGCCTGACCATCTTGAGACATATCCCGACTTTGTCGATGGAGCCGCCGCCGAAGTGCCTACCTGGAGGACGCCAACCTCCCTCCCTTCCGACGATGAGGCCAACCTTGCCGTAAGGCGGATTGAATGGTTCGTGGACAGTGGTCTTATTGGCTTGGACCTAGCCATGTGCTGCTTCACTAGACGGATCCAGCCTCTACAGCACCGCGCCGAGCTGATGTGCAACTACACCAAGAGCTGGAAGGATCCTATGCGTATCTCGCAGGATAAGTTCTCCACTGACTCCATCAAGCTCCAGCTAAAGGACATAGTCAAGGTGAAAGACAGGAAGCATGGCTTCAAGATCACCTATGACATGTTCGAAGGTGGCATGTGCCCAGAGGTAGCTTATGTTTCCTTTGTTGCTCGTTATGTATATACTCTAAGGTTTTTCCGTCTTGAAGTTGTCAGTCTAACACACCTTTTATCCTGCAGCTGGTGACCTTGGTGGCGGATCAGATGGCCTCCCAGGTCTATGATCCTAAGCTAAAGGATATCCAGGTGGTATCCGACGATGACACCCCCAAGGATCAGCCAGCTCTGACAGCATGAAAGCGGAAGAGATCCACCTCTAACGCTACTGCCGAGGCCAAGAACAAGAAGAAATCAGAGAGTGGAGTCTCTAGACGATCCACCGCCGCCTTAGAGGCGGAGGAGAAGAAATGAACCGGCATTCCCCTAACCAAGGTTCCTATCGTGGAGTAAGTATATTCATTCTTCGTCTTGTATTTTTAGCTCGTACCTTATTCAACTCATGTACTTATACTTTAAACCGATGTTAGCTTGAAGCGATCCTCTAGAGATACTGGAGGGTCAAAAAATATTTGTGATATGCTGACTATGGATGTGGCCTCCAAGCCCTCTCCCTCTACTACTCCCCCCCACTCCTGCCGCCAAGCCCTCTATTGGTCCCACTAGGCCTTTGTCCCACGTCATCCCTGAGATCACCGCCATGGAGACATATGTCAATCCAATCCTTGATATCTTAGGCTCTGTCGAGGCAGACGTTGCTCCCAGCGGCCAGGCGACACAGGAGAGCACCTCCTCCAAAGTGGTTGAAGCTTCGGCTAAGGATGCCACTGAGAAAGGGAAACATGCACTATAAGGGGAGGAGGCGGAGGCAGTTGTGGCGACAGACAAGGCTAGAGCCTCTGAGCCATCAACTGCTATGACAACGCAGGAGACGGCTAGGGCATCATCCATGCCTCCAGCTTCAACAACTCCCTTGGCTGCAACCCCTCCGACATTGTGCTTGGATGACCTCATCAAGCAGGCGGATGTCGTGTATAACAATGCCGGCATCTTTCATACTACATATGCCAATTTGGCCAACAATCTCAAGATTATTGCTATTGTAAGTTTTCAAACTTTATCTTTATCGTTGAATATATCCCTCTGTAGCCCCCGGTCTCTTAGGCGGATAAACAAGAGTTATTGGCCTAAGTGCTCCAAAGAACTAAGAGTAGAACTTGATGGTGTATCCCCCAAGCGTCTAGGTGAAACTAGAAAAAGTTCTGGCTAGATGCTCTAAGAGTAGCATACTTGTCCTTGAAATTTAATCCTGCAACCTCTGAGCTCCTAATTGAAACTTTTTAGCAAAGTTCCGACTAGGTGCTCTAGAAGAACTAACCATAGATCAAAATATCATATTATATCCCCCGAGCTTCTAGATGAAACCAAAATAGTTCCATCTAGGAGCTTCTAAGATAAACTAAACACTTTTGTTTACACAGAATGAGACTATCCGGAGGAAGAAGGCCAATGAGAAGTATGACAAGATGCAAGCGGACCTGGAAGCTGAAAAGGTTAAAACAGCTTTCCTGAAGGAACAAAACACAAACAACAAGAGTCTGTTTTCCTCTGACTTTTCCTTGATATTACTCATAGTCAATTTCTTCCGTGTTCTCATAATGTACTTGTTTTGCCGTCTTACAGAACTTATTGCCAAGGCCAAGGGCATCGTCGAGCAACCCAAGCATATCCAAGAGCTTGACTATGAAAATAAAATCTTGAAGAAAGACCTGGCTGATGTTGTCAAGGGCCATGAGGAGGCGATGAAGGTGCTGCAAGAGTCTGCTGACACTGAGATGCAGCGCCTGAGGAATGAAATTGCACAACACAAGGAACAAAACCAAGATGGCAAAGAGAACAATGAGACGAACCTTGAGATGTACAAGATAGTTCAAAAGGAGCAGGACATCTTGGCGGAGACTTGCAAGCAAGCTGAGACGAGCATCTTCGGTAACTTTCCTCCGACTTTGTCAATTTTGTAATTTGGACAAATATTTGATGTACTTGTACTCATGATCCTTGTATCTTACGCAAACCACAGCTCACATTAGCTTAGCCAACTTTGGTGAAGGTGCTCTGGATCCCAAGGAATGCATGATTCTTGCCAGCAACTTCGTCAGCACCGCCATTGCCCAGGCCAAGGAGATAGCCCAGCCTCTAGGAATAAACATCAAGGCAGCAGACTCAGCGGCCAAGTACTTGGAAATCCTTCGCCGAGCCTCCGAGAAAGTCAAGGACTGGAAAGCCTCTTGTGTCCGGGCTGGTGCAAGGATGACCTTGTCCTTGGTCAAAGCACACTATGACAATGCCGACATAGATTTGGTGACATCCGGCATGCCCAAGCTGGACGAGGAAGGGAAAGAAATTGATAGCGATGCTATTTGGAATTCCCTCATCGGCTTCGACACTAGAGTTGCCAAGATGGTCAAGGCGGATGTCTTCGTGCCTGCCGAGATCCTTGATGAAGACATGGCTTCTTATGAGTCTAGCCCCTCTCCTTCTGAGTTTGATGAGCTATCCCGGCCTAGCTCTCCTTTTGCTGATGATGCCACCACGAAGTCCCCTGCAGTAGAGCCATAAAAACAATATTTGTATTAAATGTATCTCTGCAATGTGTATGTGGAAAAACTTATGTGTTTGCAAGGCGAAAAAACTTGTACTCAACTTTCATGCTACTTATCTATTTCCGGCATGTATATTTTTTTTAAACAAGTGTTGGCTTATTCATTATTCTGGTTCGTATGCTTGACCTTTCATGAGACAGAAGACTCACAATGCAGAACTATGCTCCCAGGTGATGATGCTTAATAGCACCGTCAAAAACCTAGGATCAAAATCACCGGCTTTGAGTGTCGAGAAGTCACTACTCCGAAATCCACATAAAAACTTCAGAAAACGTGTAGACCAGAAAACTTAAGCTAACGCGCGTAGACGGAATTTTCACAAGTGCAAATGCAAACTTGCGCATAAAGGGTTTATATGATCCAAAAATGAACAACTAAAGGAGGTAAAAGACTCAGAAAATATGAGTGAACCAAATTCTTTGTTTCATTGATCATATACGAAACTTATTACATAATATAAATGTGATAAGTGTAAAAGGGACGTAGTTGTGCTATGTTCCATGGTCGATCTATCTCCGCGTAGTCATCATCGGAGTCATGTTGCTTGCGCTTGCGATTTTTTGGCCTATCTTTCAACTCGCGAATATCGACGAGGTAATAGGAACCATTGAGCAATGCTTTGCTTATGATGAACGGTCCTTCCCAAGGAGGGGATAGTTCATGTCATTTATCTTGCTTGAGTCTAAGCACCAGATCCCCCTCTTTAAACGAGTGATGCTTTACATGGTGACTATGGTAGCCACGTAGCTTCTACTGGTAGATGGCGGATCTCTTGCATGCTAGCACGTGCTCTTCCTCGAGTAGGTCCACAGATAGGCGTCCGGATTCTTCAGCGTCATCTTTCTTGTAGGCGGCAACTCTTGGTGCATCATGGAGGATGTCGGATGGCAGGATGGCTTATGCTCCATAAACCATGAAGAAAGGAGTCAAGCCGGTGCATCTATTGGGTGTTGTTCGTAAACTCCACAAGACAGATGGTAATTCCTCCGCATAGGCTCTAGCTGCTCTACGTAGCGGTGCTTCTAAGTGTGGCTCGATTCCGTGCAGAATTAGTCCATTGGCACTTTCAACTTTCCCATTTGACTGTGGGTGTGCAACATATGCTAGGTAAAGGTGGATGCCTTTTTCATGATAGTACTCCTCAACCTCCGAGAGACAAATTTTTGTCGTTGTCGGTGATGATGCTGTGTGGGAGACCAAACCTCACCACTAGATCCCGAAAAAATTTCAGGGTTGTTGCCCCATCAAGCTTTCTAATGGGCTTAGCTTCAATCCACTTTGTGAACTTATCCACTGCTACTAGCAAGTGTGTAAATCCACAGCGCGCTGTCTACAAAGGTCCCACCATGTCCAGCCCCCAGACTGTAAACGGCCATGTTATTGGTATGGTTCATAGTTCTTCAGCTAGAACACTTGGTTGTCTTGCATAGAACTGACACCCAAGGAATGTTTGTACCAACTTATCCGCGTCCACCTTGGCAGTTAACCAGTAGAATCCTTGTTGAAAAGCCTTAGCTACCAATGATCGGGGAGCGACGTGATGCCCGCAATCTCCGAGATGTATCTCTCTAAAGATTTCAATACCTTGCTGCTGGGAGACGCATCGAAGGAAAACTCCTGAGGTACTTCTTTTGTATATCTGGCCATCAATGACGACGTATCCTTTTGCTCTGCGTACTATTTGCTGGCTTTCGACTTTCTCAATGGGCAAAGTTCCGTCTTGTAGATAGTCCATGAACGGTTTCGTCCAAGCCGGAGAGGTAACTGTTACTGTGTTAACGAATGAGTCCACTCTATCCGGGTTGTCAGGGTCCGCTCCTTTCATGGATGGTGTCTGTAAATCTTCCAGGAAAACGCTTGGCGGAATTGGTCGGCGAGCTGATCCAAGTTCTGACAGCAGATCTACCGCCTAATTTTCCTCCCTTTTGACGTACTTGACTTCGTAGATGCCGAAGCACTTGGCTATTTCTTCTAATTCGTCTTTATATGCCGCCATCATATGGTTCCATGCATTCTGGGTGCCAGCTACTTGCTAGGAAAGCAAGTCGGAATCTCCACAACAAACTATGCGCTTGATGCCAACATCCTTGGCTACTCGTAGTCCGTGAATGAGGGCCTCATATTCCGTCATGTTGTTGGTAGCATTGAATTGGATCTGTAGGACGTATTGCAACTTGCCCCTGTTGGTGATTGTAGTAATACACCAGCCCCCGAGCCGTTGAGTATCTTTGATCTGTCAAACTGCATGACCCAATATTCTGGCTCTGGCACAGGAGTGTCTTTTGGAAGTTCCGTCCAATCTGCAATAAAATCCACCAATGCCTATGATTTGATAGCATCGCGTCTCTTGTAGGTGATTTCAAAGGCGAAAAGTTCAATGCCCCACTTTGCCACTCTCCCTGTAGCGTCGCTATTGTTGATAATGTCGTACAGTGGAGCTTTGCTCACCACTGTGATAGGGTGCTCCTGGAAATAGTGCCTTAGCTTGCGTGAAGCAAGGAAAACTCCATAAGCTATCTTCTGGTAGTGCGGGTAACGCTGCTTGGATTCTGTCAAGACCTCACTTACATAGTACACGGGTCACTAAACTCCGTATTCATGCGTTGGTTCCTTGCACTCCACCATGATGACGATGCTGATGACACGGTTGGTTGCCGCCATGTAAACTAGCATAGGCTCCCTTGACACTGGTGCTGCAAGTATAGGTGGGGAGGAGAGTATTCTCTTCAACTCCTGAAGTGCTGTGTCAGCCTCGTTTGTTCATATGAATTTGTCTGCCTTCTTGAGCAACTTGTAGAGCGGCATAGCCTTCTCCCCAAGTCGGCTAATGAACCGGCTTATTGTGGCTACGTAGCCTGTGAGCCATTGTATGTCCTTCAGGCATGTCAGACGCTTGATGTTGAGGATGGCCTTGATTTTCTCCAAGTTCACCTTGATTCCGCAGTGCGAAATGATGAATCCCAACAGCTTGCCAGATGGTACCCCGAAGACACACTTCTTGGGGTTTAGCATCATCTTGTATTTCTAGATATTGTCAAAGGTTTCCTGCAAGTCGGTGATAAGATCATTTGATTTTTTGACATTACCGCGATATCATCCACGTAAGCATGTATGTTGCGACATATTTGGTCGTGTAGGCAACGTTGCATTGTCTGTTGGTAAGTGGCACTAGCGTTTTTCAGCCCAAAGGGCATCATGAAATAGCAATACGTGTCGTAAGGTGTGGTGAACGAAGTGGCCAATTGGTCGGACTTCCGCATCCGGATTTGGTGGTAACCTGAATAGGCATCAAGAAAACACAAAAGTTTCGAGCCAGCCGTCGAGTCAATGACTTGGTCAATGCGAGGCAAAGTGAATGGATCCTTCGGACACGCTTTGTTCAAGCCGGTGTAATCAAAGTACATTCTTAATTCAGTGGTTCCCTTTTTGGGGACAAGTATAGATTTTCCACCCATCGGGTGTGGATAACTTCTCGGATAAAGCTGGCCTTAAGTAACCTAGCTATTTCTTTGCCTATAGCCCTTCGTCTTTCGTCACCAAAGCATCGTAGAGGTTGTTTCACTGGTTTAGCACTAGGATCAATATTCAAGCTATGCTCGGCAAGTTCCCTAGGTACACCTTTCATGTCGGCAGGTTGGTAGGAAAATATGTCCCTATTCTCGCGGAGGAACTTGACGAGCATGCTTTCCTATTTGGGATCCAGGTTCGTGCCAATGGCGGTGGTCTTGGAGGAATCTCCTTCAACAAGCTCCACCTGCTTGGTCTTGATGGCGGCCTTGAAGGCGGGTTCGGCAACAGTGATCTGCTTCTTTGAAACCGGCATCTCCAAGGCATCAACCTGGTTTTGGATCTCCTTGAGCTCCTCACCGTAGAGAACTACTTCAGCAAAGGCGGCTTCACTGAGCTTGCACTCCCGTGCCTTGGTGAAGCTTCCTTCAACGGTGATGATGCCATTTGGTCTGGGTATCTTGAGCTTGTTGTAGACAAAGCATGGCCTTGCGAGGAAGGAGTGGAAGATGCCGTGGCCAAATATGACGTGGTACATGCTCTTGAAAGGCACCACTTCAAAGGTCATGCGTTCTTGGCGGTAATTGTTGAAATCTCCAAAAGCGACCGGAAGGGTGATGCAACCCAGGGAAACAGCTAGTCGGCCAGGGACAACCCCATGGAACACGGTGTTGCTCTTACTTAGTTGGGTCTTCGTCAAGATCATCTTGTGTAGTGTGTCTAGGTACATGATGTTGATGCTACTTCCACTGCCCACGAGGCACTTGGTGAACTTTGTGCCGTCAATCAGAGGGTTGATGACCATGGCATACTAGTTCTCTGTTGGGATAAGATCTGGGTGATCCTTCCTATCCCAAGTAATTGGAATCTCCGACCACCTGACGTACAGGGGAACTGGAGGGAGTGTAGCCATCAGTATCCTCAGTGAGGTTTTCTAGGCCCGGACGGTGGCGGTACTAAGGAAGGTATGGTAACATGGAGCCTTATTTTTGAAGGGGTTTTTCCCTTTACCCTCTCCCTTGTCAGAAGATTTGGGTTCCATGTCTTCATCCATATCGCTTGATTCCTTGGATTCCTCCTCCTTCTTCATCCCTTTGCCCTTTCCGCAGGGTCTATTCTTCCGACTTCGCTTGTAGCCGGACTCAAGGTCTTCCTCGAGATCGTTGACAAACGTGCATTGGCGGTTGGTGTGGGTGGCTTTGCCGTTTGCATCGAGGTGGACGAAACATGGCATATCACGGTACTCTTCGTACGTTTGGGGAACACGGGGTGCTGAGGGTGCAAAATCACTCCTCTGCTGGCCATGGCTAGCCCCCCGGCCACGTCCACGCTGTTTGCCTCCGCCTCTGCCAGTGAACGTTGCGGCGACCATGTCTGCTGTTTGCGTTTCTTCAGGCGGAGTCTTCCGCTTGTTGTTATTGTTCTTCCTGGCCTGAGTAGGGATTACTATTGCCAGCAACGATCCGTGCGTGTCGTCATCGGTGGCGGTGAACTCGCTAGCCATGTTGATCATTGCGTTGAGGGTGAGCTCATTGTTATCTTGCTTGCACTTCAACATATGCTGGAGCAAAGTTCCCTTCTCCAGACCGTCGATGAAGGCGGACATAGCGGTTTGTTCGTGCACCCCTACGTAGGAATTTTTCATATTCAGTCAGCAAGAGAGGTAGGCATGAGAGGTTTCATCCTTTTCTTGCACGCACCGATGTAGGTCTCCGACAGTGTAGGGACGCTTGTACGCACCCTCGAAGTTCTTGGTGAACACTTCATGCATGCCCAACCAATTGCATATTGATTTCTCCAGCAAGTCGTCAATCCATTGTCGGGCTGTGTTGTGTGAGCATAAGTGGGAGGTACTTGATGGCAACATTAGGGTTTCCTCCTGCAATGTAAATCGCTTTGCTGTAGTCCTGCAACCATGTGGCTAGCCTGGCCGTGTCATCATAGGGTTTGATAGTCTTGTCTATCCGGAGGCCCTAGGGGTAGGTTGTGGCCGTATTACAGGTCCAAAACAATGTGGCCCAAGGTATGGCAGCTCCCTTGCTTCTTGGATCTTGTCCAACCATGCACGTGCGGCGTACGACTCTAGTTACTTCCCTTTTCCGTCATGGGGAGGGGAGTTGCGACGCGATCTATGAGATCCGCCGTGTCCTCTGCCATGATGGCTGCTAGGTGGCGACGGTGGCGGTGGAGGCGGTGGGTTAGCCTTCTTGATGTTACCCTCCTGCGACTCCTCGCGTCTGCCACGATTGCTTGTCTGACGTGGTGCTTCCTTGTAGGATTTTCTCCCGTGTCCTTCAGCGCCGCTGCGCTCTCTGGCATGCCGGGGCTGCTCACCCTGGTAGCGTATAACGATGCTGACCTAGGGACGCCTAGGCGGTGGCATGCTTGTTTGGTGGCACGGCTATGGTTCCTCGTGACGCCGTGATGGTGGTGGAGGCAGTCATCGACGAGGGTGAGCCTTTTCTCCGTGATCGGAAGATATAGGTATGGCGTCAGCCCTGTTGCGCACATCCCTCCGTCTTCGTTCTGTAGAGCCTGTGTGGGATCCCTCGTCATAGGGAGATTTTGGCCTTCTGTGGCTGTTCAGGGTAGACTGGCAAAGCTCCTGGTTGGACTCAACCCTCTGCAAGGTGGCCTTTTCTTGTTGATTGCATGCCTTGGCGACGAGGTCGTACACCTGAGCAACTACTTCTAGCGACCTATCTTGCTCCAGGAGGGTCTTGGCGATGGCAATGTTGAGGGTGGGAGTTGGCATTACTTGCCTCCCCTCTGAATCAATGTATGGGGTGGCTTTTGTCTGTTTCGATCTGCCATACCCCAACTTGCGCCGAACACCGGGGACTTCGACGACGTGAGCTCGTGCTTTCGTTGCTTTGTGCTTCAATAGCACTGCTTGTACTCAGCCTCCATAGCTCTTGCCACCTTGATGGATTGTTACGCCCTAGCCATGTATTTGTCCAGCTTAGCACCCTGCTCTACGATGCACTTGGCCTCCGCTAGGATTTCTGCACACTTCTCATCAAGATCCGTAATGCTCCGTATATGGGCAACGGTAATAGGCTCAACGAGGAGTGCACCGTAGATCGCCTTGTCGGCGGGAGTAACCAATGGGTTGCTAGTTGTCGACGTTGACAGTGGTGGTGGCGGCTGATTTGTTTGTTTGGTGGTACTGGGGCCCGTAGTGAGTTCCTGCGCCTGCTACGGTTGTATAACCGGAGGGAGTATGGCCTTTGCCGGAGCCGGAGGCTCAGCGGCTTTTTTGGCTGTTGCCGCTCTGGTAACCGCAGGTGTGGGCGGAGCTCTCTCACATTCCGGCTCATGTCCGTCTTCTTCCATCACGCTCCCAATGGAAACTAGCACCTGGTGAGACACTTTGGCCTTCTCAGCACGCTCCTCCTTCTCCATCTCCTGCTCGATCTCCCTCATAACAACATTGTATTCCTCCGAGTTAGCGTCTGAGCCACCACCATCCATATTGATGTCGGTGTATAGCGCGTCAAGGACGGATTCAAAGTTGGCTTCGGTGTTATAGACGGTGGATACGGAGGGTGTTGGAGGTAGGTGAAAGAACATTTCATGTTTTCCTTTGTTTTTCGTGTTAGATAACAATACTATGGAGACTTTTCATGTGTGCTAAGTGTGCAGGAAGTTTTGAGGGGGGCCGGATAATCCGCCCCTCCAAGGGCCGGATAATCCGGCCTACCTCATCTCTCAAGGAAGCCAAGGCGCGTCGCTCTGTGTCCAGTCGGATTTTCTCCCGGAAAATCCGAACTGGGGCGGTTTTTCCTCCCCAGGCCGGATAATCCGGGTTTCGCCAAGGCGCGTCGCTCGGTATCCGGTCAGATTTTCTCCCGGAAAATCCGAACTGGGGCGGTTTTTCTTCCCCAGGCCGGATAATCCGGTCGTCGCATAGGACCGGATAATCTGGCCCCCAGAAGTTGATCAAGGACAAGCTCGGCGTGTCTCACTGTGAGGGGGTGGATTATCTGCCGGATATTCCGAGTCTGGGGCGGTGTTTCCCTAGACCGGATAATCCGGCCCTCACTTGGGCCAGATAATCTGGCCCCCAAAGTGTGCAACGGCTGGTTTTTGGAAGGGGGTATAAGTACCCCTTCTTCCCCAACATCCAGAACTCTTGATTCACTCGAATTTGACCAGACCTTGTGCAAGAGCTCTAAATCTCGATCTCCCACTTCAACCACCCAAAGGTCTTGATCTTTGGTGGAATTGAAGGAGGAGAAGTTCATCATCAACATCAAGAATCAAGCGCTTCAACTCCTCTCCATTCACTTGGAGAAATCCCTGATCTAGTATTCTTGTTAATACCTAGATCTTGTTATTGTATTTGACAACTTTGTTCTTGTGGCAGCTTGTTGTCATTTCAGGAGCCTCCAAGTTGTTGTGGAGTTGTTGCCCCGCTAGTTGTGTAAAGGCGTCAGTGCCCGCCTCGAAGGGTACCTATAGTGGAAGCTGGATCAGGCCTGTTGTGGCGAGATCCATCGGTGAACAGGGTGAGGCCTTTTGTGGCGTGGTGGTCTTAGTACCGCCCACCCCTCCAACGCAGACGTACTTCCCCTAACAAGGAAGGAACTGCGATCAAAAAAATCATGTGTCTCCGCGTGCTTCACTTCGGTTCACTCGTTCCTCTTCCACTCGCTCTTTACTCGCTAGTAGATAGGTTTGCATATAGGGAAATTCCACACATTAGTTTATCTAGAGAATTTACCTTTGTGCTAAGCCTAAAATTGAAAAAGAATTAAAAATTGGTGTAGCACCTATTCACCCCCCCCCTCTAGGTGCCCATACGATCCATTTCAATTGGTATCAGAGCCCCGGCTCTTAATTCGGGCTTAACCGCCTAACAGTAGTATGGGTACCAGGGATGGTGGAAATGAGGCTGTGGATAAGGTCACAATGGATGATCTCAAGTCGTTGGAAACAACCTTGTTGAAATCCTTTGAGGCCAAGATGGAGGAGATGAATCAAATGATTGCTCGCCTTACATCATCCATAGCCCCATCTCCATCCTCCTCTGAGGCTCCCACACCATCATCTAAGGAAAAGGGTAACACCGGATCCAAGGATGATGATGTGGAAGGTGAAAAACTAAATGGCTCCACCTCCAAAAAGGGAAATGGTAAGGAGGAATATAGTGAGGTTCGCCACGTATATTCCCCCGACCCACCTATCCCTCATCCTCATATAAACAATAGGGGTGATCCACCCAAGCTCACTGCATCTTCTTTTAACCAATGGCAATTTCTAATGAAATCTCATGTTTGCAGCTCCTCTATTGAATTGTGGAGGATTATTGAAGAAGGTCTTCATATTGGAGATCAAACCAATCTAACAAGAAGGGAAGTTGTGGATAGCCAGTTGAATGCCACTGCTCTCCACATGATATAGCTGGGTGTGGGTCCCAAGGACATGCCACACATTGAACATCTCAACACAGCTAAAGAGGCGTGGGATGCTCTTACAGACCTTTTTGTTGGAAATGAAAGCATGAGAAGAAACCGATATGATGCCCTTAGTAACGAAGCTGAGGGATTCTACATGTTGGATGGTGAAAACCATGAGGACATGTATAGAAGACTCAAGGGCATCGCAACAACATTTTGGAAGCATGGGGCCACTCACATTGATGATGCATGGATAAAAAGAAAGTATGTGAGTGCCTTAATGCCTTTCGAACCAATGGGTTTGAAGAGCTTGCAAGGTAGACACAACTATCATCAAATGACATCCAATGAAGTCATGCAAGAAATGGCATCATTCAAAGTGGCGGCAAAGAATGTTGAAGATGCCCGTGCTCGGGCCATTGGAATGCAAAAGGGTGTCTATGTGGCTCTCAAAGCCAATGTTGTTGAGCAAGAGGACGATGAAGGAGTTTTTGAGAGGGTATCCATGGATTGCCCCGATGAGGTCAAACGTGCTCATGGTGAGTACATGGCATTCTATGCAAGGAACTTTTGGAAGGACCCTGCCAAAGCCAAGTCTGAACTTGAGCGCAAGAATGGGTCAAATGGAAGAAGAGAAAGTGGCCCAAGATTGAGAACTTGCTTCAACTGTGGAGATAGACTGCACTTTGTAGCCGAGTGTCCTTATCAAAATAGAGAAGAGAATGGTGGCAGGATCATTCTCAAAGAGAAATCCAAAGCTCCGAAGAAGAAGCCGTTTGCTAAGAAGAATGGCCCTTTCAAGAAGCAACCCAAGATGGTCCTTGTAGCTCAAGAGGAATCTCCTCCGCAAGTGAAGATGAAGAGGATGATGATAGTTCCCGCGAAGTGGCTTCTATAGCCACCACATCGACTCCCTCCTCTCTCTTCGACTCGCCGAACGAGAACGCCATCAACAACAACGCCACTTGTCTAATGGCAAGAGGATCCGAGGTGTCAACTTCTAACTCCTAATTTCCTAAGACTAACATAATTTTGGATATGGATGATCATGACAGTCTTGAAATGAAAGAGGAAGTTATTGCCTTGGATACTTTTTTCACTAACCTACAAGGTGAGCACAAACTCCATTTTGATGCTCTTATGAGTCAACTTGCTCAAGCCGAAGATCTCCTTGAAGAAAAGGGCAGAATTGAAAGAGAAGATGCCTTGGAGATAACCTCTTTGAAGAATGCCTTGGAAGAGGAAGAGGAAACTCGAGTTTCTTTAGAAGAAAGACTCGAATCCCTAGAGGAGTCACAAGAATAAGTTGTAGCTCAGCTCATTAAAGAACGTGTCCATGCTCTTGCCAAGGTGAAGAAACTAAAGAAAGAAAAGATTGATTTTGGAGCTGTTCATGCTAGACTTTTGGAGAAGTTTGATGATCTTGAAAGTGCTCACAAGGCATTGAAGAGTGATTATTCTACTCTAAATGAGTCTCATGACCAGCTCCAAACTCAATTGAAACGGTATGATGTGCCAAGTACCTCCTCTTCATCCTTTGGAAAAGAAGATCTTGCAAGGAGTTCTCAACACAAAGGTAAAGGGGTTATTGATGAGATACTGAGCAGGCAAAGGACAAACAACAGTAAAGAAGGTCTTGGTTACATACCCAAGATAAAGAGCAATAAAAACAAGAAGAAGAAGAAGAAGAAGAAGAAGAACAAGACTGCTCAATCGAAGACTAGCAACATTACCAATGACAAGACTAATTATGATGGTTTTGCAGGGATCAACAATCCTAACTTCGAACTATATTGTGATTCATATGGTGATGTTTATGCTAGTTATGTAGGGCCTTATGATTGTTACATTCCTTGGTCTATTTGGGTTCCCAAGACCCTTGTTACTAACATGAGAGGACCCATTGAAAAATGGGTACCTAAAACCAAGAAGTAATTTTCTTGCAGGGCTATGCTTCCGGTGGTTCTAAATGGGTACTCGATAGCGGGTGTACGAGTCATATGACCGGAAGCAAGGAGATCATCACGGAGATGCGGCCAAACCTTGATCACATTACCGTCTCCTATGGTGACAAGTCAAAATCTGAGGTATTGGGTCTCGGCAAAGTTGTGGTGGCTCACGATATCTCTCTCGTGGACGTCGTGCTTGTTGAGACCCTAGGGTATAACTTACTTTCAGTTCGTGCCCTTGGTAAGATGGGCTTTGTAGTTTACATTAATGCTGATTTAGTGGTACTCTTGTGGAGCAAGTCTCTAAAAGTCGCTTTCGTGGGATATGTCGAAAACGACCTGTACATGGTGGACTTTTTGGGGAAAACCACTACAGGTCCGATGTGTATTTTCGGAAAGGCTGACGCGGGTTGGCTATGGCATCGCCGACTAGCCCACGTTAATATGAGAACTTTGCAAAGTCTCCACAAGGGTGGCCACATTCTTGGACTAAAAGAAAATGTCTCTTTTGCCAAAGATCGTGTTTGCAGGGCGTGTGTTGAAGGGAAAATGCATGATTCTCCTCATCGAAGGAAAACTATTATCTCTTCAAAAAGGATTTTGGAGCTCCTTCATGTGGACCTTTTTGGACCTCCATCTCATGCAAGCCTCGGTGGGGAGAAGTATTGTCTAGTGATTGTTGATGATTACTCAAGATACACTTGGGTTTATTTCTTCAAGTTGAAGAGTGAAACTCAACAAACTGTCATCAACTTCGCCAACGAGGTTCAACGGTAACACAATGTCCCCATTCTGGCTATAAGGAGTGATAACGGCTCGGAGTTCATGAACTATACCTTAAATGAGTTCCTAAGTGAAGAGGGGATAAGACATCAATATTCCGCTGCGTACACCCCTCAACAAAATGGTGTAGCCGAGAGGAAGAATCGAACTCTAATGGACATGGCAAGATCAATGTTGGCCGAATTCAAATCTCCATATAATTTCTGGGCTGAAGCAATCTCTACTGCTTGTCATTCATCCAATCGTTTATACCTCCGCAAGATTTTGGACAAGACTCCATATGAAATACTTACCAGTAACAAGCCAAACATCTCATACTTTCGGGTATTCGGATGTAAGTGTTTCTTTCTTATTAAAGGAGTTCGTTTATCTAAGTTTGAATCTAAGGCTCTAGAAGGTATTTTTGTTGGTTATGGTGCCAAATCCCACACTTATAGAGTCTACAATAAGCTCTCCGGAACTGTTGTAGAATCTTGTAGTGTGGTGTTCGAGGAAAATGACGGTTCTCGTGCAGAGCAAGTTGGTGTTTGTGATACAGATGTTGAAATACCCCAAGATGCCATAAGAAGAATGGGCGTGGGATTCTTCCGCCCCATTGAGGAACCCCTTGTGGCGGACCGGGAAGGGGAATGCTCTACTCATATAGAGCCCTCATCTACACATACGCAATATGCTCCAACCACGGGGGCAACTTCTACACCATCTCCATCCACTTCTGAAGGTCAAGTTGCTTCAGAAAGCTCCAGGCCAGATTTTCTGGTGGATACCAGATTACCCGGCTCCTCGCCAGTTCAAGCAAGTCCCAGGCTTCCTGATGAAGCTGTTGCAAGTACCCCTAGGCCGGATTATCCGTCCTCTCCATCGGCCGGATTATTCGGCCCTGACTCTCCAGTTCTACAGCCTCCTGTTATGGCTACGGATTCACTTCAAGGGCATGCGTCTCCACCACCTGCTACTGATGTTCCAGCTACTGATCAAGGCGGAGAAAATGCTTCCAATGAAGACTCAAGTGATGAATATCCTCCACCAAGAGACAACAAACTTATTGAACTTCGTCGCAAGGCTCGGGTTGATCGTAACCTTGAGTTGAGGGGTCACACTCTCGACAAGGTTGTTGGTGATCTTCGATGAAGGGTGTCTACAAGAAGAGAATTGGCCAGTTTTGGCGAGCATCAAGCTCATATCTCCATAGTGGAACCTAAGAAGGTCTTTGAAGCTTTTGAAGACCCAGACTGGGTTGTTGCTATGCATGAAGAATTGAATAATTTCGAGCGCAACAAAGTCTGGAAACTAGTGGAGAAACCCAACGAGTTCCGCAATGTTATCGGCACCAAGTGGATTTTCAAGAACGAGCAAGATGAGAATGGCATTGTTGTGAGGAACAAGGCAAGACTTGTGGCACAAGGTTACTCCCAAGTTGAGGGCATCGACTTCGGCGAGACCTATGCTCCTGTGGCTCGCCTTGAGTCCATCCGTATCCTACTTGCTTATGATGCTCATAACAATTTTAAGTTACAGCAAATGGACGTCAAGAGTGCCTTCCTTAACGGTCCTCTACATGAGTTGGTATACGTAAAGCAACCCCCGGGGTTTGAAGATCCTAACTTCCCGAACCATGTCTACAAACTCGATAAGACACTCTATGGCCTTAAACAAGCCCCACGTGCGTGGTATGAGCACCTTAAAGAGCTTTTGTTAGATCGTGGCTTCGAAGTTGGGCAAATCGACCCCACTCTTTTTACTAAGAAGGTTAAGGGGGAGCTCTTCGTATGTCAACTATATGTAGACGATATCATCTTTGGTTCTACTAACAAAGCTTTTAACGATGATTTTTCAAAGCTTATGACTGATAGGTTTGAGATGTCTATGATGGGGGAATTACGGTTCTTTCTTGGATTCGAGATCAAGAAACTTAGAGAAGGAACCTTTATTAATCAAGCAAAGTACATCCAAGACATGCTCAAGAGATTCAAGATGACGGATCTAAATGTTGTCGCTACTCCGATGCAAACAAAGTGTCATCTCGAACTCAACCCTCATGGTAAAGATGTGGACCAAAAGGTATACCGGTCCATGATCGGCTCTCTTCTTTACCTCTGCGCATCTAGACCCGATATTTTGTTGAGTGTGGGAGTGTGTGCAAGGTATCAAGCAGCTCCTAAAGAAAGCCACTTAGTGGCGGTCAAGAGGATCTTTTGATATTTGGTTCATTCCCCCAACTTTGGTCTCTGGTATCCCAAGGGCTCCAATTTCTATTTATGTGGTTATACTGACTCAGATTAGGCTGGTGATAAGGATGATCGAAAATCCACTTCTGGAGCTTGTCAATTCTTGGGAAGATCTCTTGTATGTTGGTCCTCCAAGAAGCAGAATTGTATATCTCTCTCCACCGCCGAAGCTGAATATGTTGCTGCTGCCAGTGCTTGTACTCAATTATTGTGGATGAGGCAAACTTTAAAGGAATACGGTGTCAATTGTGACAAAGTGCCTCTTTTATGTGATAATGAAAGTGCTATCAAAATTGCGTACAATCCAGTTCAGCACACAAGGACGAAGCATATTGAGATTCGGAATCATTTTATTCGTGACCATGTTGCTCGAGGCGATATTGATCTATCTTTTGTGAGCACGAAGAACCAACTGGCGGATATTTTTACAAAGCCACTTGCTGAAGCAAGATTCTGCAATTTGAGGAATGAGCTAAATATCATTGATTCCGGGAGTTTGTCTTGATTACCCATGCACTCACTCGTACATCTCAATCCTTGTTTGGTCTAGGTGTGGGCATGGATATAGGGGGAGTGTGGTCCTAACTTATTGGGCTAACCCTCCCCCCATAATGCCAATAGCAAGTTATATCATTTCTCTTAATATCATGTTGTGATATGTGAGCTTATTGATGAGTATTGGTCGTGAACCCAAGATATATCTTCGCGATGTCACACCATACACTCCAACAAGGTGGCTTCGGCCACCGCCCTCTCCCTTGTGGAGAATTGGATCTTTTTGGATGTTCTTTGCTCTCTCATGTTCTTATGGGAATCACACTCAATCTTGGCTTTTATTTGATTTGGATTTTGCAATTTTGAGTGTCTACTACCACCTTAGTTTGGCTTTCTTATCCTAAGCCT
Organism: Avena eriantha; assembly: GCA_910589775.1. Taxonomy (NCBI): domain Eukaryota; kingdom Viridiplantae; phylum Streptophyta; class Magnoliopsida; order Poales; family Poaceae; genus Avena; species Avena eriantha. The sequence continues at coordinate 286,895,126 of OU342744.1, read as the reverse complement.
TCCCTACCCCTAAGCCATCTATTCTTGCACACAAGTCCCTTGTACACCTTGTGGGGGTGTTGTTTGGGGACGCGCGGGCCTGGTTTTGTGTATAACAGAATCCCATAATTTAGGCCGGATAATCCGGCCCAAGTGTTGGCCGGATAATCCGGCCCTGGCGGATTCAATCTTAAAGGGCAGGACTCGGGGGGAAGGGCTCATATCGAGTAGCACTTCTCCCCCAGCCCTCTCCTTCTCCCCAGCCGCCGCCTGCCGCCCCTCACCCTCCCTGGAGCCTCTTCGGCCACCAGATTTTTTGGGCCTCCCCGGATCTTCTTCTCTACGCCTCCGGGTACCTTCTCCTCCGCGTTCTTCCTCCAATGAGTGAGGGTAACTCCCTCTCTCCCCATCTTTGGCTAGATGTGTATCTTGTTGGGTGGAACGTTGTCTAGAAGGATGTGTTTTCGCATAGAACTCGTAGTCTTACAGTTTCTAGACCCGATCTACTTTTGTTGCATGCATTCTTGGTGAAATCGTAAATTTCTGCCAGGGTCGGATTATCCGCCCCTAGCCAGGCCGGATAATCCGGCCTCACAGATTCAATTCTGCTTCAGTTTCACTATGTGTATGCATTGAGTAGTTTTGTCCTATGAACTTTTTGACTACTTTTCCATGCTCTCTCCTGGACTTATGTGTATGCTTATCCCCTTGCTATCGCCCTTATTCTCCTCACAGGTGGTTCCAGTGTTTCCAAGACCTACAAGTGTCGTCCTCGCGCCAAGTACTTTCGGGACGACGGTCAAGGTAACCTAGTGGACGAAGTTGAATTGAGGAGAAGGAAGAACGAAGAGAGGCGAATGGCTGAACAATCCAAGAGGACTAGGAAGGGGGTGTCCAAGAGGAAGGGCAAGGAGCCCAAGATCAACTACAGGGCTTTGGATGCAGTCTCCTTCTCTGCCATCCGTCACCGTGACTTGTTTGCTGAGCTGCCTCGTGATGATGAGCTGGGGGATACCCACTTTTGGTGTGCCGAACAGAAGGGGATTTATGAAGACATCTATGCCACGCTGAACATTAGGCCTATGCACCCTCTAGTACTTGCTGATGCCCTGGAGAAAGCGCATCTTGTGGATGCGATGTATGTGGCTGAGAGGATGGGGTTGCACCATCTCATGTCTCTCCAGTGCTCCTTTGACTCTGAGGTGGTGAAGCAGTTCTTCTCCACTTTGGTGATTTGTGGGGATGAGCGTCGCACTATGAAGTGGATGACTCATGATAGGCCAATGACTGCTGATTTTCACGTGTTTGCTGAGGTTCTGGGGTACTCCTTCCGCAGCAGCGATAGAGCCAGTGGCCACCGCATCATCACTCAGTTGAAGCCCAACGAGGATGCAGCTCTCTCTCCATGCACTATGGATAATGGAATTGTGGGTACTGTGGCTGGTCTTGCCCTCATCTATGCTGCCTTGGTGGGTCTCTTCCGTGACTCTATTACACCGAGTGGGGGCAACAATGACAGCATCCGTGGTCACCTTGTTCAGCTACTTCAATTTTCTCATGAGGTTGCCTCCTGCGAGGACGAGTCAGTGTAGTACAGGCTGGATGTCATGGACTTCATCTACCATGAGCTGTGTGATGCTATGTTCAACCGTTTGTCCATTCCCTATGCGCCCTACATTATGATGCTCATCCGCCACCTGCTTCCTACCGAGGAGTTCCACATTGACTCGGTGCACAAGGCCAAGAAGATATACAACAAGGTTCGGAAGACTGCTCACCCCTCCTCTGCTCCTGAGGGCCTCATGAGGGATGCTCGCCGGCCCCCAGTGCCTCCCGTGGCCCGTGAGATCAAGCAGCTGAACTGGTTCCAGCGTCACATTCTTTGCATGGGCGTGGACACGCGCAAGGGTCAGTACGAGGCATACAGGCAGCGCCATGAGTTGGCTCACTCCCAGCAGCTCATTCTCCACCACGTGTTTGGCGCTTCGGGTGCTCCTCCGGCTCCTACACTTCCCACTCCGTATGCTCGGTGGAACTCTTCCTCCGGGCTGAACTATGGTGAGCTAGAGCGTCACTTGTTCCCCTCTGCGCCTGCTGCTGATGCTGATGATGAGGAAGGTGACACTGAGGAACTTGAGGATGAGGATGAGGAAGAGCATGCAGAAGAGGACGAGGACGAGGACTATGATGAGTGATCCCATGGGGCGCTAGCATCGCTCTTCTCCCTTTTTGGTGTCTCGATGCCAAAGGGGGAGAAGTAGTTCTATTAGGTTGTCCGTGCATTTGCATGGGTCGGGCATAAGCACTTGCACTTTTTATTCGTTATTTCTTGCTTATGCCCATTTAGCGTGAACTTTTAAATTCGTGGTTTGTGTTTTGTGGTTGAGACTTTATGTGTTTGTCTGGATGATACCTATGGACTTCATATCATGGATTATGCTCATGACTATATCTATTCATATCCTATTGCTGGAGGTTTATCACGGAAGGCGCGCACTCATAATGGTTATCCAATAATAATTGTGATTTTTGTCAAGGATGCCTATTCTCTACTTCGGTGGTATGTGCTTTTGCCCTTATGTCTATGGAATAGATTCACCTATTTGTGTGCATTTGTATTCCAATGCAAAACTCTATTATGCACACATTGAGGGGGAGTCCCTTTCATAGTTATCGATGTTTGTCTTGTGTCTTTCTCCTGCAAATCCTGGTATTGTCATCTAACACCAAAAAGGGGGAGATTGAAAGAACATTTCATGTTTTCCTTTGTTTTGCGTGTTAGATAACAATACTATGGAGACTTTTCATGTGTGCTAAGTGTGCAGGAAGTTTTGAGGGGGGCCGGATAATCCGCCCCTCCAAGGGCCGGATAATCCGGCCTACCTCATCTCTCAAGGAAGCCAAGGCGCGTCGCTCTGTGTCCAGTCGGATTTTCTCCCGGAAAATCTGAACTGGGGCGGTTTTTCCTCCCCAGGCCGGATAATCCGGGTTTCGCAAGGGCCGGATAATCCGGCCCCCAGTTTTTGAGAAAAAGGAGCCAAGGCGCGTCGCTCGGTATCCGGTCGGATTTTCTCCCAAAAAATCCGAACTGGGGCGGTTTTTCTTCCCCATGCCGGATAATTCGGCCGTCGCATAGGACCGGATAATCTGGCCCCCAGAAGTTGATCAAGGACAAGCTCGGCGCGTCTCACTGTGAGGGGCGGATTATCTGCTGGATATTCCGAGTCTGGGGCGGTGTTTCCCTAGACCGGATAATCCGGCCCTCACTTGGGCCGGATAATCCGGCCCCCAAAGTGTGCAACGGCTGGTTTTTGGAAGGGGGTATAAGTACCCCTTCTTCCCCAACATCTAGAACTCTTGATTCACTCGAATTTGACCAGACCTTGTGCAAGAGCTCTAAATCTCGATCTCCCACTTCAACCACCCAAAGGTCTTGATCTTTGGTGGAATTGAAGGAGGAGAAGTTCATCATCAACATCAAGAATCAAGCGCTTCAACTCCTCTCCATTCACTTGGAGAAATCCCGGATCTAGTATTCTTGTTAATACCTAGATCTTGTTATTGTATTTGTCAACTTTGTTCTTGTGGAAGCTTGTTGTCATTTCGGGAGCCTCCAAGTTGTTGTGGAGTTGTTGCCCCGCTAGTTGTCTAAAGGCGTCGGTGCCCGCCTCGAAGGGTACCTATAGTGGAAGGTGGATCAAGCCTGTTGTGGCGAGATCCATCGGAGAACAGGGTGAGGCCTTTTGTGGCGTGGTGGTCTTAGTACCGCCCACCCCTCCAATGCAGACGTACTTCCCCTAACAAGGAAGGAACTACGGTCAAACAAATCCCGTGTCTCCGCGTGCTTCACTTCGGTTCACTCGTTCCTCTTCCACTCGCTCTTTACTCGCTAGTAGATAGGTTTGCATATAGGGAAATTCCACACATTAGTTTATCTAGAGAATTTACCTTTGTGCTAAGCCAAAAATTGAAAAAGAATTAAAAATTGGTGTAGCACCTATTCACCCCCCCTCTAGGTGCCCATACGATCCATTTCAGTAGGCCGTTGTTGCTGTTGTTGTTTCATCCTCTGGCTACGACGGTGATCGTGGCCTCAGCCTCCTCGTTGGCTTCTGCGTATTCGTTGACGATTGCAACCATCTCACCAAGGGTGAGAGGACCCGCGGCCTGGCGCCTTCGGAGGGTATGTCGGAGAAGTGTTCCAGGTGTGAGCCCTTCCATGAAGTGGTACACAAGCTCGTCGGCACGGTCTCCCTCTAGGGTTTCCCTCACCCTCATCCATCTGGCAAGGTATTCACGAGGAGGCTCTCCATCCCTTTGAACGCATCTGGCTAGATCGAAGATAGTGATGATGCCGACAAAGTGTGACCTGCGCATCTCTAACGCTCGGGGAAGCCAAGTGGATTTGCGGGGTCCTTCCACCTTTATATCCTGCACATGGGCGGTTTGGGTGGGCCTTGAATTTTCCTGATCTGAGCCGCTATATTCTAGAGAGAGATATGGCCCAGATCCTTCCGCGAGCGTGTCCTGCCCGTAGGCGGTCCGTGCGGGGCTTGACGAGTCTCCGACTTCCTAGGATCTAGGACCCGAATCAGTGTCGCCGATGAAGATGTGGATGTCTCTGAAGGGGATGACAGAGCAGCGCATAGGGTTCGTCTTCGCCGGCACCCAAAACTCGCCTGGAGGGACAATCGGGATGTTGCCGGAGAAGAGAACGTGTCCGATGGCTATGGTGTCGCTGATCCCCGTGAAGATATTGAACCTTGCCTGGTGTAGATCTCCAAGCGCCTCTTGCCCCACGGTGGGCGCCAACGGATTGGATACATGCTATGATGATACCCATTTAGCATATTCCCAACATAGATAGATCTTGATGCTTAGTTGTTCACATCGTAGGATTTTTTTTTGTTTTCTATGCTACGAACCCAACATTTTCCCCTTGTTTGGTTCACATGCAAGACTTGTTGTGGTCACCTTGCACTTTCTTATGGTGAGGTTACCATCACAGAATGACAAGCATGATCCCATAACCATGATCCCTAGAAAGCATGATCCTTGTAAGCATGATCTTCACACAAGCCTGAAGAACGCAGAACATGAACCTCACAAGCATGAAGAACACAAGCAAAAGGGGATCATAGTTGACCATGAACAAATGAACACCCTTTGTAGAAACAACACAATTACGAATTAGTCTTAACAAGCATGATCGTTGCCAAAGTGGGTGTCATCCTACCACCACCACTAGTTCACCGTCAGCAGTACAACCAAGTGCAACGATAGAGTCAACCATCACAGATTTCCTTTATCTTTTTCAGGTTATCCTTGTTAGCGTCGTTGGCTTTGAATAGTTTATAGAGCGCGTACTCTAGTTTTTTCTTTTCCTCCTTGAAGATCATACGGTCCTCATCCCATTGCTTCTGCTTCTCTTTGATTACATCAGCCTAGGATTTCTGCATGGTCTTCAGCATCTCAACCTTATTCCTCAACACTTCAGTCTGCTTGGAAATTATCTCCTGAGATCTCTCATTGCTATCATTCAACCTAGACAAGTTCTCATCCAACGCCTTCTTCTCTGTTTCTTCGATGAACTTCTTCACATCAACCAACATAGTTGAGTACTTTTTGTCAGTTTGTTCATCTCATTAGACAGTTGCTTCACCAGCTTCGCATTCTCAACCTTCTCGCCAATTCTTGCACTGCTTGTATCATCATACATCCCCCATAGCTTCGCAAGTGCATTCTTTATAGCATCTGGCCAGTCATTGTACATCCAAGCAACAAACCCACAGTTTTCGACCTCCCGTAGGTAAGAAATTTGTTGGCATAGACCTAGTGCTTGCTAGACAAGTGAATGGCGATAGAAGTACCTAAGCACTTACGTTATGAACTTGGCAGAGGTAGAATTTGCGGCCTGTGTTGGTTCCTTCAAATGTAACCCGCCTGACAGGATCAACTTTGTGTACACAGCAGAGTTCGAGATAATCTTTCGCTATGCCGCAGATCTAGGATCTTCGTAGGAGTCAGGAGCATAGTCCATGTTCATGATGTCCTAGCACACCAAATTGAGTTCATCTGATTGTAAATCGAGGATTTCTAACTCACTACCAAACCCTAACCCTATGAAAGAATTGGGGGAAAGTGGACTTACCCCTCGATATGATTGGGAGGAGCTGTCACCGTCATTCCAGCTCGGCATGGCCGCCGCCCTGCCAGTTTTATCTTGCCGGGGGCGTCGTCGCTGTCGCCGCCGGTGGCCGAAATTGACCGGGGAAAGGAGAAAGGGGAAATGGTGGATCTAGTTTCGGCGGTGAGCGGGTAGGGTGTCTCTCTCCGGGAGGTGAGGAAAAGGGTCCCGCCCTTTTCCAGACCAACGGGAATCTCCCGCCAGCGCCATCGTCGGTCGAGCTCGTGTAGGGGAGCGCTGGTTTTGCATCCAGCGAGCGCACGCCGAGGGTGGCTTGCTGGAAACTTCGAGTGTAGCACCTAGGCCAGGCTCCAGGCTGCTTTACGCTTCGCGCTGGCGCAACCCAACTCCTCGTGCAGGTAATCAAACGACCCACTTTTATCTTCTCGAGACCGGGGCGGCACATGCCGCCTCCCTTCGGACATGTTTTCTCTCTCCGGTGTTGCTGAAGTCGGTGAACAAACTCGTGGTCAGATGATTTAGGCGACAGGGTCGGAGCGACCTTCGTGTTCTTGCGACGAAGTGTGTTGGCTGGTCGTAAGCACGATCACGCCGATTGTTTCGGTGGTGTGCTTTCCTGTTTGAGTCATGGATGGCTTTTCTGACGTTTTGTATGTTTTGGTTGTGCTTATGCTGATGTAAAGGTTTTTCCCGGTTTTTCCTCCAATAAACCGAGGAGTTCGGTACTTTTTTCTGTAACGCAATGATAGCAGTTCTCCTGCTGTTATTAAAAAAAATCGACACTAGATGCGCTAAGGTTTGGACTTTCGACGCAGCAGCACGCGCGGATCCCACGCCCGCACCTCTGGACGCGTCGATCCACGGGCCCGCGCCGCCGCTGCTCCTCCGCCGACCCCTCTCACCACGGTCACCGTCCTCGGGCGTCGATCAGACTGTCCGCGCAGTCGACGTTCCTCCACTTCTCCCAAGACCAAGTACAACAACTCCCGCGCCGCTGGATCTGTCTCCCCGGCGGTCAGACGCAAGAAAGAGCTCAGATGCAAATCTGAATCCTCCGATTGATTGTTGATCCTTCGTTCCCCCCACGCCCTGACTGACGTTGCCACCTCTTCTATCCTAATGCACAGCCTATGCTCTTGTTCGCGATCGCTCCTATCCTCCATGGCCTCTGCTCCGCATCGCTGCTGGCCGCCAGCGCTTGCGGGACGAGTTTTCCCACCCATGGAATCTACCAATCCACCTGTCCGTCGTGCTCATCGGTGTGTTTCTTGCTCTGATGCTAAAATTTGCGCATTTAGTTGTATTCTCTTGTTTTGGATCTGGATCCTGGCAAAATATGGGTTTTTTACCCTTATGCTGATTTTTTAAGGCAAACGGGGAAAATACTTTCATAATGCCGTATTACTACCAAAACAGAGAAATGCGACCCAAAGAATATAAAAATCCATTTCATGCTTATAGATGAGTTTAAAGCCCATGGTGAAGAAAATATGAGAAAAACCACCATGGATATTATATATGGTGATTGAAAATGCTTGTAGGACAGCGTTGGAGGCTACAGATGTTGATACAGGGGGAAAACCTGTGGACGTCTCTGGTCATCCGGAGGAAATTGTGATCAATGATGGTGATTACTATGATAAATGGTATGCAAAGACCGCTCATATCCTCTCTGACGGTGTTACCCCTTTGCTTATACTTCCAAAAAGCAGCCGCCGTGATGGTTCTATATACAAGCGCACACATGCATGGAAAGAGGACTACCGTATTGAAGACCGTAATGAGAGTAAGTGACCAACACCTCTTTTTCCATATTTGTTTTACTCCGTCTAGTTCCCAAGTACTTGACCTTTTCGACAAGGTTGTGGTCAAACATTTAGAATTTTGATCAGTTGTAATTTAAAAAATATTTTGATTGCATATATGGATGTCAAAAGATTTGTCTCAATACGTACTTTGATTTAAATTTGTACTAGTTTCTGAAATTATATTGAAAGTACAGAAGACCGTGCGAATATCAAAACCTTCCAGTATCTGGAAACTGGATTGAGTAATACAACATACCTTAAGAGACTTGCAGCTCGTGCCAATAGCAGTTGTCTTAACTATTAATGTGTTTCATTGGGTATTTTATCTCCACCAAAGTTTTCGGTTGCCAGATCTCCCTATGCTATTTCCTCGTCGTTTCATTTTACTTAAATGGGTTCAATTCACTCCTCATATAGTTTATGTTGGAACTTTTTTAGTGCTAAACAGGTTTATAACTGTTTAATGGCATCATTCTCTATGCTTATTCTTTTAGCATGTATTTTTGTATCCTACGCACTAAAATGATGTACGTCTGCAAATAATCATGTACATTATGAATTTTTTTTGTAACCTAGAGTATGATGTATCTACCATCAGAAAAAAATCAACTTAGAAGAGGACTTCTAGGAAGAGAAATGAAACAAAATATTCACCAAACGGTGAAATGACATGTTAGTTCTTGGCGTACATTGACCATGGAAGTACTTTGGGCTGTCATGATTTTTTTGGCAGAGTAAAATGGACTTTTTCCTTTCTGAGGTGCAGTATTATTCTCTTTTGTGTGTTTTTTTTTCTCAAAGAAGTTTTTGAGGGAGCAAAAATTATAGTAAAAAGAACATATATAGTTTCCACTAAGATGAAAAAGAATAGGGCCATGGAATTCTCAAACAGCATGTTTACCTTTTGTATCACAAGTATTTGTTTACCATATGTCTTTGTACTTCTTTTATGAAGCTTGTTTGGAGGCAATGATGTTGACAGAACCCCCAAATTGCTTCTTCATCAATGACCAATGCCTGCATCATAAATCCAGACGCATGTTCCAAATTTTCTCAGTGAAGTTGGCTCAAAATCCTGTTGGTGGGTTAGTACAGTTGTATGGATACATAGCAGTGTGGGATATGTTGGATCCATTGCTTAATTATGTTGTCACATTACCAGGGATGATCCCATCATCGTGAAGCAGGTGCACACCCATACCTATCTGCAATTTTCTCAGGGAATTAGTCTATCTAACTCACCCGAGGATGTTTGTCTACTTAACCCGCTGAAGTATAGAACAAGGTATTCGGCCCCACAAAGTATTCACTACCGTCTTCAACCCTTGGGGCCAGTTAGTAGATGGTTTTTTCCCACATGGCCTGTTACATTGTTTAGTGTTTAGAAAATTTGGTATACTTTGGAGGTCAAATACACAATATTATACTTGAGGGTGTTATGCAGATGAGATTGGACCATGCATACTCTCAATGGTTTGAGGGTGTTATACTTTACGGGGGTTAGCAGACTTATTCGTTATTTTAAATTACTTTCTTATTTTACAATATTACATGCATAGCACTGATGAGATTGGACCATGCATACTCTCAATGGCTTACTACAACCAATTAATCTCTTTTACATCGGTAAAGATGATCCCATGTGGTTAAACTGTCTAAAAGCAGCAGTATAATACTTTAGATTTTATAAACTACTACTACAAGTCTTATACTGTGAAATGGTGATGTACTATGAAAACAGTTCTCAATTATGTGTGTACAATTGATTTTCTTTTGTGTATAGGCATATGAAGATGCATGGAATGAATTATCCCATCAATACATTTCTTTCCTTTTTCTCTCATATCAATGAGTTTATGCAACTAAATATTTGGGATTTGATATAAAAGTAAATAAACTGAGGGAGCCAAATCTCCCTCGCTAACACTGTTATGCACTCTTTAATCATTCAGTTTGATAGATGTCAAAGATCTTGTTACACCAATTGCAACATATCTCTTATTAAGTAAACATTGTCACAATTGAAACACCATAACGGAAGTATTTAACTATAGATATTTCTTACTTATGTGAATAGCTACTGAGTAATAATAATTTGCAGGGTTCTCTCATCAACATGACTGGCCCTAAGCGCGGGATAGATTTTCTGTGCGATATTGCAATTGAATATGACATGAGGATCAAGACGGGTGAACAAGAAAATAATGATCTACTGCTGATCGACGGTGCCTCAATCTTTGGGGACATGGACACATCAGACTGTCGCGCAATCACAAAACGCATCCACGGCGATCGTGGCGCAATTGACATAGCAATATCACATCTTGAACATGCCGTTGAGGCGACTATAGAAGTTGTTATATCAGAAGTGCAAAGGAGTTTCAGTTTGTGTCTTTGTTGTTTTACCAGTGGATTCGAGGAAGAAATCCGACTCTTTGATGGTGTCATTGGTGAGTCACGATGCTTAAATAGGTCGGTGGTGCTGTAGTGAAGCACTCTTGGATGGAGTTGAAGTTCAAAGTAGGCCTGGAGCCATCCTGTTCTGCTGAACAACGTTGTTCCTTCAGGCCAGCCAACCATGGGCTTAGTGGTCAAAAGATAAAGACTGAGGCTCCGTTTGGCAGCTACGTTATTTTGTAGTATTTAGGAAATACTTCAGTTTCTAGAAATAATAAAGTATCAAATACTTTAAAGCGTTTGGCTCCACCAAATACTGTGGTTTTGAAAACCGAAGTATCCCAAAAACTGAAGTATTTTTGACGTTTTGAAGACTTCAGTCTTGACCTCTTTTTTTCTTAAAACCAAGAAAAGCGTTCACTCGTACCGGCCGGAGAATGCATATCTGTTTCCATCCCTCGTCAATCGTCATGCATGCTTGCATGCAATCAGCTGCCGATGTCACAAGACTAGCCTACTAGGAAACATGCACATACCAATCATAGTTTTATGCATGCTTGTATGCAATCAGCTGCTACTATAAACTGATAGTACAAGCATGATTTGATCTAGTAGCGCATTTTATTTATAAGTGTGTTGATTAGTTATAGCTGAAGCATTCAATGCGAGGAACTCAGGGAACATCCATACATGCAAAGCATACATAAAACTGAGAAATACTACAGTAAAAAAACTACCCAAACACGTTGAAGTTTTAACTAAAACTGAGAAATACTACAGTATCAAGAAACTGCAGCATTCTCCCCCCGTGCGGTGAAATACTTCAGTTTTGTAATACTTTAATTTAAGAAAAACTTCGTTGCCAAACTAGGCCTGGTTCTGCATTATTCTCTGTGAAGGTGACTTGGTCGGCTCTGCCTCGCGGGGTCTAGGGTTTTCCCGTTTATCTCAACCTTCGATAAACTTTCTCAGATTATTGTAGTATCAGAAGCGAGCTGTCAGATAGGCCTGCATGCATCATACTCCATCCGTTTCAAAATATAAGATGTTTTAGCTCTGTACAAGGAGCGTATCTAGACACCTTTTAGTGTGTAGGTCTATGTAGGTTTGGAGTGAACATACACACTAAAAGAGTCTAGATGCACTCCTTTTACAAAACTAAAACATCTTATATTTCCTTTTACAAAACTAAAACATCTTATATTTCGAAACGGAGGGAGTATATCCACAGTCGTGCATTGTTTTAGATCAGGTGGAGTTGTTGCTGCCAGTAGCCCCTATCTGACCATAGAACATGCGTCCAGTGATCCGGATTAATTAGAAGCTCAGGCCCCTTTTAGCTCTTCTCTTTCCAATGTGTCCGTGGTATGCTCATTTCTTAAATATCTAAAGCATTTATCCAGTTGTGAAGTTGAGACATAAGTGGAAAACTAATGAATTGTTTTTATGGAAAAATGGAAGAACAAGGAATTTGTGAGAAGCAGATCAAAGCCATGGAGGAATTAGTAGCACCTACTCAATTCGTCAGATCGGGATATCCTTATAAAGTAATGGTAAGATAGTAACACTATATCCCCGTAAATAACACACTTAATCATATTATTCTGTTTATGAATTGGCAGTTCACCCAACTAGTTAGGCATGCTGCAGTACAGCAATGGTATATGTGTATTGCCTTATACAATCCAACAACGAATACAAATCGTTCAGATGAAGTGACATTTCAGCTGGAAAAAGAACACTCCATTTTACTTACGAGATTAATATGTAGGGGAGAAAATGGTAAGCAGATCGTGGTATCCAACAAAATAAAGCAGTTGGATAAAACAAATAATTCAGATCAAGTCGAACCCGGTTCTCTTCATTCTACACTTAACTAATAATGGTACGTTTATAACGTACTCCAGTGAAAAACACATTTGATATCACTTCATCTAATTATGCGGGCATATGTGTTTTTTTTATACATTTTGTGCTGCTCAAGATACGATAGTAAATCTTCATTTGAAGGTGATACGGGGTGGCCTACGCACGTCACCATGTCAAGTAGCTTGTCAAGTGCTTCAACTTATGCCAAGTCATCGCTCCCTGGTTCAGACTTCCTCCCACGGGCCATGGCAGACGCTAGCAACAGTTGACAAGAAGGACTAAGTGTGTTCTTGTGGAAAATTGTGGATGGGGAGGAGTGAACATGTAAATGTTTGAAATTGAAACACTGCAATTAATAAGGATGATAATTTGGAATGTGATGGAACCAAGCATATGATTATTGAACATATGGTTTCAATGCTCGACGTTGTTCCTGATGAGTTTTTTGGGAGCAAAATTTCCAAGCACTACTCATACCGTGAAAAATGTTGGTGCTTCCAGATGGTGCTCAGACATTTCCATCTTCTACTGACAGATAATTGAACATCAACAAAAAAAGAGTCAACAGTAAAGCAAACCACGGCCTCGACTTTCTGACAAGTCATTACTAATGTCATGAGCGATAGAGCCTGTCATTGTAAGCTAGCTGATGTAGCCCATCATAAGGTGAACTCCTTATATCCCTTATCCTCCCTTATTCTTCACTTGAATCAGATCCTACTTGAGTCAAATACCTATCGTGTGACAAGGTCCAAACCCATGAGCATGATGCCAAGAGGAGATGCCAAGGATGCCCCAGGAGCCAAGAACCCCAAGCAAGAAGCATGGAAGAGAAGACGCAAGAAGCAGCTGCCCCAGGACCGGAGTCTTCGCCCCTGGACACCGAAGTCTCCTCTCTCTAGCCCCAAAGTCTCTGCCCTGCATGGAGTCTCTGACCTGAGGACTCTGCCCTAGTCTCTGGACCACTACTAGGAGCTCTCTAGAGTCACCCCAAAGTCTATCCTGGAGACTTCCCTGGAGTCTCCGGCCTCCCGACCCTGTAGTATTCGTCCTAAGGAGCAGGCATGCATGCCAAGAGCTTGGCCCGGCCCATGTAATGGTCCTAGCTCGTCTAGAACTTCCTCTTTATGCCTAGAATACCCCTGTTTAAGTGGATGGCCAATAAATATGCCACCACCTCCTCCTTGAAACCCTAGAATGAATATTGAGAAAGACTCGGGGTCTTATGGCTAGCACAAGAGGTGGTGTTCTAGGCAACCCGAGTTCGAGACTCACCTTCTCATATATAGTAGTAGTGTTTAGTTCCTCCTAGACACTCTTTTTTTAATATTGAGTAGAATTGGCTTAGTCTTCATCTTCCCATAGGGGAACCTCTCTATGATCTACATCAAGACCTAGTGAAACTACATGTGTGCTCATGTGTGGTTTTGGTAATTAATGATAATCTCTATGTACTAATGTTTGAATTGAGTCTCACTTGTAGGTATTGTTCATTGGAATCACTTGAGCCATGGGTTGGCTTCAAGGTTGAAAGATGAAGAAATGAAGACGAAGAATCAATGTCCAAGGGATTTGGGCCTTTTGGAATCATGTTGAAGAAGAAGGAGAAGAAGAAGATGAAGAATAAGAATAAAGAAAATAGGATCAAGAGTGTCTTGAAGAATAAGATGGAGTTCCTCATGTGTATATTCAAGACATCGTCCTATTGAAGTTAGAAGATATGAAGTGCAAGCTCAAGATGCGACATCTCTAGAAGATAAAATGCTTGAAGCTTGCCATCCTCGGTGATCATGGATAAATGAACACAAGCTCAAGGAAGTAGTTTCTCCATGGAGTATGGGGGATCAATTCGCAAGTCTTCATCAAGCAAAGCGCGAGAAAGAGCAATCAAGAAAGGTGCTCCATCTTGAGGAGGACAAGACCGTATACATCAAGCTCAAGTAGAATGCTCAAGGCAAAGGTATGATCTTGATAGGTTTTCTCTTTTGTTGGTCATGTTGTTAGTTGGGAGACTGGGTTTAGGATAGATAGTCGTACTATCAATAAGGGCTCTCAAGTGAGTAGCTCAATCATTTACTTCGGAGAGAGCTCAAATATTTCCATTCTTGAATCATCTTTCTTGTTTGTTGTTTGTTGTTCGGATTTGATCCATGTGAGGTTCTGGAGCTTGTGGTTATCTTCACAACAAGCTCTAGTTCATCAAAAGAGGATTTCCCTTGGATATCTCATTGCATTTTTATCTTGTAGGTTTTCCGGCTCCACACCTTCAGAGATATCTCACATATTTATTCATGATATTTTCTCCCTTGGATTTACGTTGGGTCTACATGTCGTTATATTTCCAAAAAAATTGGTTTCATCTCGTTTGGAGTTAGGATGCAAAAGTTATTGCAGTTTTGGTTCTGAAGTTTCCCTAGGCGAAAATTTCACTGTCTCACTGGAAGTGCCGATAGGCCAATTTTTGGCATCGGTAATACCGGCTGAAGTACCGGGCTAGTTCCCGTGAACATGGAAACATGCTCTACCTCCGTTCAGTATTGGATGGTTTTTTAATCGGGACTTCGCTAGAAGTGGACCGGTAGTATGAGTCAGAAGTTCCACCCCACTTCGGGTGGTACTTCCGGCCCATACTACCAACACACTTTCATGGATGGAGAGTTATTGGGGCGGTGCGGCCGGAAGTACCGGCCAGTGACCATAAGTACCACTAGGGCACATTTGCCGCTGGTAGTACCGGTGGAAGTTTCGGCTCACTTCCGTTCATCCCGTGACACCCTCCCCGCCTGTGCGCTAATATTCGTGCAAGAAAACTATACACCTTATATTAAGGAACAGAGGGAGTATGTGATAGCAAGATATAAGGCTTCAAGCACGAAGGCTATCACAAAGTAAAGTGCATAAGTAAAGAGCTCGGGTATAGAGATAACCGAGACACGTGGAGACGAGGATGTTTTACCGAGTTCCTCCCAATAAGGGAGTACGTATCGTCTGGAGAGGGGGTGGTTTCAAACCACCAACGCCACAAAGGCCCCCTTGTTCTTTGGTGAACCTCACCGCAAAGGGATCGGTCCACTCTCCACTATCGGTGCACTTGTCGGTGGCAATCCGTAACCTCACACAAAGCTTGGGGCACTTCTCCACAACTCAATTGGAGGCTCCCAACAAACAAGCTTTGAGGAAGCTCCACAACTTAATTGGAGGCCCCAAGTATCCACAAACTTGCAATACAACTAAACCGTCTAGGGTTCCAAGAACCCAAGAGTAAAAAGCTTCTCACCTTTCACCCAATCGAATCCTCATCGAGAACTCAAACCGATGCACCAAATGCAATGGCAAGGACACAAGAAGTGCTCAAGTCCTTCACTCCCAAATTCCACCAAAGATACAAAAGCTTAAGGGGGAATAAGAGAGGAAGAACAATGGAGGAGATCCACAAAAGACTCCAAGATCTAGATTCCAAGATGTTCCCCTCACTTAGAGGAGAGATTTATTGGTGTGGTTGTAGATCTAGATCTCCTATTTCAAATCCCTCAAAAATATGCTAGAATCATAGGAGGGATTGAGGGATAGCAAGCTCAAGAAGGTCAACAATGGAGGGGAAAACTTGCAAGAATGGGTAGGTAACCATTGGGGAAGAAGGGCCCTTATATTCCACCTAGTTTCCAGGTGGTATCCGATATGGCATACAGAATGGCAACCACACGACTGAAATCTGAGATTTCTACGCGATACCAGAGTGTGCGGCGTTTTCACGCCGAATATTACGGCCAAGCCAAAACTGACCGAAACAACAATATGAAAACAACCATAACATTTTCATCCAGACTCCGATTTTGATGATCTTGGACTCATTTTAAAGAGGGCAAAAGGTTATACAAGATCATGTAGGAGACCATCATAGTCCAGCAAGGGAAGATAGAACCAAATGATGAAAGGTTTAACCTGTCTATAGAAGACAACCAATAAAACCTTCGATATTGAAAATGCAATAGAGAATACATGTGAAATCCGTTTTCGATGAACTTGAGCTTATCGTGAAGATTAACACAAGCTCAAAATCCTCTTATGGATAAGAACCAAAT
This sequence comes from Avena eriantha, assembly GCA_910589775.1. NCBI lineage: Eukaryota > Viridiplantae > Streptophyta > Magnoliopsida > Poales > Poaceae > Avena > Avena eriantha. Next base: position 286,878,843 of record OU342744.1, on the reverse strand, counting down.
AGTAACCAATAAAAATGATGCCAAGTACGCAAAGGTTTGAACTTTCTCTGAAGGATATGATCAAGTTACTCACACGAGAGCCCCTCTTGATAGTACGGCTAAACCGGTTTCTCCAACTAACACCATGAGACCGATGATATCTTCGATCAGGATTATGGATGTAGTATAGCTCTTTTTCCCTACTAGACCTAGGTTTATCGAATCCCCAAGAAGCAGAAGCGTAGTGAAGTTACTTTAACGGACCTTCGAGAGTTTTAGAATTCCCATTGTGTTTTTACCGGACCAAGAGTTTGCGTCTTTTTGTTGTTGTCGATGATGGAGAGAGAGGGCCTAGGGTGTTCGATTTCACCTGTAGCTGTGCAAAACATCTGATGGGAATAAAAGATAGAAATAAAGTATGCATATAATTGTTAGAGCAAGATAAATTATATGTGGGCAGTGCATCCATAATTGATATTGCCTCCGCAACTGCTTATAGAAATAACCTACTAGTCTCATCCATAGAAGAAAGAGAACTAATGATACACATAGTGATGTCACCGTTAATCCTAAGTAAATCCATCACATACAACCGTACTATCCTTTCTGTCACTAGGGCTCCCAACCTGCAGATTAGTCATTACTCATACTCCCTATACCTAGATCAATCCTCGAGGTCTTGGGTACCTGACAAGTCCTTAGATTGAGGCAAGAGAGGATACAATAATCATCATGTCATACAAACTAATACATAATCCCATCTATGATAAATAACATGCACAAAAAGCTACATGGCTAGGCCGAAGCCCTTAGCCCAAGGAGAATTACTCACACATAGAGATGAGATCAAAGATCATAAACATTGTAGTAGAAATCATGAGATTGATAGTAAATAGTCTTACAATGTTGCCAATCGAAGAAGAGATCTACTATTACAAGTGGTGGAATATGGCTATGGTGGTGGAGAGATTAGATCTAAGTCTATTTCTCCGGTGGCTCGTCGGTGTTGTGCATAGAGATCTAGGGGATGGCCGATGGTTTCTATGAGCGTCTGTTTCTCGTCGCCCGAGGCCTCTTTATACAGGGGTTCCTTCATGAAAGTTGTTCTGTTTGACCTAGCGGCGTCGATGGAAACTATACGGCTGGAATTTTATTCCGGTGGTATAGTTGATCGTTAAAGCATCTGCCTCCGATCCACGACTCCTGGTTTCTTCTGGTTGTTGGAAATATCGTATCTTTGACTTTAATGTAGTGATTCCCATCATAAAACGTCATTATCTGCGCATGAAAAAATAGAAAGAAAGGATTGCATACCCCTTTGAATATTAGGCATTAGTGGCAGGGTTTAGAGAGATATTTCATCAAAATTATGAATAATATCCAGTTTAAATGTGGACGTAGATGACTATATTTCAGAGCCATCGACCTCCCCAAGCTTAAACTTGATCATCCCCGAGCGAGAAAACAAAAATCAAAAAGGAACTCAACATTTAAACTGAAATAACGAGATGATGATCTTACTCATGATTGATAGTCTCATGTTTCCTCCACTTCATAAATCTGAAAAACTTCAGCATAGATAGAGTAATGGCAAGCATATCATATGGGTTTTATGCATCCTTATAACGCAGCAAAATTATTGTTAACATGGATGATTCAAATGAGTAAACTTTATTCCATGTCATGTAATCAACTCATAGGCTTGCCTTTGAACATAAAGTATAATCATGTAAATTGAGAGTGTGAGAGATGTCATGAAAAGCATATACACTAGAGTATCTCAATTCTCCGACATCAATAAATCAAGACTTTTCAAGCACTACTTTTCTATTCATTGTCATTCAAGAATTTCAGTTTTTGAGTAATTGAGAGCATGCCAAAAAAATTGTTTTAGTTTATCGGGTTGTGATGGACACTCGTGGCATCACTATGGTTTTGTTCCTTTTGTATAATGATTACTCATAATAGCCAGAGGAGTGATTCCATCATGAACACAGCTACCCGAGAGTGCTAAGAATCTTACCCACTATAGCATTTCTGCTACATGTGTTTAATCAACTCATAGCCAAAATCTAGGAGTTTCCTCCATGAAGATCGTTCGTAGACCAACGAAGTTGTTGGCATCCCATGAAGATTGACACACGTAAAGCAATATCATTCTTATGATTAATAAGTCAAACTTTGGCATGCTCGCAAAAACCGCTAAACAGTAATTCAATCAAACAAATCCTTTTAAAGAGAGCTATCAAGTCAATCGGCATTTTCAGTGGTATTGAGTATCTCTAGAAATAAGCCTTCAAGACCAAACACTTCCACACCCAAGCCTTTAATTGTGAGACTTTTTCTTATTACAACTGTTTAGCAATTTTTAGGCAAGACTTGATTAATTAAGAGATCTGGAACAAAACGTACCCAACTAAATAACCATGCAAACGAAAATCTTACTACAATAAAAAGACTCACTCCACCAGTATAATATCTCAACATTTACTACTAACTAGCTTGGATTTCTCAAACTTCAAAAGTGGGGAGTCATAAGGCATATCTCTCATGTTTGGTTCCACTTATCTCTCCCTTTTTTATTTGTTTTTGGAAACTTGAAGTCGATCACTCTGCTGCAAATACATGAGAACCTTGAGGCGAAAAGAAAAGAAAGAGGGAATAAATAAAAATGGAGAAATCTTTTTGTTATTTTTTTAGAGAGGGAATTTCAAGAATATAAAATTGGCGGCAAAGCTCGGCTAGAAAATCTCGAAAGCAAATAGAAATAACTAAAGATAAAGTGTTGGGGAAACCAACACGAGTGCTTATAAAATCGAATTAAAAACATAACCTCGAAATAAATAAAAGCAAATGAACGCCAAATAAAGATACATGAGGAAACTTCCCCAAGATTAGGCTTTTGCAAGCCCTTCAAATCATTGTGGTGGTGGGAAAAAGTCGGAACTCCAGTTCACAAAAAGTCGGAACTCCAGATACATGAAGAAACTTCCCCAAGCTTAGGCTTTTGCAAGGACTAAGATGTCCTCCTCATTGAGTCTTGTGAACTCATTACGTGCCTGCAAGGTGTTAGCAATAACATAGAACAAATAGCGAATTGCGGGATGTTGAATATTCTTCCCCTTGCTTACTCTAGTAGTGAAACTCATTCCATTATAATATTGTTCAAGGGAAGGATTTAAGCCAGTAAACGATGCGCGTAAGGCATTGACATCATTGTTTGGAAAATTAAAACATGTGCACCATTCATCTAGTGTTAAAGTGTAGTTGTTGTTCATAAGTCGGAAAGAAATCGTGTCCTCTCCTTGCCATAGTTTGACAGTGCTTTGCAGCGAACTTAGGAATTCACTGGTTAACCGGCGATAAGTAGGCACATCATTGTACACAAATTTTTGTAGGCCAGCTTTATTGCAAAGTAAATTAAATTCATAAAAAATACTGAGTTGGTTCAATATAATGGGGCAAGCCCACTTGGTGGCCTTCACTTCGTGGTTCTTGATCTTGTTGAAGCGACCGTGTTGGAGCTCATTCCTGAACCGTATCTCCATGCGTTCTTGAGTGATAGCCCGAGAAGCGCTAGCGGCGGTAGGAGCATGAGTTTGGCTCCTTGTGTTCATCATCTATAACAATAAAGTAAGACAAAAATAAAACTTTTTGATCCAACAATAATAAGTATAACATATTCCTCATCATAGCACACTAAAGAATCCTCTCCAAATAATAATCTAGGCAAGAGAACCATGGCAATTAGTTCTTAGTAGGTCTCACCCTAGATTTATAATGACAATAGATCGAAAATGAATTTGCAAAAAGTAACTGGAGGATTGGAGGAGAAACATAACGTAGATCACTTGTGTGCAAGAAAATCGAATGAAATTGAGAAGAGGTGAAGATCTCTTGAGGTTTTGAGAGAGTTTGGAGGTAGAAGAGAGAAAAAGGATTGAAGTTTTGGAGTTGGCGGTACCTTCCCATGCGATTTTGTGGTCGGACGCAACTATATGGCCGGAACATTGTGTTCCCACCGTATAGTTGGCCGGCTATCAAAATTTTAGGGTTTCCACCTGGCGGCGCAGCTATACGGCCGGAACTATATGACCGAAACAATTTGTTCTCGCCGTATAGTTGATCGTCAAACCGTCTGTACATGGGAAAGAATTTGTACAAAGGCATCGATATCTATATGACCGGAGCTATACGGCCGGAATTTTTTATTCTCGCCGTATAGTTGGTCGTTAAACAGACAGTATTTTTGAAAGAAAAATTGTCGATGACACAAATATCTATATGACTGGAACTATACTGCTGGAATTTTTATTCCCGTCGTATAGTTGGTCGTTAAACTCTCCGTGTCCATCAAAAAATTTCCGTTTCTTCGTGAATTACTTCTTATACTGTAACTTAGCGAAATACCTTGTTTTTGACAGAAAGTTGACAGTTAAAATTACCGACCAACAATAGCATGTATAAAGAAGAAGTTTAAGTACTACCGAACTTCTCCTCAAATGGAGTTTTTTAGCACTCTTTATTAAACATAAACTTAAACTAAAACTTAAAACTTAACTCAAACCTTTATTTCACATGGGTTGCCTCCCATGGAGCGCTCTTTTATGGTCAATAGCTTGACCTTGATGTTACTCACTTGGGCCAGATGAGTGGAACACCCACTCCAAAGTGATTGCCTCCATATCATCATGTTTGGCTTTCTTTTTCCTGGGGAAGTGGATAACAAAAGGATCCCGTGAAGGCAATTGCAGCTTCACGTTCCCTTTATGGAGATTAATTAAAGCCTTTATAGTTCTTAAGAAAGGGCATCCTAGTATAATAGGAGCAATAGCATCTTCAGGCATGTCAACAATAACGAAGTCAATTAGACTAGGACAGCCTTTAATATAAACTAAAGTGTTCTTCTTAATTCATACAACTTGTTTATAGGTAGAATCTACAAGATGTAGTTTTAGTTCGGTGATTTCGAAAGAGCCAAGATTTAACTTGTTAAAAAGACTCTTTAGGATTGTTGAGATGCTTGCACCTAGATCACAAAGTGCAGCTATCTCATTGTTCCCAATCTTAATTTTAATCGTGGGCTCAAATATATAATCTAGTTTAACAGGTAATTTTCAGCGATTTTCTTGTAATCATCTTCAAGCTCGTGTACCTTTATCGCTACTTGATCAAGAAAGTGTTGATACATGGCTTCATCGTTACCTTCACTCACCGGAATCTTAACGTTGATTCTTTTTACGAGATCTTCAATGGTGTAGCTTGGTGAAGGGGCATTACTATAATCAAGCTCTTCAGGCTCCTCTATTTGCATCCTCATCATTTTGAGTTCTTCAACATGATTGGGCTCAGCTTTACCTGCAAATTTAGCTAGAATGAGAGTTTGACTCTCAGTTATCTTACCTAGCCGTGCCTCAACAATCCTCGCCCTTTCTTGGAGGGCCTGTGATACATTGCAAATGTATCTATAATTTTTGATGTTCCATGCTTGGTTTTATCTACTTTCTTATGTTTTGTCCACGCTTTGGAGTACTTTTCATATGATTTCTTGGACTAACCTATTAACAAGAGCCACAGTGTCAGCTGCCTGTTTTCTGCTGTTTTTGGTTTCAGGAAAGTCAAAAAATGAATATTCTCGAAATTGGACAGGACAAAAGCCAAAGTCAGTTTTTCACAGAGGGACACACGGAGCCAGAATACGAGACGGAGAGGGGCCAGAGGGCGGCCACACCACCTGGCCGTGCGGCCAGGCCTGGCCCGCGCCAGGGGGTGGTCTGGCCAGCCCAGGCACCCCTCGGCCTCCCCTTCCGACTATAAGATGCCTCCGATACAGAAACCCTAAGTACCCGATCAAAATTCCACGAAAGAGTCTGTAGCCGTCGTCATCTCCATCCCTAGATCGGGAGGGATCTAAAGCTCTTCCCGACACCCTGTCGGAGAAAGGAATTCACCCTAGAGGCCTTCTTCATCATCATGCAAGCCTCCGGTGTGATGCGTGAGTAGTTCATCTCTGGACTACGGGTCCATGTAGTAGCTAGATGGCTGGTTCTCCTCCTTTGTGCTATCATGTTTAGATCTTGTGAGCTCCGTTCATGATCAAGATCATCTATTTGTAATTCTGCATGTTGTGTTTGCGAGGATCCGATGGATATTGAGATGCTATTTCATATTGATTATTGATTCTATCATGTCTTTGTTATTTGTGATCTTGCATGCTTTCCGTTGTTAGTAGATATCTTGGCCAAGTAGATGTTAGCAACTCCAAGAGTTAGTATTTATGCTCGATAGTGGGTTCATGCCTCTGGTAATCTGGGGAAGTGACAGAAATCTCTAAGGTACTAGATGTGTTGTTGCTACTAGGGAGAAAACAATCCTTTGTTCATAGAACAATCGTATTGTTTACTTTACACACAATTCGTAATGCAATTATCCGTTGCTTGCAACTTAATACTAGAGGGGGTTCAGATGATAACCTGAAGGTGGATTATTAGTCATAGATGCAGTTGGATGGCGGTCTATGTATAATGTTGTAATGCCCAATCGAATCTCAAAGGAGTCAAGATGAGTAGTATATGCTTGTATGCTTTCTCGATGTTTGTCAATTGCCCCGCTGTAATTTGATCACCCAGCATGTTATCTATCTTAAGGAGAGCCACCACTAGTGAACTATGGACCCTGGTCCTTTCTTTTACAATCAATCTACAAGCAACTGTTTACTGCTTTGTGTTTACTTTCTGTAAACTATTACTTTCTTCCACTCGATACGTTTAATCCTTTGTTTTCAGCAAAACCGGTGAGATTGACAACCTCATCGCAAGTTGGGGGCAAAGTTTTGTGGTTGTGTCGTGCAGGTCTCCACGTTGCTAGTAGCACCGGTAGTGTGCCCTGCCAAGGCTCAGCTAGCAAAACCTTTGGGGTGTTTCCTTGCTAATACTAGTTCGATTAAACCTTGGTTTCATACTGAGGGAAAACTTGCTGTTGTGCTCATCATACCTTCCTCTTGGGGTTCCCCAACGAGCTCGATATTTTTTGGGCCATCAAGCTATTTTTTTGGCGCCGCTGCCGGGGAGTCAAGGACATCTTCACAAAGGGAGTCCCTCATAACCAATCTCTTTACTTTGTTATTTTTGTTTTCCTTAGTTTACTTTTTGCTTTGTTTGCTTGTTTCTTTTTCAAAAACACAAAAACAATAGTTTTACAAGTTTGCTTTCTTTATTCAAAAACACACACAAAAATAGTTCCTATCTTAAGTTACCATTATGTCTAGCATTGCTCCAATCACTATGTCACCTGAGGAAATGATTTTCACTTTTAAACAAGGAATTGAAGAGGGTTTCAAAGAAGCTTGGTCTAGAATCTCTGATCTACATGAGAAAACTGAACCTAAAATGATCCAAAGCTTGTTCCTTAGCAGTTTTTACCTTGGAATTGCTCTTTGCTATAGATATGCTTTGGATGCTGTTGTGGGAGGAGATTTCCTCCAATGTAATGAGGATGATGTTGTTAATGCCATAAAGAAGTTGATCTTTACTTATAACTTTCCTAGCAAATCTGATTCTTCTTTCATAAACATATTTGCTAGATTGAATACTCTTGAGACCAGCACTGTAGATTGAAAGATTGCTATAATACGCTTAGAGAGCATCATAACTATGTCCCAATAAACTCTGAACCCTCCGAATGGCTTCCCATAGTAAAGATTGCTATAAACAATGAAACTTTTCATGCTCGTTGTGATATCATGTTTGAATGTTGTCTTATGCCCAAAGATATTTATGAAATTTGAATCTTTAGGGGCTTTCTGAAGGAGGAGGAGAAATTTTTCTTGCTAATAATGCCACAATATTACCCATTGGAATAGTTGAAGGTGTGTTTACAAAGATCTTAGGGAAAATGGTTTCTACTGATTATCTTGTTATTGAATGTGTAGGAAAAGGACAAAGCACACTTGGAAGATCCCTATTGAAGCTCCTTGGAGCAATAATAGATGTGGAAAAGGGCACCATGCGCTTTGTTTCTCCACCAAGCATTCACAAGTTCCCCAAGGTTAAGAATAAAAGTAAGAGATGTAAGGGCAAGAAATTTGGTTTTAATGCTTCTTCAAACACTTGATTCTTTTTCTTCCTTCTTATGCCTAACTTAAAGACGTTAAAGAAAAGTACTTATTGGGAGATAACCCAAAAATTTTAGATGAGTCTTGGAAGTTATTACCTCTGTAATAACCGCTCCTTATCCTTTTTATTTGCGTTTTGTGCCAAGAGTAACCTTTAATGAGAGAGAAGTAATGATTGGGAAAGTTGCTGCCCTGAAACAGATTTTTGTGCTTCACCCTAAAAATTAGTGTAAAATCTTTGTACGTCCTTTTGAGGCGTGATGTTTTTTGCTTCTGCCCCAAGTAGTTATCTAACTTTCATTAGTTCTACACTTTTCGATTTGAGCAACAGAAGGTCTTCGAAAAAATTCGTCTTTACCTGCTGGTCTATTTTGACAGATTTCTACCATTTTCTGCATTTGCTTCTTGTTGGTTCCTTTTTGAGTTCTTTTGGATAATTGAGATTTTTGAGGTAAGTGCTATAGTAGCTAGTGTTTTAATGGAAGTTTTATTTGTGTTAGAACTTAAACTAAAGACTTATTATCTTGAGTGCACTAATGTTGCTAATAAAGATTGTGTGAAGTTTTGTATGAAGGAAAAATTTCAGGTGTATGGAAGGAATAAGTAATGAGATGAAGGATAGACTAAAGCTCAAGCTTGGGGATGCCATGCGTGTCACCCCAAGAAATATGCAAGAAGTACAAGCGTCAAAGCTTGGGGATGCCCAAGGCATCCCCTTCTTCATCAATAAAAATCCCAGGTTTCTTCCAAACGCTTCATTTTTATTGTTTCATGCACAGTTGTGTTGTTCTTGGAGCGTCTTCCTTTCCACTTTCGTTTTGGTTTTTCGTTTGCTTGGTTTGCTTAGTTTTCTTAATAAATTGGTTGGACCCCTCTTTCATACATTGGTTTTCAAATAGTTTGGTTCGGATTGGAAAAGAGTAGGAAAGTTCATGCTTAAGTGGTAAAGAGAGCTTGTTTTGACTGTGGCCTAAGCTTTGGCATGCCATGCTTGATATTGTTTTGGATTTATGCTTAGTATTCTTTGCTGTAGCATGACTTGTTATAAACAATTGAGATTTCTTAATGTGCCTTGGAAGGATCATGCGTTGTTTTACCATATTAAAGCATAGTATTGTGGTATTCTCCTTTGATGCTTCATTTGGGTTGACTTGGCACATGCTCACATCATGTTATGACTATCCCAAGTCACCATAGACTTTATGATCCTTTAGTTTTCAACTTGTAATATCACTTTATGCTTTGATCAATGATGTTTTGTCGCTCTGCATGATTATGGCCATTATTGCTCTCTTATTTTGTCGCTCCTAGTCTTTTGCTAGCCTCCGTAACACAGTATGAGTTCCACTCATGCATCCAACTCCTTAAACCAAGTTATTCCAAAGGGTCCACCATACCTACCTATTAGCAACTGCTATTCCAAGTATATTCATGTCTTTATCAACCTTCCAAATTAAACTTGTTATGAGAAAACTAGTGATTAAAGCTCTCACGAACTTGATGGCACACTTTACTTTTCTTGCATTTAATAAACTTGAACCATTGGGTCCATCTTTGTTGCGTATATGCTTGTGCTTTATAAGTTGAAATTAGCAGAACCATGTATCATGGGGAATGCTTTCAACATCTTGTACTTTGTACCCCGTTGATATCATGTTCTTTTGCTTATGGATCCCGACGGTGTGAAATAAAAGTGGAACTTGTAAGATCATAGAGTTTGTATGTGCGTTAGAGAAACGCATGGGCCGCTAGCCTAAGCCATGCCTAATCATGGTGGAAACTTGCAGCATCACCATAATGAGCACTCTATGAAGCATCCTCAATAAAAACCTATGCAAATAGCAAATAAAAAGATCGCTGAGATGCTCATTGTCTGCTTGCCTTGTCATTTTGATTATGGGATAGCTCCTCTATCATGTGCAAGGGGTACCCCGTTGGCGGTTCTTTATGATACACATGTACTTACAATGACAAGAGCTTACTCGTGACTAAAGTTGAGTCGCATGAGGTTCGGTCTTCGTAAGTAAGGGGCATGAGATTTTGGTTTATAACTTGTCAAGCATATCCTCTTAGTTGTGTCACTTTAACCTTAATCACCTTCAAGATACTTATGATAGGGGAAATGAGAGCTGAAAGCTAATAAGTACCATAATTTTTGGAAGCTCTTTATGAGACTTGAATCCCTACTTCCTTCTATGAAGGCCTTTCTTCCACTTTTATATTGAGTCTCCACCTTCTACCTTTATGCACCTACTTTGAGAGCATAGTGGCCATTCTTAGTTCTATGTGCATTGTCCCAAAACTTGTTCATTGATGCATAACTTTGATATTGCTTGTTTTAAACTGTTTATATCAAGTCACTCTTATGAACTTTAAAGGTGTCCTATGCATTAATGTTTGCTACTCTATGAGGGACAAGCTGAATGCTACTATGCTATGTTTTCTTTATGTGAAACAAACAAACGTCTTGCAAAGCATTGTTATTCATGAATCTTTTGTTTGTGCCTTTTCATGTTGCGACATAGTTTCTTTGTCTTATTGCTAGAACTTTGTCTTTCATGTTATGATTGAAGTACTATGATCCCAGTTATGAATGTTTTATAAATACTTTGATCAAGTTTATGATGGTGCATGTCACTTCAAAAATTATTCTTTCTTTTTATCACTTACCTACTCGAGGACGAGCAGGAGTTAAGCTTGGGGATGTTGATACATTGCAAATATATCTATAATTTTTGATGTTCCATGCTTGGTTTTATCTACTTTCTTATGTTTTGTCCACACTTTGGAGTACTTTTCATATGATTTCTTGGACTAACCTATTAACAAGAGCCACAGTGCCAGCTGCCCGTTTTCTGCTATTTTTGGTTCTAGGAAAGTTAGAAAATGAATATTCTCGGAATTGGACGGGACAAAAGCCAAAGTCAATTTTTCACCGAGGGACACACAGAGCCAGAATACGAGATGGAGAGGGGCCAGAGGGCGTCCACACCACCTGGCCGCGTGGCCAGGCCTAGCCCGCACCAGGGGGTGGTCTGGCCACCCCAGGCACCCCCTCGGCCTCCCCTTCCGACTATAAGATGCCTCCGATACATAAACCCTAAGTACCCGATCGAAATTCCATGAAAGAGTCTGTAGCCGCCGTCATCTCCATCCCTAGATTGGGAGGGATCTGAAGCTCTTCCCGACACCCTGCCGGAGAGGGGAATTCACCCTGGAGGCCTTGTTCATCATCATGCAAGCCTCCGGTGTGATGCGTGAGTAGTTCATCTCTGGACTATGGGTCCATGTAGTAGCTAGATGGTTGGTTCTCCTCCTTTGTGCTATCATGTTTAGATCTTGTGAGCTCCGTTCATGATCAATATCATCTATTTGTTATTCTGCATGTTGTGTTTGCGGGGATCCGATGGATATTGAGATGCTATTTCAGATTGATTATTGATTCTATCATGTCTTTGTTATTTGTAATCTTGCATGCTTTCCATTGTTAGTAGCTATCTTGGCTAAGTAGATGCTAGCAACTCCAAGAGTTAGTATTTATGCTCGATAGTGGGTTCATGCCTCTGGTAATCTAGGGAAGTGACAGAAATCTCTAAGGTACTAGATGTGTTGTTGCTACTAGGGAGAAAACAACAATCCTTTATTCATAGAACAATCGTATTGTTTACTTTACACACAATTCGTAATGCAATTATCCGTTGTTTGCAACTTAATACTGGAGGGGGTTCGGATGAGAACCTGAAGGTGGATTATTAGTCATAGATGCAGTTGGATGGCGGTCTATGTATAATGTTGTAATGCCCAATCGAATCTCAAAGGATTCAAGATGAGTAGTATATGCTTGTATGCTTTCTCGATGTTTGTCAATTGCCCCGCTGTAATTTGTTTACCTAGCATGTTATCTATATTAAGGAGAGCCATCACTAGTGAACTATGGACTCCGGTCCTTTCTTTTACAATCAATCTACAATCAACAGTTTACTGCTTTGTGTTTACTTTCTGCAAACTATTACTTTCTTCCACTCGATACATATAATCCTTTGTTTCAGCAAAACCGGTGAGATTGACAACCTCATCGCAAGTTGGGGGCAAAGTTCTGTGGTTGTGTTGTGCAGGTCTCCACGTTGCTACTAGCACCGGTAGTGTGCCCTGCCAAGGCTCAGGTAGCAACACCTTTGGGGTGGTTTCTTGCTCCTACTGGTTTGATTAAACCTTGGTTTCATACTGAGGGAAAACTTGCTGATGTGCTCATCATACCTTCCTCTTGGGGTTCCCCAATGAGCTCGATATATTTTGGGCCATCAGCCTGCAAATCATTCCTCATTTACCAAGCATAGCATCATGGTTCTCCGTTATTTTAACAAGAATATTGTTTTGTTCATTTTGTGAGTTTATAAAAGACTTAAGTGTTTCTTGGAGACTACCATTACTAGTTCCCATATTATTATTAGAGTTTCCTACAGGATTAGAATAATGTTTCTAAAAATTAGGATTATAATTTTTCTTCCAAGTAGGGTTATAATCATTACGAGCTATGAAGTCTATTTCTTCAATATTAGTTTCAGGAATAGCTCTTACCTGGGTTTTCTTACCTTTTACGGCTAATATGAGCTCATCCAACTTAGCATTGAGTTCTTCATTTTCTTATGGTGAGACGGAGTTCACCTTCTTCGTGTTTGATCTTTCCACATGCCATCGGGCATGGTTGTCTTGCATATTGTCTAGCAGATGCTTTGCTTCGGTACTATGTTTACCCATAAATGTTCCTCTAGCTGCAATATCAAGCATAGACTTAGACACAGGATTAAGAGCATTATAAAATAAATGGAGGATTAACCAACCTTCCATCCCGTGGCTGGGACAGTTTCTTAAGCATTCTTTCATCCTCTCCCATGCAAGCGCTAGTGGCTCACGCTCTTCCTGTCTAAAACTAGTAATATTAGATCTTAGTTGCATAGTCTTTGTAGGTGGGAAAATTTTAGTCATAAATAAAGAAGTACATCCCACCCATGATGTAATAGTATTTTTAGGCAAAGCTAGCAACCATTCTTTTGCTCTTCCTCTAAGAGAGAAAGGAAATAAACGCAATTTGACCGCATCCGGGTCAACATCTTTTACGCGCATCATATCACATATTTTAGTGAAAGTATTCAAGTGCATACCTGCGTCCTCAATAGCAGAGCCTCCAAATTGATACAGTTGAACCAAACTTAAATAATGGGGCTTAATTTCATATTCATCAGCAGCAATTGCTGGCTGAGTAATAGGAGTACGCAAATAATCATTATTGGGAGTGGCAAATTCCCCAAGCTTCTTTTCAGCCATATTTCCTATGTTTTTGGGTTTTCTTAAACACAAATTTATGATAATAATAAAAGCAAGAATTTAAAGACTAACTAATTTTTTGGGTTTTTCAAATAAAGACTGAAAGCAAACTAACAAAATTAAAAACAAGAATTAAAACTAGCAAGGTTCCTACTAACCTCACCAGGGTAGCTATTGCTTCCCCAGCAATGGCGCCAGAAAAAGGGTTGATACCTTCGATCTGAATTACGGATGTAGTATAGCTCTTTTCCCTAGTAGACCTAGGTTTATCGAATCCTCGGGAAGCATAAGCGTAGTGAAGTTACTTTAACGGACTTTTGAGAGTTTTAGAATTCCTTTTGTGCTTTTACCAGACCAAGAGTTTGCGTCTTTTCTTGTTATCGATGATGGAGAGAGAGGGCCTAGGGTGTTCAGTTTCACCTGTAGCTATGCAAAACATCTGATGGGAACAAAAGATAGAAATAAAGTATGCATATAATTGTTAGAGCAAGATAAATTATATGTGGGCAGTGTATCCATAATTTCTATTGCCTCCGCAACTGCTTATAGCAATAACCTACTAGTCTCATCCATAGAAGAAAGAGAACTAATGATATGCATAGTGATGTCACCATTAATCCCAACTAAATCCCTCACATACAGTCGTACTACCCTTTCTATCACTAGGGTTCCCAACCTATAGATTAGTCATTACTATACTCCCTATACCTGGCCCAATCCTCAGGGTCTTGGATACCTGACAAGTCCTTAGATTGAGGCAAGAGAGGATACAATAATCATCATGTCATACAAACTAATACATGATCCCATCTATGATAAATAACATGCACAAAAAGCTACATGGCTAGGCCGAAGCCCTTAGCCCAAGGAGAATTACTCACACATAGAGATGAGATCAAAGATCATAAACATTGTAGTAGAAATCATGAGATTGATAGCAAACAGTCTTACAATGTCGCCAATTGAAGAAGAGATCTACTATTTACAAGTGGTGGAATATGGCTATGGTGGTGGAGAGATTAGATCTAAGTCTATTCCTCCGGCGGCTCATCGGTGTTGTGTATGGAGATCTGGGGGGTGGCTGATGGTTTCTGCGAGCGCCTGTTTATCTTCGCCCGAGGCCTCTTTATATAGGAGTCCCTTCACGAAAGTTGTTCTGTTTGACCTAGCGGCGTCGATGGCAACTATACGGCCGGAATTTTATTCCAGGCGTATAGTTGGTCGTTAAAGCGTCTGCCTCCGATCCACGACTCCTGGTTTCTTCTGGTTGTTGGAAATCTCATATCTTTGACATTAATGTAGTGATTCCCATTATAAAATGTCATTATCTGTGTAGGAAAAAATAGAAAGAAAGGCTTGCATACCGCTTTGAACATTAGGCATTGGTGGCAGGGTTTAGAGAGATATTTCATCAAAATTGTGAATAATATCTAGTTTAAATATGGACGTAGATGGCTATATTTCAGAGCCATCAACCGGTAAGAAAGAAACCCTATCAAGAACATACCTTTGCCTTGCACATATTCCACTTGAGCTTGATGACGACGATCTTGTCTACCTCAGGATGGAACACCTTTCTTGATTGCGCTAGCTTGATGAAGACTTACAAAGTGCTCCCTCATATTCCACTATGGTAGAGCTTCTCTTTTGGGCACATCTTCACATATCCATGAGCACCATAGGATGGCAAGCTTCAAGCAAATGAATCTTCGATATGGCTCATCTTGAACTTGCACTTCATTTATTATTTCTTCATCATGTTGGTGTATTGAAGGTACACAAGAGATATCACACCATCTTATTCTTCAAGACACACTTTCCATAGGCTCAACTCTCACATGACCAATCTTTGGATCACTCCTTGAACATCTTGTTCATCACTTGATCTTCTTCACTTTCTTGTTCTTCCAACCTTGAAGCCAACATATGGTTCAAGCATTGCCTATATCCTAGAAGTAAAACTCAATGCAAACATAAGTCCATAAAGATTGTCATTAATTACCAAAACCATACATAGGGGCACACATGCACTTTCAATCCCCCCCATTTTGGCACTTGATTAAAACCCTTTGAGAGGGTTTATATTAGGAATTAACTGAACAAAACATTGTGCCAACATCAAATACTACACAAGTATGTGATGTTAGTACAACCACAATATAGAGCAAACTCCCCCACAATCTATGCACGTATGGATGAACTTGAATTTCATTGCATATATTGCCAACCATTACAGGTGGTGTAGTTTTCTCTAATATTCAACATGACAAGCAATACACTAAGATGCAAAGCATAAGAGGCAATTGTTTAAGTACAAAACTCAAAACACACAACCAAATTCCCTGAAACCCTCTAAAAATTCTCCCCCATTGGCATCTATTGCCGAAATGGGTGAAAACTTTAGAAGGCCAATTTAGTGACAGTTCCTCCATATGGTGTGCATTTCTCATAATATGAGTGGAATCGAATGCACGTATCCAATGACGAATACGAGGAGGAAATCAAACTAAATTGAGGATCCAAATATTGCAAAGAAATAAAATGGTGAAGAAGCATCAACGAATGAAGCAAACAATCAAAAGATCCAAAGAACCACTTCATAAAACAAAGATACAAAAAGAAGGATATATTATGAAAAGATCGAAATGAGAGTGATTTAAATAATATGAGGAGACTCCCCAAAGTTTGTGCACAAATTATAATTTGCATTTGAATACAATATGCATAACATGGCATGCTCGTTCCCTCTATATCATTTAAACCACAAGCACGAGCAAGAGAGAAGATATTATGATGAGAGCAATTGAGTGTTTAGATGAAAATAGGAAAGCTCCCCAAGGTTCATGAACAACAAAGTTCACAATTATGGAATCATAACTCCCCATAATCAAACAAAACACCAAACAAGAACAAGAACGCAAATGCATGTTCTTAGGTAAATTAGGAAAGTTCCCCAAGATTTATGCACCAAAAATAATAATTGCTTTGAATGCAAAGTGCATAAACATGGTATCCTTGCTCCCCCAAACTTACATAACAACACAAAGGCACGAGAGATCAACTTTCTTAACACCAATGAGTGCCAAAAGATGCAAATGAAAAGGTCAAGCACTCAAAGCAAAACTTTTGGAACCACCAAAGAATAAAAAAAGAGCACAAGGTGGACTCCAAAGAAAAAGATATCAACTAGAGATTTAGTTATAATCATGTGTATAGGTTTCTAGGTAGATGATACGTCCATTTTGCATCACTATTCTATGTCTTAATTCACTATTATTCATTGATATATTTCGCATTGAGAGGTGATACTTATGTTATTTCATCTGTTTTTGCATGGTTGATGACTTTCGGAGCATGGACCGCTGCAGTCAGTATTCTGATGGAAAAGGTGCTGTTTGGAGGCAAAATTCGCAAAGATCAGAAAATCCGGGAAAATATACGGAAAACCCTATTTTTCCAGAATACTAAGGATGCCAGAAGACGGAGTGGAGATGGGCCACAAGGGGCCCACACCACCCCCTGGCGCGGGCAGCCCTAGACCGCGCCAGGAGGTGGTGTGGCCACCCTGGCCTACTCCAGCCTCTCCCCTCTAGCGTATATCATCCTCCCAAAAACCCTAAGACTCGGAGAGCAACCACAGAAAGATTCCGCCGCCTCTGCGGGGCGGAAAACACCGAGAGAGAAAGATCTCTCCGGCAGACAGATTTCTGTCGGGGGAATTCCTTCCCAGAGAGGGGAGCTCATCGCCATCAACACCACCATCAAGCTAGACTTCATCAGGATCATCATCATCATCACCACCATCATCACCATCAGCACCCTCATCATCATCTCCATATTGCTGTAACAATTGAGTTGAATCTTGCATTAGTTCACAGGGGAAACTTTCCCGGTGTTGATTACTCTTTGTAGTTGATGCTATTGAGTGAACCATTGAATTATTGTTTATGTTCAGATTGTTATACATCATTATTCCATCTCTGATCATGATCCATATGATGTCTTGTGAGTAGTTTGTTTTGTTCTTGAGGACATGGGAGAAGTCTTGTTGTTAGTAGTGGAGTTGTGTTGAGAAAGATTCAATAGTTTGATATTTAAGTTGTGGTGTACTTCTTCTAGTGGTGTCATGTGAACGTCGACTACATGACACTTCACCTATATGGGCCTAGGGGAATGCATTATGTATTTGGCTACTAATCGTAGGGGTTGCCGGAGTGACAGAAACCTGAACCCCCGTTAGGAAACCATTGCACAAGGGACGTAAGGATCTTAGAGTTTAAAGCTGTGGTTAGGTTTCTACCTTAATTACTTTCTTGTACTTATGGATGTTTGCAAGGGGTACAATCACAAGTATGTATTAGTCTTGCATGGGGCGGTACATTAGCACAGGTTCACCCACACAACACTTAGCAAGCTAGAGAAGATTAATCAACTATATGAAGCGAAAGCACTTGACAGTCTTCCCATGTGTCCTCGAGAACGTTTGGTCATCTTAAGTAATACAACCGGCTTGTCCTTTGCTGCATAAAGGATTGGGCCACTTGCTACATTTGTTCCTACTGTCTTTTATTTACTCGTACTTTGTTTACTTGCTTTATCGAAAACCCATAAAAATCCGTTTGCTAAGTATTTGCAGAGAATTCCTGATCCATACCACTAGCCAGCACCTTCTGCTCCTCGTTGGGTTTGACACTCTTACTTATCGAAAATACTGCGATACACCCCCTATACTTGTGGGTCATCAAGACTATTTTCTGGCGCCGTTGCCGGGGAGTGAAGCGGTATTGGAGAGTGGAACTGGTAAAGGAAACTTCTACTGTGAGTATTGTTTACTTCTGCTAGTTGCTTTATTTTCGTTATGGATAATTCGCTGAGTTTCTTATTTGGTAATGCTACTACCACTACTAAGGTAGTAGATAAGCCACCACCTGCTGAGAATGATGTTTTCAAAATACCTTCAAGAATTATTGATCGTGTTATGGATAACTATTATGTTGGGGATGGAACTGTCCATCCCGGTGATCATTTACTCTTTATACACGAATTATGCGGGTTGTTTCAGTGTGCAGGTATTACTACAGATCAAGTTAAGAAGAAGTTATTCTCATTATCACTAAAAGGAAGAGCTGAGGAATGGTATAAGCTGCTGAAGAATGGTCAAGCTCTGGAATGGGAGGAAATAGTGCCTCTCTTTTATTCAAAGTTTTTATTCTCCTAGTGAGATTCATAAAGATCGGAATCAAATATACAACTTTTGGCCTCTTGATGGAGAGAGTACAGCTCAAGCTTGGGGGAGGTTGAAGTTACTAAAGCTCAAATGTCCCATTCATGAGCTCCCCAACAATATTATTATCAACAACTTTTATGCAAGGCTCCCTTTACATGATAAGGATTTATTGGATGCTTCTTGTGTTGGATCATTCACTCGCATGGAAGAAGAAGCTAAATGGGATCTTCTAGACGTATTCAAGACAATGCTGAAGCTTGGGAGAATGACAAAGGAAGAAAGTCAGGTATAAATTATGATTATGAATGTATTGAATCTTTTATGGGAACTGATGACTTTCAAAATATTAAAAATGCTTATGGTCTAGACTCTCAAGCTATTGCTTCTTATTTTAAGGATTTTGCTTCCTATATTGAAGTGCCTAAAAAGAAGTGGAATAAGTATCATGAACCTTATAAAGATATTGCTAAGAGTGTTCCTGCAAGAAATACTGAAGTTTATACTGCTAATCATGTTTTACCTGAACCTTATATTGAGAAAATGCCTTTTTTCCAGTTAAGGTAAAGGAACATTCTATGATAGATAGTACGGTTAATGAAAGTACAAATAAAGCTATTGAACCTGATAAACAAATGGTTGATGAACCTATAATAGCAAGTGTGAAAGACTTTGTCACTAAATATGAAAAAGAGGGACACACTATCCTTTGTAAGGATACCTCTAATATTGTTTCACATAGCAGTGTTATGAGAGCTAGTATTCCTATGTTTTCTGTTAGAATAAGTGATCATTGCTATGATAGTACTTGTGATAGCTATATTGTTAAGTTTATGAATGATACTGAAAGTTACTATGAGAGAGGGAAAAGTGTTCTTATGCATCTCAATAATATCAAGTTTCCTCGTTTTATGCTAAAAGTTTTTATATTGCACTTCTTTTGCCTTCTTATGCAAGTTGCCTTTGGTTTCAACAACTTGTTTGTTTACAAAATTCCCTTGCATAGGAAGTGATGAGGACATCCCTACAATTACACCTACCCCAATGACTACTAAAGATGCTACAACTGTTGCAAGAAAGGATCAGTCCAATGAGAGAATTGGACCTATTACAAGAGCTCGTGCTAAGCTACTAGATCAACAGGTGAATTTACTCCTAAACGAATCTGGTACTTTGATTGATGAGAACTTTATACTGCCTAAGTCTATGCATTTATGTATGATCAGGTTCGTTGGAGAAATAAGCATGGCGCGAGGAGGAGAAGGGTTACAAGAGAAGCCCAACATGATGATCGCCCAAGGATGTGCGAGGGAGGAGCGGGAGGAAGGCGCAAGAGAAGATCATCAAGACGGAGGCAAGAAGATCTGCCACGACCGGAGTGTCCGGCCGGATCCACCCGGACTGTCCGGCCTGGTCGAGAGGCGAACTGGCGTGGACAATCAGAATATCAAATCGGACACTGCCCGGACACCCTCCGGAAACTTTGAAGTTTCCGGCCAGACCGGACTGTCCGGCACGCTCCACCCGGAGTGTCCGGCCTGACCGGAGTGTCCGGCCGATTTCGACCGGAGTGTCCGCTCGCCGACCGAATCTGGTCCGAGTCGGTTTGTATCAGTTTGAGTCGTTTGCATGTCGTTTCGGTTCCTGGCCGCTCCAGCTGCCCTTATAAGCCCTGGGACGACCCCTAGTTAGGTTTTAGACCATGTTAAAATATTTTGGAGTTGTTTCTTTCATAAAACCTCTGGAATTACCCTGTGTTCGAATCTACCAACTATAATTGAGTGTGATCTGTTGTTCCATTAGGAATTAGTAGATTGCATACTACCATTCGTGGTCACGGCTGCATGTGCAAGAGCATGGTGTTGTGAATATCCTACAAGGTTCGAGAGCTGTTGCATTGGCATCGGGGATCGAGCGAGAGAGTTCATAGCTATAGGCTAGTTATCTATCATTCACCATCATCACCGCCATCCGCTTACTGAGAAGATCGGGCCACCCCATATCACCTTGGTATCAGATTTCCAGTGTTGCCTCGGTAAGCATCCACAAATCCATCCATAGATTAGAGAGTGTTTTTCGTCCTATCCAGAAAAAGCCTTACAAAAAGATTTGCCATAGACTAGATTGCATCGTTTTCGAGTATTAGTTGCTGATTGTATCTTCTCGTAGATCCGATCTGTAGGTTTTTCCTCGTAGGAGTCTAGTTTCTGTTCGTGTCTAGGTTTAGGGTTTCATCTTGTTTCCGTTGTTTCCACCGTTACCGTTTCCGCAAGTCTTTATCGTTTTTTCCGAGTCCACATAGCGTACTTTTGTTTGCTTACCATAGACACAGCCTATCTACAACATCTGTGCCTAGAAACGTACCCACGAGACTAGTTGCTTTGCTCCGACAGGCTGCTCATTAGGGTTTTGAAGTGCAGAAATTTTTGACAGAGGAAACCGGACTATCCGGCTGAATCCCACCGGACTATCCGGCTCAACCGGAGTCTCCGGCGCATATCAACTGGACTATCCGGCCCAGTTCTGTTATAAGTTGCTGTACTCGTTTGCATTTGAGTAATATAGTTGAAAAATCAAAAAAAAGAAGAGAAAGAGCGAAAAGAGCTACAAGCCTGACAAAAAGAGAGATATAGAAGTGTGCAATTTAGGAGGCCTTGTTGTGTATAGCACTAGTAGATTGAGCAATCTTGTGCCTGTTCTATTTGAGCTATTACTAGCATCTCTCTTGTGCATTGCAATATTCCTTTTCATAAGTTGCTTTGCCACGCTTATCTCCACTGTGTGTGTTTCTTGGGTATTTGTACGATCAGCACTAGGACTTGTTTGCGGTGTAGATAGGATACCATACCTATAGCTCCACCTTTACATAACCTGTGTGTCCTGTGATTGTTCTCTATACCTTTGATATTCACTTCATCACATCAAGTGCATCAGTCTTTGATTTAGTTTGGTAGAGCATCTCTATTCACTTTGGAACGGTAAGATCTCATTTCTTATTAGTTGTGAGTGAGTTGTGAGAGTTCCACAATACAGATTTTAATTTTTGCACTAACCTACTAATCATGTCTACTAGTGATGATGATGTTGTGTTGCAGAAAAAGAAGGATGAGGAGCTCGTGAATTGGCGTGAATATGAGGCTTTGAAATCCCACTTGACACGTGTGTTTACTAACACGACAGATGCCATTGACAAGAATCTCCAAGATATGAACACGAGATTGGATCAGCATGTTGGGACGGTTGATACTATCCAAACGCAAGTGGCTACGCTCAATGTCAATGTCACCGCTTTGCAACAGTCCATTGAGGGTTTGACAGCCGCCTTACATAGAAGGGAAGATCCTCAACATGATGATGCCTTTGATGATTTCGAGGAGGGTAGCGTTGTTGATGCTGCTCCACATGTTGGCAGGGGACGTGCTATTCCCCCTGTCCATGCACCTGCTCATGGTCGTGGGTTTGCCCATCTTGGGTGTGGTCCACGTGTGCCCAACCAAGCTGCTGATGACGGTTTGGGGAAGCCAAAATTCTCAATTCCTAAGTTTGATGGTTCCATTGATCCTGAAGATTACCTCACCTGGGAGTTGAAGATTGAGAAACTTTGGCGCTTATTTGACTATCCAGAAGATAAGAAGGTAAAGCTTGCAGCATCTGAATTTGATGGTTATGCTTTACGTTGGTGGGATGCTCTTGTGCAACATAGGAGGGAGGACAATGAACTTCCTGTTAGGGATTGGTGCGAGATGAAACAAATCATGAAAGCTCGTTTCGTACCAACCAACTACTTGAGATCAGTTTTTGATAAATTGACGCAACTGAAGCAAGGCACCATGACAGTTGATGAGTACTACATGGATATGGAGATGCTTATGCAGCATGATAGAATTCGTGAGTCCATTGAGACGACCATGCAGCGATTCCTAAACAATTTGAAGTTACCAATCAAGAGCATTGTTCGTCATCACAAGTATGAGACCATGAATGAGTGGTTGCATCATGCTAGAGAGGCCGAATCCCAGTTGGCAGAAGAGGCAAAGTCACGTGCTCGTTTTCCGTCCTCCAGCAGATTTTCGGCCAGGTCTACACCTTCTACAGCCGCGCCACCAGCTGCTGCTCCCTTTACACCATCGGCCAAGCCAGCAAGTACACCTTCGTTTGGTTCTAATGCTTGGAAACACGCTGCTCCTGCTGCTAGCTCGGTTTCCAACATGTCTACTGCACGTACTCGTGATGTGGTGTGCCATACTTGTGGAGGTAGAGGTCACTACAAGAAAGATTGTCCAAACAACAAGGTTATGTTTGTTAATGAACAAGGTGAAGTAGAAAGTGGAGATGAAGCTTCTGATGATGATATTGATGACAGCGAGGTTGGTGCTGATGCATATGCTGAGCGTGCACCCACTATTGTCGTATCTTCATGTGTACTTAGTGTGCAACCGGTTGAGGAATCCCAGCGTTGCAACTTGTTCCAAACAAAAGCTCTAGTTGGACCAAACAAAGCTTGCAAGGTAATTATTGATGGAGGTAGCTGCAGAAATCTTGTAAGGAACTATGTGCCAAACTGAATTTGACATATTTACCTCATCCCAAGCCATACTACATACAATGGTTGAGTAACAATGGTGAGATGAAGGTAAATCATATGGTACGTGTGCATTTTCAAATAGGTCCATACAAAGATTCTATTGATTTTGATGTGGTTCCTATGACTGTTTGTCACCTATTATTGGGTCAGCCTTGGTACTATGATCGCCATGTGCAACACAATGGCCGAGCCAATACATATCACTTGGAATTCAAAGGGAAGAAGATTACTATGCAGCCAATGACACCACAACAAATTGTGAATGATTCTTGCCAGAAGATAGAGGTGAACTTGAAGGAAGATACTACCACTCGGCGAGACTGTGTCAGAACTGTTCCTGATGTAATTGAGCCTAAATTGAGTGATATAACGAAAAGTGAGAGAGTTCCTAGGTTATTGATATTAGCCACCAAGGAGAATATGAGAGAGTTTCGTGAGGATCCTACAGCCATGCCACTTGTGCTCATGTATAAGGGCGAGGTATTGGTTTCTAACGACATGACCCCTATTTCTCTTGGTGTCTCTTCTGTTTTGCAGGACTTTGGGGATGTGTTTCCAGAAGACGTACCCGCAGGTTTGCCTCCATTGCATGGTATAGAACATCAAGTGGACCTGATTCCTGGCGCCACACTTCCCAACCGTGCACCTTACATGACTAATCCCGAAGAAACTAAGGAAATTCAGAAGCAAGTACAAGCGTTGCTGGATAAAGGGTACATTCGTGTTTCTCTTAGCCCTTGTGTTGTTCCTGTTATTTTAGTTCCTAAGAAAGATGGTACTTGGCGCATGTGTGTTGATTGTAGAGCGATTAATAACATCACTATTCGATATCATCATCCTATTCCACGCTTAGAGGATATGCTAGATGAATTGAGTGGTGCTGCTGTTTTCTCTAAAATTGACTTGCGTAGTGGTTATTATCAAATTAGGATGAAAGAAGGGGATGAATGGAAAACTTCTTTCAAAACTAAATTCGGTTTGTATGAGTGGTTAGTCATGCCGTTTGGTCTTACTAATGCACCTAGTACTTTCATGCGTTTGATGAATCATGTTTTGAGAGAGTTTATTGGTTGTTTTGTGGTTGTTTACTTTGATGATATACTTATATACAGCCACACCGAATCTGAACATTGCATTCATATTAGACAAGTTTTGCAAGTGTTACGTGGTAATAAACTGTATGCCAATCTTGAGAAGTGTACATTTGCAAAAGATAAGGTCATATTCCTAGGATTTGTTGTTTCTAAGCATGGAGTAGAGGTAGATCAATCTAAAATTGAATCAATTCAGAATTGTCCTACTCCAATGAATGTTAGTCAAGTGCGTAGTTTCCACGGTCTCGCTGGTTTCTATAGGCGCTTTGTGAAAGATTTTAGCACCATTAAATGATTTGACAAAGAAAGGTGTTCCTTTTGTTTGGGGCGCGGCCCAAGACATTGCTTTTGATACGTTAAAATGTTTGCTTACTTCTGCACCATTACTTGCATTACCTGATTTTTCGAAGCAATTTGAAGTTGAATGTGATGCTAGTGGTATAGGCATAGGTGGCGTTTTGATGCAAGAGGGTTGGCCTATAGCTTATTTTTCTGAGAAATTGACTGGTGCTCGTTTGAATTATTCTATCTATGATAAAGAATTGTATGCACTTGTTAGAGTACTTGAGGTTTGGCAACATTATTTGTGGCCAAAGGAATTCATCATACATTCTGATCATGAAGCATTGAAATACTTGAAAGCTCAATCAAACTTGCATAGAAGATTAGCTAAATGGGTTGAGTTCATTGAGTCTTTTCCTTACATCATTAACTATAAGAAGGGAAAAGAGAATGTTGTTGCTGATGCTCTATCTAGGAAGAACATGCTATTAACCAATCTTGATGTTAAAATTCCTGGATTAGAAGCTATTTGTGCACTTTATGCAACTGACCATGATTTTGCTGAACCATATCGTTTGTGTGCTCTTAGAAACGCATGGGATAAGTATCATGTACATGATGGATATTTGTTTCGAGCTAACAAACTATGTATTCCAGAATCGTCGTTGCGTTTGTTCTTAGTGCAGGAATCACATGCTGGTGGTTTGATGGGTCACTTTGGGCGTGAGAAGACGTTGCTCATGCTTGCTGATCACTTTTATTGGCCCAAGATGAGGCGTGATGTGTACAGATTTGTGAGCTGATGTATTACATGCCACAAGTCGAAATCTAAGCTGAAGCCTCACGGTTTGTATACACCTCTTTCTGCACCTACTACTCCATGGGAAGACATTAGTATGGATTTTGTGCTAGGTCTACCTAAAACACAGAGAGGTCATGATTCTATACTTGTGGTAGTGGATAGGTTCTCTAAGATGGCTCACTTTATTGCCTGCCACAATAGCGACGACGCGTCGCATGTTGCTAACCTGTTTTTCAGGGACATCATGAGATTACATGGAGTACCAAAGACGATTGTTTCTGACCGTGACGTGAAGTTCATGAGCTACTTTTGGAAGACCTTATGGGGGAAGCTAGGAACGAAGCTGCTGTTCAGTACTACATGTCATCCCCAAACAGATGGTCAAACGGAGGTGGTGAACTGAACATTGTCACAGCTGCTACGGACCATGATTAAAAAGAATCTGCGGGAGTGGGAAGAGTGTTTGCCACATGTTGAGTTTTCTTACAACAGGGTTGTGCATTCAACTACTCAGCTTTGTCCTTTTGAGGTGGTGTATGGTTTCAAGCCATTGACGCCACTTGATATGTTGCCTCTGCCATTACATGAAAGAGTTGATATGGAGGCATCAAAACGTGCTGATTATGTGAAGAAAATACATGAGAAGACTCGAGAGGCTATTGAGAAGAAAGGCAAGAACATTGCTGCTGCAAGGAATCAAGCAAGGAAAGAAGTGTTGTTCGAGCCTGGAGATATGGTTTGGGTGCATCTATGCAAGGATAGGTTTCCACTACTTCGAAAGTCAAAATTAAAGCCACGTGGTGCTGGTCCTTACAAGGTGTTAGCCAAGATTAATGATAACGCCTACTCGGTTGATATACCTATTGAGGAGTTTGGTTGAGTTAGCAACAGCTTCAACGTTGCTGATTTGTCACCATATGCTGGAGAAGACCTTGGAGCGTCGAGGTCGACACCTTTTGAAGGGGGAGGGGAGATGATGAGGACATCCCTACAATTACACCTACCCCAATGACTACTGAAGATGCTACAACTGTTGCAAGAAAGGATCAGTCCAATGAGAGAATTGGACCTATTACAAGAGCTCGTGCTAAGCTACTAGATCAACAGGTGAATTTACTCCTAAACGAATCTGGTACTTTGATTGATGAGAACTTTATACTGCCTAAGTCTATGCATTTATGTATAATCAGGTTCGTTGGGGAAACAAGCATGGCGCGAGGAGGAGAAGGGTTACAAGAGAAGCCCAACATGATGATCGCCCAAGGATGTGCGAGGGAGGAGCGGGAGGAAGGCGCAAGAGAAGATCATCAAGACGGAGGCAAGAAGATCTGCCACGACCGGAGTGTCCGGCCGGATCCACCCGGACTGTTCGGCCTAGTCGAGAGGCGAACTGGCGTGGACAATCAGAATATCAAATCGGACACTGCCCGGACACCCTCCGGAAACTTTGAAGTTTCCGGCCAGACCGGACTGTCCGGCGCGCTCCACTCGGAGTGTCCGGCCTGACCGTACTGTCCGGACGATTTCGACCGGAGTGTCCGCCCGCCGACCGAATCTGGTTCGAGTCGGTTTGTATCAGTTTGAGTCATTTCGTGTCGTTTCGGTTCCTGGCCGCTCCAGCTGCCCTTATAAGCCCTGGGACGACCCCTAGTTAGGTTTTAGACCACATTAAAATATTTTGGAGTTGTTTCTTTCATAGAACCTCTGGAATTACCCTGTGTTCGAATCTACCAACTATAATTGAGTGTGATCTGTTGTTCCATTGGGAATTAGTAGATTGCATACTACCGTTCGTGGTCACGGCTGCGTGCGCAAGAGCGGGGTGTTGTGAATATCCTACAAGGTTCGAGAGCTGTTGCATTGGCATCGGGGATCGAGCGGGAGAGTTCATAGCTACAGGCTAGTTATCTATCATCCACCATCATCACTGCCATCCGCTTACTGAGAAGATCGGGCCACCCCATATCAGGAAGTGGGTTAGACTTAAATGTGTGTGTGTGCTTTTGCTTCTTAATGCTCCCTTTCACTTCAATTCATATACCTGAGTGAGCTTCTTCAAGATTATCATGCCCATCTTAATGGCTTTAAAGAAAGAGCTTTTTAGGAGACAACCCAATTTGTTTTTGCTTTCAGTTTGTTTTTGTTTCTTTGAGTCTTGGCAGTTATTACTTCGGTAATAACCGCACCTTATCCATTTTGTTTGGTTTTTGTGTCAAGATCAACCTCTAATGAGAGAGAAGTAAGATTTGGGGAAGTTGCTGTCCCGAAACAGATTTTTGTGCCCCACCATAAAAATTCTTGAGAGATCTCCGTATGTCGGATTGAGCTGTAATTTTTTGTGCTTCTGCCCCAGGTTGTTATTTAACTTGCGTTAGTTTTGCACTTTTTGATTTGAGCAACAGAAGATTTTCGAAAAAAAATTATCTTTACCTGCTGGTCTATTTTGACAGATTTTGCCACTTTTGCATTTGCTTCTTTATTCGATTTCCTTTTTGAATTCTTTTTGGGTTTTCGGAAGAAGTTGCTACAGTAGCTTATTTTTTGATGATTTTTAGTTGAAAGTGGACTCAAAAGGTTCTATCCCTTCACTTATACTAATGTTTCTAATGAGAACTGTGTGAAGTTTTGTGTGAAAGAAATTTCTAGGAAGTGGAGATAATGGTGTAATAAGGAAGAGAAGGGTTTTATGACTCAAGTAATAAGTATATGAAGATGAAGATATTGATGTTATTCAAGTGGTGACTCCGGAAGAATCCACTAAATACCAAATTCAGAGACCTGCAGAGTCTGTTTTCAAATAGGTAACAGTTCTGGTAAGGAAAGTTCCGCGAAAATACAATCCAATTTCAGTCAATAAGGAAAGCTACGAAGCGAAAAAGGGACGGAAATGGAGCCAGGGTGGCTCACACCACCCTGTGGCGCGGGCCCTCCCCTGGCCGTGCCACCAGGTGGTGAGGCCACCCCGGACTCCGCCTCCGACTCGTTTTCTCCCAGTACCTTCCTTTTGATATGAAACTTCGTAATATATAACCCCCCGGATCCCCCGAGGTTCATATATCGTGTTTTCGTTTCGATCTGTTTCTGCCAGGACATACTCTTTGAAGGCTTAGAAGCACAATGGTGTCCGCCAAGGATAAAGGGAAGGAGCCTATGGAGGAAGACCTCCAAGATCCCGGGAAGGACGGAAAAAGAATCACAAGAGCTGGGATCCACAAACTGAAATGATCATGAGCCGTATTGAGCACAACTCGGAGTTGATTCGTACTCTCACTTTCGAGATTGAGGACTTGGGGAAATTGATCGGAGAGCTCATCGAGAGGATACCACCACCACCGAAGGAGTAATTCGTCATCAGGTTTGGCATCCCCTTGGTTTGTTCCAAGCTTGGGGGAGTGTCGCGGTATCATATCATTATCTTCTATCCTTTTACCTTATTAGTAGAGTCATATCATGAATAGAGGAGTTATTATGTAGGATGGTTTGCATTATGGAAGTGTCCCCTCTCTCGCTAGATATGTATCCCTTGGTGTGAGTTGCCGATATGAAATATTAATGAGAAGTTCTGTCATTTACTCTTTTGCATAGCTTATATTAGTTTTCAATTCGTGGTTATATGATTGATCTTGTTGTTAGTATTGGTATCACTTTGGGATCATTGAGTTAATTTAGTTGGTTTTGGCAAACCTGGCTCGGTTAGTAGCAACACTATTTTTGAGAGTTGAAAGAAAAGATAGAAGTACTCTAGAGAAAAATAATTTCACCATCTTTCTTTCTTGATTTGCTCATAAGTTTAGTATTCTCTAGTTAAGATATTTTATGCTTCCAAGGAAGATTGCATGTTTGTCTTTATCACTTGTATGTTTGTTTGTTTCCTTCAACTCTTATACTTGCTACCCAGCCTTGCTAGCCAAAAACCTGTACTGAGAGGGAATTCTTCTCGTGCATCCACTCCTTTAAACCAAAACCTTTGCCATTTGTGTCCACCATACCTACCTAGTAGCATTATTGATATTCCAAGTAAATTCTTGTTTTATCTACCTCCCAAATTAAACTTGTTATGTGAAAATTAGTGATTAAAGCTCTCACGAACTTGATGGCAAACTTTACTTCCTTGCACTTAATAAACTTGAACCATTGTGCTCACCTATGTTGCGTATATGCTTGTGCTTTGTAAGTTGTGGATTATAAAAACCATGCTATCATGGGGAATGCTTTCAACATTGCACTAGTACTTCGTACCTAGCTGATATCATGTTCTTTTGTCTATGAATGTCGTCGGTGTGAAATAAAAGGGGAGCTTGTAAGTCCCTGGAGTTATGCATGTGTGTTAGAGAAACGCCTGGGCTGCTGGTCTAATCCATGCTGACATGGTCGAAACCTACAGCGTAACCATAACGAGTATCTATGAAGCATTCTTCTTATAAAAAAAGAGATAGAGATTGAGAAAAAGAGAAAAGAAAAAAAGAGATATTATGAAAAGAGGAAAGAGAGAAAAAAGCACCATATTCCCATGGTAAATAAGAAGATTGCTGAGATACTTGTTGTCTGCTTGCCTTGTCATTTTGATATGGGGATTCTTCTATATCATCGGGCAAGGGGTACCCTGTTGGCGGTTCTCAATGATACACATATGCTTACGATGACAAGAACTTACTGATGACTAAAATTGAGTAGCATGAGGAGCGGCCCTCGTATTCAAGGGACATGAGATTCTCAATTTACAACTTTTCAATGCATATCCTCATATTTGATCACTTTAACCTTAATAACCTAAAGATGCCTATGATAGGGGCAATGAGAGCTGGAAGCTAGTAACTATCATAATTTTTGGGAGCTCTTTAGGAGACTTGCAATCCCTGCTTCCCTCTTTGAAGGGCCTTTCTTTTACTTTGTAGTTGAGTCAGTAAACCTACTCCCTTCTACCTCAACAAGTATTTGAGTTGATGTGTTTCATTCATTCATATGATGATTTATTCAATCATGTTTCTTATGTTCCTTGCTTTGCACATTGCTCTTATCTTGATGTTTACTACTTTGAAAGCTATCATTGAAAAACCAGCTATTTCTGAACACCAGCAAATTATCAACTATTATTCGACCAAGAGCTAAGTTTGCCATTACCAATTATGATTCACTTTATGTATCTTTATTGTGTTCCCTTTACTCATTACAAGTTGAGTTATATAATAGTGAGTTGTCTTCTATTATGATCTATGCTTTTGATGAATGTGATGCTTCTTGTCCGTATTCTTTTATCGACTCTTCACTCCATAAACCTGAGGCCATGTTTATTGAGCTCAGTTTCGCTTGAGGACAAGCGAAGTCTAAGCTTGGGGGCAGTTGATACGTCCATTTTGCATCACTATTCTATGTCTTAATTCACTATTATTCATTGATATATTTCGTATTGAGAGGTGATACTTATGTTATTTCATCTGTTTTTGCATGGTTGATGACTTTCGGAGCATGGACCGCTGCAGTCAGTATTCTGATGGAAAAGGTGTTGTTTGGAGGCAAAATTCGCAAAGATCAGAAAATCCTATTTTTCCAGAAGACTAAGGATGCCAGAGGACGGAGTGGAGATGGGCCATAGGGGGCCCACACCACCCCCTAGCGCGGGCAGCCCTAGGCCGTGCCAGGAGGTGGTGTGGCCACCCTGGCCCACTCCAGCCTCTCCCCTCTGGCGTATATCATCCTCCCGAAACCCTAAGACTCGGAGAGCGACCACAGAAAGATTCCGCTGCCTCTGCGGGGCGGAAAACACCGAGAGAGAAAGATCTCTCCGGCAGACAGATTTCTGCTCGGGGAATTCCTTCCCGGAGAGGGGAGATTGTCGCCATCAACACCACCATCAAGCTGGACTTCATCGGGATCATCATCATCATCACCACCACCATCATCACCATTAGCACCCTCATCACCATCTCCATATTGCTATAACAATTGAGTTGAATCTTGCATTAGTTCATAGGGGAAACTTTCCCGGTGTTGATTACTCTTTGTAGTTGATGCTATTGAGTGAACCATTGAATTATTGTTTATGTTCAGATTGTTATACATCATTATTCCATATCTGATCATGATCCATATGATGTCTTGTGAGTAGTTCGTTTTGTTCTTGAGGACATGGGAGAAGTCTTGTTGTTAGTAGTGGAGTTGTGTTGAGAAAGATTCAATAGTTTGATATTTAAGTTGTGGTGTACTTCTTCTAGTGGTGTCATATGAACGTCTACATGACACTTCACCTATATGGGCCTAGGGGAATGCATTGTGTATTTGGATACTAATCTTAGGGGTTGCCGGAGTGACAGAAACCTGAACCCCCGTTAGGAAACCATTGCACAAGGGACGTAAGGGTCTTAGAGTTTAAAGCTGTGGTTAGGTTTCTACCTTAATTACTTTATTCTACTTACGGATGTTTGCAAGGGGTATAATCACAAGTATGTATTAGTCTTGGATGGGGCGGTACATTAGCACAGGTTCACCCACACAACACTTAGCAAGCTAGAGAAGATTAATCAACTATATGAAGCGAAAGCACTTGACAGTCTTCCCAAGTGTCATCGAGAACGTTTGGTCATCTTAAGTAATACAACCGGCTTGTCCTTTGCTACATAAAGGATTGGGCCACTTGCTGCATTTATTCCTACTGTCTTTTATTTACTCGTACTTTGTTTACTTGCTTTATCGAAAACCCCTAAAAATCCGTTTGCTACGTATTTGCAGAGAATTCCTGATCCATACCACTAGCCAGCACCTTCTGCTCCTCGTTGGGTTCGACACTCTTACTTATCGAAAATATTGCGATACACCCCCTATACTTGTGGGTCATCAGTAGACAAAAATCACCAAGATATACATCCACAAAGAAACATATACACACAAAATGGATACTCAAGAATGAACAAGATATCCAAACAAAATTCATAGATAATGTCGATAATATTTTTGCTAGAAAGCATGGCCAAAGGCTCAAATTTATATTATTAAACATCAATGACCTTCAAACACCAACAAATACATCACAACTATCACAAGGGAACAAGAGATAGTTGGAATGCATTGGAAAAGGCAACAAGTATCATAAAGAACAAATAAACCTTGTAAATTCATCCATAGTGCAGATGAGAGAAATTGAGGAAATGATTGACAATAGAATTGCTAGATTGGCATATGTGGGATTGATGAATCATAAATATGATTTTTATATACTCCCAAAAATATGCATTCGTCTCAACTTACTCATATAACAATAAGGATGATACAATAAAATCTTGCAAGAACCACAATAAAAGCAACTAAAGGAAATCATGCCATGATGCAACCACAAAGGTTGGATCCTAGAAAAGTATGCATGAGAGGGATACTGGTTACCGAGAAAAAATTGGTAGGGTGTATTAGATATGCGGTTGTTGATCATCCTAGCTTGCCTCCAGTTATCATTTAATCACCACATCTTCTTATTATTGAGACAAGTATCCAATGTATCTCCAATGTACCTAAAACACATTCAAGTACACAATGGTCCCAAAACTCATTGGGTCCAAAGTAGTTAGATATACTACAATACATAGGAGAAACTCCACAAAAACATGTGCATATTGATATGAAATTGAATTTCATGCACATCTTAGACAAAATAGGATTTGGTGGAGTTTCCCCTATATGTTGGATCAAAGAAAGCAAGCATGCCATAATATATACATTTAGTAAATATGCATGCACAAGACTTTCAAGAACCAAAAGGAGATATAGTTTGAACAACACCAAGAAAGCCAAGAAGGCACACCTAAGTGTGACACGACTAACAGTTGTCCAAAATATATCAAAGACCAAATCAACACATAATAGACCCCAAGTTCAACAAATGAACGAGGCAAAAGCCAAAGAGCAAAAAGGATAAACAAATACAAATACTCAACGATTTATCTCATTCAAATGGTTAAATAGAAAACATGGAATGAGAAAATAAACTCCCAAAAAAACAATTGAAAAAATGGTTCCAACAAGAGAACCAAACTCTGAGCACTTTTCAAGATGGCACAAAGTACCAAAGAAAAGATTTATCTTCCAAAGACATAAAACTTGGTATGAATCAAAGCATGTCATGAATAAGCACAAAAGGAGTGTTATAAATAATACGGGAGAACTCCCCCATGATTAGTGCATTATTTAAGATTTTGCGTTGGAATACAAAATGCACACACATGGGATCATCAACTCTACCTAATTCAAATAGACCACTAGGCGATTTCAAGAAAGATCCACAAGAGTCGAGGAAGACATGGGAGACAAAGCACAACAAATTGTTGGCAAGAGATAATGCAAATAAAGCAAAAGCCAATGTGAACATGATCAAAAAGATCTACCACTTATTATAGTACTCATTGTCCAAGGACAAGGAATATGCAACTATTTTCGGGTGGTAGATAACAAATATACCCAAGATCATATTCGTAATGAGAAAGCACATGTCAAAACATAATAATTAAATCCAAGACATGAAAGAGATCATCGAGGGTTTAAACTAGTTAAACAATCATGCAAAGCAATGATTAGAATAACTCGAGGAAAAATTCTTGCCAACTTAGATAAGAATTCATATATGATGAAACCCATACCAAGGAAAGCTATCATAAAAAAAAGATAAGGAATAAAAGCATTATACCAAAAAAGAACTTGTTTGAGCACACATGCCACATAGGAACTAGATAATTTCCAATATCAATTCTATGTGACACAACCTCAACTATTCACATTTTCTCGGTTTGTAATATGCACAAAGTATATTACTCCCCTATAATGTGATAAAATATTTATTTTCATAAGAGGCAAATAAAATACAACTAGAGAACATTGATGGATATTATAGAATTTGAATTTCTCATGAGCATGACATACCACGTAGAGACTAGATAATCTTGAAATATCAATTCTAAGTGGTATTCCTTATGTACACACATTTAGGATTGTGAGGTGCCCCAGAGGACATCAGACTCCCCCAAAATGGGATAGTCCATTCATCTCTCGAAAGAGCCAACTAAGATATAAACAAGATGCAATAGGCTCAAACACAAAACACATACATGGTGTGCAAGCCAACATACACAAACTTGATTTCTCAAGTAAGCAAGTAGGAAGCACAACATATACAAAACATATGCAAGATACAAAACTAACACATGCATAAGGGACAAGTAACTTTCAATGTAAATGAGTTGAGAACATGTTACTGCAAGGAGGAGCAACAGATATATGATAGAGATATGATAATCTAGATGACTTTGCTTGAGAGAATATAATTGAAGTCCCCTTAATTCTTCATGATGTAGCTAAGTCTCCAATGCCCTCCACCAAACACCTACTGATCAAGTTTTAGCTTGATGGTCCCCAACGAAGTTAGGTCCTAAGAAGTTAGTCACAATAGGCTTGACAACCCAAATGGTTCTATTCTTGACACCACTTTGAGCACCAATATATTTGGCGAACACATTGCCAACCTCATCCTTCCTAAGAGAATAAATATCATCAATCATGATTGGGTTGGATAAGGAGTTACCAATAGTGCAAGAGGAAGAGATGTGACCCTTCTCATGGCATATGTAGCAATTTATTCTCTTCCCATTGTTTTCACTTGATTTCTCCACAGTGGGAGCATTAGCTTGAATCTTTTTGGGAAGTGGCCTTTCTCCAACTTGAGATTGGCCATGACCTTGAACTAGAGACCGCTTCCCTTTTTGCTTCTCACCAAGAGGCTTCTTCTTTAAAGGGAAAGATCTAACATGGTTCCCTTCAATTTTTCACTTGAAGCAAATAATCTTGGCCGAATTCTTGACTTGTTCTTGTCCCATATTATTGTTGCTCTTGGACTTATTCTTGATAGTGGACTTGTTCTTGACATTGGATTTGAATCCAAGCCCACTCTTGTCATTTTGGAATTCTTGCACACTCAAGATCTTGTTGAGTGTGGCCCTCCCTTCATGAGCCTTTTTCAAGTCCCTCTTAAAAGATGAGAATTGGACCTTGAGCTCATTGATTTCCTCTACATGGTTAGTATCAACACAAATACTAGAGGAAGTAGAAGCTTCATTGCTAGAGCAACAAGGCAAAGAATGTAATTCATCACAAGATTTAGCAATAATGTGAGTGGACAAATTACAAGGACTAGCACATGGCAATATAACATTATTAGTACAGATTGTGCTAGTGACCACATGAGGCTCACAAGATGTTACCTTTGTACAACTATCTTTATGAGCTAACTTTAGCCTAGCATGGGATGCTATAAGATCCTCATTAGAGCTAGAGAGCTTTTCATGACTTTTTTCCAATTTCCCATACTTGCTAGTTAGCGACACAAGTT
The DNA here is from genome assembly GCA_910589775.1 of Avena eriantha. Classification (NCBI taxonomy): domain Eukaryota; kingdom Viridiplantae; phylum Streptophyta; class Magnoliopsida; order Poales; family Poaceae; genus Avena; species Avena eriantha. Next base: position 286,843,076 of record OU342744.1, on the reverse strand, counting down.
GAGCCCTTAGCTCAACATTCTCCTTCAAAATAGATGCTTCACAAGAAGTAGAGTTAGTAGCACAAGCATCATCATTAATAGAAGAAGACAACATGGCAAGCTCATCATATTTTATTTGGAGACCAATTTCCTTCTCATGAGCTTCTTTGGTTGCTTGTGCTTCCTTTTTAAGCACTTTTACTTTGACACAAGTATGGTCACATTCTTTCGTGAGTTTACAAATTATTTCATTATTTAACACCTCACTAGTTTCAAGATTCTCCTCAAGAGAAACCCGAAGCTCTTGCTCTTATTCTAGAGCAACGTTCATATCGTGAGCATCATTGGCATAATCACACTCGAGAGCACCCATCTTATCAATGGTTTCCTCATCCTCCTCAAATTGAGCTTCTAACATATCAATACGTTCTTTGCTCTCAATAACAAAACCCAAGATTTTAATAAAGTTAGAGAAAGCAATATTATTCTTAACAAGAGCATGATAAACAATCTCACCCTTTTCATGTAACAAATCAACATCAATCTCTTCTTCCTCATTATACTAATCCTCATTATCACAAGAGGTATTGGGTTACAAAGTAGGAGAAACCTTTGAATCCCTAGCCATAAGGCATAGGTGCGAACCATGAGATGATGATGATGGTGAAGGATTACTTGAAGCTCCATTCAAGATCTTGTAACATCCCAAAACTTCAATCCAAGCTTATCAAGATCTAAATCATCAAATTTGGGGTTAACAAAAACTTTTCCAAATTAAAAATGAAAGCATTCATGTGTATGTGCATTTAAAATAGGGATTGATTTGAATTGCCTTGGTTCTGTGATTCTTTGCTTTTAAAATGTTTCTTAGGTGATTTAAACATCATCTACATCTTTCCCAAACTTTTCATAAAGAAAATCAAATAAAAAAGAATTAAAAAGGAGGAATGGTCATTTTGGCCATTTTAATCCACTACACTACTTTGAGTGTTCCTAGCACTCATTTCTTAACAGAAACAATTCATGATCTTTGTACCCCTTGCTAGTACACATAATGAGGTACCAAGTCCCACCTTTTGATCTGCTAAAAACATTCTTTTACTTATTTTAAATGGCATTTGAAAATTGAATCCAATGCATATGCATAGATCACCCCTATTTCAAAAACCACCTATTTGAGCTCCACTTCCAAAACCCTTGCAACCAGAGACTACCTAGCACCAGTGGAGATCACTCAAAAATTTTGAACTCAAAATTCAAAAGTTTTCTCTTTCGGCCATTTCATCAAACACTTGGTGGGCAAGATCAAAGTGGCCTAACTATTACTGTTTTGAGTTGATTTTTGTCTAGCAAATTGAAGTGCTTTGATCATCTTTGTCTCCCTCAAACCCAACCAGACCCACACCAACACATCCCCTACCTTCTAGCTGCACTGCATTGCCATGTCGAGCCACTCCTCGCCGGCCAACCGTGCACTCGCAGCAGCAGACCTCTCCAGCCTCTCTCGCCATGTCTAGCACGTCGCCAGTGGTCCACAGCCACCGTCCAACCAGCCCCAGGCCAGAGCCAGAGATAGGAATGGCCAGAAACCGCCGCGCCCGGAGCTGGTCGACCATGCCGACGCCGCCCGCAGAGCACGCTCTGTCCCCGCGTGCACAGACCACCCTTGGCCGCAGCCTGCGCCCACCACTCTGCCATGACCTAGGGAACACCCCAGACACCCCCGCTGGCCGCCCAACGCCTCACAGCCACCGCTCGCCGTGGACACCGCCGCCTCTGCTGCTCAGAGCGCCACCTCGCCCAGACCGCATACCACCGCCCCTACGCCCGCATTCACTTCCTAGAGCAATGCCAGGAGACCGCCTGTCGATCGCCACCCGCAGCCATGCCGCTAGCCACCCGTAGCCGTGTCGCCGGAATCGCCTGCCCATACCCTTCGGTCTCACCGTTGGGCCTATATAAACCGTCCTCCCCAGACTCTTTTCTCCACACCCACTCACTCCCCACCTCTCACTGACCACCCCACACCATTAGCCGGAGCAAGGGGAGCAGCAGCTCGCCGGAATTGGAGCTGGAGCCACCGCCTCTGGAGGAGAAGGGCGCCACTGATTGCGACCACCCCCAGAGCTACCTCGACCGTCCCTGAGCTCGCCGTCGTCTCCCAGTTCGTTTGCCCGCCTCGCCGTCGTCGTTGGAGCCCTAGTACGGCCCCAGTAGACCCCCACCGAGCCGCTAGGGTTCGAGCTCGCCGGCGACCTGTTCGTCGTCGACGACGACCCTCAGCCGTAGATCCCCTTCTAATCCTACAACCCACGGCGCGCGTACCGTTTCGCTCGTTAAGACCCACTGACAGGCGGGACCCCCTGTCAGCGAGCCCCGCGCCGCGGAGCGCCACTGGCCAACCCAAGTTCTTTCCCGCGCTAGCCCAGCCATTCAAAATTTGATTTTTCTTTTTAAGTTGAATCTAGTTTATGTCCACTAGTTTAAAATTCAATTCTGAGAGTTTTACAAATCCAAATTGCATGAAACTAGTTTTGTCTGAAAGATATTAAGATGATCTATTAAAGCCCGTTGGATTTGATTCTATTAGAGTTATAGATCTCTCCTAATAAAAATAACAAAACAGAAGCTTTTCCACCTTGCAACATTTTTATAAAATCAACCAATTTAGCTTTTGAGTTGATTCCAACTCTCAAAAATCACATTTCATCATATCTATCTAAATATGTAATAATATTAAGGTTTACATACAGTGACTTTGGACTAGTACCAAAATAATGCTATATAGGCATTTCTAGTCATTTTAAATCATTAAATAATGAACTTAAACCAAAGTAATATTGATCCAACCTTTAAATCGCGTTCCCCCATGTTAGAATATGTGGTGATGACATGTGTCAACATGATCCCATATTTTAGGTGGTGAATATTAAATTTTAGTAAATTTTTCAATGAGTAGAAATTACTTTTCTAAAATAAAAAGGATTAAACCATTGAATTAAACTTGTGATGCTTGTGATGGTAATAGATCATCAAATATGTGACTTAGAATGCTACTTAGCCTAGTTAAGTATTGTTTGGTGATTGTGTACTCCATATGTATTTATAGACGATAGTACCGACCAAGCTTTCAAGGAGGAGGAGTTCTACCAAGAAGAAGAAGAAGAAGAAGAAGAAGAAGAAGAAAACTTCAACCACTACACTACCCAAGTCAAGCTACTATTGGCAAGCTAGCACTATCCAAGTTAACCCTTGCAAGTTTAGTGCTTAGCAAGCTAGGATCAAACTAGATGGTTTAGCAAAGATGCCTTAGGCCTGCTTTGATCACACTCCTTTGACTATTAGTACCCAAAGTCTCATTTACAAGTTTTACCTCCCTTAGTTTACACAAAGTTCTTTACTTGTTTTGAAGGTAGCATAAAAAGTATAAAACTTGACCTATTTAGCTAAGCTTTAGATGTCATTCTATGGCATGAGATTGAACCCATCTTTTCCACCTTAGTGAACACTCTTAACTTAGTAGTTTAGAGTAGATCAAAACTTGAGTCACTTTAGATGGGAAAACTTGGTGAAAATGAATTATGAAAACCTTGGAATGATGAGTCATTCTATTGAGATGTTTTGACATGTGTTCAGAAACACAAAAATGGTTGATGATGATGAAAATGTTGAGGCATGAGCCTTAACCCTTTTATAAAACTGATGGTTGGATTCGAATGCGATACCATTCCAAATTTACCGTACAACCACACTACCTGAATTGGGTAAGGCTTAGCTAGAAATTTATATGCATTAGTATTAGTTCCCTCACGGGAGAGGTTTGAGCTGAGGCTACCTCTCAATGTTGTCCACCTATGCAGTGCCCAAGATGACTGATGGTCATGGTTGGGAGGCCATGCTCATAGGAGAGGTGCTTATACTAGGGTGTGTAAAGGGAAGGTTATGTTTGATTATCTGCATACTAAGTATGATGATTCAGGGTTATCCCTGACAGATGTATCGAATCTTGTGGTGAAAGTGTACCACCTCTACAGTGTAAAACTATTCGAATGACCGCGTCCGTGGTTATGGATAGTTGGAATGGCCATACTATTTCGTTGTTAGATGTTTTCTAAGTCCTTTGAAATGAATGATGAATTTTGACTTGACCAAAACAAGGTTCTGTTTATGACCTTAGCTTCCCACTTAAGTGATTCTAGAACTTTACTTTATCTTTCTTTGCTTCAGAACTCAGCTTAGGTTTCAAACTTAACTTTATAGTTAAACTTGGATTTAGCACTTTAACTTAGAATTATAGTGCTTGTTAGTGGTAGTTTGCGAGTACTTAAAGAGTACTCATGGCTTTTGACCCTGGCTATTATCATGGCCAGACTATGAAGGAGACTGTCAAGATGATGGCCAGCAGGACGGCTATGATAACTAGGACTATCTGCCTTCGTCAGCATTGCCTATGCCCCTGAAGATGGACCCCACCGCTACGCTTATCTTTTAGTCCCGTTGCTTGTTGTATTAAGACTGGATCATGAGATCCTTATTTGTGTAAGACCTTATGTATGGTTTGTAATGGATGATGTACTGTGATATCCAATTCGTTATGTCTCGCAAAAATGGTAATCCTGGGATTGCAAGGTATGGCATAACGGGCATCTGGGATTAAAAATCCGGGTGTTGACAGATCTTGTCTTAGCCCATAGAATTTTCGGTTTCCTCTACATTGTTAGACACACAAAACCTAGAGGAAATAGAAGCATTTATATCATGGCAACCAGGCAAAGCAAGCATATCATCATGAGATTTACTCAAACAACTTACACATGACATGCAAGGACTATCAACACGAGCATGTAAATCATATATAGTGCTAGACGTGTTTAAGTCCAAAGATGAAGCATTACAATGAGATAGAGATGAAAGATCATCAAGAGTAAGATTACTATCAAAATTCAAATATTCATCACTGTCAACACCCGAATTTTTAATCCTAGATGCCTGTTATGCCATACCTCGCAATCCCAGGATTACCATTTTTGCGAGACATAACGGATTGGATATCACAGTACATCATCCATTACAAACCATACATAAGGTCTTACACAAATAAGGATCTCATGATCCAGTCTTAATACAACAAGCAGCGGAAATAAACGATAAGCGTAGCAGTGGGGTCCATCTTCGGGGGCACATGCAATGCTGACGAAGGCAGATAGTCCTAGTTATTATAGCCGTCCTGTTGGCCATCATCTTGATAGTCTCCTTCATAGTCTGGCCATGAGAATAGCCAGGGACAACAGCCATGAGTACTCCTTAAGTACTCGCAATCTACCACTAACAAGTAGTATAGTTCTAAGTTAAAGTGCTAAGTCTAAGTTTAACTATAAAGTTAAGTTTGAAACCTAAGCTGAGTTCAGAAGCAAAGAAAGATAAAATAAAGTTCTAGAATCACTTAAGTTGGGGCTATTGTCATAAACACAACCCAGTTGTGGTCAAGTCAAGATTCATCATTCATTTCATAAGTCGTTTTGAAAACATCTGACAACAAAACAGTATGGCCATTCCAACATTCCATAACCGCGGACGCGGCTATTCGAATAGTTTGACACTCTGCAGAGGTGGTACACTTTCACTACAAGATTCGATAGATCTGTCAGGGATAACCCTGAATCATCATACTTAGTATGCAGATAATCAAACATAACCTTTCCTTTACACACCCTAGTATAAGCACCTCTCCTATGAGTATGGCCTCCCAACCATGACCATCTGTCATCTTGGGCACTGCATAGGTGGACAACATTGAGAGGTAACCTCAGCTCAAACCTCTCCCGCAAGGGAACTAATACTAATGCATATAAATTTCCAGCTACGCCTTACCCAATTCAGGTAGTGTGGTTGTACGGTAAATTTGGAATGGTATCGCATCGGAATCCAACCATCAGTTTTAAAAACGGTTAAGGCTCATGCCTCATTATTTTCATCATCATAAACCATTTGTGTTTCTCAACACATGTCAAAACATCTCAATATAATGACTCATCATTCTAAGGTTTTCGTAATTCATTTTCACCAAGTGTTCCCATTTAAAGTGACTCAAGTTTTGATCTAGATTTAATCTACTAAGTTAAGAGTGTTCACTAAGGTGGAAAAGATGGGTTCAATCTCATGCCATAGAATGACATCTAAAAGGGTTCTAAATAGGTCAAGTTTTATACACTTTATGCTACCTTTAAAACAAGTAAAGGACTTTGTGTAAAGTAAAGGAAGTAAAGCTTGAATTTAATACTTGGGGGTAAATACTAGTCAAAGTAGTGTAATCAAAGCATGCCTAAAGCATCTTTGCTAAACCACCTAGTTTAATCCTAGCTTGCTAAGAATTATACTTGCAAGTGTTAGCTTGCATTGCTAATGGTGGCTTGCCTTGGTTGGTGCAGGGGTTGAAGTTTTCTTCTTCTTCTTGGTAGAACTCCTCCTACTCGTAGACTTGGTCGGTACTATCGTCTATAAATATATACGGAGTACACAATCACCAAACAATACTTAACTAGTCTAATTAGCATTCTAAAACACACATTTGATGATCTATTATCATGACAAGCATCACAAGTTTTATTTACTAGTTTCATCCTTTTTATTTTAGAAAAGTAATTTCTACTCATTAAAAAATTAACTAAGATTTAATATTCCCACTTAAAATATGGGATCGTGTGTACACATGTCATCACCACATATTCTAACATGTGGGAATGTGATTTAAGGGTTGGATCATAATTACTTTGGTTTAAGTTCATTATTTAATGATTTAAAGTGACTAGAAATTCCTATATAGCATTATTTTGGTACTAGTCCAAAGTCATTGTATGTAAACCTTAATATTATTACATATTCAGATAGATATGATGAAATTTGATTCCTGAGAGTTGGAATCAACTCAAAATCTATCATGGTTGATTTTATAAAAATGTTGCAAGGTGCAATAGCTTTTGTTTTATTATTTTTACTAGGAGAGATCTATAACTCTAATTGAATTAAATCCAACGGTCTTGGATAGATTATTTCAATACCTTTCAGGAAAAATTGGTTTCATGCAATTTGGATATGTAAATCTGTCTAAATTGATTTTCAAACTCAGAGACAAAACTAAGTTTAAACTTAATAGGAAAAATCTTAATTCAAACTAACTGGGTCGCGCGGGAAATGCTAACGGGCCGGCCCAGTGTCACTCTACAGCGTGGGGCTCAGCTGACAGGGAGGGTCCACTAGTCAGCGGCTCATAACGCGCGAAGCGGTACGGGGCGATGTGGGACGTTGGATTAGAGTGGGGATCAACGGCTGTGGATTGTCGTCGACGACGGACCTGTCACCGGCAAGCTCTAACCCTAGCGGCTCGGTGGGGGTGCATAGGGGGCGTACCAGGGCTCCAGCGACGACGACGAGGCGGGCAAATGGATTGGTGGTCGACGGCGAGCTTAGGGACGGTCGAGGCAGCTCCGGGGTGGTTACAATCAGCAGTGCCCTTCTCCTCCATAGGCGGCCTGCTCTGGTGCAATTCCGGCGAGCTGCTGCTCCCTGTGCTCCGGCTAGAGGTGTGGGACGATCAGTGAGGTGAGGGGAGTTGAGTGGTGTGCTGCAAATGGCTGGGGGTTCCCTCCTTTTATAGGCTCGACGGCGAGACCGAGAGGGATGGGCAGGCGACGGTGGCGACATGGCTACGGGCTGCTAGCGGCATGGCTACGAGCGGCGATCGACGCGCGGTCTCCTGGCAGTGCTCTAGGACTTTAATGTGGGCTTATGGAGGTGGTATGCGGTCGGGTGGAGCTGGCGCTCTGAGCGGCAGAGGCGGCGGATTCGACGGCGAGCGGGGGCTATGAGGCGTTGGACAGCAAATGGAGGTGTCTGGCGTGCTCCCTGGGTCGTGGCGACGCGGTGGGCGTGGGCTGCGGTCGAGCGGTGGCTTGTGCACGCATGTCGGGCGCGTGCACGGCATGGCGCGGTGGCACTGGGCGCGAGGATTTCTCGGTGGTCCACGGCTGGGCCTGGCTCGGGGAGGGGACAGTGGGCGGCGGTGAGGTGTTGGCTAGCTGCTAGACATGGAGAGAGAGCGGGAGGTGGTCTGCTGCGGTGGCGACCAAGTTGGCCGGCGAGGTGGGGCTCGGCTTGGAATGGCCATGCTGCTAGGAGGTAGGGGATGGGGTAGTTAGGTCCTGGTTAGATCATTAGGAGACAATGGGAGCAAAAGGGGTCAAATGGGAGACAAGTTTGGCCAGAACACTATTCAAAATAGTGAATTTGGTTTTGTTTGAATTCTGCCTGCCGAGTGTTTGATAAAATGGCCGCAAGAAATAAACTTTAGAATTTTGGGTTCAAAATTTTTGAGTGATCTCCACTAGTACTAGGTAGTCTCTGGTTGCAAGGGTTTTGAAATTGGAGTTCATTTGGATGGTTTTTGAAATAGGGTGATCTAGGCATATGCATTGAATTCAATTTTAAACTGTCATTTAAAATTAGCATTTGAATTTTTTTAGCAGATCACAAGGTGGGCCTTGGTACCTCATTATGTGTACTAGCAAGGGGTGTAAATATCCACAATTGTTTCTATTAAGTTTCGAGTACTAGGAATAGCCAAAGTAGGCATGATAGTTAATTTGGCCAAAATGACCATTCTCTTCATTTATTCATTTTGAGTTGTTTTTATTTGGGAAAAGTTTGGGAATGATTTAGATGATGTTTATTTCACCTAAGAATCATTTTACAAGCAATGAAACACAGAACCATGGCAATTCAAATCAACTCCTAATCTAAATGCACATACACATGAATGCTTTCATATTTTTAATTGGAAAAGTTTTTGTTAACCCCAAATTTGATGATTTGGATCTTGATAAGCTTGGATTAAAGTTTTGGTATGTTACAAACCTTCCCCCCTTAAACAAAATCTCGTCCTGAGATTTACAAAGAAAACTAGGAACTAAAGAGATCTGGGAACACTGTCCTAATGTAATCTTCGCGCTCCCAAGTGGCTTCCTCCTCGGTATGGTTGCTCCACTGAATCTTGAGAAACTTGATACTCCTGGTCCTGGTGGTTCTGTAAGCTTCCTCTAGGATACGGATGGGCACTTCCCGATAGGTCAGGTCATTGTTGATCTCTACCGCTCTGTGATCGATGTTCTTGAAAACTTCAGTCTTCGCGGGCACTTCCAAGCATTTGCGAAGTAACAAGATATGGAACACATTGTGGATGGCTGACATCTCTTCAGGTAGTTCCAGTTGATATGATCCTTCTCCTCGATGATTCAGAATCTTGAAGGGCCCGACATATCTGGGGGCTAACTTTCCTTTCAGACTAAAGCGTTGGGTTCCCTTCAATGGTGAAACCTTGAGATATACAAAATCACCGACATTGAAAGTCAGGTCTGTCCTTCTCTTGTTAGCATAACTCTTCTGTCTGGACTAGGCGGTCTTGAGGTGCTCACGGACTTTGTGAACCTTCTCTTCGGCTTCTCGAAGAATGTCGGGTCCAAAGATTTGACTCTCTCCTACCTGCGACCAATTCAAAGGGGTGTGGCACTTTCTTCCGTATAGGAATTCAAATGGTGCCATTTGCAAACTAGCTTGATAACTGTTATTATATGAGAATTCTGCGAAAGGCAGGCAGTCTTCCCATTTTGATATGTATTCTAACACACAAGCTCTTAACATATCCTCTAGGATCTGATTGACTCTCTCAGTCTGTCCATCAGTTTGCGGGTGATAAGCGGTGTTGAAGTTCAACTTGGTTCCCAATACTTCTTGGACTTTCTGCCAAAATCTCGAGGTAAACTGGGTTCCTCGATCTGGTACTATGGTCTTGGGGGTTCCATGCAGACTAACAATCCTAGCAATATACAGCTCTGTTAGCTTTGCACTCTGGTAGGTAGTCTTGACAGGTATAAAATGGGCTACCTTGGACAGTCTATCAACTATGACCCAGATTGAGTCATTTACCCTACTAGAAGTAGGCAAACCGGTGATAAAGTCCATTCCGACGGAATCCCATTTCCATTCCGGAATCTGCAATGGTTGCAACAGTCCTGCAGGTCTCTGATGCTCTACTTTGACTCTTTGACAGATGTCACACTTGGCGATGTAGCTTCCGATTTCTCTCTTCATCTTGTGCCACCAAAATTGCTCTTTCAAATCCTAATACATCTTTGTTCCTCCGAGGTGGATAGAATAAAGAGTATCATGAGCTTCCTTCATGATAACTTGCTTCAGCTCTGAATCTGCTGGCACATAGATACGTCCTTTGTACCACAGTACTCCTTCTTCGTCTTTAGTGAATCCAGGTACCTTTCCTGTACCAATACGACATTTGATTCCGTCGATGCTTTCATTCCCCTTCTAGGCTTCCTTGATTTGGCTAATCAAAGTGGGTTGAAGTTCAATGCTAGCTAAGAATCCTTTGCTAACTAATTGAGTCCTGAACTGCTCCAACTCTTCATACAAACTTGGTTGCTTCTCCTTGATCATGGTGTTTAGCCTACACGAAAATCTGCTAAGAGCATCCGCTACCACATTGGCTTTGCCGGGGTGATAGTGAATGTCAAGGTCATAATCCTTGATTAACTCTATCCATCTCCTTTGCCTCATATTCAGCTCCTTCCGCGTGAAGATATACTTCAAGCTCTTGTGATCTGAGTAAATCTCACAGCGATTACCCATCAGATAATGACGCCATGTCTTCAATGCCAAAACTATGGCTGCTAATTCAAGATCATGGGTCAGATAGTTCTGCTCATGCTGCTTCAGTTGTCGAGACAGATACGCGATGACTTTGCCTTCTTGCATTAATACACATCCTAGACCAATCTTGGATGCGTCACAATACACATCAAACGGCTTCTTGATGTCTGGCATGATCAATATTGGGGCTGATATCAATCTCTTCTTTAGCTCCTAAAAACCGGCTTCACATTTGTCAGCCCATTCAAACTTCTTGTCCTTCTTCAACAATTGGGTCATAGGTCTGGCGATGCTCCAAAATCCTTCTACAAACTTGCGGTAATATCCCGCTAATCCGAGAAATGCATGGACTTGGGTTTGAGTGGTTGGGGCTTCCCATTCTTCGACATCTTTGATCTTGGCGGGATCAACAGAGACTCCTCCGGCAGACACAATGTGTCCTAGCAATCCTACTTCTTTCAGCTAAAACTCACACTTGCTGAACTTGGCATATAACTGATGCTCTCTCAAGGTTTCTAGGATGATTCTCAGATGTTGCTCATGCTCTTCTTCCGACTTGGAGTAGATAAGGATGTCGTCGATAAACACAACTACAAACTTATCTAGAAAATTCATAAAGATCTTATTCATGAGATTCATGAAATAAGCAGGGGCATTGGTTAATCCAAAAGACATAACCGTATACTCGTATAAACCATAGCGAGTAGTAAAGGTGGTCTTGGGAATATCCATTGCACGAATCTTAAGTTGGTGATAACCAGTCCTAAGATCAATCTTTGAGAATACCTCGGCTCCAGTCAATTGATCAAATAGATCCTCTATCTTTGACAAAGGGTACTTGTTCTTGATGGTGACATCATTCAACTTTCTGTAATCTGTGCATAGACGGTTGTCTTCATCTTTCTTGTCGACGAATAACACTGGTGATCTCCATGGCGATGCGCTTGGTTGAATCAAGCCTTTCTCTAACATGGCATCCAACTGCTTCTTCCGTTTCACTAACTCTGAGGGGTTCATGCTATAGGGTCTCTAGGCTATGGGTCCGGTTCCGGGGATTAGTTCGATGATGAACTCAATATCCCTATCCGGGGGCATACCTGGCAATTCATCTGGGAATACGTCGGGGTATTCACAGACTACTCTGACTTGGTCTATGGTGGGTAGGACTAGGCTCTTGTTGCACTTGAATTGACGGGGTAAGGTTTCAGAGATATGTTCTACTGTGATTCCAGAGCTACTGGTCATGGTGATGGCTTTCTTAGCACAGTCTATCAGTCCTTTATGCCTTGACATCCAGTCCATACCTAGTACTACTTCCAATCCTTTGGTTCCAAGTACAATTAGGTTGGCATAAAAATCTATCCCATGTATTCTGATAGGCACAACTTTGAAAAAAAATTAGCTTTGGTTGTTGAACCGGGGATTTGAACTATCATGACATGCTTCAGGTTGGTTGGGTGAATCTTACTAGTGCATGCAAATTCTTCGGTGACAAATGAATGCGATGCTCCAGAATCAAACAACACTCTTGCTAAAACTGAGTTGACAGAAGACATACCCAGCACTACATCTGGCGCTTCCTGGGCTTCTTCTGCGTTCATGTGGAAGAGACGACCGTTGCGGTTGTGAGGGTTCCCTAGGGCAAATCTTCTTCCTGGTTGAACACGACGCTGTTGTTGAGCTGGGGCATTCACATTGGCATGGGCGGCAGTCTTCTTGGGACACTCATTGGAATAGTGACCCTTCACTCCACACTCGAAACAAGTGATCTGGGACTTGTCCTTGACTACGACAGGCACAACATTGTTGCCAGTTCTAGGTGCAGTGTTGTTGTTGTTGCTGCTCTTGGGAGGTGCACGGTTGAAATTGTTGGCATTGTCGGAGTTGTGATGGTTTCCCCCAGACTTCCCATTGCCTCCACTATGGTTGGGGTAGCTTGGGCAAGACGTTGGGGGTCGGTTGTTCCTTGGTGCATATCCTGATGAGGGGTTGGGACGGTACTTCTGGTGACTGCTGGATCTAGATTGCTACATCATACGACGCTTGCGGTTGTCGTTTGCCTGGTTAATCTTCCCTTCCATCTGAATGGTAGAGTCAACTAGCTCTTCAAGATCCTGGAAACGGATGTTGACGAGGACAGTCTGCATCTCATCATGCAGTCCGTTCAAGAATCTCTCCTTCTTCTTGGCCTCCGTGTTGATCTCTTCAGGTGCATATCTGGCAAGTGACAAGAATCTGTCACGGTACTCTACCACAGTCATTCTTCCTTTCTTCAAGTCACGAAATTCATCCCTCATTCTATTGACTAGACCTTGCGGCACGTGGGTGCGGCTAAACTTGAATTTGAAGGCTTCCCATGTCATAACTTTACCATGGTTCATCAGGCGAATACTGTTCCACCAAGCTCTTGCATCTCCCGCCAGATAATGGGTAGCAAAGAGAATGTTCTCGTTTTCATCAACTCCTGCAACTTCTAAGTTGTTTTCCATTGTCTGCAACCAGTCATCAACATCTAACGGGTTTTCTGACGTGCTAAAGATTGGGGGATTTGTATTCTGGAAGTTCTTCAGCTTGGATCCTTGATGATCCTGATTTCCATGCCCTTGGTTGTTGAGAGCCATCTGGGCGATCTGCTGCAATGTTGCTAAGTTGGCTTGGTGTTCTGCCCTACTTGATTCACGGTCTGTGATGAGATGCTGCAAGATCTGCAGCATTGGGTCTTGCGACGAGATGCTCCCTCCTTGGTTTCCACGAGTCATCTGAAGATTGAGGTAGATATAGGGGTAAGAGGGAAATTCTAAGGTTCATGGTTTTGGGTTTTAAATCTAAAACTTTGAGTTAGACTCAGGTTTTTCAACTAACTTCATTTCATTCATGCAAACAAGCACATGATACAACACACACCACAACAATCAAAGGAAAACAGATAGTTTGAAGAACCATTCTACAAACTACGATACATTGGGACCGATACATCCCATGCTATGACAGTGCTCTAGTGCATCTACTCATCGTCGATGAAGTCGGAGTCCTCATCATCAGTGTAGAAATCCACGACGTCCTCCTCCAGAAAGTCATCATCGTTGCTGAGGTAAGAATCCATGTATCCCTGGATGTCTTCACCCTCCTCTTTTTCCTCCTTTGCGGCAAGCTGAGCTTCCTGCTCCTTGACGGTCTTCTCGAGGTCGGCCACCTTCTTGCGAAGACAGGCGATGGTGCGATCCTTCTTTGCACGCTGGCGGCGAAGCGACTGACGATCCTGGACGAGCAGTGTGAAAGTCTGGGTCTTCTAGTCGGCAATGGCACGGTTCTGGTTGGCTAACTCTCTAGCATTGTCCAGCTCCTTCTGACGGTCATACAACAGGAAGTCGAGGTTCTCCACTTGGCGCTTCAGTGCTGGATGACTTGGCATCTCCATCGGCATTCCCATGAAGTCATGTCTTGCATAGTGGGCAAAACGGGTTCCTTGGATTTGGTTGACGCTGAGGGCACGTAGACGTGCGAGAGCTTCATGCATTGCCTTGGCTAATCCATCTAGCCAGTTGTTCTCTCTCATAGAGAACTGAATTCTCCCAGAAGTTGGTGCTTCGATACTTCCTCTAAGATCCGTGGTGACTAGCCACTATAAGTCTCCTCCTAGGGGTCCTGGAAGTTGAGCTCCAAGAAACTCCGGATGTGGGCATCCCAGTAACTCCGACAGTGAATCCAGATCCCTCTCGAAGATCAGTTGACCTCTATTTCCCAACTGGTAGAACTTGCTGAACTAAGACTCCATCTACAAGAATTTAGGATGAGGAAGTTAGTGAAGTGATCAAGTGTGTCAATTTTTAAGTAGTAATGTAAGAATTTTGAGGAACATGAATTTTTGAGAAAGAACGAGTTCACAAGGATAAGAGAGGAAATAGTTTTTCATAAATACTCACTTTAGTTTTGAAACTAAGTTTTTGTTTGGACTTCCATTCTAACTAGGGTCTCCTATGGTCAGGATGGCTCTAATACCAACTTGTCAACACCCGGATTTTTAATCCTAGATGCCCATTATGCCATACCTCGCAATCCCAGGATTACCAGTTTTGCGACACATAACGGATTGGATATCACAGTACATCATGCATTACAAACCATACATAAGGTCTTACACAAATAAGGATCTCATGATCCAGTCTTAATACAACAAGCAGCAGAAATAAACGATAAGCGTAGTGGTGGGGTCCATCTTCAGGGGCACATGCAATGCTGACGAAGGCAGATAGTCCTAGTTATCAGAGCCGTCCTGCTGGCCATCATCTTGATAGTCTCCTTCATAGTCTGGCCATGAGAATAGCCAGGGACAATAGCCATGAGTACTCCTTAAGTACTCGCAATCTACCACTAACAAGTAGTATAGTTCTAAGTTAAAGTGCTAAGTCTAAGTTTAACTATAAAGTTAAGTTTGAAACCTATGTTGAGTTCAGAAGCAAAGAAAGATAAAATAAAGTTCTAGAATCACTTAAGTTGGGGCTATTGTCATAAACACAACCCTATTGTGGTCAAGTCAAGATTCATCATTCATTTCATAAGTCGTTTTGAAAACATCTGACAACGAAATAGTATGGCCATTCCAACTGTCCATAACCGCGGACGCGGCTATTCGAATAGTTTGACACTCTGCAGAGGTGGTACACTTTCACCACAAGATTCGATAGATCTGTCAGGGATAACCCTGAATCATCATTCTTAGTATGCAGATAATCAAACATAACCTTTCCTTTACACACCCTAGTATAAGCACCTCTCTTATGAGTATGGCCTCCCAACCATGACCATCTGTCATCTTGGGCACTGCATAGGTGGACAACATTGAGAGGTAACCTCAGCTCAAACCTCTCCCGCAAGGGAACTAATACTAATGCATATAAATTTCCAGCTACGCCTTACCCAATTCAGGTAGTGTGGTTGTACGGTAAATTTGGAATGGTATCGCATCGGAATCCAACCATCAGTTTTAAAAACGGTTAAGGCTCATGCCTCATTATTTTCATCATCATAAACCATTTGTGTTTCTCAACACATGTCAAAACATCTCAATATAATGACTCATCATTCTAAGGTTTTCGTAATTCATTTTCACCAAGTGTTCCCATCTAAAGTGACTCAAGTTTTGATCTAGCTTTAATCTACTAAGTTAAGAGTGTTCACTAAGGTGGAAAAGATGGGTTCAATCTCATGCCATAGAATGACATCTAAAAGGGTTCTAAATAGGTCAAGTTTTATACTCTTTATGCTACCTTTAAAACAAGTAAAGGACTTTGTGTAAAGTAAAGGAAGTAAAGCTTGAAGTTAATACTTGGGGGCAAATACTAGTCAAAGTAGTGTAATCAAAGCATGCCTAAAGCATCTTTGCTAAACCACCTAGTTTAATCCTAGCTTGCCAAGCATTATACTTGCAAGTGTTAGCTTGCATTGCTAATGGTGGCTTGCCTTGGTTGGTGCAGTGGTTGAAGTTTTCTTCTTCTTCTTCTTCTTGGTAGAACTCCTCCTCCTCATAGACTTGGTCGGTACTATCGTCTATAAATACATACGGAGTACACAATCACCAAACAATACTTAACTAGTCTAATTAGCATTCTAAAACACACATTTGATGATCTATTATCATCACAAGCATCACAAGTCTTATTTACTAGTTTCATCCTTTTTATTTTAGAAAAGTAATTTCTACTCATTGAAAAATTAGCTAAGATTTAATATTCCCAATTAAAATATGGGATCATGTGGACACATGTCATCACCATATATTCTAACATGTGGGAATGTGATTTAAGGGTTGGATCATAATTACTTTGGTTTTTTAGTTTATTATTTAATGATTTAAAGTGACTAGAAATGCCTATATAGCATTATTTTGGTACTATTCCAAAGTCATTGCATGTAAACCTTAATATTATTGCATATTCAGATAGATATGATGAAATTTGATTTTTGAGAGTTGGAATCAACTCAAAATCTATGTTGGTTGATTTCATAAAAATGTTGCAAGGTGCAATAGCTTCTGTTTTATTATTTTTACTAGGAGAGATCTATAACTCTAATTGAATTAAATCCAACGGGCTTGGATACGTCATTTCAATACATTTCAAGAAAAATTGGTTTCATGCAATTTGGATTTGTAAATCTCTCTGAATTGATTTTCAAACTCAGAGACAGAACTAAGTTTAAACTTAATAGGAAAAATCTTAATTCAAACTAACTGGGTCGCGCGCGAAACGCTAACGGGCCGGCCCAGAGTCACTCTGCAGCACGGGGCTCAGCTGACAGGGGGTCCACCAGTCAGCGGCTCATAACGCGCGAAGCGGTACGGGGCGATGTGGGACGTTGGATTAGAGTGGGGATCAACGGCTGTGGATCGTCGTCGACGACGGACCTGTCGCCGGCGAGCTCTAACCCTAGCGGCTCTGTGGGGGTGCATAGGGGCGTACCAGGGCTCCAGCGATGACGGCGAGGCAGGAAAACGGACTGGTAGTCGACGACAAGCTCAGGGACGGTCGAGGCAGCTCCGGGGGTGGTCACAATCAGCGGCGCCCTTCTCCTCCAGAGGCGGCCTACTCCGGTGCAATTCCGGCGAGCTGTTGCTCCCCGTGCTCCGGCTAGAGGTGCGGGACGATCAGTGAGGTGAGGGGAGTTGAGTGGTGTGCTGCAAATGGCTGGGGGTGCCCTCCTTTTATAGGCTCGACGACGAGACCGGGAGGGATGGACAGGCGACGGTGGCGACATGGCTACGGGCTGCTAGTGGAATGGCTGCGAGCGGCGATCGACGCGCGGTCTCCTAGCGGTGCTCTAGGACTTTAATGCGGGCTTAGGGGCGGTGGTATGTGGTCGGGCGGAGCTAGCGCTCTGAGCGGTAGAGGCAGCGGCTTCAACGACGAGCAGTGTCTATGAGGCGTTGGACGGCGAATGGGGGTGTCTGGCGTGCTCCCTAGGTCGTGGCGACGCGATGGGCACGGGCTGCAGTCGAGCGGCGGCTTGTGCATGCGTGTCGAGCGCGGCGCTCTGGCGTGTGCTCGGCATGGCGCGGTGGCACTGGGCGCGGGGATTTCTCGGTGGTCCACGGCTGGGCCTGGCTCGGGGAGGGGACAGTGGGTGGCGGTGAGGTGTTGGCTAGCTGCTAGACATGGAGAGAGAGGGGGAGGCGGTCTGCTGCGGCGGCGACCAAGTTGGCCGGCGAGGTGGGGCTCGGCTTGGCATGGCCATGCTGCTAGGAGGTATGGGATGGGGTAGTTAGGTCCTGGTTAGATCATTAGGAGACAATGGGAGCAAAAGGGGGTCAAATGGGAGACAAGTTTGGCCAGAACACTATTCAAAATAGTGAATTTGGTTTTGTTTGAATTCTGCCTGCCAAGTGTTTGTTAAAATGGCCGCAAGAAATAAACTTTGGAATTTTGGGTTCAAATTTTTTGAGTGATCTCCACTAGTACTAGGTAGTCTCTGGTTGCAAGGGTTTTGAAATTGGAGTTCATTTGGATGGTTTTCGAAATAGGGGTGATCTAGGCATATGCATTGAATTCAATTTTAAACTGTCATTTAAAATTAGCATTTGAATGTTTTTAGCAGATCACAAGGTGGGCCTTGTGATCTCATTATGTGTACTAGCAAGGGGTGTAAATATCCAAAATTGTTTCTGATAAGTTTTGAGTACTAGGAATAGCCAAAGTAGGCATGATAGTTAATTTGGCCAAAATGACCATTCACTTCATTTATTCATTTTGAGTTGTTTTTCTTTGGGAAAAGTTTGGGAATGATTTAGATGATGTTTATTTCACCTAAGAATCATTTTACAAGCAATGAAACACAGAACCATGGCAATTCAAATCAACTCCTAATCTAAATGCACATACACATGAATGCTTTTCATATTTTTAATTGGAAAAGTTTTTGTTAACCACAAATTTGATGATTTGGATCTTGATAAGCTTGGATTAAAGTTTTGGGATGTTACAATCACCACTCACCATATCATTACCTTGTGTCTTGCCACACTTTGGTGAAGTGGAAGAAAATGAGAACTCATCATGCCCGGAAGTGGAAGTAATACTGTCATCCTCAATAATGTTGGACACATCATATTTATCTTGAAGTTTTGTCCATAACTCTTGAGCTCTCCAAAAAGGTATGATTGAAGAAGTAACTACATAGCTCAGAGCATTAACAAGTACATTAGAAGCTTGAGCATCGAGATATAAGTTTTTCTCATCCTTACAAGATAGATTCCGGAAATACATTGGAGGAGAAAAACCTATATCTACAATCCTCTCCAAATTTGGGTCCATTGCCTGAAAATGAATAAGCATACGAGACTTCCAAACATCATAATTTGTGTCATCGAATATGAAAATGGCATCGTGCACTAATCCTCTATCCGACGTCTTTGCTCTCAAGGCGGTGAAGCCTAAAATGAGAGGCCGGGCTCTGATACCAATTGAAAGGACAAGGATGTCGCCTAGAGGGGGTGAATAGCCAGTTTAAAAACTTTTATGAGATGGGCTTAACAAAGGCAGAATAAAACTAGTGATTACTTTCTCAAGAACAAAGCCTATATACAATATGGTTCACCTATGTGCACCAACAACTTATGCTAAGCAAGACAAGAAACTATGTGATAGCAAGATGTAAGACTTCAAGCACGAAGGCTATCACAAAGTAAAGTGCATAAGTAAAGAGCTCGGGTATAGAGATAACCGAGGCACGTAGAGACGATGATGTTTTACCGAGTTCCTCCCAACAAGGGAGTACGTCTTGTTTGGAGAGGGGGTGGTTTCAAACCACCAACGCCACAAAAGGCCTCCCTTGTTCTCCGGTGAACCTCACCCCAAAAGGATCGATCCACTCTCCACTATCGGTGCACTTGTCGGTGGCAGTCTGTAACCTCACACAAAGCTTGGGGCACTTCTCCACAACTCAATTGGAGGCTCCCAACAAACAAGATTGGATAAATCTCCACAACTTAATTGGAGGCCCCAAGAATCCACAATCATGTTATACAATTAAACCGTCTAGGGTTCCAAGAACCCAAGAGTAAAAAGCTTCTCACCTTTCAGCCAATCGAATCCTCACCGAGAACTCAAACTGGTGCTCCAAATGCAATGGCAAGAACACAAGAAGTGATCAAATCATTCACTCCCAAATTCCACCAAAGCTACAAAAGCTTAAGTGGGAATAAGAGAGGAAGAACAATGGAGGAGATCCACAAAAGACTCCAGGATCTAGATCCAAATATGTTCCCCTCACTTCGAGGAGAGATTGATTGGTGGGGCTGTAGATCTAGATCTCCTCTTTCAAATCCTTCAAGAATATGCAAGAATCATAGGACGGGTTGAGGGATAGCAAGCTCGAAAAGGTCAGCAATGGAGGGAAAAACTTGCAAGAATGGGTAGGTAACCATTGGGGAAGAAGGACCCCTTATATAGGTCCTCCAAAATCCAACCATTACAGCTCTGGAGCGCAGGGGAGCAGATATTCCGCCCAGTTTCCGGGCGGTATCCGATATGGCATACAGAATGGCAACCACATGACTGAAATCTGAGATTTTTGCGCGATACCGAAGTGTCCAGCGTTTTCACCTCGGACATTCCGGCCAAGGCAAAACTGACAGAAACATCAATACGAAAACAACCATAATTTTTCCATACGGATTCTGATTTTGATGATCTTGGGCTCGTTTTAAAGAGGGGAAAAAGTTCTACAAGATCATGCAGGGAACTATAATAGTCCATCAAGGGAGGATAGAACCAAATGATGAAAGGTTTAACTTGTCTATAAAAGATAACCGGTAAAACCTCCAATATTGAAAACGCAATAGAGAATGCTTATGAAATCCATTTTTGATGAACTTGAGCTTATCATGAAGATTAACACAAGCTCCAAATCCTCTCATGGATAAGAACCAAGAAAGATGATGCCAAGTATGCAAAGGTTTGAGCTCTCTCTAAAGGATATGATCAAGTTACTCACTCGAGAGACCCTCTTGATAGTACGGATATCTATCATATAAATTGGTCTCTCCAACTAACACCAAGGGACCAATAAAAAGAAACCCTATCAAGAAAATACCTTTGCCTTGCATATATTCCACTTGATCTTGATGACAACGATCTTGTTTACCTCAAGATGGAACACCTTTCTTAATTGCGCTGGCTTGGTGAAGACTTGCTATTTGCCCCCTCATATTCCACTATGGTAGAGCTTATCTTTTGGGAACATCTTCACATATCCATGAGCACCATAGGATGGCAAGATTAAATAAAATGAATCTTCGAGATGGCTCATCTTGAACTTGCACTTCATTTCTTCTTTCTTCATCATGTTGGTGTCTTGAAGATACACAAGTGATATCACACCATCTTATTCTTCAAGACACACCTGACATAGGCTCAACTCTCACATGACAAATCTTTGGATCACTCCTTGAACATCTTGTTCATCACTTGATCTTATGCACCCTCTTGTTCTCTCAACCTTGAAGCCAACATATGGTTCAAGCATTGCCTATGGACAAATCCTACAAGTAAAACTCAATGCAAACATAAGTCCATAAAGATTGTCATTAATTACCAAAACCACACATGGGGGCAGACATGCACTTTTAGCACCAAACTTGTACAGGTTCGGTGACCACACTCAAGTGTCCCATAGTGGATCGAATGCCCGCCTTTTGTGGTGCGCACTCGAGAGAATAAGGTGAGCCATTTGTGGCATTGGTGAGTAGTGTGCCTTCGCATCTTGGGGTGAGGTGGTGTGTGGCGTTGGGTGAGCATCGAGCCATCATACCTCAAGGTGATCCATTTGTGGCGTTCAGAGAGTATTGCAACATCACACCTCTCCAACAGAGATGTAGCTTCTTTGAAAGTGAACTTCAGGATAAAATTATCATCTCTGCGTTCATCAGTTATTCCTATACCCGGGCGCTTTACTTATGCATTTTACGTTGTGATAGACATCGTGCTTGAAGTATTCTATCTAGTTATCACCTTGTTGCTTGACTTGCTTAGCATAGTAGTTGAACCTAGTAGTTTTAGGTTTTGTACTTTGATAAATTAAACGCTAGTATTCTTCCGCATTTATTAGAGCCTAAACCGTAATTATTTTAAAAGCATATTCACCCTCCTCTAGGTGACATCCTTTATCATTTCACCTAGGTTGTACTAGACCCTCTTTATTGAGCACTCTTTCTAGCTCATGATCTCTATTGCTTTGATCTCTCCCTTTGGGTCTCTGTCGATTGCAATCTCTTCACGAGTAGATTCTAGCGGCTCTGGATTGATCTTTCTTCTGTGGATCTATACCTAGTAGTCTATTCCACGAGGATTTTGGGTTGGTGGTTTGTGCCAACGATGATAACTAAAACTGTGTGTGTTTCGTGTGTTTGTATCATTACCTTGTCTTTTGTGTTAAGTTCATCACATTCATCACCTTTCCCCTCACTTCATCGTCCCAAATCCGTGAAGGTCAGGCCACCCAAGGGTCAATCCCAAAGGAACACGCAACATAATGGTATCAGGAGTCATTGGTTGCCACGGATTAAACTTCGTTCATTGATTTCCACCAAGAAATTTGAAAATACCAAAAATATAGCCCCAAATTTCTTTTGGTTCAAACTCTCGTTTTGGTGAGTTGAATTGATTGTGGTTTCGCTCCATATAAAACTTGTCTTTGGACTTGGTTTACCTTTTCCTTGCGTTTCCTGGCATAATTTGGTCGAAAACTTCTAGATTTGAGGTTTCAAGGCCTAGATTTCCGCTCAACAACATGAGTTGTTCATCGTGCTGGCGCCAACACCGGAGTCTCCGGCCAACCCGACCGGAGTCTCCGCCCCCATATACCAGAGTCTACGGCCCATACCCAATTTTGCCTCATTTCCTTTTTGACTGATTTCCTTTTGTGTTTGTGTTTCATTTGTGTGTCATAAACTAATAACAAGCTTTCGAAACTCCATTCGCGCTCTACGACACCATGGAACTCAAGCCATCCACTACACCAATGGTTGCAAGTTCAACATCAACACAAGGTATAACTTGCACCACCCTTGTTAACCCTTTTCTTCCTTTGTGTGTTACCCTAACCTATCGAGAGTAGCTCATTTTGTGTTTGCCGAAGCATTGTATGCTTGCTCTTAGTGATAGTGCATAGGAAATAGAAAAAGTTGACTCCATAGCATAGAAAGAAAGAAAAATATCAAAGAAGGAGAAAAAGAAAAAGAAAAAGAAAAAGAAAGTATACCAATACAAAAGAGAGTCTCAAAGCTTGCAAGCAAGAGCGCGAGTTAGAGCAAGGCAAGTGTACAAATCCGTTGCTTCTCAAACTTTTGGCAAACGAGCTACAATCTCTCCTTATGTTGGCATGACACCGAGCATTATTCTTCGGTAGGACAATTATGTTCGTTGCTCACTTTCCATAGTTGTGCTAACCCCTTTTATCTCCATCGTGTGTGTTCAGTCATAGGTTCTCAGCACCCTTTTTGACCTTTTCCTTTGATGTTGGTTTTTTGTTGGATTTTACCCACTTTTGACAATAACATTTTGTTTGATTGTTCCATTTGCTATCTACCTTCCTAAACTTTCACCATAGGCCTTTGTGTGTGTTTATTGTGTTTAGCGTTTTCGGTTGAACTTGACTTGAGCACCAATTCGATACTATCCAAATGGTGATACATAGGAATACACCTTTATTATCATTTGCCATCATAATAATTTTGGTCTTCTGAGACAATGTCTAGGGGAAGCAAAGATAGTGGAGATGGCAACATCAACTTCCACAACCAGGACGGTTTTTCTACATGTCACAACTTATGTTGATAGGCTTAAGAACCGTCTCGATGACACATTCTGAGAGTTCGAATACCATGACTGGCAATGTTACGCGGAACATCACGCTCAACTCCAAGCTCTTCACCAAGCCATTGCCAACATAGGCCATCAACATCAATATCACTCAAGCTTGTCAAGCTCTTCTCATACTCGTTCCTCAAGTCACCATGGTGGGTCTTCAATCTCACACTTCCATCATGGAGAACCCCACCACCACAATGGGGAAAGATAAGCTTATCATCGACATGAACAAACGGTTGATCCACGAGCTCCACAACCGCACCATGCAAGACATCAACGGCGTCATGCTCCTCATCACCTAACTCAACAACAACCCCCAAGATCTTTGTCAACCTCGTCAAGAGCATGAGACACCCCAAATAAAGATATTGTTCAAGTTGCCCATAACAACAATGACCAACGACATCATCACCCTCACAACTTCAATGCAAGGCATAACTTCCAAGGTGAACCAAATCGGATACAAACAATGACGATGAAGGAGAACCACGTTCCCAAAACTTTGTTTAACCACACCATTGGGCACCAACAAGCAATGAATGCAAATGATCCAGATCAAATGCGTAGAAAGGGCCACGAGAGAGATCATCAAGCTCCTCCTCCTCCTCCTCTACTACCGCGAGAATCAAGTGAAGCAAGCATGAGACAAGAATGCCACAACAACTACCGTGAGCATGATGATGGGAAGTTTGGAAAGCTCAAGTCTGTTATGCCAAAGTTCAAAGGATAAGAAAATGTCGATGCATATATTGAATGGGAACTCAAAATTGATAAGATCTTCTGATTCCACAGCTATTTAGAAGAGAATAAAGTTGTCGTCGCATCTCTTGAGTTCGAGGACTACACCAATGTTTGGTGGAAAGACTATCAAAGCCATCGTGATAAGCAAGAAGAGCCATCGGTTAGCACTTGGGTGGAAATAAATCAAATAATGTACGCAAGGTTCTTCCCCAAGCACTATAGGCAAGAACTCTTCGACAAGGTCCAAAACTTGAAATAAGGGACAAAGTAAATTGAAGATTTCTCCAAAGAAATGGAGATTACTATGATGTGAGCCGATGTTAAAGAGATTAAAGAGCAAACAATGGCAAGGTTACTCGATGGTTTGAGCCGCCCAATATGAAAAATTGTTGATTTCCAACCTTACAAGAACCTTGTAGAGCTTCTACACCAAGCCACGAAAGTTGAGCGCCACTTGCAAAAGGAAAATTCTTTTGAGAAGAACACGACATACTTTGCTTCAATAAATGCAAATGCCCCCAACAAGTCAACAAATCAAGCACCAAGCTCATCCAAGCAAGCAAAAACTTCAATGGCATCCTCCTCCAAGACAACAACGAATAGTGATGTCATTTTCTACAAATGTGGAGGAAAGGGCCACAAATCATATGAGTGCATCAACACAAGAGTTATGCTTATGGATGAAAACGGAGAATCATATTCCATGAGTGAAGGAGAATATGAAGCATTGGCCCAAGTTACTCTTGCAAAGGAAGCTGCCATGAAATAGGATGACACACTTCTCTGCAAAAATGATACAAGTCCTTCACTAGTAATCGCACAAGTATTGACAACCCACTCCATTCAAAGAGAAGACCAACGCCACAATATCTTCCAAACTCCAGCTGGAATTGATGGTAAGTCCATAAAAGTGATCATCGATGGAGGAAGTTGCCACAACCTCGCGAGCACCAAACTTTGTGAGAAACTCAGATTGGAATACATGGAGCATCCCAACCCATATAATGTCAAATGGATTGATGACAATGGAGCACTCAAGATAAAATTCAAAGTCAACGTCTCCTTCAAGATTGGCCCATATGAAGACACCGTCGAGTGTGATGTGGTGCCTATGACCGTTTGACACGTGCTACTTGGGAGACCATGGTAATTTGATAGAGTAGCTACACATTATGGTAGCACCAACCAATACTCCTTCAAGTGGAACAACAAAACCTTTGGTTTACAACCTATGACGCCAAGCCAAATCATTGGTTCCAATGTAACAAGCTTACCCAAGATACAACAAGCAAAGGATCCTTGTGAGATGAGAAATACGGGAGTGAACCACCATCACGTGAGTGAGAGCCACAAGACTAAAATGAGTGAAAATCTTGACTGCCACATCGCGTGCCACAAAAAGTACGATGAGTGATTTGAGTGTGACCCATGCTAACAATCCATCATACAATTCTCTCTATTTTTTATTGGTTTTGCAAGGTACTCAATATATACCACCACCTCCAAGACACATTCTACAAGATTTCCAACCTCAACATGAAGGCAAGAACAACTACAAGCTCTTCGACAACTATGCACATGGCTTTGACACCAGAGATCCAACTGTATACAAGCTCAAGACTATAGGCACATCTACTTCCATACAAGATGATGACAGAATATCGTCGAGGTCGACTCTTTTTCAAGAGGGGGAGATGATGTAGTCCATCATAAGGTGAACTCCTTCCATCCCTTATCCTCCCTTATTTCTCACTTTAATGGGATCCTACTTGAGCTAAATGCCTATTGTGTGACTAGGTCCAAACCCATGAGCATGATGCCAAGGATGCCCAGGAGCCAAGACACACAAGTAAGAAGCATGGAAGAGAAGACACAAGAACAGATGCCCCAGGACCGGAGTCTCTGCCCCTAGACACCGGAGTCTCCTCCCTCTGGCCCCGGAGTCTTTGACACGAGTACTCCGTCCCAGTCTCCGGACCACTACCAGGAGCTCTCTGGACTCACCTCGGAGTCTATCCCGAGACTGCCCTGGAGTCTCCGGCCTAAGGAGTAGGCATGCGTGCCAAGATCTTGGACTGGCCCATGTAACACCCCAACTCGTCTAGAACTTCCTATTTATGCCTAGAATACTCCTGTTTAAGTGGATGGCCTATAAATATGCCACCACCTCCTCCTTGAAACCCTAGAATGAATATTGAGTAGAATTGGATTAGCCTCTATCTTCCCATAGGGGGAACCTCTCTAGGATCTACATTAAGACCTAGGTTGTACAAGACCGTCACCGTTTGAGCGCTCTTTCTATCTCATGATCTCTATTGCGTCGATCTCTTCATTTGAGTCTGTATCGATTGCAATCTCTTCACGAGTAGATTCTAGCGGCTCTGGACCGATCTTCCCTCCGTGGATCTCTACCTAGTTGTCTCTTCCACAAGAATTCTATCGAGTTGGTGGTTCGAGCCAACAAGGACAATCGAAATTATGTGTGTTTGTGTATGTTTGTATCTTTAATTTGTCTTCTATGTTGAGTTCATCACGTTCATGACCTTTGTCCTCACTTCCCTATCCCAAATCCGTGAAAATCGGGCTACCTAAGGGTCAATTCCAAAGAAACCCGTAACACTAGCCAACCCGTTTCAAGACACATTTTTTTCTGACCACGAGCTTCAAAATCCATCATAGTTTTGCATCTCTACTTACCGGCCTCTTGTCTGACGGACACCTTTACTAACGAGACATGTTGGGGAAATACCCCCATATTTACCTCTGGAGTCTAAAAAAAGTTATCGCCGATGACGGGTTTAGAAGAAGGGTTCAACGAGAAAAAAAATTTAACTAGTGGTGGTAGTGTACATGATGCGAAAGGGGCGTGAGACGACGATGCGCTATGTACATGTGGACGGCATGCAAAGTTTTCAGAACATGGGGCAATTTTCGGTACTACTCCCTCCGTTCAAAAATATAAGACATTTTAGCTTTACGAAATGAATGTATCTGGACGTCTTTTAGTGTATAGGTTTATTTTAAACCTCTATGAATCTATACACTAAAAGGAGACAAGATACATTCGATTCACAAAGCTAAAATATCTTATATTTCTGAACGGAGAGAGTAGATCTTCTTGGCTTAGCTAGTTTTTCTTGGCCTAGGCGTTTTAGTATTTACGTGTACTTCTTCACTCTTATTGTGAGCCCTCTTTTTCTACCGCTGGCAACCCCGTTACAACACATATTACACGAGCTAGTCATTTAGCCCTTTGTTGATAGATCTAAAGCCTGGCGAAAGTATTTTCTCTACAAAATCCTAGTCCATGTTTTGTCAACTCGATTGTTTGTCCAATCCAATTATCCTTATAAGCTCGTGGAATGGTGGTTGGCTCGTCAAAAGCCATGGTGCATGAACCTGGTTAATCGGAGAAAAAAAATACCACTGCCCGTACCTGCCTCACACAAAATGGTAACCGGACCGATCTCCATACCATTCGTGAGAAATACAGTTGCTTTTTCTAAGCAAATGATTATTTACATTGGTCACACAGGACATGGACCCAGAAAAAAATGCAACGACATAACTTTATTTTTTATTTTTGCATCAAACAACGACATAAATAGGATAGGAGTAGGCGAGTAGCCGAGCAGGCCGTATGTATGTTTCCAGCTCGCTTTCTTAAGTTGGGCCGACTACGGAAGCTCCAGCCGGCATGCGGATACT
Source organism: Avena eriantha (assembly GCA_910589775.1). Lineage (NCBI taxonomy): Eukaryota > Viridiplantae > Streptophyta > Magnoliopsida > Poales > Poaceae > Avena > Avena eriantha. The sequence continues at coordinate 286,815,072 of OU342744.1, read as the reverse complement.
GCCCATTGTCTGTCCGGTGGAATCGGCTCGTGGTGCTTGCGGGTTTGGGATGCAGCACAGACCCAGCGTTCAGGGCCTGTTTGTTTGGGCTGTGGCTGGCTGGCTGCGGCTGGCTGTGCTGCTGTGTAGGGAAAGCAGTTTTTTTGAATTTGACTGTTTGGCAACATGGCTGTCTGTTTAGCTGTATGCTATGGAATTGTCTGAAATAGCACTAGAGTTTTTTGTTTCGGAATAGCCCTAGAGTTCTGAGAACTTGTATAATCAGTGATTGAACTGTACAAACGTATCTATCACTATTAAAATATTTAATAGTAAACACAAGAATAATTGATGCTCTGTCAAAATACACCGCAAGAAAAGGCATACATGTATACTTCCTCCATTTAGAAATATAAGACTTAGCTTTGTGAAATGAATTTATCTAGACGTTTTTTAGTAGGTCCACTACGAACTATACACTAAAAGACTTGTAGATACATTCGATTCACGGAGCTAAAACAATTTATATTTCCGCACGGAGGGAATATAAATATCTACAAAATAGTAGAGCATAGCATGTAGCACCAATCTTTTCAGTCTGTACAATCTACGCACGTATCAAAATCATTTTTTTCCATGCAAGCACCAAACTGCACGTATAGTACGCAGGTGGATTGGCCCTACTGCAGGACGGCGCGTGCGATTTTGGGCTTCGCCCTGTTCACGGAGAGTGGGCAACGCGAAAGAAGAAAAGGATTAGGTCCACCCGGGGGTGGCAATTTGCTGTAAAATACATGCATTGAAATGGGCAGTTCAACATAACGTTTCGATTGCTACACACGAAGCTGCGGGAAGCACCCTTGAGGGTGCTTCGTGATTTCTGCATGTTCGCCTCTTCGGCTTTGGCAAAGCCGGTGCCCAAAGCCAGCCGTTTGTTTCGTTTTCTTGGCTTTTTTCACTGGAAAGCCACCAAAAACCCAAACAAACAGCCCCTTAGTCCCACCTCGAAAAGCTACAAACGTTTCGACCAATTTATAAAGCTGCGCCGTTACATCCACTCTTGTCTCTTCGGGGACATCTGATAAAATTAGAATGATACAGAGAAGATTAGCATGGCCGTTGCGCAAGGATGACACACAAATCGGGAAATGGTCCAAATTTTTTTGTGATTTTGCGTGCCAGTCCCTAGTACCGTACAGATACGCCCCTGGTTTTCATCTTTCCCCCTGGACGTTTCTTTTCCCTTACCAATGGGTCCTTCCACTGGTCATTTCTTCTTCTAAGCAAGTCCTTGCTCTCTCTTGTGTAATTTTTTCTGTAAGGATGTTTGTTCACGTGTATCAGATGGCCATATACATACATTTGTGCTACATCAGTATGGTCCTTTTCTTTGTGAGTACAAATTTATTTTTTCGACCTGAAGTTTTTTTTTGCGAGAAAAGATCCGGATCTATTTTATAAGTTCATAAGAAGTACAAAGTATCCTAAACATAATAAAAATTACATCGACCTCTTTGGACCACCTAACGACCACTACTGCCGCCAGAGCGAGCCGCCGACGCGCCGCTATCGGCTCTCCATTAGTCATTATCGGAGCCGGCATGCTGTTGCTGATGACAGTCGGGAAGTCTTCCTAAACGTGCCCCTAAGGACCAGAGCCCCAGAGATGAAATTGTCGCCATTGAACCCTTAAATTGATCCGGAACTTGTAACACCAAACCTAAAATACACGTGCACTAGACGAGATCCAGAACACACGTAGACTGGACGAGATCCACCACTCCATGGAAGCGGCGACCAGACGAATCCTCACCCTCCTCAACGCCAGCAGCAAGATCGTCGCCGACGAGGTGGAAGAGAAGGCGGGTATACCTTATTCTTGTCCCGCACAACATCGCCATAGCCACCATAATGACGATGTTGGATGACCAAACTCTAACTTTAGGGACCCTTCTACACCGCCGAGCGCAGATCCGAGATCCTCACCTCCTCCCACCGCCGGAGCGGCAAGCGGAGAAGATGGAGACCCGTCGATGCTCGGTCCCAGACGGCGAGGACGAAGCAGATCGTGGCGGCTGCTAGGGTTTTTACCCTAGCCGTCGCCTCTTTTTTCTCACAGACGCCCGTACGGGACCTTTTTCGACCTGAAGTTTGATTGTGAAGTTTCCACTCATGCAGGTATTATTCCAACAGCTGCATCCTCGTATTTTGCAAAATGTGCCAAATAATCATTACGGTTTTACCATCCATACGTTGCCTTGTTTTCTTACCGGAAGTCATTACAGACTGCCATGTTATTCTCTTCGTACAACGGTACAATTAGAAGTAGCAACGCCTAGACATTCAGTTTCAGCTAGAAAAACTCCATCCTTGTCCGCATCTCGATCAGTAGCCCACGTTTCGTTTTGTCAACTTCATCGTTGGTCCAACTCGATTATCCTTCCAAGGATCGAATAAAATCACACGAGGTTGGTTGGCTGGATCGTCAGAACAACAGGTGCATGCACTTACGCTTGAGCACTTGGAGGGAACCTCATCAAGTCACCATCATCACAATAGAAGAAATACACTAGCCGAGCCCAAATTCTAGACATCATGGGGCCACCAGTCAGAGGCAGATACACTGTTTCTCCAAAACAGAGCATTTTGACAACATATGCCAAAGTGGTCACTGGATATATTCAAGCACGTTTATGGTGCTCAGACAGGCCATGACCCACATGGATTTCTTCTTAACCTCCTTTAATTACCTAGCCCACTTCTGAATTGGCCCTTTTTTAGGAGAAGAACTAGTCATGCTTTTTGAGTACGAAACTTCGGAGTATTTTAGATCGATTATTAGGTTATCACATTATGCCGGTAGATTAGTATATATATATAGAGAGAGTAGAGACATATTTCCATGGATGAACTAGTTTCTCGATCCCAATGCAGAAATGAAAGTGGGGCAGTTAGGCAGGCTTCTTTTCGAACAATAGGAACGGAGGTAGCACTAGTGTTTTGTTTCATGGAGATTCTGATCCTTTTTCTTAGGTTTTTCTCTGATGCGGTGATGAGAAGAATACCATCCGGGAATCATCTAGAAAGCTGTTTGTGGAGGGAAGAAAGAGAGAAGAAATGGCTGCTTAGCAAAGCTCCTTTCGAGCAGGGCACACCATCTAAAGAGAGTCACAATGCTTTTACTTTCGAGTGATGGATGCACTATAGGATCTGAATTAAGTCAAAAGCTGGCTCTTAATTAGTAAAGGAGAAAGAGCGATGTAGCACTACGCTCCCAACTCTGGTTGCTAAGAAATTTCCAGCACCACGCCGCCTAACACTTCAATTAACTCAGCTAATAATACTCATGTGTGTTCATTAATTTATGTAAACCATGGGGCAGGTGCGATGCAAGCGTGCAAAAATGGAATAGGTGTGATCCAAAGAAGGACTAACTAGCTTGGAAGAAAAAAAATCGCATACTGTGGTACCTGAAGAGCTACTAGCAGTGCTCCTTTGCCGCCAGAGTAGAGCAACTTGACACAAAAAGCTCACACTGTTACAACTATAGTCTTGAGAACTCGTGGTCAATTGGGACACTCGTGCTAATGTGTAAAACTTTTTTTTTGCTTCACCACCTTTCTCTGTTTCTGGCCATATTTTCTCTCTTTTTGTCTTATCCTTTAATTTCTAGCACCAAACTGTTTTTGGGTTGACTAATATAGCCGCCGCTTAGATCATCCAAAAACCAAGATGCAAGCGAGGAACAAGTGGGATAAACGACCCGGTTTCCTTAAATCAATCCACAATATCTATGAAAATTGTTTGAATATGACGAAGTTTATGCCAACAGTTAATAAATCTCAAATCTGCTGGTGTCAATTTTTTTGCGGGTGTCATTGCCATAAGGAAAATTAAAAACATGACAAGTGAAGTTTGTTTCCTTTTAAACAAAAGCAAGAAATGAGGTCACTAAAATGTAATACAATATCCACTCGTAGATTTGTCATGTTATGTTGAAGATGGTGAAACATGTGTCATGTACTTAACAACTTAGTATATATGAGGGTCTCTTTCTTCATGTATAGACGTGTTCTCGGGGGTAGTAAAATACTTCCGCAATTCTTTTCTACATGTCGATTGAGACATGTTTGACACATTCAAATGGCTTGTGGTAGATATGTTTTATACTTTTTCTTTTTGGATAAAGAGTGATTTATTACTTAAGAAAAGTTTAAGCATTACTCCCGGTCTCTGCATAGTTAGGATGCACACAGCCGATAAAATCCAAAGATCCAACAAAAGAAAAAAGGTGGATTACATATCAAAGAATTGTAACAAGCCTAAGATGCTGAAGGAAGGCCTATCCCAAGATTATGTTATCATCCATGACTGGTAAATAAATCTCGTGCCGTATCCTCCAGCCGCGTACACACCTTCGTAAAAAGGTCGTGATAATCCGCATGATGCAACACCGACCAGGATCCTAGTGTGTTGGCACACCTGTAAATAACCTGTATGGGAGAACAACTTTTATCATTAAAAACCTTATCATTTCTACATAGACATAGCGACCAAATAACGGCAATAGCTCCAATCCAAAGAAGTAACTTATACTTGTGATCTATACCATGTAACCAATTCGCAAATATGTTGGCAATATGGTGGATACAAGCCCGAAGCTGCTTGGGTAACTGGCCATATAGATCTAGCTAAATTATATTGAAAAAACAAGTGTTTGATTGTCTCATTGTGATGACAAAACACACACATAGAATTCTCATGCCAATTTCGTTTGATAAGATTATCTTTAATAAGGATAACCCCTCGCCGAAGTTACCAAGCAAATATTTTGATTTTTAGTGGTATTTTCATCTTCCAGATCATCATATTATCTAAAACTGGTATAACTGGCTAGACTAAGACGTTGTATAAGGAACTAATGAAGAAAGAACCATTCTCACTTAAATTCCAACGAAATTCATCAGGACCAACCGATAATTGAACATTTGCTAACCGATGTAGCAACGTTATCCAAGAGTCCAGTCTGGTGGCAAACAAATCTCTCCTAAAAGTCACATTGGGGGGGAATGATTCCAATACAGAGGCAATCGATTCCTCCTTATAACGGACAATCGAATACAACATAGGATATTATTCACGAAGTGTAGTAGCGCCAAGCCACTTATCCTCCCAAAACCTTATCTGAGAACCGTCCTTAATAGAAAATGTACCGAAGCGGAAGAAATGTTTCTTATTCGTCATTAGGCCGGCCCAAAAGTGAGAGTCACTAGGTTTCTAAACCATTTGGGACAATGCTTTTGCACCAACATAGTTTCTTTTTAATAGAATTTGCCATCTTCAGTTAATAACTTGAAGAGCCATTTACTAAGTAGGGCTATATTCTTGATTTCCAGATCATGAATACCCAGCCCCCTGTTCTTTGAGTCGAAAAAGCACACTCCACTTAGCCAGTATATATTTCTTCTTCTCAGAATCTCCTTGTCAAAAAAATCTTGATCGGAAATAATTCAATCTTTCCATATTACTTAGTACTGAATTAATGAGTACCAATCTTCCTCCTATGGAGAGTAATTTACATTCTCAGCTACTCAATCTCAGTTACAGTCTTTGCTCAAAGATTTTCCATTCAGTATTTGTAAGCCTCCGATAGTGAACCGGGACGCCCAAATACCGAATAGGAAATACGCCCTGACTATAACCGAAAAGCTTAGCATAAAGGTCCGCCGCATCTTGAGCCTCGCCAAAACAAAACAGTTCACTTTTATGGAATTTTATTTTTAATTCGAAAGTTGTTCGAAAGCTGAAAGTATGAGTTTCAGATTCTTAGCCTTTTCGAGATCAAGTTCCATAAAAAGAATTGTATCATCGGCATATTGTAGGATAGATAAACCACCATCCACTAGATGGGGAATCACACCTTCAATTTGTCCGTCAGACTTTGCACGCTCGATCATGATAGATAACATATTAGCCACTATATTGAATAACATTGGCGATAATGGGTCACCCTGTCTAAGCACTTTTTTAGTCTGGAAGTATTTACCAATATCGTCATTGACTTTGATGGCAACACTACCTCCCGACACAAAGGTATTGATTAAAGTGTGCCATTCAGTAGAAAAGCCTTTTATTCTAAGAGTCTGCTGAAGAAAGGACCATTTAACTTTATCATAAGATTTCTCAAAGTCAATTTAGAATAACTCCATTCAACTTCTTACTATGTAGTTCATGCGCCGTTTCATGCAATGTAACCACACTGTCAAGTATGTTACGACATTGCATGAAATGGTCAGCCAATGAATTTAACCTAATGGTCGCGACTTTAGTGAAAATCTTAAAACTAACATTGAGAAGGTAGATCGGTCTGTATTGTTGGATACGTTCTGCTTCATTAATCTTAGGTAACAAGATAAGTTCTCCAAAATTCAATCTAAACAAATTCAATTATCCAGCGTCCAAAGCACTAAATATTTTCATAAGATTTGTTTTGATAACATCCCAAAGGTCTGATAAAATTCAGCTGAGAATCCATCCGGACCAGGGGCCTTATTGTGTTCCATTTGGAATATAGCCTTCTTGACCTCCTCCTCAGTATAGGGAGGAGCCAATAGATTGTTTGACTCAACAGAAACCTGGGGTACGTCGTCTGTTTGGGATTCATCCAGGGAGAAAGAACCTTCTTATGGTTCCCCAACAGATCCTTATAATAATTTGTGATATAAGATGTCAGCTGCTCATGTCTCTCAATTGTTCCAGCATCATCCTGCGTTAATGAGCGAATAAGTTTCTTCTTTTGTCTGCCATTGGTAACACTATGGAAGTATCTGGTATTCGAATACCCTTGCAAAATAAGTTGAGTCTTAGAATGTTGGTACCATTTGAGTTCCTCTTCGCGCGGAAGACGTGCTAGTTCCACATTCGACTGGCTTTTAAACTCAATTTCTTGCGAACTTAACAGACGGGTTTCTGGAATGCTTCGAGTTCATCAATAGTGGACAAGAGTCGTAGCTCTTCTTTTTCAACAATACCAGTTGTGTGACAGGCCCAACCCCTGAGGTGTTTGCGTGTCGCTCAAACTTTGTTGTTCCACCTCTGGATTGGAGTACTACCCCGTAGTCGGTATTTCCCAAACAACCTTGACTATATCCTGGAAACCGTTTCGATGTAACCATCCAAGTTCAAATTTGAACGGACGAAAACATCGAGCCCTAGGTATATCGGTAGTCAGCAAGATGGGAGCATGGTCTGATAGGGCATCAATACATTCTAGAGTAGGTACCGAGACTAGGGGAAAATGATCTTCCCAATCTGAGTCCATCAATACGCAATCAAGTTTTTCGTATGTAGGTTTCGGGAGACTATTTTCCCAAGTAAAACATCGTCAAATCATGGTTACTTCCTTCAAGTCAAGACTGGCAATGACAACATTAAAAAGGAACGGCCATCGTCGAACCCACATTTACTCTTCTAAAATAAGAATAGGATACGTGTTATCTTTCGCTAGTTTCACCAACTCTCGAAGAAAATCGGTCTTGAAAGCATCCTGTGCGACAACATACACAACTACAAGGCTTCATGTGAAATTGTCAGCTTTATTACGGACGTGGAGTTTGATACGAAACTCTCCTTCCAAATAAGCTAAATTATCCATGATATCAACCCTTACTCAAGTAAAATACCACCAGAATGGCCATGTGGTGGATGAGAATGCCAAACAAAGTTTATGCCATCCGATAGACGGTCAAGTAAACTTTGTGAGATGTAGGGCATGATATTAAGTCTATTTCAGGAGTATTTTAGAACGGATATGTATGTGTCCTTTTCTTTTCTTTTCCTCGGCAAACGATAAATAATATAATGCTCTAAAGAACGCATTAACCTGTGTAGTGGGTTCTTAGCCTCGGTACCATATACTGCCATAGTTGGAGCAGAATGGGCATAAGCCAATGCATATTTTACCTGATTAAAATTTTACAATCATGCTTGCAAAGATGTACATCACCCAAAAAAGAATTTATTAGAAAAAAACTTCCATTCGTCTGTGCACCAATCAATTAGGCAAACCATGAGCACTAGCAGGCCTACTTTTCCAGACAAGTACAGAAAACTAACGTTATATGTGGAATATACCTGAGAACATTGCAGCATTTGTTTTATGACAGGAACATGTGGCCGCCTGCGTTTGCATTGGTGGACGCCCACCGACCATGTGACTTTATTTATTATTATGAACGTAGGAAAAGTTATTAGGGAGAATACTATGTAAACTAGTGAAGTTTTTGTTCTTGTTCATACAAACTGATATTTATTGTTGGACGTATTTCCGCTGTTTATACTTCTTCTTTGTTTTTGTTTGTTTTCGTTCGGGTGTGTGTGCGCTGCTGTCCTAGCACCTTGTATCGTGTGGGTGCGTGTGTGTTCGTTTGGGTGTTGTGCTGTCTGACCCAGCAGCGGTCTCACCTGTGTGCTTTATTTATAAAACGAAACGAAAGGCTGTTTTGAAAAAGAAGAAGTCCTAGAAAAGTTCCTCATGAATATATGAACAATCACTTTCGGACAAAAATAATAAGTTTTGGATTGTAAGTTCATTTGTAGAAATTCACATCTGAACATAAGAAATGATAAATTGCTAGTAAAAAGTTACTGTTTTAAATTACTTGTGGTGAAATGGTAATTCGCATCGAATATAATTAATGCTCGAATGAGTTAGTAGCTTCAAAATTTCGAGCATACATGGAATGTATATTGTATAGTATGAAAGAGCAAGTATATAATTAATCCAGATGTGGGTTAATATGGATTTTCATTCCAAACTCTAAACTACTTCTCAAATTTCATTTGACAATCTGACTGCATGAAAGCCATGTACCACACATGTGATGTGTACAAACCACAAAAATGTCTAGTTTCATGGCCAATCATGCAGGGGGGCACAATCAAGAGTGGTGGAACCCACAATGTTAGGCCCAAACATGCAAGGCCCTGTATATATAGTACTCCTACCTGATAATTGAGGTGGCCACGTTTGTCTTCTTTTTCCTCTCTCTTTTTTCTAAAGGAAAAATAAATGTATCCAGCTCACACATTGTCTAGGGTCTAGTATAGTGTGGACTCACTCTAGCTGCATCATAGTACTGTTTTTCCAAATAGCCATGAGTTGGGAAGAGATTCTAGCGAGGCTTCGCTTTTTGTTTTTAGCTCACATGAAACCACTAGCAAAAATATTTGGGATGGAGTGAGTGTGATGTTTATGTTTTTCAAATATGGGTTTTGGCCGGAATTTCTTCTACCTTGGTTGGAAAAGGATTAGTATACTAGTACTATAGGCCAAACAAGTCAATTAGAACGATCACCTAATTTTTCATACATGCTAGCGGAGTTATTTATTTATGTAGCTAACATTTTGATGTGACTGTTTCTGCTAAAGTTATCCCATCCCCTCACCTTGATTAGTGCTGATTTACCTTCAAATACATGGTCATTCTCTCCGCGCCAAATGGATGCCACAAGCACATCTCGCCTCTTGATTATCAGTTTCTTCATCGCCAAATGTGTGTGTACAAGTTGCAACCCTTCGGTCTGAATAGGGTGTATTAATTTGGTACTTCAACATGCATACATTTTTTTTACAGGAAACCTAGAACATGCATTGAATCTACATGGTATGTGCTAGTAACTGCTCCAATGCTACAATACAAACATATCGTCGTCAACAATGTACTACACTGCGGGTTAAGATATATAACAATGCAGCACAAATTTGTCTAGATCTACTGTTTTAATTTTATTTCGTGAGTCTCAATCGCTTTCATGTCGACATGTCGTCTCTTTGCCACTTATACGTGGAAGTAAAGATGTGTTCTGAGTTTTTATTTTCTATTAAGATGGCGGTCAATTTCATAATAAAGTCATGTTTGCATGAGAAGATTTTTTCCCCTTTAATTCGGGACAACCCTGTTTAAAAGTATGTAGAGAAAATAAGAGCTGAACTTTGGGTTTTAAAATGTTCGGAGAAATTGGATTCATGGCCCCCAGCATATTCGTGCGAGAGGTAACTTAGCATGAAAGAGAAAATAAAAATCTCGAATCAAGTACAAGAGAAATGGCCTTTTGTGACTTGGGTTAGTTGGTTGGTTCTGATTTGCACTTTTGGGAAAAGTGCAAGATTCCTCACAGGGGTATTCTTGGAAGAAACTTCATAGAGGCTCACGAGCACAAGTGGTCCGGGTAAATCAACTTGAATAATAAAAGCCATCTGGTGTTCACCTTAGGATAAATAATTGAGTTTGGCCGGTGGTCCATGCTTTGCTAGCAGATATTTTGCATAAAAAGTTTTATTAGAGGCTAGGAAAATTCCCAATTAAGGTTTACTTAAACTGGCCTCTGCTAAGAGAAGATAAATATTTATATGGTCCAAAACATGGCACCATAGATTTCCTAGTAGCTCACAGCCGTGAAGTGCCGGTTGGATAGTCAGAAGATGCTATTTTTTAAAATAATACAATTTTTTTAATTAATTTTACGAATAATACACAAAATTGGTAATTTCGGAAACTAGCGCGGCCTCGGAGACTTGTGCCCCGACGAGTACCTTTCGGGGTTTGAGGCCCCGATTAGTCCAGTCGGGGTACGAGGCCCTTCCGAAATTACCAATTTCATGTATTATTTGTGAAATTGATTAAAAAAGTATTATTTAAAAAAATAGCGTCAGAAGATGGTTTTAGACTTCACCGATAGTTGAATGAATAAGTTTGGTTTACTCTTGGACAACTTTGATTATCTACACTACAACACTTTTTTTACGCAAACACTACAATATGGTTGTGAGCCCGTAAAACCAAACTAGCTATGTTAACCACGAGTAACCATAAAAGGCACCATAAACACATCATGACACGTTTGACCATTAATATAGTAGCACATTGGTTTCGTGTGGTGTAGGACGAAAAAACTGAGGTAGGGTAAACTCTAAAAAAGTGATGTAAATACCAAAATAGTCTTACAACACTACTACATATGATCTACACATAATCAGTTAATGCAATAAAAACAGTAAGACGTTTGAGTATAAGTAAAACCAAAAAATACCAATTCTGAAGCTTTAATGATGTGTAGAAGTCCTAGGGAATAGCAAAAGCTCATTTTTTTTCAAAATCCTCTATAATTTTACTGATGGAGACTTTTATCCTCGCTTGATGTAGCATATCATCATGTCATGAAGAAGCAATCATGGAAGTCTTGTTGCGCAACTCGGTCATGTTGATCTTTGCCTCTCAACAGTTGTCGTTACCACCAGTAAAAGCGGCGATAAACCGTATGAAACATGATGTTTCATTCAAATATTAAGATAATATCTCAAGCCTTTAATTCTCTGGATAAGAATAATGAATATCACAAGGTTATCTTATATATGCTCATGCTCATAATAAGATAATTCCCCATGATAAATCTCTCTATGATGAGAAATCTTATTCACATTGAACCTATAAAAAATGAGTCACTTGAGTCAAGGCAAGAAGATCTGAAGAAACTCTAACGATAACTTACCAAAGTGATGGTGAACTCGGTTGTAGTAGAGTCTATAAAAATAGAAGGTGTCCATATTGAAAAGAATCACTAGTGACCTGGTGTCTTCTCCTTTTTAATGTTTTTCACTCATTTTGTTACCATCCATCCATACTTAGGATTGTGATATCGATATCATTTCCTGTGTGAATTCACATCTTTCGGGAGGGCTCTAAACCACGATTCTCCAATTTAGCAAGCATGTTCTTTCATCCTTAACCAAAGATATTAACTAAACTAATACATTTAGAATTTTAGATCAATAGTATGACCACTAAATTACTTAGAAAAAACATGTGCATCTATTTTTTTTACAGAAATCAAGGTAAGGAGGCTTCACTACCTTGCCCTATTGGATCCGCCCCTATTGGTTGCCATGTCGACATAGGAAAAAACAATGCTTACGCCAAATTTACTAATCATGAAACACACATATTTTATGTCAAAAGAGGGGTAGGTGCAACACTCTTGGAAATAAGATAGAACATCCCGAACGCGTCACGCTAATCACCGAAGCGCCCGAAATAACGTGTTTGTGAAGTTCCTCAGAAACTGGCGTCCAGTAGCTCACAATTGTGAAGTTTCTCGGAAGAGGTTTTATACTATATTGAGAGAATAAGATAGGTTTCTTCTTAAAGTTGAGCACGTTCAATTTTCTAAACTAGGGCATATTTTGAGACTAGATATAACATTATTGTTCTAAAACTAAATATGTTATGTTGGCCTCCAACAACCACAAAAGCTCCAAAAACACATGGAGACATTAAATACAGTAATGCATAGGTTTGTGTATAGATACAGACAAATAATATAAACAAACATTTTTCATGAGGAGCAAGACACGTCTAAAAATCTAACAAATGCAGTTCCTAGAAACAAGATAGATACACCACGAACGCGTCACGCAAACCACCAACGCCCCAAAAAAACAGCAAAGCAAAGGGCTTGTCACACGCTCAGCGCCCTTGGTACACAACCCTTTGTGCACGTAGCAAATTGACGAAAGCAACCTCACACAAAATAAAAGCCCATCCCCCACAGGGGCCACGGAGAGCCACCCAGCACCGGACCAGCAAAGATTCCTCCACCTTTCTACCCTCTCCGTCCATCTAGAACACACATACGAACGCCATTGATGCGACCTCCTGCAATTACAGAAACACCCTTTTGTGAAATTACGAGAATACCCTTTCGCGTCAAGTTACGGAAGTGCCCTCGTTCCGCTAATAAATAACCCCTCCACCCTGACCTGATCCCCTCCCCCTTCCTCCTCCTCTTCCTCCGTCGATTGGGTGGCTGCCATTGCTCTCCAGACCAACCAAGCCCGAGCTTCCAGCCCACTCCTCCCCCGCTAGCTCGAGCCTCCGCTCGATCTTTCCAGTCTCCTAATTGTAGTGTGATTGATTAGGTTCCAGTTTCTTGCTCCGTCCAAGAACCGGTTCTTTGGGTTGTGGGAGCTGCTTGCTGGTGGTGTTGCTGCTAGGCTAGATCTGAGGGGAGAGGTTGGATCATTTTCCTGGGTTTTGCTGCGCTGGAGGTTCTTGCTGGCCATGGTTTGTCCAGGCATGCTGAGGCGCAATCTCTGAGCTTTATGAAGATCGCCACTCACCTGCGCCGGTCCTGCTTCCTCCAGTCCTTCTCCGTCGTCTTCCTGTACTACTTTTATGTGATCTCATAATTGGCCCTCTGAATCCGCCATTGCTAGTAGTACAACTCTCTTCTTCGTCTTGCTTTCTTTCTTCTTCCTTGAACAAGTGATAAATAAGAACGGTAGCAGCATCAGCAGCAGTAGCCAGGTAGAGATTCCGTTTCGTTGCGAACGAAGATGTCGTCGTCGTCGCTGTCGCCGGGAGGAGGGCGGCTGTCCGGTTCGGACGGCGACTCGGCGGGTGGAACGTTCGCGGCTGGGGACAACCGGCGCGAGAAGCGGCGGCTGTCGAACCGGGAGTCGGCGCGGCGGTCGAGGCTGCGGAAGCAGCAGCACCTGGACGAGCTGGTCCAGGAGGTGGCGCGGCTCAAGGCCGAGAACGCGCGCGTGCTGGGGCGCGCCAACGACATCGCGGGGCAGTTCGTGCGCGTGGACCAGGAGAACACGGTGCTCCGCGCGCGCGCCGCGGAGCTCGGCGACCGCCTGCGCTCCGTCAACCAGGTGCTCCGCGTCGTGGAGGAGTTCAGCGGCGTCGCCATGGACATCCAGGAGGAGTGCCCGCCCGACGACCCCCTGCTCCGGCCGTGGCAGATTCCGTACCCTGCCACTGCCATGCCCATCGCGGCCACCGCCACGCACATGCTCCAGTACTGATCCGTCCATGATTGGATCAGTAATTCAAGATCTCTCTCCCTGTAGGAGCTGAGCTGCGGTTGGCAAGAGGGAAGAGCAGAGCTAGTATTGCTCTCTACTTGGCTGCTGCCTTGAGGATTATTACTACAAGGCCTAGTTTGCTGCTCTATGTTGTGTTTTATGTTTTCAGTAAGTGTTTGTTGTGGTTTATGTAAGTGTGTGTTGTTTTCAGTAAGTGTTTGTTGTGGTTTATGTAAGTGTATGTTTATGTAAGTGTTTGTTGTGGTTTATGTAATAACAAGGGTCAGTTATATGTTTGGTTGTGGTTTATGTACTCTCGATGAACTGTGTTCCAGTGCTTAATGTTAAATTCTGCTCCAGTGTTTCATCATATTTGATGATAGATGATGGTTTCTTGTTGAATGAAAAGAACATTTTCTCAATGATTTTTTTGAGCTCACAGCAGTTCTAACGATCTGTGGACTTGCTATCAAAATCACAAATAATAAGGTGAAAGGCATCGAATCAGCTTGAGTGCAGAAAAACATCAACTGCTCAGAAAGCAGAGACAGATCTTCAGTTTCAAGGTTCCTTCGGGGATTCTGTCTGACAGCTCTCTGTTGTGTGTCTTGCATCGATTCCAACTTTTTCAGTGCAAAAAGCAAGATGGAAAGAATCATATGTTAGCAGCTCAAAACTCACAAGGTCTGTCTACCGTCAAGATGTGTGTTAGACTAACACAAAAGGAAGCAACAGCACATATGTACACACCTTTCGCCTGAGCACACTAATAATCAAGCAATGATGGTTAGTGACCGTAGCTGAAGCAAGCAAAACGAGACTGTCATCAAACAAACACTCATGACGTCACACGAAAACGACGGTGAAAGGCACACGAAAACCTTAAAAACTTATCTTGACCGTACCAAATGACGACACCAAATAGAAGCACACCAGTTATAGGCCAGAGCGATGATGGTGCTTGGTCCATTGATGATAATATCAAACATAACGATAGCTTGTTAGGTATCCCACCATTGCACTCAGCCAAAAAGTATGAGCTCAGTCTCAAAAGGATGACAGTAAATACATAGTATCTGAGGACACCTAAATCATAATATTGATGTCAATTTGTTTAAGACAGATACGAGAGAGACAATTTTCAGATGTCAAAGACAAGGCAAATTCAAAATGGTTTGATGTTCTCAAATAGTGGTGCTTATTTCCATGACAATCTCCACAGCAATCATCAACTATGCCATGCTCTCCAGAGAGTTTCAAGAAATTACTGGCAAAAACGAAAAGAGAAAAAACACTTTGAGAAATAGAGCTTCAGGTTCAGCACGCCCAGAACTACTCCTCGACAACGACGCTGATCTGACCCTTCTCGAGCATGTCGTAGAAGGCCCGAGTCTTCCTCTGCTCGTTCCAGTGGTGCATCTTCCACATACCACCAGCAACCAGCCCGAGGGTGAGTCCAATGAAGATCTCCTTCACCACACTCGGGCCCTTGAGGGTAGCATGTGCAACTCTGCCGCCTGCCATCTGCTAGCTGTTGGCCTCAGATGCCGAAATGCTTGCTGAAATTGAGAAGATTCGGTGAGCTCATGTCTTGGGAACATGGGGACAGAATATCTTCACCAAGGCAGAAAGATACTTTATACAAGTACAGGCATGTGCATACAACATAAAACAATGAGGTCATGATCTGTGAATTTTCAGACGTTCAAATGCCACTTGGGGTTAACAGAAGTGAAACTTTTCGAGAAAGAAGCGGAACTTTAAGAACTGGAATATAAACCAACCACTTCAAATGTTTTGAGATGTAAATAGCTGATGAAGCTATGTAAAACCAGCATGCGTTCACAAACAGTAGAGTATGTTATAGAGGTTGTGATTCATCAACTGCTCAGGGCAGCCTCTTTTCACAACAGTAACATATATGTGCATCCTAGGACCATCCTATTCCACCGCCCTAGTTTTTTGAAAGATATCTTTAAGATGGAGCAGGAAATAAATGTGACACAATAAATGGTTGCATCCTCAGCATCAATCATTGATTCTTTCAACGAAAAACAAATATATGCAGTGTACCCTTCACCTAACTTGCCACTCATGCACAGAGGACACAGCCGTCATAGTCATCAAAGCACAAATGAGGCAAAGCAAATTAGTAGGAGGAATTTCATTATCACCATCATCAAAATAAACATACATTATCAGCATCCCAGCATATGCAACAATGACAGCTCAAATTATGCATTACTGTACTTCGTAAGAAACACTTGGTCAAAACAAGATATCAATAACATTAGGCTTGTGGAACACGGCATCTTAAGTGTAAAAATAGGTCATGTTCTTCCAACGATGCAGATTTCCGGATTTAAGAATTTAAGACAAGCTCCAACAAAAGTGAAGACGCAGGTTCACTTATATATTCAACAAATCACAGAGAAAAGAAACAAATGCTTGCCAACAAAGAAAATTCCAAGAGGAAAGGAAATACATAGCATGTCTAGATGAGACCTAGGATAATTTGCATTTGAGGTGGCTTACTTTGAACCTAGCAATCTTCACCAAGAAAAAGAAATTCTCTGCTTTGGGATACTGAAAGGAAATGAATCTAGCAAACATACAATTTTGAACAAGCTAATCCAAGTAATCAACATAGATGAGATTTACCTACACGTCAATATTTCTGTGCTGATACGCCCCTTAGGGTACTAATACACAAAACATCTAGAACCTGATAATACTAACACCTCGTAAAACCTGTAATGTTACTGCTGATAGCACACAAATTGTTCATATGAAAACAGATGCAGATACATAAGACAGTCACCATCAATAATTCACAAATCCTATCAGTTTTATGCAGGAACAAAATGGACAGACAAATGTACAATTGTAGCAGAGAGAAATCATGGGTGCCCTAAAATTATTATGAACTAATTAGAATCATCAGTAAAGCATAGTCACACGACATCAACTAATTATTGTGCAGGTCGAAGATTTCAAATCTGGCAACTACACAAGTCACAATACCAACATGAGTAGGATGCAGGTTGCTGTGTAAATAGATGATAGGATTCATAAATGTTCTGGAACGTTAGAGGCTAATACAGCACAATGGATGGCAAATGCCAACTTCGTGCGTGAAACACAGAAAATACCACACTAGTCAACAAATGATGTTACACTAGCCACCACTGAACGAAACCATGGAGAGACAGGGGCTATGGTTCCACGCCAAAAGTTAGTCTCTAGTTCCCCAACACATGGTCTCACATACCATCATCTTATTGCCGCGAACGATTTTCCTTCCCTAGCCACTCATTTCCTATTCCAAATCGCACAGCCCTCAATTCACAGGTCAAGCTACGAGCAAAAAATACCACAAAAAAATCGCACCGGATAGGGGCGCCGCAGGCCGTTGTAACCGCGCTGCCGTCGTCACATATCGGAACCCCCCGTAAATCAGATGTATTTTTCTTCGCATCCCGCTGCGCTAAATCATCGCATAACAGCCTAAATTTCTAGTTTGTAAGCCGAGGCCGTTAGCAACCCCACCGAAATGGATACCGCAACCAGATCTAGAACGGTTCCTAACAAGTTAGAGGAAGATAACCTAGGATCCGATCCGATCCGATACAGGGCCACGCATGACTTGAGTAGGGCGTTAGGACACAGAGATTGATCCGACCGGTGTGGGAGAGGAGATAGGAGAGGGGCTGACCTTGCCGCCGCCGGAGAAGGAGAGGGAGAGAGATGCCTGCGCCGCCGGGAGAGAGAGAGGATCCGAACTCTTTGATTCGTTGCGGAGAATGGTGTTTTTGCGGAAAACGCCTTTTTAAGGGTGAGATTCGCGGACGGGCCCGGTCCGGCGGTCTATACGGTTGGCCACTTGGCTCAGCGGCGTGCTTGGTCATTGCACACAAGATATTCTATCTTAAATTAGAGAAATTGATCACTGACATCAAAGGGCATTTGGTCTAGTGGTATGATTCTCGCTTAGGGTGCGAGAGGTCCCGAGTTCAATTCTCGGAATGCCCCAATTTTTTTTATGTTTCTCAGTTTGCAACATAAATTTTGTTTATAAAATCTATAACTCCCAGTGGAGATTCATCGTTTTAAAAAATTAAAATACTGTTGTATCTTTTAGTTTCAATTTTTTTGAAAAAGTCCTGGGAATACTACACGCACACGGTCCATTGTGTGCAAAAGTTTCAGTAAAAAATCGTTTTATTTTAGGCTACAAATTTCTGACAGTAAATCAGACTAGAATTACGTAGGTTTAATCAGAGATTTATCTTTTTTGTATAGCCCAAAATAAAATGTATTTTTAAACACAATTTCTTTCGTACATTCTAGATGTATGTATCTAGTTATATATTTATATTTAGACCTAAAAGTATAAGATTTAACTTTTTTAGAAACAGGAGCACTGGTGCCCCCATGTGCCAAAGACAATTTCCGCTATGACTCCTTTATATTTGTAACAACAGATTTGTTTACAAACTCTTTGTTTATTGATTCCAGAATACACCAGACTTGCGAGGAAAATAAAACTAATTGGTCTGCTGTTTTCTCTATATAGTGTATGTGTGTAATATCTACTTAGACTTCATCTAGTTCAGTACATCTGATCAGTATAAACAAACTGGTGCAGTACAAGAGAACCTTTTTTACCGCAGATCTTACTGTAACTATGCGTGACTGCACGCAAAGAGCAGACGCTTATTGGATCGAACAACAAATTTTTGCATCCTCAGAAGGAGTGACCATCCTCTCTTATTTCGACTGTGCATGGACCAGACCAGGATGACGCTGGGAAAACAGGAGCCCAGCATGATCCAGCGCATTCAGAATCAAGCATTCCCACGGACGGCTTTGTAGCACTCCAGGCTGCAGAGGGGGAGCTTCAGCTTCGAGTCCCGGTACCGGTACACGTTCGTGCACGACGGTCCGGCGCACTTCTCACGCGGAGGAGGGTAGCTGGGTGATGATGGCGATGTTAGGATATAATGTGAGACACATTGGGTAGTGATTTCTCAAATGCGAGAGTTTAAGAGGGATACGAGCATTGGTTACCTGCAGGGCTTGGAGTTGAAGATGCTGGGGAGGCCTACACCATCAGGGAACGAAACCACCGTGCCTGTGGGCCCCATGACCCACCGGATGGAATTTCTAGCGAGTTCTTGCGCTCTGGCTGCCTTCTCCTGAGAAAGGCATGACTTTGTCAGAAGATATTTGTTGTCGAAACACAAGAGAGTGTGATGAGCATGGCCAAATAATGCAATGAACCTTCTCTTCTCGCTCCTTTTGCTTCCTCTCTTCTTTCTTCTTCTCGGTGTCCAGGCCCAATATTTTCCTTATAGCTTCAGCCTGCAGAGAACTTTTCATAACTCCTAGGAACCGTAGCTGAACCTATTCCAAGTGGTTTAGAAGACGGCAAACAGATATTTCTCCAACCTCGCTTTCTTTAGTGGCTTTCTCCACTTGTAACTTGCGCCGTTGAGCAGCCTCCGCCTTCTTGGCGAGCACCTCTGCTTCAGAGAGCTTTTCCTTCTTGCCTGGGGCCACAGAAAGATGCTCAAAATCAAATCAGCACAAGACTTAAGTCAGGTTAAAATGAGCAACAAGATAGCTTAGTATAGGTAGTATGTACTTCTCGATGAAGCTGCTGGTAAACCATCAGGGAACTCAACGGTACTGTTGCTATTCCCGTCCATCCATGATTGAAGGGCTCGGCGACGTGTTGTGAGAGGTTCACTCTTAACATTGGAATGTGACTCAGTGACTGTCTTTTGCTTCTTGTTTTCAGATTCCAGTTCACTATCAGAGACCGGTTCCTCTTCAATATCATCAACATCAGCAGCAGTAGAATCTCTCAATCTTTTGTTCCCATCTCTATTTGATTGGGGTGTAACAAAATCATTATCAACCTCGTAAACTGTGCTCCTACTTCTATCTTTCTTTGAGGCATTATTCTTAGAGTTACTTCCTCCTTTGTTTCTAGAATCACGAACACGACCCTCATTAACATTAGATGCTCCAAGAGTTTCAAGAGTACTTGAATCATATTCCTCATCAAATTCACTGTCAAAGGTTGATTTCTTAGCAATCCTCCTACTCTTCCGGACAGGATCCGAAGATGATTCTCTCTGAACTCTCGCAGGTTGTTCCGGAGTCAAGGTATCAATTGTCCTCAGTTTTTTTGTTTTCTTGTCTTGAGAAGAGGGTAACCTACCTTTATCTTTTGCGCCTTCAGTCTGAAAGTATTCCTCTTTTTATCAGTCATCAATAAAGGGTAACAATTTGAAGTAAAAAATGGAATGTGAATAGCGGAAAACCCAAAGAACACCATAACTTGTAAAATATTAATCAGAACAGGCATAGTACCAAGACTGTCAGATACAAGGAATAGCTTTATAGAAACAGCATGTGTATGTCCTAGCAATACCAACTACTCCCTCCGTTTGAAAATATAAGATGTTTTAGCTTTGTGAAGAAAGTGTATCTAGACCCATTTTAGTGTGTAGGTTCACTCCAAACCTAAATGAACCTACACACTAAAAGAGGTCTAGATACACTCCTTTCACAAAGCTAAAACATCTTATATTTTGAAACGGAGGAAGTAGTTTTCTTTGAGGAACTTGATCACAGCAGGCTAGTGATTTTTCTTCTCTTAAATTAAAATGATGCTTTCCAGTCAGCTACAAGTACACTACGAAACAAAAGATACAATCACTTATTGTTTACCTGATTACCATGCTTTTGTCGGTGCCATGGATCTCCTGGCTGTGTAGGCTTTGCAGCTGAAGATCTGGAATCTGGTATATCAGGGTTTGGTTTTGTGGGTATGGTCCGACTGATTCCACCAATTTTGAGCTTCACTTTCCTTGGTTTCTGGGTTGCTGAGAAATCATCATTCCCAGTTGACACATGTATCCTATGACTGTTCTCACTCTTTCTTGAGTTACTTCCTGAGGCCTCAGAATGCAACTGGTTGCTCCCTTTGCTCTTATTTGAGTTTTTCGAGCTTGGAGCAGATAGAACACCCTCAGTGATATGCTTGGAAGCTCGCTCCAGGGAAGGTCCATTCAGATAAATCTCTCGCCTTCGGAGTCCTCCATCAGAGGCAACATTGTCACCTGAAGGAATCCTCTTCGAATTACTCCTAGATGACATAGATGACGTAGAAGACTGCTCCACAGTAAGATTGATGTCCGGCCTGAGTTCCTCGCCGTGCTAATCCAGGGCTTCTTCTAACTAATAGGAAAATATACATGAACAAAAGGCATGACTTTGCTGGAAATGTTGATGTAGAAAAACTTGATTTTCGCAATACAGGCATTGCTTCGTGTCTCTCTCAGGTACGTCTTATGTGAACAATGAGAACAACAGCTGGACTCGTGTAATTTTAAGAGAGGGGAGGGGTCTCAGAAGACAGAATAATAATTAATTAATTACAGTATCATGACAAAATATGTTATTCATCTCATGTTTGTCTCAGCATCATTGACTTGGGCACTATTTGCTTCTCACGATAGTAAGTAATATATAAGAGACCTTGTAACTATAATGATGGAATGCACAAACTTATTGGGGAACATAATAGTTGTATAAAACTCCCATGAAATCCTACATTCCCATGTGGCCTTGAGTATAAGTAAAAAGATGTTGGGGAAATAGATTGCATTTATGACTGCAGAGCCTGTAGTGAGTAGTATCACTACAACGACCGCGAGCTCATCGGCAATGGTGCTTATCAGGAATTAATTTAACAAGAATAATAGTATTCTATTGGCTCAGGATCACCTTTTTTTGGACCAGAAACTGTAGGGGCCCTGACAGTAAAAATATTTTGATAACAGAAATATATGTTTGCAGTACTTCCAACAATAGCAAAACTTATGAACAAACTATTAAGGTTAGGGACCAAATACAAGCCTTGTACGGCAGCTTAGCCTCCAGTTTGAGCCTATGGGACTGTAAAAACAGGTCATCCTTCACTAGGATTTCATAGGAGACAAGGTTTGGGGCAACAAATGTCCAAGATCTCGGCATTTCTTTGATTCCAAACAGCAATGATGAACACCTCCATGAGGTGTGGCCTGTGGAAATGAGAACGGCCGAGGCGAAGGACTGCTCCAGGTCACTGAAATAGTCCAAGAGTTGTGCTGGCCAATGTTAATGGCTACTGTTACGTGCGCGCATTTTAATAAATCTTTACACAACATGCAACACGGTTAGCAATTTATTATATCCACCCATCTTTAAACTAGAGTTTATTTCTTTCAGGAAAAGAAGGTAAGATCAAGTTCAGTCAGCATCAGGTAGTTAAACTTTATAAACCTAATAGATAGGGGCGTCGTATCTTCTGAATCCATCTCCTTTGTGTATCCCTGCATCCGTAGATCTTCAGCCATCTGATCTAATCGTGCGTCCCGACTCAGTCACATGCAATTTTGCACAGAAGCGCCAGCGTCCAGATTGTTTATTGTGCAAATTTACCCTGAACATCGGAACGTATGAACCTGAATCACGTCCCAACACCTCCCTCTTATCCCTAAACAACACGCGTGCTGGTTATCCCAACGGCCAGGGACGGAGGAAGGGGGGACGAGCGGGGGCGAGACCCCCCCTGACGATCCGCTCGTCCCTTGAAAACATGTAGTCAAATCGCTAATTTTCTGGCCTTCCTAACTAACTCCCCCCCCCCCCCCCCCCGCCCCCGTGTCACAATCTTAACGCATGTAAAGCAGGGTCAGGTGGCCCAATCGGCAAATCTCAAGTCCGTACTGATGTAGAGTAGTACGAGACAACATGCCAGGCCCAGGCCAGCTTAGCAATTACGACTACAAACCCGTTCGGGAGACAGTTCGAGGATTCAGCTCGCACGCACGCACGATCGGATCAGTCGATCAGATGTCTGGCTGCGCCTATGTTCAACACGACTACGGCTGCGTCTGTCGCCGGCCGCCACCGATTGAAAGGGCGCGGCAAGCTGGCCAGCCGCAGTGCCACCATGAGGGACTACCGGAAGGAAACAAAGGTTATTCCGATCAGGCCTTTCCGATTACAAAACTGCTAATTTGATCATGTCTTAGTTATTTTTTAGACCATCTCTCAACAGTCAACCCTAGATTAGTAGATTCGTTTGTCTTTGTGCCTTATAAATTAGTTAGGAAATTCAGAGGAATGAGACCTGGAATTACCAATTTTTTCTTCAGGATTGTGTGATAGTCTACATAGAAGGGGAAATAGCAGAAAAAAATTCTTTTTTCAGAATAAGCTGCATTTCATTCATTCAAACTCCGGAAGCATCCGGGTTCGACAGGTTTACAATACACCTAGGAGTACAGATAACCAAGTCTTACACATTTTAGAATTGCAGCCTTCTGAAGCTAAAGAATGAGCAATGCCATTAGCCGAACGTCGCACCCACTTGACCAGATGGTCATCAAAAGGATCGGAGATCACCCTTAATCTCCTCCACCAGCTGCCCATGAAGTGATCTATCTATAGCCACACTCTGCAATTTAATGACCACGTTCATACTATCCGTCTCCAGAACAACCTGCTCCACATTCAGTTCCTTCGCCAGACATGCGCGTAATTCGGCTTCCTCAGGGTCAACAATATGAGGGGAAAAATGGCAAGCCCCAGCTATGAAACCTCCATGACTCCTCCACTGCCAAGCCCTGACTCGTAAAGTTGAGTTCAAACTGACAGATATGTAAATTTATTCATATTGTAAAAACGTGCATATATTTGCTACTATACCTTATAGTATTTAATGTGTTATTATGCGATAATTTTTTTGTCTGATTTTTGAAACTTCTAATCCCAGCCCCCCCTATCTCCATTTTCTGGCTCCGTCCCTGCCAACGTCAGCGGCGACGAGCTCCTCAATCCCCAAGCAAAATCTGTCCAAGCTCGCCATCGCCGGAAACGATATGCAAGTCGACGGCCTCGACGCAATCTGACGTGCCCCATACAGATCATAGGCCGCCTCCGTGCACATCCTCCTCGCTGGTCCCTGACGCCGAGGCTGCCAGTGTCTGCACTGCCGGCTTACCCTACAGGCTCGTCCTGTGGGTGCTCCTCCTGGCCTACTTCTCACGGCGTCAATCTGCTTATGCCGCTCACTCTCGGCGTATGTCGCTGGCTGCTGTTTGAACTAAGCACGCCCTGGATACTCTCATAGAATAGGGAATTCTAATCTAGCCTTTGGCAATCCAAAGAGATGCTGCGTGCGTGTGTTTGCATGTTGCAAATCCAGATCAATAAGCTGCCCGTAGCTAGCCAGCTAGCTTTTGCTATTCGCTAGGTAAGCTAGCTTTGGATGTGGATATAATTCGCCGATTTTGCATCAGAAGTTCAGAACGAGATCGAGTCAGCTTGACGTGCCTACCTCGCAGCTACATGGCACGCTGGAGAATGGGTTGAAGCCAAGAACTGCCGGAATTCTGTGTCCGTTGATGTTCCGGGCGCACAACTACTTCGCCTCTCTAACTACAAGTCGCCGCCATAGTGATCGAAACCTGCAACTGCTGCAATCGACCACCGGGAAGAACGTGGGGTTCGGGCGTCTGGTTCGATCGACAGGGGTGACTGTGCAAATGCGCAGGACAATAAGGGAAGCAGCGCGCATGTTTTTGTAATAATATTACGATGGAACCATCTCTAACGCTGCGATTTAGATCAACTGGTCATAAACGTTTTGGATGCAGGGATACACAAAGGAGACAGATTCATAGGATTAGACGCCATAGATAGGTATCAGTTAGTATTGTACAGATAGACACAACTGAGTTACGGGGGAAAATTGCATGGCTAAAAAAAAAATTCTAGCAGCAATATAATCGATGCAATGGTAGGCAGAACCGCAGAAGAGACATTCGGACTAGACATGGTTGGCCAATTAATGGCAGCGTAGAACGGAACAATAGCTGGTGGTAAAAATGTGCTAAACAACCACAATGTTATACGAAAAGTGACGTATCCCTTATTGAAATATGTAGGATGAACAGCTGATGACAGATTAAGACACTTGGGAACATGTCACTAAACTAAGTTGGAGTTATGGGAGAACAAACGTGATGTTGTTACGGCTCATCTTCTTCCCCCTCAGGCTGAAGATGAACCTCATGGTTCATTTATCATGGAGCAAACAAAGCATGATATTTATACTGCTTACTGCTAATTACTTGAACTAAAATCAAACATAAAACCATGTTATTGCACACCAATCAATCACCAGATTAATCCAATTGGGAAAGAACCAAGCACAAATTGAACCCTGGAATTCATCATCCATTTTAGCCTAGCAAGATTCCTGAAGATCACGACCAGCTACTTACACGGAATCTCAGTCTACAATAACATTTCTAAACACTTCCTCTGCCAAACATAAAAACATGCTATTGCCCACCAATCAATCACCACATAATTAATTGGCAAACAGCCTAAGCAAACATTGAACCCCAGAACTTATCATCCATTTTAGCCGAGCAAGATTCCTGAAGATCAGGACCAACAGCTACCTATACGGAGTTTCAATTATATTATATCATTTGTAAGTATTCCTCTGCCAAACATAGGAAGCAACATAAGCAACCTAGATTTAGTGGTAAATAAACTACATTAGCCCTAGACCCCTTCTTTTTTTTCAATATATCATGGAAACAGAACAGGAAGCAAGGTGTGCCAACTGGCGCCGGGACAATCACGCGACAAGCAGATGATGGTATTTGATATAAAAAAAGCAGATGATGGTAGAAGAAAGGAAGGCGAGGGTAGGGTAGGAAGAGAGAGAGAGACGGGCGAGGGGGGCGTTACTCACTTTGGGGGCGACCTGACAGGAGATCCGAGGGCGTCCCAGGACGCGGCGGCGGCGAGGGACAGAAATTTTGGGCGGCGGAGGAGGCCGCTGGGACGGGGTCGGGCGCGACGGTCTGGCCGGTGGTGACTTTTCGTGAGTAGAGAGGGAGTTCGCCTGGCGATGGATTTGGGGGAGACAGACGAGGGAGGAAGACGAAGCTTGACGGGGCTCAATCCATTTGAGCTCGAACCGGGCCGCACCAGCCCGGGCACTAGCGGCTGGCTGCAGACCCACCCAGACGGCCAGACCAACCGAGATCGCCACAACCATCCGAGTCCAAACCAGTACCGCGGCGTCCTCGTTTTTCTTCGTCTTGGCCTGCCACGACGACGAGTCCACGACCATCGCTTCAAAGAAAACAAGAATACACAAAGGAAAATTATCTCCATCCCCTGGACGATCTGGTCGTCCTCCTCGCGTCCTCCCTCTGTCCCGACGCTGCGCCCCACGTGCCGCCCGGTCCTCCGTCTGCGGGCGCCCCGCCCCGCGCTCCGCCTCCGGCTGGCCCGCCGCCGGTGCGCCGCCGCCCCACCGCCAGGAGCTCGAAGCCCTCAACTCCCTCGACCCCGTGCCAGTCCGCCTCTCTCCCATCTGGACAGCTCGTCGGCGTCCATGGTTCCCGGCACCATCGTCGCCCCGGGCCCATGCTGCTCCCAGCCGGCACGCCGTGCCGCCGTCCATGGCCTAGGGTTGCCGCTGTGGCGCTGCTCCCTGCCACGTTTGACTTTTTTTCGCTACCCGCGATGGTCAAAATTGCTACATACGGCAGTCGGCGTTGCTACATAAGGTTTTTTGCTACATTAGAAGAACTTTTTTGCTACAACCGTATTGTGATTTTGCTACAACAGTGTCAATTTTTTGCTACAAGGTCTCCGGCGAGAGTCACCGGCGAGTTTTTTCCGACGATATTTCCGGCGAAGTCGGTTTTGCTACATTAGTACAATTTTTTTGCTGCATGGTCTCCGGCGAGACGTTCTATTTCTGGAACGAACCCTTTTTTTGCT
This sequence comes from Avena eriantha, assembly GCA_910589775.1. NCBI lineage: Eukaryota > Viridiplantae > Streptophyta > Magnoliopsida > Poales > Poaceae > Avena > Avena eriantha. Next base: position 286,788,350 of record OU342744.1, on the reverse strand, counting down.
TCGGAAACAAAAGCGGGGACATATGCAGCAAAAAGATGTGTCTTGCAGCAAAACCGGGATTTGAACCCTTTTCTTGGACACGTGGCAGCATGGGAAGGAGGACGATGGGGGCTTCCTATCGTCCGGGGGACGCCTAGCAGGCGCCATACACAAAGGTAGGGTTTTCTTTTGAAAAAATCACCCAATCCTAACAACAATACAAAGAGGCGTTATAAATAGGTCTATGGACCATCCATAGCAACAACTAGAGATACTAGCACGAGCTAAATGCGCGCCGCCATCATCTCACTTTCATGACTAGAGCTGGATAAATTTTGTCGTAATAGAACTTGTTGTAGTAGACAGACTGAAAGTCGACGTGATAAGGTCCCAAATAATCAGCACACTAGAGCAACAACCATCGTCAATGAGAACAATTGTAGATCGAAAGAGACTGAGCCTAAAACACAACAAGAAACATGATAACCGACCGGATCCTAGGAGATTAGTCGGATATGAATATACACGCCCTCCGCTGCCACTAAACGCATCATTGGAGCGAGAATAAGATGGAAATGACCTTATTCTAACTTCAGGATGTAACCGATGTTAAACATGACACAGTGTTTGGGGGAACTGACTCATTTCTCTAGGGTCTGGCCTATCACAATATATAGAGGTACCGAAGAGGTACGTATATGTACATGTTACAGATTGTATACAGATAAATGCAAAGTCTAACACCTCCCTCAATCTTAACTATGGTCTAAAGTATTCAGTAAGTTAAGATTGTGTCTACATCATGTAAACAAAGGAAGAGACAACGGTTTGGTGAAGATATCAGCTAGTTGATCTTTCGAAGAGATGAACTTGATCTGCAGAAGCTTCTGTGCAACGCATTCCCTCACAAAGTGATAGTCAACTTCGTTGTGTTTCATTCGGACGTAAAATACCGGATTTGAGGAGAGGTAGTGACATAGGTATGACTACTCGGATACTTATGATTTGCTACCCTATACTGGACAAAAGGCTTACGGCCCATAAAGATTTCAGATGATAGCCCAAAGAAGCAACCGACAAAGACTTTGATTGTACTAGAAAAGAGTTTCTGTACCGACAATGGGTTGGTATTGTAGTCACGCGTATGTAAAACCTATCCGCATACGACTTTGAGACCCGACCTATTATATATAGGACGGGAGAAGTCCAAGCGAGGGTACCAGAAAATCTCCCAGGCAACTTGTAAGTGCGATTACTCAATATTCAGGCGACTTTGACTCCATTGTTTTCCTGATATCCGACGAAATCCCTAACGTTCTCTTTTCCATGAAACCCTAAGTCCTTCACCATGGACATTGCCGCAATTGGCGCCGTCTGTGGGAAACCTGAACACTGGAACCATGGATCCGGCAGACCGCTCTCCACCAAGCATCAACCCGACGAAAGCAGACCCACGCCCTCCCACCCATGTATTGGTACCCGCCGATTTCAACGGAGGATCTGATCTAATCATCGGAAGTTTCCACTTTCAAGTAGAAGACCCAAGAATCGCACCCTTTGGCCCTGATCACATCAGAACCGTCGCTGGAAAAAACTACGCCTACGTCGGTACCAACATCTTCCGTCGGATCCTCCATGGACGCCACAGCACAGATCAAAGTAGGCAAAGAAAGCGAGCAAATCAAGATGGATCTGGGGGACCTTGATGGTCTTTATGACAATCTCTCCTTTTGATCAGATCCACAGCTAACCCTGCCACGCGAAGCAAGCCCGGCTAGTTCAAAACCCGAAGAAAGCAGCGAAATCATCGACTTCGGAATTCGAATGGCGGAAATCTACCCAGAACAAAAACTGATGGACTTCACTGGCTCACTCGATAGTGTCCCCCTCGGTCCAGATGATGACGTCACCAGTCCATACATCACTCAGCACCAAGTATGCCTGACCATCGGAGACGCCTCGGCCCAAGAAGACTCCAACGGTAACCCAAATTTTCACCCCGGTGATATTCTTTCAAGCCACAATGCAGGAGATCACAACAACGAAGGAATCCAAGGAAACGGAAGGAATCCAAGGAAACAGGAGGAGACCCAACAGGAATCCAAGGAAACGGGAGGAGACCCAACAGTTCACCACGTAAATCGAGAATAAGAACCACGCGGAGGCAAGATCCAAACTCTTCGGCTACCAGCAACGGCATGGCAAAAAGCAAGGGAAGCAATTTCGGGAGCAGTTCCGATGACAACGGACGCTTCACACAAAAATATGTTAGCATACCAATATCTGCTTCATCGCAAAAAGAGAGACCTACTCAGGATGCAGAGGCAACTCGACGAAAGGAAAAGGTTAGTCGACGAATCTAGCCTATGACGAGCGTAGTTAAGCTCCACTCGAGGATCACGGAGCGTAACAGGAGGAGCACCGCCAAGGAGAGGAACATCTCGGTTGGAGAATATCCCCGAAGCACAGAGGAGCAGACTAATCCAAGACCTTGATCTATCATTCATGTCAATAGACCAAGCTAGAAATATCAAGGCAAAAACAGCCCAGACAGCCATTATGACGCACAAACATATCTAATTATAACACAACCTGCACCCGACGATCCTCACGTGGCCCTTCACCGCTCCGCCCTGATGAATCTCGGCATGGTAGGAGCATCTCTTGCGTAAGCAGATAAAGGAACCACGCGGCAACTCGACAGATCTCCGCGTCGTCGCTGCAGCCCTCGGCAAGGAGGTCACACCCGACGATCACGATCGCCACATCGGGTCCACTTTTCAAAATCAGAGTTGCGAAACGATGCAAGAAACGATATCACACAGCGAAGGATCGACCGATCCAGAGAAGAGCGTAGCACCCGAAGATACCATGACGGCGAAAGCGAGGAAGAGCAAGAACTATGTCGAGCTAGTTGCTTTACCAGACGGGTTCGCAAGACTCCGGTACCAAAAGACTTTAAATTACCTCAAGATCGTCAAAAGTATGATGGTCTACAAGAGCCCAAAGCTTGGCTGACAGATTATCTGGCAACCGTCAAATTACAAGGCGGCTCCAAAGTTACTACAATGCAAATCCTGCAGCTACACCTAACCGGCGCAGCATGTTCCTGGTTAAGGCAACTACCCGAAGATTCTATTAGCAGTTGGAACGATCTTGAGGACAAATTTATCAGGAACTTCTAGTCCGCATTCAAGCGACCCGTGTATTTAGAGCAATTGCGGGCCTGTAAGCAAAAGCCAGGAGAATCAATATGGGCTTTCGTCCAACGTTGGAACATCATAAAAAATAGGCTGAAGCCATATCCGATGAAAGAGCAATCGACGCCTTCAACGATGGACTTCGTCGGCATGAGTTTATTGAAGAACTAGGACAAAACAAGCCAAAGACAATTTCACAGCTGATGGATATAGCAAATCATTGGGCTGATGGAGAGGACACAGTACACAACAAAAGAGCCCGTTCACCCGAAGACAACAGGGACAGGCGCAATAATGATCGGAGATGATGAACCAACAATGGGTACCATACACCAAGTTATGTTGCAGCAAGTTTCTCTGGAGGGGACAACCGACGAAGCGACAATTACAATAGCGGATACCGTGGAAACAGGGACAGCATCTGAAGGGTTCGTAGCATGGAAAACAAAAAAATTCTACCGCAAGAACGAACAAAACCTAGATCTAATCTAGATAAAAGCCAAGATCTAATCTATTAGACATGAGCAACGAGATAGATAGGAACTAACCCTCGTAGATCCGAAAGCGTTAACGAGATTAGATCTCGTGGTTGATATAGTCGATCACTTGCCGATCTCAAGATCGTGTGGACGATCCTTCCGGCGTCGCGTTCTAGCAGCGCTTCCGCAGTCGGTCAAGTGGATGATCCTTCCGGCGCCGCGATTCGGCAGCGCTTCCGCAGACGGTCACACGTGCGGAGTCGAAGCAGACCTTCCTCTCCCCGTTCCAGCAAGCAGCGGAGGTAGTAGATCTTCTCCACGGAATCCCAGCAGCACGACGGCGTGGTGGTGGTGGTGGAGTAGAGAATTATGCAGGGCTTCGCCTATGCCTGTGCAGAAGATGGTGGAGGAGAGAGGCGGCAGAGATTGGGTGTTATGGGAGCAGGGGAGGAGGGGGCGCCCCTGCCCCTCTATTTAAAGAAGGGAGGCGCCTAGGGAGGGGGAGTCCTTGTAGGACTCCCCTCCCTTGTAGGCCGACGGATTGGAGGTGGGGGGAGGAGTCCTCCTCCCCCACGACTCCGTATCTTGACCCACCAGGACTCCTTGATCCCTATCTTGATTTTCAAGCAAACTCCAAGATATCTTCTAGAACCTTCCGAAACATTCCGAAACCTTCTAGAATCCTCATACAAACACTCCGGAACATTTCCTAACTTAGAAAATGATCCCCTATATATGAATCTTATTCTCCGGACCATTCCGGATCTCCTCGTGATGTCCCGAATCCAATCCGAGACTCCGAACAACATTCGGTCTCCAACGCACATTCCATATCTACTTAAAACAACTTCGAACCTTAAGTGTGTCACCCTACGGTTCGTGAATATGTAGACATGATAGAGACACATCTCCTATCAATAACCATCAGCGGGACCTGGAGATCCATAATGGCTCCCACATACTCAACGATGACTTTGCGATCGATTGAACCACTTACATATGAAACTAATTCCCTTTGTCTCGCGACACTATACTTATCCGAGGTTTGATTGTCGGTATCTCCATACCTAGTTCTACCTTGTTACTGATAAGTACTCTTTACTCGTTCCGTGATATGTCATCCCTTGTGACCTAGTCACATGCTTGCAAGCTAACTAGATGACATTCCACCGAGAGGGCCCAGAGCATATCTATCCGTCATATGGATGGACAAATCCCAATCTTGGTTCATGCGCTTCAACACATACTTTCAGAATACCCAATGACACTTTTATAACCACCCAGTTACGAAGCGGCGTTTGATGTCATCAAAGTATTCATCCGGTGATGGTGATTAACATAACCTCATGGTCGAAGGAATAGGTTACTATGTATTTGAAAGCTTACAGCAATACGAACTTAATGACTTGATCTTATGCTACGCTTACTATGGGTGTGCGTCCATCACATCATTCTCCTAATGATATAACCTTGTTATTAATCACATCCTAATGTCCATGATCAGGAAACCATGATCATCAATTAATCAACAAGCTAGTTCAACAAGAGGCTTACTAGGGACTCTCTTATGTTTACAAAACACACAAGTATTAGTGTTTCCTAATAATACAATTATAGCATGTGATGTAAACATTCATCATAAACACAAAGATATAATAATAATCACTTTTATTATTGCCTCTTGGGCATATCTCCAACAGCATCAGTGGAGGCCAGTCGCAGCAATGATACCAGCCAACGAATCGAGACCCACCTATGTCAGCAGGACAAATGTTGGGAGGACCCTGCAATATGCACTACTACGCCGACTCGACAGGGAAAAGGCGATCAAATCACCTCCTAAAGAATTGCCGAACATTCTTAAAAATGCAAGAGCTATGCAACGCAAGGGCAACCGAAACAACAAACCGAGGCTACGCTACCGTGCCTGGCGCTTTGGTTGTCGGTGCGCCACCGCCACCATAGGGGCATCCGCTAGCAGGATAGCCGCAAAACACAACACATCAAGACGACAAATATCCCAGGTCAAAAGGAGCAATGCCAATGATCTAGAAGGGACCACCCTCCAACAAAACACAGAAGTTGATCACTAGGCAAGTAAACATGGCAGTAACAAAGCCACCTCCTACACCTGACTATCTCCATTGGTCAGAACAAGAAATTACCTTCAGTAGAGCTGATCATCCACTACGGGTCCCTCGACCGGGCCAATCAACGCTAATAGTAGAAGCACAAGTCGGCAGGTTCGACATGAGCAAGGTTTTTCTAGATGCAGGAAGCATCATCAACCTGATTTACGCCAAAACTCTGCGGGCTATGAATTGGTCCATGATGAACCTAGTATCTACAGACACAACTTTCCACAGGATAGTTCTAGGAAAAGCCGAAATTCCATTGGGCAAAGTCCATCTCGACGTAGTCTTCAGGTTAAAGAATAACTTCAGACGCGAAAAGCTAGAATTCAAAGTCATGGACCGGCCATCTCAGTACCACGCGATCCTGGGATGACTAGCTTTCGCGAGGTTCATGGCAGTACCTCACTACGCATATCTGGTGCTAAAAATGCCATCCCCCAATGGGGTCATAATAGTAAAAGGAATCTTCAGTCGCTCGGACAGCTGCGATCGAGAATTCAACAAAATATCAGAATCTTTTGGGATGGAGACAATACTTGGACAGCTGAAAATAGCGGATGAGAAATCACTACATGAGGGCACACCCACAAAAAGCAAACATTGGAAGAGCAAGTGCACAACGATCCTGCAAAAGTAACCTATGCGGCCTCCAATATAGGTCCCGCATAGGAAGACCGACCCGCCGAAAAGACGAGAGTACCACACATACCAACACGGAGCATGACGAAGAACCCCAAGAACAGAAGATGAAGTTTCTAAAGAAAATCTTTATTTAGACGCACTTTATATTCAATAAAGGCCAACGGCCAGGCGATCACGCCTTCACAATGTATTTCCATTTATGATTATCAATGAATAAATAAAGTATTTCACGAGATACAAATTTCTATGACACACAAAAGCAGTTATGCAAACGAACATTAGTTCGTCGGGTCCTCAACAAGAGAATACAACATACAATCAAAATCTCGTATAAAACATACGACCTTTTTGACAAGTATAAGAGAGACCTATACAATATTTCTTCTATGAAGTACACGGCTGCACAAGCAAGCAGTCAGATAGCAAAATTAACAAAAAAAATTCTCCGTCTGCTTCTAAGCATCTTCGCACAATCCTAATGGCGGGTCTACGAGCAGCGGCGTAATGAGGTGCCATATAAACAAGGTCGCCATCGAAAGGGAGAGGCAGACCCGAAGATACAACATCCAGGTCTAGCGTCGGATGATGCGCATGTACCCAAGAGAGCGCGAGCTTGGCACCCGCCACAAGTTGAAGCTTCACGTAATGATGAATCCTTTCACCTTGTCGAAACTTCGCAATCAAATCCGCCAAGGTCTAAGGCTGAGGGTCCCGAGGAAACATGACATTGTAAACAATGGCCAGGGATCTGCGGCAACACTCGACAAACTGCTCCAACTCTGATAGGCGGTCCTGAAGCAATGCTACAGTATAAGCACGGCGATGATCGGTCCAAAAATCCATTTCAGAACTTTGGGAGGCAGACAAAAGAGCTTGCATTCGGTTGCGCAGACGTTGGGTTTCCTTCATCTCGCACAATCGAATGCCTACAAATTAGGAGAAAATATTGATTTCCCACAATCTAGAAAGAGCAACCGAAGAAAGAGGAAGAAGACTTACACAACAGCTTCTCACTTGCCCTGGAAATTTCCTCCAAAAAAAAGCTTCGTGGTTGAGGGCCTGACGTGTCTTAGATTGGGAAACATCCACCATCGACTGAACAACCCAAAGTTTTCCTTCAAGTTTTTTCACCTGTTCAATCTTTTCAGCGTACAACGACGGATCCATCATACGCACAATGGCGGTATTGGCTGGGCCCACCACAGACGAGAACGGAATTGCATCCGACAATTGCGCTGATCCAGAAGGAGCCGAAGATTCATTCACAATCTGGCAAGACACGAAAGATATGAAACGTTCAGCATACAAAAAAATTCACACACATATATTCAACAGTTGCTTTCTTGTAAAAAGGAAGCACTAGGCAGCTGGATAAGTTAAAGGTTCATTACAATGACGACAAGGAGATACAATCAAACTACAAAACAAAGTCTAAGAAGCAGTTTTCTCCAAAGACAAAGTAGCACTAGCAGAAGGAGCACTAGCTAGAGGAGCAGCGAAGAAGGAGCGCCCATCGCAGAAGGGGCGACCAGCTTCTCCGAGCCTGAGCCCATGCCCAAAAGCATCCAAGAATACTTGCTAGCCCTCTTAACATAAGGCTTAAGGTCAACTGCTTGGCCATTGGGGGTGACTGGGACAAAGGAGCTAACCTTCTCCCAGTCGACCTTCTCGCCGTGGGCCATCGCTAGTGCCATTGAAGTTTCGGCACCACTCTTCAATTGTGTCAAGCTATAACCAACAAGGGGGCTGGGATCGGCACCAAAGACAATGACAAGGTCATTCAAGTAGTTCGGCACCTCCTTGGTTGGAAATATTTTGGCGTGAAGGCTTTTGAAGGAACGGTGGGAGCGGACAAGAAGGTTTCACCCACAAACACTGTTGGCCTCCAAGGTGCTAACAACATCCGACAAATGGTCAACCTTTTTGCCTTTGTGCAGCGCTAGGTTCTGGACAGTCAGTTCTGAAAATACAAAAGGAAAAGATTGGTGACCAAAGAAAAGAAATGAAATAAAGCCACACAAGACAAAAAACTTATGGGTCAGAGAAGTATTAAGGGCCTCCATGCGCTCCCAAAGTTTTTCATCTCAAATGGCGGCTTGCTTGGCCACATCTTCAGCATCAGTTTTTTTCCTTCTGCTTGGCCTCCTCCAAAGCCTCTCCAGCAGCCCGAAGTTTGACCTTCAGATCATCGGCACGCTTCATCGCCTCATCCCGAATAACTCCGGATTCCTTGGCAGCAGCTACGCGAATAAATCATGAAAAAGTGGAGAAGAAAAAATTCACAAAGAGATCCCAAAGATGAACATGACATACCCTTCAGTTCTTTGGCTTCATCGTGGATTTTTACAAAGCGAGAGGCCATATCGACCATCTCGTGCATCAAAGGCTGAAGAACATCACATCAAAGGATATCAGGAAAAATAAAAAGAAGCTACGGGCAGAAAAATTATGAAGTATAGAGTGACTTGCATCTTTCATATCCACAACAACAGGATTTTCGGATATCGCCACACCTTTACCAGCAGTTTTCTTCCTTTTTTGCGGCAGCGGCCTTGACAAAGTGGCAACCTCTTTATGGATAATCTTCTCAACAGAAGACACAAGCTTTTCTTTCGGCTCTGTCGACGGTGGAGGAGATTTCTTGGCAGAGCGGGCAATAGATGTACAAAGAGGAGATGCGAGAGGATCTTCATCATCATCACTACAAGAGAAAAGAACAAAACAATTGGGAAAGGCATCAACAACAGAACTACCCGATAAAGTAGTAAAGAAGCAGTCAAACACTTACGAAGATACATCATGCACAAAGCGGAATAAGTTCATCTGGGCGGGAGCAGCCGAGACTGGAGCAGCATCGAAGGGTTTGGAAGCAGTTGAGTCATCCGAGTCTTCAATCATTTCTTCAGCATAGGGGCACTTCCTCTTATCACCAGCATGCTCCATGCGAAAATCTCCGGAGCGAGCCGACGGAAGAGATTGTGTCTTCGATGAAGAATCAGAAGCAGAAAAATCCATTTCCTGATCCGCGGTAGTCCCAGTCATAGGGAGGTCATCGGATGCAGAAGGATGGACAGGGGGCTCACAACTTCTAGGGAGAGGAGGAAGTGAGCTCAAGTGATCAAAGTCCTACACAAGCATAAAACATGGAAAAAGCGCCAGTCATTGATAGAGTAAAAATTCATCCGCAAATACAAGGAAGGAAAGATGAATGCAAAGGAAATTTACCTCGGGGAGCCGTTTTTTCTTGCCATAGGGCTCCACAACACAGTTGGATGGAACCAGGCTTTTCTTGGTAAGAGTAGTGAAGTTTCAAACCCTATTTTCATATACCTTAAGGGTAAGGTCTTCCGAGGTAATCCTCATCGGGTCCTTCTTCTCGGTATATGCCCACATGCCAGAAAGCCGGGCTTGAAGCGGTTGGACGCGGATCCACAAAAAATATGCCAGGATCTGGAGACCTGACAATTCCTTGCCAACTTTGTGCCGCTGTTTCGAAATGCGATCAATATAGGGCTGGATTTCAACCATTTCTTCGGCAGAAGGACGTTGATCCTAGGATTCAAGTTTGCGTCAAGGTTTCTTAGGATCGAAGGGGGCTAAACCGAAAGACTGGCCTTCAAGTGGTTGATCTTTGATATAAAACCACTTAGACTTCCAGCCTTGGATAGAGTCAGTGATCTTAAAATCAAAATAATCTACATCGGAGCGAACAGAGAAAATGGCGCCACCAACGTCATGGACAATGGTGTCAGTGACGTTATGGCGGACATAAAAGAAATACTTCCACATGCCCTAATAGGGATGAATCCCGAGAAAGCACTCGCAGAGAGTGATGAAACAAGCAACATGAAGGATAGAGTTAGGCGTGAGCTGATACAGCTGCACACCATAAACAAAAAGAAGAACATGAAGAAATTCATGGACAGGAAGAGAAAGGCCGCGGAAAAGAAAGGAGAGGAACATTACTCTCCAGCCAGGCTCGGGGATGGGGGCAGCTTCGTCTCCAGGAAGCTTGAAGGTACCCTCCGCTAAATGGCCGGAGTTCCCCTCCTCGCGGAGATCCCGCACCGTTCACTTGGAAGGAGCCAATCCGACGATCCTCTTCCTAGTGTCCTTCGCGGCAGCAGTGGAAGTCCCAACCTTACTTTTGCCCATGGAAGCAAAAGAGGAACACGAGCACATAGTAGGAGTTCGCAAGGGGGCAAGAGCGCAAGGAAGAAGATGGAGCAGAGGTAGGTGAGGTAAAACAGTAAAAAAAATCTCCTTCCCCTTATAAAGAGCAAAGGCGTGAGGTCTGAAACGTTCGATGCAAAATCGAACCGACAGAAGATCACACGGTAGTGACACGTGTTACAAGGATTATGTAAAGGAAAAATCTAAAGAAGTTGTGGCCGCGGTAAAAATGGGAGGACAGCGCGTGATGCCTAGATTTTCGCACGGAGATGGGACATGCAGTCAAAAAACTCCGCTGAATACGCTATCACGCGGCATCATTACTACTGCATGGCCCCACGTTCGAAACGTCCTGTCAGGATGTGTCTTGTGAAAATCAACAACATAAAATACGTCAGTATTGACGTCACAATGGAGACATTGCAGCAATTGCGGCTCGCTATAATAGATATGACCCAAAGAAATTAAGATTGGAGTCGAAGCAAATTCCTCCAGGAGAAGATTTGAGACTACAATCGAATATACAATAATACGACTGTAGCCTCGGGGGCTACTCCTATCGGAAGCACTGGTCGTGCACCCGACAAAAAATTACAGAAGCACTGGTGCCATAAACCCAAGTTTTCGAGCCTATGTTCTGATACATATATCCAAACATAGCCTCGGGGCTACACCTATCAGGAGCACTGGTGCGCACCTGATAAATAAAGACAAATGAAAAATTCTTCAACGGATACTCCTATCAGGAGCAGTTACAGTAAACAAAAAGTTCTTCAGCCGCCAAAAATCAAAAAAATCCTCAGATCACACTCGACGCGACAAAAATCTGAATGTCATGTTCAAAAAACATGAAGGTAAGACCCTAGGATTCATTCTGTGTGGCCTGATAATCGTACAAGAATGCGCTCTACCAGTAAAATATCCATATCGATGATACAATGAAAAATCCCGATGGGCGCGTTGGGTACCCGATAAAATAGAAACTGGAATTCAGTATTCGATAAGACCTCAACGGCTCGAACTGAATTACGCTAGTAGTAAATTCCGAATTCGAGTCTAGGGACTTGAATTTGATGTAGGAAAACCTTGTTTTTGCCTAGGAGCAATTAACTGATTCTCGATCCATCGGAAGCATCAGACTCGTTGTACCAAACTCCCTACAAAAATAAAAATCAAGGAACGGAAATAAAAGGAAAGAAGGAAAAATAAACTTTGAGACTCAACCTGAAACTACCGTTCAGGTAGAGTCTCGAGGGCTACTGACATAGGTATGACTACTCGGATACTTATGATTTTCTACCCTATACTGGGCAAAAGGCTTATGACCCATGAAGATTTCAGATGATAACCCAAGGAAGCAACTGACAAAGACTTTGATTGTATTAGGAAAGAGTTTCTGAACTGATAATGTGTTGGTATTGTAGTCACGCGTATGTAAAACCTATCCGTATATAGCTTTGAGACCCGGCCTATTATATATAGGACAGGAGAAGCCCAGGCGAGGGTACCATAAAATCTCCCAGGCAACTTGTAATAGTGCGATTACTCAATATTTAGGTGACTTTGACTCTATTGTTTTCCTGATATCCGACGAAATCCTTAGCGTTCTCTTTTCCACGAAACCCTAAGTCCTTCACCATGGGCATTACCGAGGTTACCCCTCGTCGGGTAGGTAGCACCAATATTGTCACACCAAAGGACAAGAGACTGGTTTTGAGAGATCTTCAACTCTCGAAGGAAGGACTGTACCCATATGAGCTCTGTGATGGCACTGGCACGGCCTTGTATTCAGCTTCAGTACTGCTGCGAGAGATTGTAGCATGCTTACGCGCACTCCAGGCGATCAAGTTGGGACCAAAGAACACTACATATCCCCCATAGATCGCCGATCATCTGGGTTACCAGCCCAATCCACATCACTGAAGGCTGAAAGCACACCAGAGGGTGCTGGCCGAAGATGGAGCCCATGAGTAGCAGTGGAACAAACGTAGTGTGGGATGTGCTTGACGGCATACCAGTGAGTATCTTGTGGTGCATGCAAATACTGGCAAACATGGTTAACCGCATAGGAGATATCCGACCGAGTAATGGTGAGATACTAGAGGCCTCCAACAACACTCATGTACTTAGTCGCATCATTAGCAGAAAGCAGTGTACCATCAACAGCCGAAATAATCTTTGTAAAGGACATGGGCGTAGAAGCAGCCTTGCACTAGAGCATGCCAGCACGATGTAACAAATCCAGAGAATATTTGTGCTGAGAGAGAGAGAAAGACCATCATCAGGGTACGTAACCTCCATCCCAAGGAAGAAGTGTAGTTTACCCAAATCCTTGATAGCAAAGTCAGAACTTAGAGCCAGAATGAGACGATCTGTAGCTGCAATGGAAGAACTAACAAGGATGATGTCATCAACATAAATTAGAAGATACATAGTGACCTCTGGTTTTTTAAGAAAAAACAGTGAAGTGTCAGTTGTAGAGGGCACAAATCCATGAGTGCGAAGAGCAGAGCCAAGTCGAGTGTGCCATGCACGAGGAGCCTGTTTGAGGCCATACATCGTTTTCACCAAGCGATAGAGATGATGAGGACGATTAGGATCAACAAAACCAGAAGGTTGATGCATATGCACCTCTTCCTCCAGGACACCATGAAGGAAAGCAGTCTGAATATCTAGTTGACGAAGAGACCTTCCTCGAGTAATAGCAAGTGAAAGAAGCAGCCGAATAGTAGTGGGTTTGATCACAGGACTAAAGGTGTTCTCATAGTTAAGTTTGTAGCGCTGATTGAAGCCTTTACCAACCAGTCATGTCTTGTACCGCTCAATAGAACCATCACCGTGTTTCTTTACTTTAAAATCCACTTGGAGTCAATCATATTGACACCAGTATGGGGAGGAACTAGATGCTAGGTACTGTTGTGACGAAGATCTTGAAACTCAAGATCCAAAGCAGTGCGCTAGTGTGGAATACTCATAGCAGCCTGATAGTGACGAGGCTCCGTAGAGGGATCAGACTGCGCTTGGGCTAAGAAGGCAGCAATCCAAGCAATGGTGTCATCGGTGCGTTGCTTTGGTTGATGAATGCCGTTGGGACTACGTGTGTGAGGACGCAGTACATCGGGAGCAGGAGGCGGCTCCACATCTGACGAGTCGGTATCATCAGCGCGAGAGCCGGGCAACGGTGAGGAAGACTGGACGGGCGATGGCTGCCCGGATGGGGGCGAAGGCGGGCTGGCGGGCAACGATGGCCCATCAGAGGCAGGCCGCGGGGGTGACAACGGCCCAGGTGAGGCTGGCCGCTCAATCGAGACGAGCAGAGGTGGCATGTTGGCGGATACGCGGGGCATTGAGGAAGGCGAGGGTGGGCCTAGGTGGAGTTGACCATGCGGGACGCGGAAGGCAAGCACGTTGGGCCAGTGGTAAGAGATACAGGTGCATTGGAATACGGTGCCACTGCATGCTCCATGCAGCGATCGACGTCGTCATCGACATGAGCTGTTCCAGGCGCATCAAGCAGCTGTATACGGGCCCCATGACCAGTACTTGCACCGTGGTTAGGCAACAAAGCAGGCGAATATGCAACATCTTCAAATTGGCCAGGAGAAACAGTAGATGAATTAGTGGGTGGAGAGACTAAGGAAGAGCATGGCATATTCGAGAAAGGAAACAAGTTTTCATCAAATATTACGTCACGAGATATATAGACATGGTTAATACAGACATGGAGGCACTTGTATCCTTTGTGAAGAGCACTATAACCAAGGAAGACACATTTTTTAGAACGAAACTCAAGTTTATGATTGTTGTAAGGCCTTAGATGAGGTCAGCAAGCACATCCAAAGACTTTGAAGAAGGTATAATCAGGAAGTTCGTTGAACAGGCATTCAAGAGGTGTCTTCATGTTTAGTACTCTAGTGGGTATTATATTGATTAAGAAACATGTAGTGGAAAAAGCATCGCTCTAGAAACGAAACTGGACAACGATATGAGCAAGTAAAGTGAGGCCAGTCTCAATTATGTGATGGTGCTTGCGCTCAACAGCATCGTTCTGCTGATGTGTATGTGGACAAGAAACACGATACGAAAACCCAAGTTTGTTAAACAAGGTGTTAAGGTTGCGGTATTCACCCCCCTCCCCCAATCCGACTAAACATGAATGATTTTATACTTGAGAAGATGTTCAACCCGCAATTGAAATTGCAGGAAAACACTAAACACATCAGATTTACTCTTAAGGAGATAAAGCCACGTAAAACGACTATAAGCATCAATGAAATTGACATAATAATTTGGCCACTTATAGAGGTTTGGGCAGGGCCCCACACATCCGAAAATACAAGTTCTAGAGGATTATTAAGTACTCGAGATGATGACACAAAAGTTAGCCGATGATTCTTTCATTGTTGACAAGCATCACAAACTGCTAAAACTTTTATTGCTAGATGAGGTAGGAAGCGCATGGCATGTAGGACATGGCTCACTATAGGAGAAACGGGATGACGAAGGCAGGCATGCCAATGGTATGGTGATACACGAATATCACTGAAGACCTCTAGGGCTGACGGTGCCTCCAACGCATATAGTCTCTAATGAATCTGACCTCTAAGCAGAACCTCCCGTGTAACTCGGTCCTTAATAAGAAGATGAGATAGGTCAACTTCACAAACCACATCATTGTCATAGTTAAACTTATGAACAAAGAGTAAATTGCAAATGACTAGGGAACACGAAGGAAATTACGAAGGTGGACTTGACGCGAGGAATTAGGGAGGAGAGAGGCCTGGCCAACATGAGTGATGCGCATACCTGAACCATCAGCGGTGTGGACCTTGTCATGCCCACAGTAGGGCTCCTGCGAGTTGAGCTTGGCTATCTCATTTTCCATGTGATGCGTGGCACCCGTATCAAAGTACCATGAGGGGTCAACAGAATATGAGGGCATGTGATACTTTTGATCCAGATTCACGAATGTAGTATAATGGCTTTTTCCTAGAAGACTTGGGTTTAATCGAACCTTGGAAAGCAATTCGAAAAGGAAATAAAAAGAACATGTATACAAGACTTTGTTTCTTTGTTTTACCTTAGTTTACCGGACTAATTTAGTTTAATTTATAATGGGTTGAATGAATGGATGGAGATAGACCAAGGTTGAAGATCCACCTGCAGCTGCACATCATATGGGATGAAATGTAATAATAAGCATAGTCATGTGTAATGTTTGAACAGAGATAATCTCTTGTGGGTAACACATCCTAATATACTAGAGCCCCCATGATGCAATGGGCATAGCAATAGTCTTTTAATCCAACCGAGTGCACACCGAAGCAACGGGCTACAAACGATTATTAAGCGTAAAACACAGATCAAAGCTTTAAGCGGTGATGTTGTTGTGATCCTGAATGGATCGCTAAGCAAAGATCGTACTACCCTTTCTGTCACTAGGGTTCATATGAGACCGCTGCTAGCCAAGTATCTCACCTCAAACCTTTATCAATCTATGGGATCTTGGGTACCTACAAGTCCATAGATCGAGACAAGAGACAAAGAAACAAAAGATACAAATCTCAATTGCAAACAAAATACAATACTCCCATGGATTAGATGCACATAACTGTTGCGAGGTTTCTCCCCAACCCGTAGCCCGTGAGGACTACTCACTCATAACAAATAGATGGATATAGAAAACATCATACAAATACTTAGATTGAAATCAAATATTCTTACAATGGCCGCCAAATCACAAGGAGATCTAAAGTACAAAGCAATGGCTATGGCTAATAGAGGGGATGGATGATACAAGTGATGAACAATGGATGAACAATGGCGTGGATATCCTTTGGTGGTGTTGTGATGTAATCTGAGAATGGTGGCTCTCTGGCTGGTGGCTGGAGCCTCAAAATATATAGGCGTCTTCACGAAAGTCGTAGTGTTTGACGAGACGAGGCCAACGCCACCTGGTACGGGTAGCCGGTATGGACGGGCTCTTCCCATACCAGTTGTCATTAAGAGTGCTGATGCCTGGGAATGACTCCCCAATTACTTGGTAGTGTGAACTTTCTCAAAATCCTTCATTATGACTCCTTATTTCGCATTAAAAAGCGTGATTTCCTGCACAACACAATTCAAAGCAAGGTTTTGCATATCTTTGCAATTATTAGTCATTAGTAGCAAGGATTGAGAGTTTCTTGTCAATTGCTTGACCAAAAACAATGTTTAAACGCGGTGGAAGATGACTAATTTTGGAGCCATCAACTTCCCCAAAGCTCTAACCTTGATCACCCTCGAGCAAGAAAAACAAAAGAACTATAAGGAATTCAGCATTTAAACTTAAAACAACAAGAATGAGAAATCACTTACGGTTGGTAACCATATGAACTCAGCACTTCATTCATTTGCGAGGCTTATCAAAGTTAGAGAGATGATAAGATCAGTACTATACAAGCTTCGGTAAGTCAAGACAATCAAAGTAAAGTTTAATATAAGTATAAATAACTATAAGTGTAGCAATCAATCCAATTCTTCTAGTTAACTCTCAGCTTGCCAAGGAACACTAGGATGTTTAAATAGCATAATTAAGTAAGAGAGTTTCATGTCCAAAGTAGTATAACAATTAAGTGTCTTATTTACACCCACATCAATAAATCAAGTCTATCAAAAACACTTCTAATCCAATCATTATTTTTCAAGAAAAATTCGTAGAGTAGTAATGAGACCATGTCAAGGACTTGTTATGTGGATCCTCATAGATATTTTTTTATTTTTATTATTTCAAGGATCACTGGTTGTTTCTTTTACAAGTGCTTGCACAACCTTTGAGAATACCAATACTTTTGCCCATATATTGACACATATGCCACTCATGTCATCAACTCATAACCGAAATCCGGGGTTATACCATAGATCGTTCAAAAGCTAGCGGAGTTGTTGGCATCCCAAAGGTGTGCATTAGAGACATAAAACAAAATTGTCTCTTTTTTTGAGCTAGTATCGCGGTTTGATCCACAAGGTTAGCTTTGGTATGCATCACAATTACAATTAGACTTTATTTCAATCAAATAACTCCTTTCATGAGTGCCATCAAGACTATCAAAATATATATGGGGTTAAGTATCTTGAAGGGTATACTCTCAAGACAATCATTCATCGAACAAGTCATAAATTTCTTACTTTTTCTTATTATACTTGTTTGGCAATATTGTTTCCAAGGCAAGACTCGGTTAGATAAAGGAACTAGAGCAAGAGATTCAACAACTAATCATCATACTAATAAAAAGCTTTACTCTAACCATATTAAATTACTCCCACAACCAGGGCATCTTAGCAATCAACTAACTAAGATAAACAACTCAAACTTCAAAAGTGGGAGACATAGGACATACCTCTCATAAGTGACTTCATGATTCTCTTCCTTATAGGGATGTGTTCCTTCAAAACTCAAACACGGTTATTCTCATAATAATATTAAAGCAAAGAGGCAAAGTGCGAATCCACATTTATGAAAAAGGAAGAATGGATAAATCTTTTTGTATTTTTGTGGATAGGTATTAAAAAATAAAAAAGAATTTGCGACCAGGCAAGGGTTTTAAGAAAAGAAAAATAAACAAAAAACAAAAGCAAACTGAAAAGCAAAGGAAAAAAGCAAGTGTTGGAACGGGCCAACACGAATGTTTCAAGGCTCCCAAGGAGCTAGAGTACAACCTCATTATTACAGAAACAAATTTGTTAGGGGAACACATCCCTAAGCTCCAATCATGGAACTGAGTAGCGAGGCTTGCAGTAGCATCTCGAAGGTTGATGGAGAGGTTGTTCATGTTTTGAATATTTCCTTTGAGTGCATAGATGTCTTCATAGGTGGTGTAGTAGTTTGGTGGTTGCTCGTCTTGTTCGGGTCCTTCTTGTTCTACTTCTTCATCTTGTCCTCCTCCTCCTCCCATGGGTATTTCTTGTTGGGGTAGATTAGCCTCAACCTGCACGTCAAAACGCAAACGTCCATCCTTGATAGAGAATAGACAATTAGGCAAAGGAGCCGGGATCAAGTGATCCGCTCCAGGTATATCAAGGAAGTATCTACCATGAGTTTTAGAAACCATATCACACGCTCTTAGAGTGGGGAGACCGATACGGTGACTTCCTGTCAACGGCTGGATGTTACCTAGGTTGATGTGAAGTGCGCATGCAAGAACGGCCACAACTCCCCCTCTGTATATGGGTCCTCGAGATTAAAGGGCTTGATGCTTAAGGTAAAACACAAGAAGAGCACCCAAATTTGGCATTAAGTTACAATTAATAATAACAGCCTTTGCAAGGATCAACATGTCCTCCTCATTAATTCTAGTAAACTCACCACGTGCCTGAAAGGTGTTAACAATTACATAAAATAAATAGAAAATAGTAGGATGATCAATTTGGTTTCCCTTGGGTGTGTTTCCACGAGTTCTTATTAAATTAAAGTACTCCCAAGGTGTAGGATTTAAAGTAAAAGTAGTTGTGTGCACATCGGTGGTGTTGTTGGTAAATCCAAAACATTGAGCCCATTGGTCGAGTGTTAGTATGTACTCACGGTTCATAAGGCGGAATTTGATGCGATCAACTCTGGGCCTTTGTTCCTCGGTACAATAGTAAGGGTCCACTATATGCGTCAAGGTGCTGAAGAACTCAAGCATCAAGCGGCGATATGTGGCAACATCTTGAAAGACAAAGACATACAAACCAACATTGTTGCAAAGTAAATTGAAATCAACACGAATGCCAAGTTGGTTCAGGATATAGGGACACACCTACTTGGTGGACTTGATTTCTCGGATCTTGAGACGATTGAAGCGGTTCAGCTAAAACTCCTCGGTGAACTCGATACCAAGTGACTCGAGGGTCAACGTATCAACGGGTGGTGCGGAGGACTGATTCGTCCATTTTGCATCACTATTCTATATCATAATTTACTGTTATTCATTGATATATTTCATATTAAGAGATGATACTTATGTTATTTCACCTATTTTTGCATGGTTGATAACTTTTGGAGCATGGACCGCTATAGTCAGGATTCTGATGGAAAAGGTGCTGTTTGGAGGCGAAATTCGTGAAGATCAAAAAATCCGGAAAAATACATGGAAAATTCTATTTTTCCAGAAGACGAAAATTGCCAGAAGGGGAAGTGGAGATGGGCCACAAGGGGCCCACACCACCCCCTGGCGCGGGCCACCCTAGGCCGCGCCACCAGGTGGTGTGGCCACCCTGGCCTACTCCTGGCTCTCCCCTTTGGCGTATATTATCCCCACGAAACCCTAAGCCTCGGGGAGCGACCACAGAAAGATTCCGCCGCCTCTGCGGGGCAGAAAACACTGAGAGAGAAAGATCTCTCTAGTAGATAGAATTCTGTCGGGGGAATTCCTTCCTGGGGAGGGGAGATCGTCGCCATCAACACCACCATCAAGGTGGACTTCATCGGGATCATCATCATCATAATCACCACCATCATCTCCACCAGCACCATCATCACCACTTCATACCACTATAACAATTGGGTTCAATCTTGTATAGTTCTTAGGGGAAACTTTCCCGGTGTTGATTACTCCTTGTAGTTGATGCTATTGAGTGAACCATTGAATTATTGTCTATGTTCAGATTGTTACTTATCATTATATCATCTCTAATCTTGATCCATATGATGTCTTGTGAGTAGTTTGTTTAGTTCTTGAGGACATGGGAGAAGTCTGTTGTTAGTAGTGGAATTGTGTTGAGAAAGATTCAATGGTTTGTTAATTAAGTTGTGGTGTACTTCTTCTAGTGGTGTCATGTGAACGTCGACTACATGAAACTTCACCTATATGGGCCTAGGGGAATGCGTTGTGTATTTGGCTACTAATCGTAGGGGTTACTGGAGTGATAGAAACCTGAACCCCTGTTAGGAAACCTTTGCACAAGGGATGTCAGGGTCTTAGAGTTTAAAGCTGTGGTTAGGTTTCTACTTTAATTACTTTCTTGTACTTGCGGATGCTTGCAAGGGGTATAATCACAAGTATGTATTAGTCCTAGGAAGGTTGGTACATTAGCACAGGTTCACCCACACAACACTTAGCAAACTAAAGAAGACTAATCAACTATATGAAGCGAAAGCACTTGACGGTATTTCCGTGTGTCCTCGAGAACGTTTGGTCATCTTAAGTAATACAACTGGCTTGTCCTTTGCTAAAGAAAGGATTGGGCCACTTGCTGCATTTATTCTTATTGTCTTTGATTTACTCGTACTTTATTTATCTGCATTATCAAAAACCCCTAAAAATCCGTTTGCTAAATATTTACAGAGAATTCCTGCTCCAAGCCACTAGCCAACACCTTCTGCTCCTCGTTGGGTTCGACACTCTTACTTATCGAAAATAGTGCGATACACCCCCTATACTTGTGGGTCATCAAGACTATTTTCTAGCGCCGTTGCTGGGGAGTGAAGCGCTATTGGAGAGTGGAACTAGTAAAGGAAACCTCTACTGTGAGTATTGTTTACTTATGTCAGTTGCTTGATTTCAATATGGATAATTCACTGAATTTCTTATTTCGTAATGCTACTACCACTGCTAAGGTAGTAGATGAACCACCACTTGCTGAGAAATATAATTTTAAAATACCTACAAGAATTATTTATCATGTTATGGATAACTATTATGTTGGAGATGGAATTGTCCATCGCGGTGATCATTTGCTCTTTATACACGAATTATGCGGGTTGTTTAAGTGTGTAGGTATTACAACAGATCAAGTCAAGAAGAAGTTATTCTCATTATCACTGAAAGGAAGAGTTGATGAATGGTATAAGCTGCTGAAGAATGGCCAAGCTCTTGAATGGGAGGAAGTAGTACCTCTCTTTTATTCTAAATTTTATCCTCCTAGTGAGATTCATAAAGATTGGAATCAAATATACAACTTTTAGCCTCTTGATGGAGAGAGTACAACTCAGGCTTGGGGCATATTGAAGTTACTAATGCTCAAATGTCCTATTCATGAGCTCCCCAACAATGTTATTATCAATAACTTTTATGCAAGGCTCTCTCTTCATGATAAGGATTTATTGTATGCCTCTTGTGCTGGATCATTTACACGCATGGAAGAAGAAGCTAAATGGGATCTTCTAGACCATATTCAAGACAATGTTGAGGCATGGGAGAATGACAAAGGAAGAAAGTCATGTATAAATTATGATTATGAATGCATTGAATCTTTTATGGGAACTGATGACTTTCAGAATATTAGTAATGCTTATGGTCTTGATTCTCAAGTTATTGCAAATTGTTTTAAGGATTTTGCTTCCTATATTGAAATTCTGAAAAAGGGATGGAACAAGTATCATGCACCATATAAAGATATTGTTGATTATGTTCCTGTTAGAAGTACTGAATTTTGCACTATTGATCACATCTTACCTGAACCTTATATCGAGAAAATACCCTTCCCGGATAAGGTAAAGGAGCATCCTATGATAACTAGTGTAATCAATAAAAGTACAAATAGAACTGTAAAACCTGATGAACAAATAAACATTGAACTTGCTGTAGCAATTGTGAAAGACCTTATCACTAAAAGTGTAGAATATGGACACATTGTCTTCTGTGAGGATGCCTCACATCCTAATAGAACTAAAAAGGCTAGTGTCCCTGTGCTTTCTGTTAGAATTGGTGATCATTGCTATTATGGTTTATGTGATATCGGTGCAAGTTCAAGTGATATTCCTTACGAGCTTTACAAAGAAATTATGCATGAAATCAGTCCTTGCGAACTAGTAGAGATTGATGTGGTTATTCACCTTGCTAATAGAGAGACCATCTCACAAATTGGTATTGTAAGAGATGTGGAAGTTCTTTGTGGTAAGATTAAATATCCTGCTGATTTCCTAGTACTTGGTTCAGCTGCTAGTAAAACCTATCCCATCATTTTTGGTAGAACTTTCTTGAGTACATGTGGAGCCATTATAGACTGCAAAAGGGAGAAAAAATTAACTAAATTTGATGGGGAATCTTATGAGTTTAATTTTTCGAGCTTTACTAAAGAACCTTGTGAAATGAAACCCATAATGAGGATTTTAGAGTTGAACAACTTGCTTCTATTTCTCTTGCTCATAACAGTGCTTTGCAGCAATTTATGGAAGACCACGAAAGTGAAATCTTCATCGAAGAAAGAAATGAGATTGACGAGATTCTTCGTTGTCAACAAAGATGCTTAAGCATAACTTGCATGTGGAAGATTTGGGTACCACATTGCCACCTAAAACGGATCCGGTTTTCGATCTAAAACCTTTACCGATGATCTTAAATATGCTTACATTGATGATAATAAAATATATCCTGTTATTATTAGTTCTAAACTTTCAGGAAAGGAAGAGGAAAGATTATTGGAGGTATTGAAGAAACACCGAGGATCTATGGGCTGTACTATGGATGATTGAAAGGGGATTTCGCCTACTATATGTCAACATGCTATCAATATAGAATCAGATGCAAAGCTAGTGGTAGAACATCAATGTCGTTTAAATCCTAAGATGAAGGAAGTGGTAAGAAACGAGGTATTAAAACTCCTTGATGCTGGTATTATTTATCCTATTGTTGATAGTGAATGGGTTAGTCATGTTCATTGTGTCCCTAAAAAGGGGGAATTACCATTGTGCCTAATGATAATGATGAGCTTATTCCCCAAAGAATAGTAGTAGGGTATAGGATGTGCATTGATTTCAAAAAAGTTAACAAAGTTACTAAGAAAGATCATTACCCACTTCCTTTTATGATCAAATGTTAGAAAGGTTGTCTAAAAAGATCCATTTTTGTTTTCTTGATGGATACTCTAGGTTCTCTCAAATTGCTGTTAGACAACAAGATCAAGAAAAAACTAGTTTTACATGCCCTTATGGAACCTATGCTTATAGACGTATGCCTTTTGGTTTGTGTAATGCTCCTACTACTTTTCAAAGATGCATGTCTGCTATCTTTCATGTTTTTTGTGAGGAAATTGTGGAAGTATTCATGGATGATTTTTCTGTCTATGGGACTTCTTTTGATAATTGTCTACACAACCTTGATAAAGTTTTGCAGAGATGTGAAGAAACTAATCTTGTTCTTAATTGGGACAAATGCCACTTCATGGTCAATGAAGGGATTGTCCTTGGACGTAAGATTTACGAAAGAGGCATAGAAGTTGATAGAGCTAAAGTTGAGGCAATTGAGAAAATGCCCTATCCAAGAGACGTCAAAGGTATTCGTAGTATCCTTGGTCATGTTGGTTTCTATAGAAGGTTTATTAAAGATTTATCTAAGATATCAAAACCCCTGACTAATCTTCTTCAAAAGGATGTACCCTTTGTTTTTGATGGTGATTGTAAGGAAGCTTTTGAAACTCTAAAGAAGGCTTTAACTACTGCTCCTATTGTTCAACCACCTGATTGGAGCCTACCCTTTGAAATCATGTGTGACGCTAGTGATTTTGCTGTAGGTGCTGTCCTTGGGCAACGAATAGATAAAAAGTTAAATGTTACCCATTATGCCAGTAAGACTCTTGACACTGCTCAAAAGAATTATGCTACTACTGAAAAAGAATTCTTAGCTGTTGTCTTTGCTTGTGATAAGTTTAGACCTTATATTGTTGACTGAAAAGTTACCATTCATACTGATCATTCTGCTATTAAGCACCTTATGACGAAGAAACATGCTAAGCCTAGGCTTATTAGATGGGTGTTGCTCTTACAAGAGTTTGACCTACATATTCTAGATAGGAAAGGTGCTGAAAATCTTGTTGCTGATAATTTATCTCGATTGGAAAACATCTCTTTTGATCCGATGCCTGTTAATGATAGTTTCCTAAATGAATAGTTGGCTGCAGTAGGGGTAAGCTCGCAAAGGAGCCCTTGGTATGCTGATTATGCTAACTTTATTGTCTCCAAGTATTTGCCTTCAACTTAGCAAAGAAGGAAGTTCTTTTATGATTTGAGGCATTATTTTTGGGATGACCCACATTTATATAAAGAAGGAGTAGATGGTATTATGCAAAGATGTGTTCCATAATATGAACAAAAGGAGATATTGCGGAAATGTCATGGTAGTGCCTATGGAGGACATCATGCGGGAGATAGAACCGCATAGAAGGTGCTACAATCAGGTTTTTACTGGCCTACCATTTTTAAAGATGCAAGAAAATTTGTCTTATCTTGTGATGAGTGCCAACAAGTTGGTAACATTTCTAGACGCAATGAGATGCCTATGAATTACTCTCTAGTTATTGAACCATTTGATTCTTGGGGATTTGACTTTATGGGTCCTTTTCCCCCTTCAAAAGGTTATACCCATATTCTTGTTGTTGTTGACTATGTTACTAAGTGGGTGAAGCCATACCTACAAAAAGTGCTGATAGGGAAACCTCTTTAAAAATGCTTAAGGATATTATCTTTCCTAGGTTTGGAGTGCCTAGATATCTTATGACTGACGGAGGGTCTCATTTCATTCATGGTGGTTTTATAAAGACCCTTGCTAAATATGATGTTAATCATAGAATTGCTTCAGCTTATCATCCCCAAACTAGTGGGCAAGTAGAGCTTTCAAATAGAGAAATTAAGTCCATCTTGCAAAAGACTGTTAATAGATCTAGAAAAAATTGGGCTAAAAAGTTGAACGATGCTTTATGGGCTTATAGGACTGCCTATAAAAATCCTATGGGAATGTCTCCTTACAAAATGGTTTATGGGAAAGCTTGCCACCTGCCTTTAGAATTAGAACATAAAGCTTACTAGGCAGTGAAAGAACTTAATAGAGACTATAAGCTTGCTGGTGAGAAAAGATTATTTGACCTAAGTTCGTTGGATGAATGGAGGAGTGAAGCATATGGGAATGCTAGACTCTTTAAGGAAAAAGTTAAAAGATGGCATGGCAGGACTTAAAAGGGAGTTCCATGTTGGTGAGAAAGTTCTATTGTATAGGTCTCATCTCAGATATTTTGCAGGGAAACTACTTTCAAAATGGGATGGACCTTTTGTTATCGAATAAGTATATCGTTCAGGTGCAATAAAAAATTCTTCGTTAAAAGATAACACTACACAAGTGGTGAATGGTCAGCAACTCAAGCACTATATTGCTGGAGATTCTTACAATGAAGATATTGATGCTATTCAAGTGGTAACCTAAGAAATTTTTATTAAAGACCAAGTTCAGAGACCTATAGAGTCCATTTTCGAATAGGTAACAGTTCTGGTAAGAAAAGTTCCGCGAAAATTCTACCAAGTTATATTTTTGGAGTTTTTATCCAACAAGGAAAGCAACCAAGCGAAAGAGGGACGAAAATGGAGCCAGGGTGGCTCACACCACCCTGTGGCGTGGGCCCACCCCAGGTCGCGCCACCAGGTGGTGTGGCTGTCTCGGACTCCGTCTCCGACCTGTTTTCTCCCAGTACCTTCCTTTTGTTGTAAAACTTCATAATATATAATCCTCTGGATCCTCCGACGTTCATATATCGTGTCCTCATCGTATTTTCGTTTCGATCTGTTTCTGCCAGGAACTATTCTTAAAGTTTAGAAGCACAATGGTCTCTGCCAAGAGAAGGAGCCTATGGAGGAGGATCCCCAAGAGCCTGGGGAGGAGAAGGAGATCGAGAGTAAAGATGAGGAGGAGTCAAAGCATCCGAACACAGGCACTACCATTGCAAGCATTGGAGTGTTAGCAAACCCTACGTATATGTTTTGATACATTCATAGCGTATCTATAATTTTTGATGGTTTTATGCTAATAATATGCTTTTGATACTCCTTTTTATATAAAGTTTATGATTTATTTGAAATAACCTACTAATAGTTGCAAAAGTGCATAATTTTCTTGTTTTACACTTTAATGTGTAGGAATTACCAAGAATACAAGTGGAAACCTTGTTGGAGTCAAATTGGGATTTTCCAGAAATCTGTCTTAGAACTCTTTTTGAAGATGGTCACGTTTCGAGTTGAATACATCGTCAAATGGAAAACTCTTCAACTACAAAGTTGTCAGAAATTTCGCGAAAAACGTTGTGGACATACAATTTAGCTGATTCCGAGTCCGGATGGGCCCGATAGGCCTGATTTACTGCAGTCCAAGATGGGGTGACGGGAATCCGAGAAGCTATATAAAGGGAGGAAACCTAATTCGTGGGATAGACCCCCACCCACAAATTTGCAGCCATCAAAGCCACGTTTTTGCCTCCCCCATTGATCCCATCTCCATGGGGAAGGGCTCCCAAGAAGCCATGAAGCAAGGGCGCTAAGGGGCGGTGCTCCCCTGTGATACCGGCGACGGGGAAGGAGTCTGTCGGCACCGCCATCGCCTCTTCACCATCTTCACCGCTATCTCCATCGATCTCCACCGCCATCTCCATCGTCGTTGCTGACTCCCATGATGAGGAGGGAGTAGTTCTTCCTCGAGGCTAAGGGTTCTACCAGTAGCTATGTGTTCATCTCTCTCTCTATGCATGATCTTATTGTGATCATGAGCTTTGTAATCAAGTAGATCTACCTTGCTACTCAAGTGCTTTAATAGATCTCTGCTCTCCCCATGTGTGTGAAAGTGACAGCGTGCACACCATGGTGGAACTTAGGCTAGAGATTACAAATACTTGTTATGAGTTATATTTGGAGTTGGATGTTTCTATGATATTGTGGTATTTATTGGAACCATCTAGAGCTCAAGGTGACAGTGTGGGGTTATCTAGATGGGGAAAGCGAACTTTGAGGAGTGTTGTTATAGCCCTACCGTGGATTAGAGTGTCCAACCGGAGAGTAGTTCAGAGTAGTGTCATAAAGAGAAGATATTTATATGAGAGTGTTCACTAGTCAAAGTATGATCCCTAGGCCTTGTTTCTAAGCATTGAAACACCGTTTGCAACTAGATATGTTACATGTTTGCTTGCTTCCATCTTTATTTCAGTTTGCCTTTAGTCTCTTCCACGCCATCAAGCTATTTTCTGGCACCGTTGTCTTTTATCCATACCACTTGTATTTCACCATCTCTTCACCAAACTAGTGCACCTATACACCTGACAAGTGTATTGGGTGTGTTGGGGACACAAGAGACTTCTTGTATCTTGATTGCAGGGTTGCTTGAGAGGGATACCTTTGACCACTTCCTCCCTGAGTTCGATAAACCTTGGGTAATCCACTTAAGGGAAATTTGCTGCTATTCTACAAACCTTTGCACTTGGAGGCCCAACAACTGTCTACAAGAATAGAAGTGCATAGACATCAAGCTATTTTCTGGCGCCGTTGCCGGGGAGGTAAGGTAAAAGGTACTCACATCCTCCGATGTGAGTGCTCGAAGTTATTTCCTTTAGATTCTACAATTTTATCTTTTTGTTTCTTGTTTTCACTAGTTAGGCTTAATGGAAAAAAAATAGAGAGCTTTATAGTATTTATCTTGAGTTAGGACATGAAGTGTTTGAAGAGAAAATTAAAAAGCCTATGGAACTTTATTTGCATGCTATGTTGAATTTGCTCCCACTAAAATTAATAAGAATGACTATGTTTATGTGGAGAGTATTGAATATTTTATGCATGTGGCTCATGATAAGAATGTTTTATGTGATAGTTATATTTTTAATTTTATTCATAATGCTACTGAAAGTTATTATGAGAGAGGGAAACATGGTTTTATGCATCTCAATAATATTAAGTTTCCCCTCTTTATGTTGAAAGTCTTGAAGTTGCACTTGTTTTGCTTTACTATGCTTGTTGCTTTGTGCTTTAATGACTTGTTTCTTTACAAGACTCCTATGCATAGAAAGTGGGTTAGACTTAAATGTGCTTTGAATTTGCTTCTTGATGCTCTCTTTTACTTCAATTCATATTTCTTATGTGAGCATCTTCTCAAACTATCATGCCTAACTTAAAGGCGTTAAAGAAAAGTACTTTTTGGGAGATAACCCAAAAGTTTTAGTTGAGTCTTGGAAGTTATTACTTCAGTAATAACCTCTCCTTATCCTTTTTATTTGCTTTTTGTTCCAAGAGTAACCTCTAATGAGAGAGAAGTAATGCTTGGGAAAGTTGTTGTCCCGAAACAGATTTTTTTGCTTAACTGTAAAAATTCGTGAGAAATCTCTGTATGTCGGATTGAGCTGTAATTGTTTGTGCTTCTGCCCCAGGTTGTTAGCCAACTTTCGTTAGTTCAACACTTTTCGATTTGAGCAACAGAAGGTCTTCAAAAAAATTGGTTTTTACCTGCTAGTCTGTTTTGACAGATTTCTGCCATTATTTGCATATGCCTCTTAATCTCTTTCTCTTTGAGTTCTCTTTGATCATTTGAACTTTTTTTAAGTGAAGTGCTACAGTAGCTTGTGTTTTACTGGAAGTTTTATTGGTGTTGAAACTGAATCCAAAGACTTATTATCTTGAGTACACTAATGTTGCTAATAAAGATTGTGTGAAGTTTTGTATGAAGGAAATTTTTTAGGTGTATGGAGAGAATGATGTAATGAGATGAAGAATGGACTAAAGATCAAGCTTGGGGATGCCACGCGTGTCACCCCAGGAAATATCCAAGAAGTACAAGAGTCAAAGCTTGGGGATGCCCAAGGCATCCCCTTCTTCATCAATAAAAATCTCAGGTTTCTTCCAAACACTTCATTTTTATTGTTTCATGCACAGTTGTGTTGTTCTTGGAGCGTCTTCATTTTTGTTTTTGGTTTTCGTTTGCTTGGTTTGCTTAGTTTGCTTGAATAAATTGGTTGGACCCCCTCATTCATGCATTGGTTTTCAAATAGTTTGGTTTGGATTGGAAAGAGTTGGAAAAGTTCATGCTTAAGTGGTAAAGAGAGCTTCTTTTTGACTGTGGCCTATGCTTTGTCATGCCATGCTTGATATTGTTTTGGCTTTATGCTTAGTTATGTTTGCTATAGCATGACATGTTATAAACAATTGAGATTGCTTAATTTGCCTTTGAAGAATCTTGCGTTGTTTTAGCATATAAAAGCATAATATTGTGGTATTCTCCTTTGATGCTTTATTTTGGGTTGACTTGGCGCATCCTCACACAATGTTATGACTATCCCAAGTCACCAAAGCCTTTATGATCCTTTAGTTTTCGACTTTTAATATCACTTTATGCTTTAATTAATGATGTTTTGTCGCTTTGCATGATTATGGCCATTATTGCTCTCTTAGTTGGTCGCTCCCAGTCTTTTGCTAGCCTCCATAACCGAGTACGAGTTCCACTCATGCATCCAACTCCAAATAAAACCAAGTTATTCCAAAGAGCCTACATATTAGCACTTGCTATTCCAAGTATATTCTTGTTTTTATGTACCTTCTGAATTAAACTTGTTATGTGAAAATTAGTGATTAAAGCTCTCACGAACTTGATGGCATACTTTTATTTTCTTGCACTTAATAAACTTGAACCATTGTGTTATCTATGTTGTATATGGTTGCACTTATACGTTGGGGATTATCAGAACCATGCTGTCACATTGTACCCAATTGATATCATGCTCTTTTGTTTATGGATGTCATTGGTGTGAAATGAAAGGGGAGCTTGTAAGTCCATGGAGTTATGTATGTGTGTTAGAGAAACGCCTAGGCGGCTGGTCTAATCCATGCCTAATCATGGTGTAAACCTGAAGCGTAACCATAATAAGCAATATATGAAGTATTCTTCTTATATAAAGAGATTGAGAAAAAAGAAAGAAAAAAAAGATGAGAAAAGAGGAAAGAGAGAAAAAGCACCATTTTCCCATGGTAAATAAGAAGATGTTGAGATGCTTATTGTCTGCTTGCCTTGTCATTTTTATATGGGGATTCTTCCATATCATTGGGCAAGGGGTACCCCGTTGGCGGTTCTCTATGATACACATGTACTTACTATGACAAGAACTTACCGGTAACTAAACTTGAGTAGCATGAGGAGAGACCCTCGTATTCAAGGGACATGAAATTGTCAACTTATACTTTGTCAAGCATATACTCCATAGTTTGTTCACTTTAACATTAATCACTTCAAGATGCTTATGATAGGGGCAATGAGAGCTGAAAGCTAATAAGTACCATAATTTTTGGAAGCTCTTTAAGTGACTTGAATCCCTGCTTCTGAAGGCCTTTCTTTTACTTTTATGTTGAGTCCCCATCTTCTATCTTTATGCACCTATTGAGAGAGCATAGTGGCCATTTTTAGTTTAATGTGCATTGTACCAAAACTTGTTGATTGATTCATAACTTTGATATTGCTTGTTCTTAAACCATTTGTATCTAGTCACCCTTATGAACTTTGAAGGTGTCCTATGCATTTATGTTTTGCTACACTATGAGGGACAAGCTGAATACCACTCTTATAATGTTTTATATTTTCTATATGTGAAACAAACAAACATCTTTCAATGCATTGTTATTCATGATCTTTTGTTTGTACCTTTTCATGTTACAACATAGTTGCTATGTCTTATTGTTAGAACTCTATCTTTCATGTTCATGTTTAGAGTACCTTGATCCCAGCTATCAATGTTTTTACAATAATGATGATCAAGATTGTGTTGGATGCGTGTCACCTCAAAAATTATATTCTTTTTATCATTTACCTACTTGAGGACGAGTAGGAACTAAAGTTGGGGATGTTGATACGTCCATAACGTATCTATAATTTTTGATGGTTCTATACTAATAATATGCTTTTGATACTCCTTTTTATATAAAGTTTATGATTAATTTGGACTAACCTTATAATAGTTGCAAAAGTGCACAATGTTCTCGTTTTACACTTTAATGTGTAGGAATTACGAAGAATACAAGTGGAAACCTTGTTGGAGTCAAATTGGAATTTTTCAGAAATCTGTCTCAGAAATCTTTTTGAAGATGGTCACATTTCGGGTTGAATACCGCGTCAAACGGAAAACTCTTCAACTACAAAGTTATTGGAAATTTCACAACAAACATTCTAGACATAAAATTTAGCTGATTCCGTGTCCGGATGGGCCCAATTTACTGCAGCCCAAGATGGGGTGATGGGAATCCGAGAAGCTTTTTTCTGGAAAAGAGTATATATTAATATCACATGGATACCAATTACACCCGGCCTCTACAACAACGCATGCCCTATGGGCCTTACGGATGCA
Organism: Avena eriantha; assembly: GCA_910589775.1. NCBI lineage: Eukaryota > Viridiplantae > Streptophyta > Magnoliopsida > Poales > Poaceae > Avena > Avena eriantha. The sequence continues at coordinate 286,756,658 of OU342744.1, read as the reverse complement.
CACATCCCAGAAAAAAGAAAGAAGAATTACAAAAAAGAAATGTCCCGCTACAGAGAACTAATCCTCAAAGCAATGACACTGACACCATCTGAACAACACCGGTAGTCCTCCACTCCAATAACAACGGCTTCAAGAAGGAAACAATGCCCAAGCGCAGTTGTTTCCCGATTAAAGATCATAGGTTTTCACCCTGGAGAAAGTCCTCGCTCACAAAACAATGCCTTCAACAAGGTCATTGCCAGGCACAACCAGTTAAGGCCAGACCTTGGATTTTCACCCTGCAAGGTAAGACTGGGAACTCCCCCTGTGTTGTCTTCCCGCACCAACAGTCACTGCAACGAGTCCCAGATCACGCAGCCAGTTCTCCGTCGCCACAAGAACTAAGATCATCATCGCTATCCTCATATTTCCGCTTTCCTGACATTCTTCCATTCTTCGCATCTGACTTCACCATGGCTCAAAGAATGGCACTTGGTGGGAACAAACAATAGAGCTTCGCAACGCTCCCGCTGAAACCAAACGGCCAGAAAAACAAGGTGTGGACGACCGAATACCTTCTGATCTAGCAATCTCCAGGCATGAAACACCCATGGGAGTTCGCCAGTGGAACCTTCCGGAACCCGCCTCTCCAGACCAGATCAACGAGGGCAGACATCAAGCAGATCTTCGTCTTCATGCAAAAGAAACCAAAGGACCACCACCTTTATTAGATCCGACATAGCGATCCCTACACCGCCGGCCGGTTCCCGGAGAATGGATCGAGCAGGCAATTAGGGATAAAGAGCCGATCTAGGTCTTGCAATGGAATCCCATTGCCGACACCTCCTCCACCAGATTGCCACCCGCCCCATGCTGGTAGAGGCCACCGCCTCCAGATTCAAGCTCGCACGTAGCCACCACCGGCCGGAGCCGCAAAGACATCGATGGCGAGGGGGGCCCGTCCAGCACCGGCGTTCTCCTCCCTACTGCCGCACTAGGGCCGAGAGGCTAGATCCCCGCCGCCCCCATCATCGGCGCCGTGCACTTAGGCCGGCAGCCCTTCGGGGGCGACGAGGAGGGAGAAGGATAGAGGGGGGCGAGGTGGCGGCGGGCATAGGGTTTGGCCCCCTCGGTCGCCAGGAGGGGGCGACGTGAGGGGGACGCGAGGGGGACACCTTAAAGACTGAAAGACTAAAATTAAGTGAGGAATCCGAGAAGCTATATATAAAGGGAGGAAACCTAATTCGTGGGAGAGACCTCCACCCACGAATTTGCATCCACCAAAGCCACGTTTTTGCCTCCCCCATGGATCCCATCTCCATGGGGAAGGGCTCCCAAAAAGCCATGAAGGAAGGGCGCTAAGGGGCGGTGCTCCCGTGTGATACCGGCGACGGGGAAGGAGTCCGCTGGCACCACCGCCGCCTCTTCACCATCTTCACCACCATCTCCATCGATCTCCACCGCCATCTCCATCGTTGTTGCTGACTCCCATGATGAGGAGGGAGTAGTTCTTCCTCGAGCCTAAGGGTTTTACCAGTAGCTATGTGTTCATCTCTCTCTCTCTCTATGCATGATCTTATTGTGACCATGAGCTTTGTAATCAAGTAGATCTACCTTGCTACTCAAGTGCTTTAATAGATCTCTGCTCTCCCCATGTGTGTGAAAGTGATAGCGTGCACACCATGGTGGCACTTAGGCTAGAGATTACAAATACTTGTTGTGAGTTATATTTGGAGTTAGATGTTTCTATGAAATTGTGGTGTTTGTTGGAACCATCTATATCTCAAGGTGATAGTGTGGGGTTATCTAGATGGGGAAAGCGAACTTTGAGGAGTGTTGTTATAGCCCTATCGTGGATTAGAGTGTCCAACCGGAGAATAGTTCAGAGTAGTATCATAAAGAGAAGATATTTACATGAGAGTGTTCACTAGTGAAAGTATGATCCCTAGGCCTTGTTTCTAAGCATTGAAACACCGTTTGCAACTAGATATGTTACATGTTTGCTTGCTTCCATCTTTATTTCAGTTTGCCTTTAGTCTCTTCCATGCCATCAAGCTATTTTCTGGCACCGTTGTCTTTTATCCATACCACTTGTATTTCACTATCTCTTCGCCGAACTAGTGCACCTATACACCTGACAAGTGTATTGGGTGTGTTGGGGACACAAGAAACTTCTTGTATCTTGATTGCAGGGTTGCTTGAGAGGGATACCTTTGACCACTTCCTCCCTGAGTTCGATAAACCTTGGGTAATCCACCTAAGGGAAAGTTGCTACTGTTCTACAAACCTCTGCACTTGGAGGCCCAACAACTGTCTACAAGAATAGAAGTGCGTAGACATCATGCATGCGCTTTGTAAGTTGTGAATTAGCAGAACCATGCTATCATGGGTAACTCTTTCAACATTGCGCTGGTACTTTGTACCTAGTTGATATCATGCTCTTTTGTCTATGGATGTCGTCGGTGTGAAATGAAAGGGGAGTTTGTAAGTCCATGGAGTTATGTATGTGTGTTAGAGAAACGCTTGGGCTGCCGGTCTAATCCATGCCTAATCATGGTGGAAACCTGCAGTGTAACCATAATGAGCTGTCTATGAAGCATTCTTCTTATAAAAAAAGAGATAGAGATTGAGAAAAGGAGAAAAAGAAAAAAGATGAGAAAAGAGGAAAGAGAGAAAAAAGTACATTTTCCCATGGTAAATAAGAAGATTGATGAGATGCTCGTTGTCTGCTTGCCTTGTAATTTTGATATGGGGATTCTTCCATATTATCAGGCAAGGGGTACCCCGTTGGTGGTTCTCTATGATACACATATACTTACTATGACAAGAACTTACCGGTAACTAAACTTGAGTAGCATGAGGAGCGGCCCTCGTATTCAAGGGACATGAGATTTTCAACTTACAACTTGTTAAGCATGTCCTCATATTTGATCACTTTAACCTTAATCACCTAAAGATGCCTATGATAGGGGCAATGAGAGCTGAAAACTAATAAGTATCATAATTTTTGTAAGCTCTTTATGAAACTTGAAATCCCTGCTTCCCTCTGTGAAGGGCCTTTCTTTTACCTTTTTGTTGAGTCAGTAAACCTATTCCCTTCTATCTCAGCAAGTATTTTGAGTTGATGTGTTTCATTCATTCATATGATGATTTATTCAATCATGTTCCTTATGTTCCTTGTTTTGCACATTTGCTCTTATCTTAGTGAATACTACTTTGAAAGCTATCATTGAAAACCCTTTATGTTTGAACTCCTGCAAATTGTCAACTATTCTTTGACCAAGAGCTAAGTTTGTCATTACCAACTATGATTTACTTTATGTATCTTTACTAGTGTTTCCTTTACTTATTGCAAGTTAAGTTATGTAATAGTGGGTTGTCTTCTATATCATAATTTACTGTTATTCATTGATATATTTCATATTAAGAGATGATACTTATGTTATTTCACCTGTTTTTGCATGGTTGATGACTTTTGGAGCATGGACCGCTGCACTCAGGATTCTGATGGAAAAGGTGCTGTTTGGAGGCAAAATTCGCGAAGATCAAAAAATCCGGGAAAATACATGGAAAATTCTATTTTTCCAGAAGACGAAGATTGCCAGAAGGGGGAGTGGAGATGGGCCACAGGGGGCCCACACCACCCCCTAGGGCAGGCCACCAGGTGGTGTGGCCACCCTGGCCCACTCCTGGCTCTCCCCTTTGGCGTATATGATCCCCACGAAACCCTAAGCCTCGGGGAGCGACCACGGAAAGATTCCGCCGGCTCTGCGAGACAGAAAACACCGAGAGAGAAAGATCTCTCTAGCAGACAGAATTCTGCCGGGGGAATTCCTTCCCAGAGAGGGGAGATCGTCGCCATCAACACCACCATCAAGATGGACTTCATCAAGATCATCATCATCATCATCATCACCACCATCATCTCCACCAGCACCATCATCACCACTTCATACCGTTGTAACAATTGGGTTGAATCTTGCATAGTTCTTAGGGGAAACTTTCCCAGTGTTGATTACTCCTTATAGTTGATGCTATTGAGTGAACCATTGAATTATTGTCTATGTTCAGATTGTTACTTATCATTATATCATCTCTGATATTGATCCATATGATGCATTGTGAGTAGTTTGTTTAGTTCTTGAGGACATGGGAGAAGTCTGTTGTTAGTAGTGGAATTGTGTTGAGAAAGATTCAATGGTTTGTTAATTAAGTTGTGGTGTACTTCTTCTAGTGGTGTCATGTGAACGTCGACTACATGAAACTTCACCTATATGGGCCTAGGGGAATGCGTTGTGTATTTGGCTACTAATCGTAGGGGTTACTGGAGTGATAGAAACCTGAACCCCTGTTAGGAAACCTTTGCACAAGGGATGTCAGGGTCTTAGAGTTTAAAGCTGTGGTTAGGTTTCTACTTTAATTACTTTCTTGTACTTGCGGATGCTTGCAAGGGGTATAATCACAAGTATGTATTAGTCCTAGGAAGGTTGGTACATTAGCACAGGTTCACCCACACAACACTTAGCAAACTAAAGAAGATTAATCAACTATATGAACCGAAAGCACTTGACGATATTCCCGTGTGTCCTCGAGAATGTTTGGTCATCTTAAGTAATACAACCGGCTTGTCCTTTGCTAAAGAAAGGATTGGGACACTTGCTGCATTTATTCTTATTGTATTTTATTTACTCGTACTTTATTTATCTGCATTATCAAAAAACCCTAAAAATCCGTTTGCTAAGTATTTATAGATAATTCCTGCTCCAAGCAACTAGCCAACACCTTCTGCTCCTCGTTGGGTTCGACACTCTTACTTATCGAAAATACTGCGATACACCTCCTATACTTGTGGGTCATCAAGGACTCTGCAACCATCTCACGTGTACGGCTCCTTGTGTTCATCTAAAAATAATAAGATAAAGTAAATAAAAATTGCTAATAATTTTTTTAATCCAATAGAAACATATCATATGTGATTATCTACACTAATTATAAAAAAACTCATCTAAAACAATACTAAGCATGCTCAATATTAAGATTGAATCAAGAACAAGGCCTAAGTCTAGATTAACAATGATAAAAGATTGAGTGGAGATTTTGTACAAATAAGGTGAGGATCGGAGGAGAATCATACGTTAGATCGATTGATGCGAGGAATCGAAGAAAGATTGAGTAAATTTGAAGATCCACTAGAAGTGGTTTGGAGTTTGGAGGAAGAAGAAAGAGAGATTTGTTTTTTGGGATTTTTAGGTTACCTCCTCGGGCTGGTTATGATGGCCGCGTACGTGGTACGGGTGGGCAGTACGGCCGGAGCCCACCCGTAATGGGTGACATACCTTGGGGGCGACGACTCCCTTCTAGCGTTTCACTCGGTATGGGCGTGCGGTACTGACATGGGTATGATTACTCGGACGCTCATTATTCACCATCCTACGCTGGGTAAAAGGCCTACGGCCCATAAGGATTCCAAATAAACATCCCAAGGAGGCAACCGACAGAGACTTTTTTGTATTAGGAAAGAAACTATGAACCAACATTATGTTGGTGTTGTAATATCGCGTGTATGAAACCTATCCGCATATATCTTTGAGACCAGGCCTATTATATATAGGGCGAGAGAAGCCCAAGCGAGGGTACCGAAATCTAGAGGACAACTTATAATAAAGTGTTTTCCCCAATATTTAGGCGACGTTGTCTTTATTGTTTTCCTGACATCCGACGAAATCCCCAGCATTCTCTTTTCCGTGAAACCCCAAGTCCATCACCATGGGCATTGTCGAGGTTGCCCCTCGTCAATTGGCGTCGTCTGTGGGAAACTTGAACGCTGAAAACATGGATTTGACAGAACGCTGTCCACCAAGCATCAACTCGACAAAAGCAAATCCACACCCGCCCACTCTCATATTAGTACCCCTCGATTTCAATAGTGGATCCGATCTAATCATCGGAAGCCTCCAGTTCCAAGCAGACAACATGCATGAATCACACCCTTCGGCCCTGATCGCATCAGAACCGTCGGTGGAAACGGCCATGCCCATAACAGTACCAACATCCCCCGCTAGATCCTCCATAGACATCATAGCTTAGATCGAAACAGGAAAATACGGTCACCAATCAATCTCACCACAAGGAGCAAACCCAACAAACTCAGAACCCGACGAAAGCAGCGAAAATGTCGACTTCGAAGAGAGGATGGCGAAAATTTATCCAGAACTATGATCTCGGAGTACCACAAGCACACCCGTAGAAGCAAAAGACAAGGCCGCCAAATCACATGCAACACGCCACCAAGCGTACATGATCAATGGAGATACTTCAACACCACGCGACGAAAATGGTAATCCTATCATAAACCCTGATGATATTTTGTCAGATGACCATGCAGCAGAACACAACAATAGAGGAGAACACGAAAACGAAGGATAAATAACAGATAATCACATAGTTCAAGGAGGAGATGGAGAACCACGCATAGAAGAAAGGACAGGACTTCGGCTACCAGCATCGGCATGGCAAAAAGCAAGAGAGGCAATTTTGGGAGCAGTCCCGATGACAGCAGATGCTTCACATGAGGATCTACTGGCGTACCAATATCTCCTCCACCATGAGAAGAGAGACCTACTACGTATGCAAAGGCAGCTCGATGAAAGAAAAAGGCTAGACGATGAATCGAGTTTACGACGGGCCCAGCTAAGCTCTACACGAGGATCAAGGAGCGTGACAGGAGCAGCCCCACCAAGAAGGGCGACATCTCGATTACAGAATATCCCCGAAGCAGAAAGAAGTGGAATCATCCGAGACCTTGACCTATCATTCATGTCAATCGATCAAGCAGGAAACATCAAAGCAAAAAACAGCTCAGGCAGCCATTGTGGCATCACAAACATACCTAATCACCACCCAACCCGCACCCGACGATTCGCGTGCGACCCTTCACCGCTCAGCCTTGATGAACCTCGGCATGGTAGGAGCCTCACTCGCGGAAGCAGAACAAGGACTCACACAAAGGTCCCCACACCGTCACAATATTCCTCGACAAGTAGGACACACCCAGCGATCTCGATCACCACACCAGGCGCACAACGTAGGGTCCGAGCCACGAAGCAACACAAGGAACGACATCACCCAGCATAGGAGCAGTGGACCCAGAGACGAAACCCGCACCCGATGACATCAAGATGGAGATGACGAAGACGACCATGAATTATGCGGCGCCAGTTTCTTCACACAGAGGATTCGCAAAGCCTCAGTACCAAAAGACTTTAAACTTCCACATGATCGACACAAATACGATGGGCTCCAGGAACCCGAGGCCTGGTTAGCGGATTATCTAGCCACCATTATGTTGGAAATATGCCCTAGAGACAAATAGTAAGAAGGACTATTAACATATTTCATAAAGTTTATGATTAAGTTTTATATCATGCTATAACTATATTGAGTGGAAAGATCAATACACGTGTGTATATAAACAACTAGGGGTTCCTAGTGAAACTATAGTCGCTGGTTCATTGGTCAACAGATGATCAAGTTTCCTAATCATGTGGCATTTATGCCAGTTGGAAATGGATTCAACTCATTCTGAGAATGAGATGATGAACCAATACCCAACCCAATAATCGTGACCCGATCATGTCACGAAGTTCAAGTTACGATGATTAGAAATGGATCCTCGTGGACTATTCCTTAGACCGTGAGGCTATATCAATCACTGTCTCCCGAGAGTGCTTAGATAACATCAAGAGCCACTTGGTAATACAGTGGTTATAAAGGTGTGTTCAGGTACTCGGAGGAAACCGTAGAGGCAATATATGTCAAGCGCGGGATTTGTTCGTCCACGTGACGGAAAGATACTCAAGGGCCCACTCGAAGAAGTTATATCCAATAGCTGTGCATCGTGTGATTTGATCACAGGGATATCGCTTGACGGAACGAGTCAAGTAGCATTGTTCAGTAACGAGATTGAACACTACATGGTGATGTCATTGATCAGATCTTGGGAAATGCAAGTATCAAGAGACAAAGGGAATAAGACACGACCCTCCAGGTTCAAACGATGAAAGATATTCGTGGAACGCACAGGGGTCACATGGCCATCCAGGTCCCTCTGTCGATCATTGGTCCGGGAGTGTCCCGACCGTGTCTGGAGTGTTCCTGAACTATAGGGTATCACGCTTAAGGGTTTTATGATGCTTAGAGAGTGTTTATAGGATCGGAAGAATCGTCGAAGAATAGTAGAGAGAAAACCGGAAGGGTTTCGGTAAGTCCAGAGGATGTCCGGAGTGGAGGTGGAAGGTGTTCCATAGCCACGGAGATTGAATAATATATGAATGAATGTTAAATATTGATTTAATCATTTATTCATAATTATTTAATAAAAGAGAAAATCAATTTAAAGGTCAAAAGGCTTAATGGGCTAATTCTGGAGGGAAGAGGGCCCATTAGGGAAAGGTAAGAGGGAGAAGGGCCAGAAGGGGTGCCCGGTGCCCTAGTGAGCCAGCCCCACCTACGCGGGGCCCGTGGGGGTGGCCGGCGGTGCCACCCCTCCCCCTCTCCTCTCCTTTAGTCCCACCCCGGGACTTTGAGGGAGGTAGTACCTCCCCTCCCCCTATATATAGTGGGGGTATTTGGCCAGATAAATACACACAATATTCAATAAAAGGTTTCCTCACTTTTGGGGAGACCTCCAATTGATATTCTCTCTCTCTCTCTCTCTCTCTCTCTCTCTCTCTCGTGACCGTGGTCCCAAGTTCGGACTGCGCGAACGAGAGACATCTTCACCGCGTAGCGCCGTCACACTGCGGGATTCAGATCTAGGAGCTCTACTTCTGCAACTACTGCTAGATCGGGGAAGCGGGATTCATCGTCAGGCACCGAACGTGTGTAACTCCCCGCGAGGTGTCACACTTTAGGCACTCAAGTCGTTGAGCCACAGGAGCGCAAGGACTTCATCACAACCTTGAGGTCGGCTTCGGCTCGTCTACATCAACCACGCTCTCTTGAGCATTGACAATGCTTTTTGGTCTTCAAGGGTAAGTTCGCGAAAAGCCCCTCCCGTTACTGTATTACTAATAGATAGGTCCTGGCAACATCAGGGGTTTCAGGGGCGTAGGGTAAAAATTTATTGTTTTCATACGCGAAACCCCTACAGTGGTATCAGAGCTAGATCTATGCGTAGTAATGCTAGTACAGGTAGAACACATGAGATGTAGCGTGTGGGCGTTGATCTTTTATGAAGGAAATATGCCCTGAAAGGCAATAATAAAGTTGTTATTATATATTCCTTATATATGATAGATGTTTATTTTACATGCTAGAATTGTATTGATCGGAAACATCAATACATGTGTGTTTAATAAACAAAAAGGGTTCCTAGTTATGCCTCTCTTATAGAATAGCTTGTTGATTAACAAGATGATCAAGGTTTCCTGATCATGGACATTGGATGTTGTTAATAACAAGGTCACACCATTGATGGAATGATGTGATGAACATTCATCCTATGTATAGCATTACGATAAAGTCATTATGTTTATATTGCTATAACATCATACGAAGTAATCTTTATCCTTAGACCATGAGATCATGTTAATTGCTAACACCGGAAGAGTATCTTGATAACATCAAACGTCACACCGTAACAGGGTGACTATAAAGATGGGTTCAGTACTACGAAGGTGTTATGTTGAGGCTCATGGATCAAGAGTGGAATTTGTCAATCTAGATGACGGATAGATATACTCTAGGCCCTCTTGGTGATATCACATTAAGATAGCTTGCAAGCAAGTGATGTGATCACTAGAATGTTATATCATGGGAACGATAAAAGAGTGCATGTCGGTAACGAGATCAAACTAGGTATGGAGATACCGATGATTGAATCTCGGACATGTAATATATCGAGAGACAAAGGGATTTAGTTACAAGCGTTAAAGGTTCTCATGATCACAGAAGTCATCGTTGAATGTGTAGGAGTCAGTACGGATCGCCAGGGCCCGCTGCTGATTATTGATCGGAGAAGGGTCTCGATCATGTCTGCATTATTCGCGAACCATAGGGTGGCATACTTAAGAGTTACCGGACACCATTTTGGAGCACATATGTTTCAGACGAAAGAATTGCAAAGCGCAGGAATTGTTTCCATAGAAACCGGAAATTGTTTCGGGTGAAATTGCAGAAAGTGGTTCTTCATGTGATATTGAAATATTGCAAGGGTCTATATGTGATTGTTTGTTAATTAAAGTAATTAACAAAATTCTGAATAAATTTAACAAAAAGAATTTTATTAAATGAGAGAGCATTAAATTTGGAGAAATTTAATGCATTTAAAGTGGAGACTTTAAAAGGGAATGTGAAGAGGCATTTTAATGTGGAGGGGTTACCACCACATGAATGGGGGAGGTGAGGGGTCACCCCCCATGTGCCGGCCATGGAGAGAGGGGGCACCCCCTCCTCCTATAAAAGGCCACCCATTCCCTCCTTCATCCTTACACCTTCTTGTGAAGGATCTCTCTCCCCCTCTAGAATTATTCCCCCATGGTCTCGGATTAGCGAGATACATGTTCCCGGTGGCATTTCGTCTGGAAGGAGTTGTTGCTTCTGCTGGATCGTTGGAGCGAGGAGGTGGAGGTTGTCCGATGTCTTGAACGTGTGTGCGAGTGCGGATGCGCTGCTGAGTTGCGGCGCTCGGACTTCCTCACGATCTTGAGATCGGCAAGTGTACGACTACATCAACCACGAGTTCCTACTCGTTAACAAAACTCGTTGTCTTCGAGGGTAAGTTCTCGATGGATGTATGTCCACCCGTTTCTTTGTACCTAGTAGATAGATCTTGGCGTGTAGTTCACACCGTAGGAATTTTTTTGTTTTCTATGCTGCGGACCCAACAGTGGTATCAGAGCCTAATCTATGCATAGGTGCTTTGCACGGGTAGTACACATATGTTTATATGTGGGCGATGATGATCATGTTATTGCATCTTCTATGTATTTTGGATATTGGTGGCATAGTGGGATGAAGCGGCCCGGACCAACCTTACATGTCATCGTACATGAGACCGGTTCCACGACTGACATGCAACTTGTTTTGCATAAGTGGCTGGCGGGTGTCTGTCTCTCCTACTATAGTCAATATCTGATTTACAACGAGTTGCTAATAACTTAGTTATCCTTGTTGTGGTTCATGTTCGTAGGTGAGAACGGTTCTATCTCTGAAAGCCCTAAGCCACGTAAAACTTGCAATTGATAAATTAGAGGCGTCTAGTTTAGATCGTTGCTGGGCTAGTGTATTGATATGGTATTGTTGTAAGTAGATGTATGATAGATACTCTTACAACACACTCAACGTGTAAGTTCCATAGACCTTGGCCTTACACACAAAGGAATGATAGAGATCATACCACGATGCAAGTGATAGAGATCAAATGCATGGACCATATCATCTAACTTTACACATTAGATGTTAGCATCTTATACTGCTAGTTTGGCGCTTTTGGTAGCATTATAAGATGATCCCTCATTTAGATATCAAGATAAAAATGTGTTCTTCCTTAAGTATGCACCGTTCTGTGGATCGTGTTTCGAGACATCACGTGATGATCGGGTGTACTCGAATCTACGCTTTCATAGGAACGGGTGTAAGACAGTTTTACACACGCGAATACTAAGGTTCTTACTTGGCGAGCCTAGCATGTACAGACATGGCCTCGGAACACGGACCGAAAGGTTAAGCATGAGTCATATAGTTGATATGATGCCCATATAGATGCTCGCCTTTGAAGCTACATCAACTCACGTGATGATCGGACTTGGTGTAGTGGATTTGGTTCATGTAATCACCAAAAAGACACGAGGGATGTCGTTTTTGAGTGGGAGTTCATTAGTAATTTGGATTAGTTGAACTCAATCTATCATAAACTTAGTCTAAATAAACTTTACAAATTTTGTTGTAGATGGCACCACCTGCTTTTAATTTCAATGTGTTTATGGAGAAAGAGAAACTTGCTGCGAATGGTAGCAACTTCACCAACTGGGCTATGAATTTGAGGATTCTCCTCACTGCTGCACAAAAGCAATATGTGCTAGATGCACCTCTAGGCCCCCACCAGCTCCTGATGCCCCTGGCGAGGAAAAGAATGTCTATGTGAGTCGTCAGGAGGACCACAACTTAGTTCATTGCGGCATACTGTATGGACTAGAGCTAGAACTTCGAAAGCGTTTCGAAAATGGCAATGCCTTTGATACCATGGGAGAATTGAAAATGATTTTCGATACCCATGCTGCCGTAGAGAGTTATAATGCTACAGAAAAGTTCTTTAGCTGCATGATGGAGGAAAACAACTCCGTTAGTGAGCACGTACTCAAAATGTCTGGGTACGCCGATAAGCTTGTGTCCTTGGGAATAACGATTCCCATTGACTTAGGCATACATCGTGTTCTCCAATCTCTGCCACCTAGGTACAAGAGCTTCGTGATGAACTATAATATGCAGGGCATGAAGAAGTCTCTTCCCGAGCTTCTGTCAATGCTTAAGACTGCTGAAGTGGAGATTAGGAAAGAACATCAAGTGTTGATGATCAATAGGACCACTGGTTTCAAGAAAGACAAGAAAGGCAAGCACAAGGGAAAGAAGGGTGGCAAGTCTGTTGCCACGCCTGAAAAGAAACCCCGAGCTGGCCCTAAGTCTGACACCGAGTGCTACTATTGTAAGGGGACTGACCATTGGAAGCTCAACTGCCCCAAGTATTTGGTGGACAAGAAGTCCGGCAAGGCAAACAAAGGTATATGTGATATACATGTTATTGATGTGTACTTGACTAGTACTCGCAGTAGCACCTGGGTATTTGATACGGGATCGGTTGCTAATATATGTAACTCGGTTCAGGGGCTACGGAACAAGCGACAACTAGTAAGGGATGAGGTCAGAATGCGGGTCGGCAATGGATCAAAAGTTGATGTGATCGCTGTCGGGACGCTACTTCTCCATTTGCCATCGGGATTAGTTATAAACCTAAATAATTGTTATTTAGTGCCTGCACTAAGCATGAACATTATATCTGGATCGTGTTTGATGCAAAGTGGTCATTCCTTTAAATCTGAAAACAATGGTTGTTCGATTTATAAGAATGATATCTTTTATGGTCATGCACCTATGTTGAATGGTTTATTTCTATTGGATCTCGATAGTAATATTACACACATTCATAATGTTAATGCTAAAAAGATTAAACTTTATGATGATATGTCTACATATATGTGTCACTGCCGTCTAGGTCATATTGGTGTTAAACGCATGAAGAAACTCCATTCTGATGGCCTTTTGGAATCACTTGATTTTGAATCATTTGATACATGTGAGCCATGCCTTATGGGCAAGATGACTAGAACGCCGTTTTCCGGTTCAATGGAACGGGCAATAGATCTATTGGAAATCATACATACTGATGTGTGTGGACCAATGAATGTGTCGGCGCGAGGTGGATATCGCTATTTTGTTACTTTCACGGATGATTTGAGTAGATATGGGTATATCTATTTGATGAAACACAAGTCTGAAACTTTTGAAAAGTTCAAGGAATTTCAGAATGAAGTGGAAAATCATCGTAATAGAAAGATCAAATTTCTACGGTCTGACTGTGGAGGAGAGTATCTAAGTTACGAGTTTAGCACACACATGAAAGAGTGTGGAATAGTTTCACAACTCACGCCTGCCGGAACACCACAACGTAATGGTGTGTCGGAACATCGTAATCATACCTTATTGGATATGGTTCTATCTATGATGTCTCTGACTGACTTGCCACTGTCATTTTGGGGTTATGCACTGGAAATAGCTGCATTCACTTTAAATCGGGCACCATCTAAATCCGTTGAAACGACACCGTATGAATTATGGTTTGGAAACAAACCTAAGCTGTCATTTCTTAAAGTTTGGGGATGCGATGTTTATGTGAAGAAACTTCAACCGGATAAACTCGAACCCAAAGCGGAAAAATGCGTCTTCATAGGATACCCTAAGGAAACAATTGGGTATACCTTCTATCACAGATCCGAGGGCAAGGTTTTTGTTGCCAAGAATGGATCCTTTCTTGAGAAGGAGTTTCTCGCGAAAGGTGTGAGTAGTCGGAAGGTAGAACTCGAAGAGGTTATTGAACCTTCTCTTCATGGAATGGCGAGTGGCGCAGCACCGGAAGTTGTTTCGGAGTTGACTTCACCTGATGAAGAGAGAGCTAATGATAATGTCATGAAACTCCGAAAGAGGACACTACCGAACCTCGTAGGTCAAGCAGGACACGTGCAGCTCCTGAACTATACGACAATCCTGTTGTGAATTTCATGGTTGATGAAATGGATGACCCTGCGACGTATGAAGAAGCGATGATGAGCCCGGATTCCAACAAATGGCTAGAAGCTATAAAATCCGAGATGGAATCCATGTACGAGAACCAAGTTTGGAACTTGGTGGACTTACCTCACGACCGAAAGGCCGTTGAGAATAAGTGGATTTTCAAAAGAAAAACTGATGCTGATGGTAATGTGACCATCTATAAGGCTCGACTTGTCGCAAAGGGGTTTCGACAAATTCAAGGAGTTGACTACGATGAGACATTCTCTCCCGTAGCGATGCTTAAATCGGTTAGGATTATGTTAGCAATTGCTGCATATTTTGATTATGAAATATGGCAGATGGATGTCAAAACTGCGTTCCTCAGTGGTAATATTGAAGAAGAGTTGTATATGATACAACCTAAGGGTTTTGTCGATCCTAAGCATGCTAATAAGGTATGCAAACTTCAGCGATCCATCTATGGACTGAAGCAAGCATCCTGGAGTTGGAATCTCCGCTTTGATGAGGTGATCAAAGAGTTTGGATTTGTCCAAACTTATGGAGAGGCTTGTATTTACAAGAAAGTGAGTGGGAGCAATGTGGCATTTCTGATATTATATGTGGATGACATATTATTGATTGGAAATGATATAGATCTTTTAAACAGTGTTAAAACTTATCTAAACAACAATTTTCGATGAAAGACCTTGGTGAAGCATCATATATATTAGGCATTAAAATCTATAGAGATAGATCAAGGCGCCTAATTGGGCTATCGCAGAGTACATACCTTGATAAGATATTAAAGAAGTTTAATATGGACGAAAGTAAGAAGGGGTTCTTACCTATATTGCAAGGCAAGACATTGAGTAAGACTCAAAGTCCGGCTACGGTGGAAGAAAGAGAGATGATGGATAAAATCCCCTATGCCTCGGCCATAGGCTCTATTATGTATGCCATGCTATGTACAAGACCGGATGTGGCACATGCTATTAGTTTGACTAGTAGGTACCAATCTGATCCAAGTTCGGAACACTGGATAGCGGTAAAGAACATCCTCAAGTACTTGAGAAGAACTAAGGATATGTTTCTTATATATGGAGGTGAAGAAGAGCTAGTCGCTAAGTGTTATGTCGATGCTAGCTTTGACACCGATCCGGATGACTCTAAGTCTCAATCCGGATACGTATTTCTCTTGAACGGAGCAGCAGTTAGTTGGAGGAGTTCCAAACAACCTGTGGTGGCTGGATCAACGACGGAGGCGGAATATGTTGCTGCTTCAGAAGCGGCGCAGGAGGAGGTTTGGATGAAAGAGTTCATTATGGAACTAGGTGTGGTTCCTAGTGCGTTGGACCCAATGGTGATCTATTGTGACAATAATGGAGCCATAGCCAACGCAAAGGAACCGAGGTCTCACAAGAATTCCAAGCATATTAAGCGCCGGTTTCACTCCATCCGCGAGCATGTCAAGGATGGAGATATAAAGATTTGTAAAGTACACACAGACCTAAATGTAGCAGATCCGTTGACTAAAGTTCTCCCTAGGGAAAAACATGATCAACACCAGAACTCCATGGGTGTTAGATTTATCACTATGTGAATTAGATTATTGTCTCTAGTGCAAGTGGGAGACTGAAGGAAATATGCCCTGAGAGGCAATAATAAAGTTGTTATTATATATTCCTTATATATGATAGATGTTTATTTTACATGCTAGAATTGTATTGATCGGAAACATCAATACATGTGTGTTTAATAAACAAAAAGGGTTCCTAGTTATGCCTCTCTTATAGACTAGCTTGTTGATTAACAAGATGATCAAGGTTTCCTGATCATGGACATTGGATGTTGTTAATAACAAGGTCACACCATTGGTGGAATGATGTGATGAACATTCATCCTAAGTATAGCATTACGATAAAGTCATTATGTTTATATTGCTATAACATCATACAAAGTAATCTTTATCCTTAGACCATGAGATCATGTTAATTGCTAACACTGTAAGAGTATCTTGATAACATCAAACGTCACACCGTAACAGGGTGACTATAAAGATGGGTTCAGTACTACGAAGGTGTTATGTTGAGGCTCATGGATCAAGAGTGGAATTTGTCAATCCAGATGACGGATAGATATACTCTGGGCCCTCTCGGTGATATCACATTAAGATAGCTTGCAAGCAAGTGATGTGATCACTAGAATGTTATATCACGGGAACGAGAAAAGAGTGCATGTCGGTAACGAGATCAAACTAGGTATGGAGATACCGATGATCGAATCTCGGACATGTAATATATCGAGAGACAAAGGGATTTAGTTACAAGCGTTAAAGGTTCTCATGATCACAGAAGTCATCGTTGAATGTGTAGGAGTCAGTACGGATCTCCAGGTCCCGTTGCTGATTATTGATCGAAGAAGGGTCTCGATCATGTCTACATTATTCATGAACCGTAGGGTGGCACACTTAAGAGTTACCGGACACCATTTTGGAGCACATATGTTTCAGACGAAAGAATTGCAAAGCGCAGGAATTATTTCAATAGAAACCGGAAATTGTTTCGGGTGAAATTGCAAAAAGTGGTTCTGCATGTGATATTGAAATATTGCAAGGGTCTATATGTGATTGTTTGTTAATTAAAGTAATTAACAAAATTCTGAATAAATTTAACAAAAAGAGTTTTATTAAATGAGAGAGCATTAAATTTGGAGAAATTTAATGCATTTAAAGTGGAGACTTTAAAAGGGAATGTGAAGAGGCATTTTAATGTGGAGGGGTTACCACCACATGAATGGGGGAGGTGAGGGGTGACCCCCCATGCGCCGGCCATGGAGAGAGGGGGCACCCCCCTCCTCCTATAAAAGGCCACCCACTCCCTCCTTCATCCTTACACCTCCTTGTGAAGGATCTCTCTCCCCCTCTAGAATTATTCCCCCATGGTCTCGGATTAGCGAGATACATGTTCCTGGTGGCATTTCGTCTGGAAGGAGTTGCTGCTTCTGCTGGATCACTGGAGTGAGGAGGTGGAGGTTGTCCGATGGCTTGAACGTGTGTGCGAGTGTGGATGCGCTACTGAGTTGCGGCGCTCGGACTTCCTCACGATCTTGAGATCGGCAAGTGTACGACTACATCAACCACGAGTTCCTACTCGTTAACAAAACTCGTTGTCTTCGAGGGTAAGTTCTCGTTGGATATATGTCCACCCGTTGTTTTGTACCTAGTAGACAAATCTTGGTGTGTAGTTCACACCGTAGGAATTTTTTTATTTTCTATGCTGCGGACCCAACATTTTAGTTGTTACCCTCCCACGTGTACTTGTGTATACCGCAGTAATGCTTGATGAAGCGGCCCCCAACTGACTTTACGCGTTCATTCGCGAGACTGGTCCACGCTTGACATACGGCTAGTACCGTATAAAGTGGCTTAGGGGGGTGTCTGTCTCTCTCGCATTAGTTGGTATGCCATTTGCAACGGAGGGCCCCGAAAGGGGTGTAGTAGAGACAACTACTTCATCAACATTGTGCTGAAAGTTCGTAGGTAAGAACGGTTCTTGTGCGAAAGCCCATTCAGCCACGTAAAACATGCAAAGATAAAGTAGAGGCGTCTAACTTTGTTTTGCAGGGGGCGTTGCTTTGTGATATGGTTGTGGCAAAGGTAAAGTGATTACCTTATGTTACGTAGTAGTAGATAGTCACGGAGGTGATGGACTACCACGCTGAAAAGACACCGGTACCTTGGTGTCTATGATGCCGAAACTCTAGCACCAGAATCCGGCGACGAAGGATGGAGATCATGACGTGAAGGATCATATCACATCGCATTTACATTCAATGTTATTGTTTGTATATCTTATTGTGTGCTAGTATTACATACTCGACGGTAGCCTAATAAGATGATCCCTATTAAAATTAACAATGATTGTATTCCCCCTTAGTGTGCACCACCAAGAAAGTTCTTCGGTATGAGGCGACCCACGGTGAGAGGGTGTAAGCCATGTTGCACAGTGAATACACTAAAGTTGAGTTGGCGAGCCTAGCACGTTACGGAGACGTGGCCTCGGAATGCGGATGGTCGAAAGATCAAGCACGAGTCACATGAATTATGTGACCGACGTTTAGCGTCCACCCTAGAACCCACATTGATGGCCGTGATGATTGGGGGAGATGTGGGGAAAAGGGGTCGTGTTATCACTAGGAACCCTTCGTGGGATAGGTGTTTCTGAGTGGAGTTATTATTAACTCATTTAATTATAAACTTAGTATAAATTCCTTTTTCAATTATAAATGTAGAAAAGGTTCTCCCCGATGCCACCTTTCCTGTTGACAATTGATTGGTTAGAAGGAGAGAAGCTCAGACTAGATGGATCAAACTTCTCTATGTGGGTTGCGCGTCTCCACGTTCTCCTTAGCGAGAATGACGTGGTCGACTACATACTTGACGAGATGGATTTAGATCAGCCCATTGACCTAGAGACCCCAGAGCAGCGGGAAGACCGCTATCACCATCGGGAGATGGCCTCCTTCATTTCAGTTACAATGCGTTTCGGAATGGTGGACGAGCTGTGGCTTGTCATTGGTAATGTCAACCCTCGTACGATAGTGCTACAACTTAGGACACATTTCGTGGAACAAGCATGCATATGGGAGCATGAGCTGATGGGAGACTTCCTCTCCATTAAGATGGAGGAGAACTCATCACTTGACAACCACTTGGAGCGCATGCATGATGCGTACATGAGGCCTTGATACTTCTTGGATAGCTGGATGACGGGCTCTTTTGCAAATGGCGTTGTGTTGTGCTCGCTGCCACCAAGATACCAAGCACAAGTCAGGACTTGCATTATGAGAGGCGACGCGGAATCAATGGAATTCCACAGGTTTGTATCACATCTCAGGAATGTGATGGTTGAACCCGTTATCGCTGAGGTCATCAATGACAAAGGTATATATTTGATATACAATTTTATAAATGTTATAATCTTGCAAACATATTTGCAGTGTTAAGTATATTTGATACTTGTTCTGTTTTACTGAAAATAGGTCCTTCTGCGTGAGAGGTGCTTGTTGGAGAGGAGGTGACGTTGCGTGCTGATGGCGAGCGTGATGATGATGGCCAACGACACTCTCCCTCAACATTTAGCACTTAGTTTATGTTTTAGGATGATTATTGTAATCAAAAGATTGTGAACCTCTTTAGTGTGTCTCACATTTTGTGAGACGGTTATTCATATCAGTTTGTAACAAACAGTTGTTCCACTTTTATGAATGATTTCTATTTGTGTTCATATCTTGTTTGACTATATGTGAATTATCCTTGTTGTTTGAAACTAATTGATAATGCATGAACATTTGTAAAATATTGAAATGCCTTGAAAAATACCCAACTTAATGATATATTCATTAATGAATGAAACCATTGTTTAAATTCCAAAGTTATGTTGATAATATGTGAAAGACATTCGATTTCTTATCACATATAAATCATGCCTAAGTTCGTCAAAATAACTTGAACACCGTGTATTACTTGAATACAAAGTGTTTAATGAATTGTTAAAAGTAAATACATATTCGATGTATTATGTTTTGACAAGTGGTAATTATCATTATATGATTGTTTAAAATGTGTAAAGAAGTTTACCGAAGGAAACATGAATACGAAACTATTTGATATGAGCAAAGTGTTTCATCAACAAAGGGTATAAATATAAAAGAGAATCTAATTACTACGATTTGATCAATCGTAATGAAATTCAACTTTATAAGAATGGCATAAAAGAATTTGTGAAATGCAATGCATTTGAAATGCAAAGCATCATAGTATGATATTCGATATCAAAGTGGGTGAATATATGGCGCCAAATAATTCGGTGTAGTGTATATGTAGAAACCATTAGTTAGAAATAGTTAGCACTTAATTAGAATATATAGTGAACCATTTGAATTGGTGAAGGCAGCTCCATATCTAGTATGGATCGTCATAAAAGTTTTGGGGTTATTCGATATAACCAAAACAATAGCGAATACGTCCTTGTAGAGTATCCATTGGAAACTTTGAATAAAAATTCCATAGCTGAAACCAAAAGAGAAGCAAAGATTGTATTGCTTGGATTTTGGTGCATTCTTGAGAAAGTTCACATTCAGTGATATTTCTCGATTATGGATCAAATGGAAGATAGTGAAAAACACGATGAGGATTCAAATCCCTGCATCAGAGTGTTGAGAAGCATGACGAAAAACGTTCATGAATGATTCTCTTCACAAAGGAAAGAATCAATGATAATGATCATTATGTTTTTCCCCACTAGTGTTTTAACTACATGAAGTAGGATTCAAAATGTAACCCTTGAGATTATTGTGAATCATTTGTGAAATCATTTGTCATGATTACCGGAATATGACATACTTACGAACTACTAAGGAAATGATGGTAAGCTAAGGATATGAGAAATCCCAAAGCAAATTTCCCTTGAGATTAGAAAGCAAGGTTGCTGAATCTCACAAGTAAAGGGGTTACTTGGAATGACAAAAGCACAGTTTTTCTAGTGTTGGACGAATTCAAATGAGTTCGATTCAAGTTTGCTGAATGTCTAGTGGATTTAAAACTGGTAAAGTACTAGTACCTCATAGGAAATCTCCAAGTTTGATATCTGATCAAAGGATTTTGAAGTTGTTCAAAATAGTGAGTGGATATGACATTTGCATGAAATTGAGTGGGAGCTATGAAAGTCTTCCTAAAACAATATGTGAATGACATATTTTTTGAGTGGGAGCAATATAAGTCTCAAAGTCAAATATGTAGGAACATAGTTTGAGTAAGAGTAGTGACTCATACCCAAATATGTTAGGAACATGTTTTGAGTGGGAGATTATAAGAGTGATTCTTAAGTTTGTTAAGAATAAAAGTGCAAGTACCAATAAATAATGATTTCTAAGGTGTAGAAGTTGATAATAAGAATATTATGATATTATATAGTATTCCTTAAAAGATTCTGAAAAGGGTTTCAGAATATAAGTTAATTAAGGAACTGGTCCTTAATAACTCAAGTTAGGAGTAGTATTAAGTTTAACATCAATGGTGAAAGAAAGAAAGGATGATCATCATCCACTATGTTGAGACATAGGTTCTATCTTAGAAAACCATCATGATAACTTAACATAATATATGATCCAATAAGGAACGTTTAAAAGTGATTAAGTTTGAATCACGGGACGTTGAGCTAAGTTTGTCCGTAGTGTCTAATAGAGAACTGTAGACATGTTTTTCCAAATCCATAAAGGATGACATATATTAAAGCATAAAAGGGTTATGTTATAAGGGAATATGATGGAAACTCCCGTAATACCGATTAGAGTCAAGTAGGAAGCGAGGTGAACAAAACATCGAAAGGTTCATAGGGTGCACTCGTGTTTCGATGATTACATTTATAATAATAGATAAGGGTACCATCTAAAGTGTTGTATAATGTTATGGCGGGGCTAGTTCGCTTTTAACGTAGAATGATATGTCCCAGGGCACAGTGCCCATGAGAAAGTCCTCGAGGTTGATCTAAAGTCACTGTAGGCTCCTGGAATAAGGCCTCATTCTGCTGCCATAGCGACGATGCATACACACAGATATTATCATGTGATGATAAAGTATTAATGTCAATCAAGGTGACATTAGTAAGTTGCAAAGGATTTGGGACTATAAAGTACAGGTCCAAGACTCAACCTCTTCCATGAGCAAGCATGTTCAGGGTACCGGATATATGGTGCCAACGATTAAGAACAAATGCAGCTAGTTTATTTGTACTCTAGTGCAAGTGGGATACTGTTGGAAATATGCCCTAGGGACAAATAGTAATAAGGACTATTATCATATTTCATAAAGTTTATGATTAATTTTTATATCATGATATAACTGTATTGAGCGGAAACATCAATGCACGTGTGATATATAAACAACCAGGGGTTCCCAGTGAAACTCTAGTCACTAGTTCATTGGTCAACAGATGATTAAGTTTCCTGATCATGTGGCATTTATGCCAGTTGGAAATGGACTCAACTCATTCTGAGAATGAGATGATGAACCATACCCAACCTAAACATCATGACTGATCATGTCACGAATTTCAAGTTACGATGATTAGAAATGGATCCTCGTAGACTATTCCTTAGACCGCGAGGCTATATCAATCACTATCTCCCGAGAGTGCTTATATAGCATCAAGCGCCACTTGGTAATACAGTGGTTATAAAGGTGTGTTCAGGTACTCGGAGGAAACCGTAGAGGCAATATATGTTAAGAGCAGGATTTGTCTGTCCACGTGATGGAAAGATACTCAAGGGCCCACTCGGAGAAGTTATATCCAATAGCTGTGCAACGTGTGATTTGATCACAGGGATACCGCTTGTCGGAACAAGTCAAGTAGCATTGTTAAATAACGAGATTGAACACTACATGGTGATGTCATTGATCAGATCTCGGGCAATGCAAGTATCGAGAGACAAAGGGAATAAGACACGACCATCCCGGTTCAAACGACGAAAGATCTTCGTGGAACGCACAGGGGTCACATGGCCATCGAGGTCCCTCTGTCGATCATTGGTCTGGGAGTGTCCCGACCATGTCTGGAGTGTTCCCGAACCATAGGGTATCACGCTTGAGGGTTTTATGATGCTTAGAGAGTGTTTATAGGATCGGAAGAATCGCCAAAGAATAGTAGAGAGAAAACCCGAAGGGTTTCGGTAAATCTAGAGGATGTCCGGAGTGGAGGTGGAAGGTGTTCCATAGCCACGGAGATTGAATAATATATGAATGAATGTTAAATATTTATTTAATCATTTATTCATAATTATTTAATAAAAGATAAAATCGATTTAAAGGTAAGAGGGAGAAGGGCTAGAGGGGGTGGCCGGCAACCTAGTGGGCCAGCCCCCCCGTGCAGGGCCCATGGGGGTGGCCGGCGGTGCCACCCCCTCTCCTGTCCTTTAGTCCCACCCCAGGACTTTGAGGGAGGTAGTACCTCCCCTCCCCTATATATAGTGGGGGTATTTGGCCAGATAAATACACACAATATTCAATAAAAGGTTTCCTCACTTTTGGGGAGACCTCCAATTGATACTCTCTCTCTCTCGTGACCGTGGTCCCAAGTTCGGACTACGTGAACGAGACACATCTTCACCGCGGAGCACCGTCGCACTACAGGATTCGGATCCAGGAGCTCTACTTCTGCAACTGTTGCTGAATCGGGGAAGCGGGAGTCATCGTCAAGCACCGGATGTGTGTAACTCCCCGCGAGGTGTCACACTTGAGGCGCTCAAGTCGTTGGAGCCATAGGAGCGCAAGGACTTCATCACGACCTTGAGGTTAGCTTCGGCTCGTCTACATCAACCATGCTCTCCTGAGCGTTGACAATGCTTTTCGGTCTTTAAGGGTAAGTTCACGAAAAGCCCATCCCGTTACTGTATTACTAATAGATAGGTCCTGGCAACATTAGGGTATTGGGGGCGTAGGGTAAAAATTTATTGTTTTCATACGCGGAACCCCTACGCGTTAAACTATAGGGTGGATGCACAACTACCGCGATGCAAAGTCTACAACTACACCTCACTAGGGCCGCAAGGTGATGGTTAAGGCAGTTACCCGCAGATTCAACTGGTAGTTGGAGCGATATGGAAGATAAGTTCATCCGACACTTTCATTCTACATTTAAGCGACCAACATCCTTGGAACAGTTGCGAGCGTGCAAACAAAAATCTAGAGAGTCAATAAGAGCGTTCAAACAAAGATGGAATATTATCAAAAACTCAGCTGAATCCATATCCGACGAAAGGGCCATTGACGCTTTCAACGACGGCCTCTGTCGCCAAGAATTCATAGAAGAGATGGGTCGAGTGAAACCAAAGACAGTATCGCAGTTGATGGAAATAGCAAACCACTGGGCTGATGGAGAAGACGCGCTGCATAATAAGCGTGCGCGGTCACCCAAAGAAGATATGGATAAACACGGCAATGACAGAAGACGAAGGAAAAATGATGGGAACACAGGACCCAGTTACATCGCAGCAGGTTTTTTGGGGAAGGCAACAATAGAAGCAACGACAATAATGGTGGATACCGATAGAACATGGACAACAAAGGAGGAAGCCAGTCCGCACAGCGATATCAGCCAAGTGCATGGGACCCACCTATGTCCGCAATACAAATGCTGGAAGGACCCTGTAATATGCAATTTTTTTGTCGACTCGACATGCAGGTGATAATCCAATCACCTGATGAAAGATTGTCGAACATTCCTGAAGATGCAGGAGTTATGCAACACAAAGGTAACCAAAGCAGCAAATCGAGGATACACATCCACGCCCGGTTCACCACCACCAGTTGCACCGTCACAAAACTCAAATGATCAAAACAACGAGTACCCCAGATCAAAAGGAACAATGTTTATGATTCAGAAAGGGCGTCCACCCAACAGAATTCAGAAGCTCTTCACAAGACAAATAAATATAGTGGAAACATCAACATCAGCCACACTCGAATATCTCCATTAGTCAGAGCCAGAAATCAAATTCAGCAGAGCAGATCACCCACTCCGGGTCCCGCGACCGGGTCATTCGGCTCTAATAGTCGAAGCACAAATTGGTGGGTTCTATATGAGCAAGGTTTTCATGGATGCAGGAAGAAGTATAAATCTGATCTACGCGAAAACATTGAGAACAATAGGCTATCCCCTGGATAATCTCGCTCTAGCGAAACATCTTTTCACGGAATAGTACTAGGTAAAGCTGAAATCCCTTTGGGCAAAGTTTTTCTTGACGTTGTTTTTGGTTCCAAAATAACTTTCAGGCGAGAAAAACTCGAATTCGAAGTCATGGATTGGCCATCACAATACCACGCAATCCTGGGACGACCAGCCTTTGCACGGTTCATGGCAGTGCCGCATTATGCATATTTAGTAATGAAAATGCCAGCACCAAAGGGAGTTATCACGGTATAAGGAAGCTTCACCCGTGCAGACAGCTGTGATCGGGAGTTCAACAAAATATCTGAATCTTTCGGGATGGCAATGGAATTTGAGCAACTCAAAAGTTCAGCAAACGCACAACCTCTCAAAGTAACACGTGTCAATCCCGATCAGGCTTTTGACATAGCAAAAGACACAAAAGAAGTACAAATCCACCCTGCTGACCCGACGAAAATGACATGCGTGGCTTCTAACCTTGATCCCGCATAGGAAAGCATGCTCATCGAGTTCCTCCATGAGCACTAGAAGATTTTCGCATGGCTACCTTCTGACATGTCAGGAATCCCCAGGGAACTCGCTGAGCACGCATTAAATCTTGACCCAAAGGCGAAGCCGGTAAAGCAACCACTTCGACGCTTCACATAACTAAAACGCAAGGCCATTGGAAAAGAGTCCCATCGCCTAACTGATGCCAATTTTATCAAAGAATTAACAAAATCAGAATGGCTTGCAAACCCAGTATGTGTTCCAAAGAAAAACACTATAGAACTTCGGAAGTGTATCGACTTCACTGCACTGAACAAACATTGCCCTAAAGATCACTTCCCATTGCCGCGAATTGACCATATCTTCGATGCAACCGCAGGATGCAAATGTCTTTATTTCTTGGATGCATATTCAGGATACCACCAGATCGGAATGAAGGAAGAAGATCAGGAGAAAATGACGTTTATCACGCCTTACGGCATATTTTGCTACACAACAATGCCTTTTTTCCTCAAGAATGCTGGAGCAACATATCAGAGGATGATGCAGAAGTGCCTGGGAATCCAAATAGGTACAAACATACAAGTGTATATTTATGATGTCATTGTTACCACAAGTCATGGATCTGCGCTGATCAAGGATCTCGAAGAAACATTCAGAAATCTTGACAGGTTCAGCATCAAACTAAACCCGAAGAAATGTTCCTTTGGAGTTCCGGTAGGACAACTCCTCGGGTATTTGGTATCAGCCAGAGGGATCAAGGATAATCCCGAAAAAATACAAGCAATCCTCACAATGAAAAAGCCAACAAATTTACATGGTGTACAACAATTGTCGGGACGAGTGGCGGCACAAAGTCATTTTATTGCAAGGTTAGGAGAAAAAGTGCTGCCATTCTACGCCCTCATGAGAAAATCAGAATTTTTTGAATGGATGGAAGAAGCCCAGCATGCCTTTTAAGATCTTAAAAGAACACTTTCGACGTCACCTGTCATCGTGTCACCAAAAGAGAAAGAACCTTTACTCCTCTATATTGCTGCCACACATCAGGTGGTCAGCACAGTCCTGGTCATAGAATGACCCAAAGAAGGGAAGACACACGGTGTGCAGAGGCCAGTATACATCCTGAGCGAGGTTTGTCACCATCTAAACAAAGGTACCCTCATTACCAGAAGCTAGCATACGGGGTATTTATGACAACACGGAAACTGCGCAACTATCTTTCGGAGCACCCGATCATAGTGGTCAATGAAGCGCCTTTGTCAAGCATCCTCAACAATCCAGAAGCAACCGGCCGAGTCTCTTTATGGGGCATCGAATTATCACCTAGGGATGTCACTTATGAGAAGCGCAAAGCAATTAAGTCACAAGTCCTGCCAGATTTATCACAGAGTGGACGGAGCTGCAATGTGCGGGTCCACCTGACCTTTCTAGTGCCTGGACAATGTATTTTGATGAATCAAAAAGAACGGAGGGAGCGGGAGCAGAAGTCATACTAATATAACCTCAAGGAAACAAAATGCGCTATGTTATTCGGATGAGCTTTACAAACACATCCAATAATGAAGCAGAATATGAGGCCATGTTGCACGACATGCGGATGGCCAAAGCATGTGGTGCAACTCGCCTAAATTTTTTTAGAGATTCCAATCTTGTAGCACAGCAAACAATGAACAAGTGTGATGCTGCTAACGAAAACATGATTGCTTATCGCGACTTATACAGCATCATGGATGCTCAATTTGATGGATGCGAAGTATCACATATAGGGAGAGAAAGCAACGAGGAAACTGACAATTTAGCAAACATCGGGTCATTATGTTTGCCAATTCCACCAGGAGTTTTTTGGGAAGAAATAATAGAACGATCAATCAAGGCAAAAAGAGTATCCGAGGTTGTAACACCAAAAACAGGGAAAAAGAAACATCCGCAAAAAGAATCGGGGGCTCCTTCAGAAACCAAAATTATAGAAAAAGTCATTGAAGAAGAAGAACGAGCAATCGGAGAGGTCATGTTGACCGAACCAACCTGGATGCAACCGTATATAGCATACATGACTAAAGGGGAACTGCCAGAGGATATGATAGAGGCCCGACGAGTCACTCGATGATCAAAGGCCTTTAGGATAATCAAAGGGGAACTATACAAAAGAAGTATTTCATGTGTGTTACAACGTTGCGTAACACCCGAAGAAGGAAAGATTATACTTAAAGATATACATGAAGGATTCTGTGGCCACCATGCTAGCAACCGAGCAATTGCTGCAAAAGCGTTTAGGGCAGGATTCTATTGGCTCACTTCAGTGCAAGATGCCAAAGACATCGTCAGAACATGTGAAGCATGCCAACGATTCGCAAGAAAACATGGAGCACCTGCAGTTGAGCTAAATCCCACACCTTTAGCTTGGCCTTTCGCTCAGTGGGGACTCAACATGGTGAGAAAATTCACAAATCATCGCAACGAGGACACGTCTTTCTGCTAGTAGCAGTCGACAAATTCACTAAATGGATTGAAGCAATGCCTGTCACCACCCAAGATGGAACTTCGGCTGTGAATTATATCAAATCCATAGTATAGAGGTTTGGCGTACCAAACAGCATCATCACGGATAATGGGACCAACTTCACTTCCAATGAGTTCAAGGAGTACTGCTAGGAGATGGGCATCAAAATAAGCTACGCTTTGGTAGCTCACCCACAAACAAATGGATAGGTCGAAAAAGCCAACGGGCTAGTTACTGCTGGACTCAAAAAAAGATTATTGGCACCACTTGATAGAGCAAAAGGGGCATGGGTGGATGAATTACCATCCGTGTTATGGAGTTTACGTACAACTCCAAATAATTCAACACAAGAGACGCCTTTATTTTTGGTCCACGATGCGGAAGTCGTGCTTCCAGTTGAAGTATCACACGAATCGCCAAGAGTAGCTGCATATAATAAAGAGGAATCACGATAAGCACTTGAAGATTATGTGGATGTGCTTGATGAAGCTCGAGATGAAGCCCTCCAAAGAGCAACTATGTACCCGCAAAACCTACGCAATTACCATAGCAGAAGATTGCGGCCTAGGTCTTTCGCAGTAGGGTACCTAGTTCTTCGCCTCAATAAAGATGGCCACAAGAAGCTAGAATCACCATGGGAAGGACCATACATCGTCACAGAAGTTATTTCTGGAGGAGCATATCGACTATAAGACAGGAAGACATGAGTAAATTACTCAAATCCATGGAACGTAGCACAACTACGACGCTTTTATGCATAAGATTATTTGCAAAATAATAAGAGCTACAGTTCGGCTTATTAAGCCAAGATGTCCAGGAGAAAAGGCTAAAATAGCCATCCGCTCAAAGAATAATGTATCGACGATTTTCGCCATGTATATAAAGAGAAGTTATTTGTATCTTAATCTTCTTTTTCAAAGATCAATGTTTTTACCAAGCTAACAACAATTATGAGCCTATGTCCAGATACAGGCATCCGAACATAGTCTCGGGGGCTACTCCCATCGGGAGCGCTAACTCGCACCCGATAGAAATTCCGTTGTATATAAAGTGCATTGACAAATTGCAAAAACCTTTTGAGTTTGACACTAGTGTATCCTCAAAAAGGTGTTCCTCCCATCGGGAGATAGCATAAAATAATAAAAATATCTAATATAATCAGAAATATTGGCGGCCCAGCAGGCCAGCCGCCAATAAAGCCAAAAACCTCGGATCACGCTCACACGTGAGAAAAAATATGAATGCCGTGTTCAGAAACATGAAGGTAAGACCCCAGGATTTGTCCTGTGTGGCCTGGTAATCGCACAAGAATGTGCTCTGCCAGAAAATTTTTGTATCAACGATACGATGCAAAATCCCGACGGACGTGTTGGGTACCCGATAAAAATAAAAAACTGGAATTCAGTATTCGGTAAGACCTTAGCGGCTCGAACTAAATTACACCAGTTATAAATTCCGGAATCAAGCCTGGGGAATTGAGTTTGATGTAGGACAACCTTGTTTTTGCCCAGGAGCAATTAACTGATTTCCGATCCGTCGAAAGCATCAGACTCGTTGTGCCAAAATCCCTACAAATAATAAAAATCAAAAGAGGAAAGAGGAAAGAAAACTTTGAGACTCAACCTGAATACTCCGGATTCAGGTGGAGTCTCGAGGGCTACTGGCATGGGTATAATTACTTGGATGCTCATTATTCACCACCCTACATTGGGTAAAAGGCATGTGGCCCATAAGGATTCCAGATAAATAGCCCAAGGAAGCAATCAACATAGACTTTTTGTATTAGGAAAGAAACTATGAACCGACATTATGTTGGTGTCGTAATAGAGCGTGTATGAAACCTATCCTCATACAGCTTTGAGACCCGGCCTATTATATATAGGGCGGGAGAAGCCCAATCGAGGGTACCAAAATCTAGAGGACAACTTGTAATAGAGTGTTTTCCCCAATATTCAGGCGACTTATTCTTCATTGTTTTCCTGACATCTGGCGCAATCCCTAGCATTCTCTTTTCCGCGAAACCCCAAGTCCATCAACATGGGCATTGCCGAGGTTGCCCCTCGTCAGGTACGATCATGCGTGCCCATACTGCTGGTCGTTATCCATGCGGTATCCTTGCTTGAAATCTAATGGTTTGCTCAAGGGTACAGTACGAGCGCGCGGTACGGGCGCATCTGACTGTACCAGTGGTCATTAAGAGCATTGTTTCCTACGGCAAAAAAATATAGTTTCTATCTTCCTGTGGTTCGAGGTGGTACGGGCGCACGGTACGATCCTTCCAGTTGTACTAGTGGTCGTTAAACGGCCTGTGAGCTGTAGAACTCAAAATTTTGATTAATAGCTAAGTGCGCCCTTGCACATCTTATCACAAGGAAAAATAACAGCAAACATACTTGATAAAAAATTCAGGAATACTTTTTAGGCCATGTGTTAGTAAAATAAAAGATTGAGGATTGCCTTATTTCTTCTCCTCTCACCAAAGGTCTCTTGAACATTCTTTATTAAAACAAAACAAAACAAAAACAAAAACTAACAAGACTAACACAAAAGCAAAACTTTATTTAACATGGGTTGGCTCGCTTGAAGCGCTTCTAGTTATGGTCAATTAGCTTGATCCCGATGGCGATTATTTAGGTTTAAGGAGTGCAATACCACTCCAAAATAGTTGGCTTTTAAAGTAATTACGCAATCATCATCATTAGGCTTGGCCTTCTTTTTCCTAGGGAAGTGGACTATAAAAGGGTCTCTAGATGGTAGCCCTATTCTCACATTCCCTTCATGTCAATGAATTAAAGCCTTAATAGTTCTTAGGAATGGCCTACCTAGAATTATATGTGCTATGGGATCTTCACGCATGTCTACAATAACAAGATGAATAAGAGCGGGACTACCTTTAATTTCAACAACTATATTTTCTTTTATCCCAATAGCTTGTTTATAAGTTGAATCTGCTAGATGGAGTCTCAATTCAGTAGTGACAAATGGTCCCAAGTTTAATTTGTCAAATAAGCTCTTGGAAATTGTTGAGACGTTCGCACCAAGATCACAAAGTGCGGATATCTCATTGACTCCTAACTCAAATTTAATAGTGGGCTCAAATATATTATCTAGCTTAGCAGGAAGCTTATCAGCTAGTCTTTTATACTCCATCTCTAACTCGCGAACTTTAGATGCTATTTGTTGTATAAATTGTTGGTACATAGCAGCATTACCTTGTTATATACCGGGGTTCTTCATGGTGATTATCTTTAGTAGATCTTCCATAGTATATTCTGGTGTCGGCGAGTTGCTATAATCCAGATCTTCAGGTTTCTCTTCATTGGTTACCACCCTCATCATCTTGAGGTCTTCTACCGGATTTGGCTCGGATTTTCCAGCAAACTTTGCTAGTATGAGAGTTTGGATCTCAGCTACTTTACCCAGCTGAGTCTCCACGGTCTTTGTCCTTTCCTATAGAGCCTGCATATCATTTCTAATTGCAACAACATGGTTAGATAATTTTCCTATACTACTTTCATGGTTTACCGTGATTTTAATAAGCATATTACTTTGCTTGGTTTGAGCTTGTATAAAGGTTCTAACAGTTTGCTCAAATGAGAGATTGCCATGATTTGCTCCATTATTATTATTATCATAATTGTTGTAAGGAGGTCCTGCAGGATTAGGATAATGTTTTTGAGCATTATAAGCATAATGATTTTTCCATGCAGGATTAAAAGGAGTGTGAGCTATAAAATTGACATCATTAATATCGACAGCGATAGCATTAACTTCGATATCGTCTTTACCTTTTACTATACTAAGCAGCTCGTCTACCTTAGATGTAAGTTCTTCATTATTTACCTTGGTGATTTAACTTACTCTATTCGAGGTTCTTTCCACATGCCATGGATATGATTATCTTGCATATCATCAAGTAATTTCTTTGCAACACTCACTTGTTTTCCCATTATTGTTCCTCATGTTGTAGTATCTAGCATAGACTTAGACATTGGGTTAAGGCCGTTATAAAAAAAATGTAATATAAGCCATTCTTCCATCCCATGACTAGGATAGTTCATTACGTCTTCTTTCGTCCTTTCCCATGCAAGCGCTAGCGGCTCACCATATTCTTGTGTAAAACTTGCAATATTGGATCTTAGCTGCATAGTTTTAACTAGGAGGAAAAATTTATGTCATAAACAAATTAGTACATTCCTCCCAAGATTTAATAGTTCCCTTTGGTAGAGATAGCAACCAATCCTTAGTCTTTCCTCTATGAGGGAAAGGAAACAAACTTAATTTAACAACATTTGGATCTACATCCTTAATACGCATCATGTCACAAATTTCAGTGAAAGTGTTTAAGTGCAAACCTGAATCTTCAGCAAATGAGCCCACAAATTGGTTTTGTTGAACCAAGCTTAAAACGTTAGGCTTTATTTAATATGTTTCCGCACCAACAGTGGACTGAGTGATAGGTGCACAAATAAAATCATAAGTGGGAGTAGCATACTCCCCTAGCCTCTTTTGAGTCATGGCTCTTATATTTTTGGTATTTTTTAAGTAACGAAAACAAATAACAAGTAACTAATTTTTTTGGGTTTTCAAATAGATAAGAAGAAAGTAAACTAATAACAAGAAATAAACTACAAAATAATATGAAAACTAAAAACAAGGTCTCTAGTGACCTCACCAAGATAGCGAAATTGCTTACCCAGCAACGGCGCTAGAAAAAGGATTGATACCTTCAATCCGAATTCACAGATGTAGTATAATAGCTTTTCCTTAGAAGACCTAGGTTTAATCGAACCTTAGAAAGCAATGCTAAAAGGAAATAAAAAGGACACGTCTACAAGGCTTTGTTTCTTCATTTTACCTTAGTTTAACGGACCAATTTAGTTTACTTTATAATGGGTTGAATCAGTGGATGGAGATAGGCCAGGGTTGAAGATCCGCCTGCAGCTGCACATCATATGGGATGAAAGTAATAATAAGCATAGTCATGTGTAATGTTTGAATGGATATAATCTCTTGTGGGAAACACATCCTAATATACTAGAGCCCCCGTGATGTAGCGGGCATATCAATAGTATTTTAATCCAACCAAGTGCACACCGAAGCAACGGGCTACAATCGATTATTAAGTGTAAAACATAGATCAAAGCTTTAAGTGGTGATGTTGTTGTGATTCCGAATGGGTTGCTGATGAGTGCATATTTGCATCATGTTTGTATTATTATTTTGCAATGTATATGTAGGATCTTGGTATTTTACGGTGCTCGTGAGAACATTTTATGTCTGTTTTCATCAGGATCAGGACATATGATGGATCTAATGGATACAATTCTTGGAGTAGTTGTACTATGGATAAAAGGAGCTAAAAACAACATAAATCACTTATTTGGGAAATATTAATAATACCAGAAGAAAACCAGAAGCAAACAAGGGAGGTAGAAGGTTCAACGACCAACTATATGGTAGGAGCAAATTTTCCGGCCGTATAGTTGGCGCCGCCTCCACCTCGTCAAATAGTTTCACACCGTGCAATTGGTTCGAGGAGACAACATACAGAACACCTAGAAATCGCAGAAACCTCACCTCTGGAAGGCATCTAGAGGGGGAACTCATCCATAGGGATCCATCTTCGCCCTGCGCAGATCCGGGAGGCTAAGGCATCAATCTTCATCAACCACCACTGCATCACCACCATCTCCATCCATCCCATCTACATCCTTGTCTAGATCTTGTTGTAATTCCCGTAATTGTTGTGGATTTATACAAGTACTATTCATCTATGATTGTTTCCATTACCATTGCCATGATATTGATTGCCTCCATGTCTTAGTAGATCTTTAATTCTTGGGGAGATGGAGAAACCCTAGTATGAGATTGAAATAAGATAAAGTCTATTATGATATTCATTGCTGTGACCATGTGTTAGATTCTCTACATCTTCATGTTGAGAGAAGTTGACCTCTCAATATTTGCCTCTCGTGGGGACTTGATGGAGGAAACTACTTGTTGGTAGACGGAGGCGTGCTAGCACTTACACTGAGTACAAAGCTGTTGGCACCCCTTACGTATCAAATAGGAATCATAGAAAACTCACGGAACACTGTCCATGCAATGGGATACGT
Source organism: Avena eriantha (assembly GCA_910589775.1). NCBI lineage: Eukaryota > Viridiplantae > Streptophyta > Magnoliopsida > Poales > Poaceae > Avena > Avena eriantha. The sequence continues at coordinate 286,722,519 of OU342744.1, read as the reverse complement.
CCTACGGGATTACATCCCTTAATAGTGCAGTAACTCGATTGATGTCGATTGCTGATTGTTGTGGTTATGAGGATGATTGATACGTCGTAAACTTATCTATAATTATTGATGCTCCATGCTTGTTTTATATCAACTTTCTTATGTTTTGTTCATACTTTGAGGTATTTTTATACATTTTCTGGAACTAACCTATTAACAAGATGCTACAGTGCTAGTTGCCTGTTTTCTGCTATTTTTGGTTTCAGAAAAGCTAGTAAGGAAATATTATCGGAATTGGACGGGACAAAAGCCAAAGTCAATATTTTACCAGAAGGAACACGGAGTCCGAAGGGCAGCCGAAGCGGGGCCAAGAGCTAGCCACACCTAGGGTTAGCGCGGCCACCCCTAGGCGCGCCGTCCTATGGTCTGGGCCCATCGGGCGGCCACCGACCTTGCCTCTTTGCCTATAAAAGTACCCTGATGCAGAAACCCTAAGTACCCGATCAAAAATCCACGAAAGAGTCTGTAGGTGCCGCCATCTCCATCCCTAGATCAGGAGGGATCTGAAGCTCTTCCCGTCACCCTGCCGGAGGGGAGAGGTCATCCCGGAGGCCTTCTTCATCACCATGCCTGCCTCTAGAGTGATGCATGAGTAGTTCACCCTTGGACTATGGGTCCATACAGTAGCTAGATGGTTGGTTCTCCTCCTTTGTGTTATCATGTTTAGATCTTGTGAGCTCAGTTCATGATCAAGATCATCTATTTGTAATCCTATATGTTGTGTTTGCGGGGATCCGATGGATATTGAGATACTATGTCAGATTGATTATTGATTGTATCATGTCTATGTTATTTGTGATCTTCCATGCTCTCCGTTGTTATTAGCTATCTTGGCCAAGTAGATGGTTGCAACTCCAAGAGGGAGTATTTATGCTCGATAGTAGGTTCATGCCTCTAGTAATCTAGGGAAGTGACAGAAATCTCTAAGGTTGTAGATGTGTTGTTGCTACTAGGGAGAAAACAACAATCCTTTTTCCATGGGGCAATTGTATTGTTTACTTTACACGCTTTGTTTAATGCAATTATATGTTGCTTGCAACTTAATACTGGAAGGGGTTCAGATCATAACCGGAAGGTGGATTATTAGTCATAGATGCAGTTGGATTACAGTCTATGTATTATGTTGTAATGCCCAATCAAATCTCGTAGGAGTCAAGATGTCTAGTATATGCATTGTTATGCTTTCTCAATCTTTCAATTACCCCGATGTAATTTGTTCGTCCAACATGCTATTTATCTTAAGGAGAAATACCTCCAGTGAACTTTGGACCTAGTCCATTCCTTACCATTAATATACCATCTACTGTTTACTGTTTACTATTTACTTTCTGCAAGTAATTACTATCTTCTACACTATACATGTAATCCTTTGTTTTCAGCAAACCAGTGAGATTGACAACCTCACTATAAGTTGGGGAAAAGTTCTGTGGTTGTGTTGTGCAGGATTCCAAGTTGTTAGCAACACCTTGGAGTTGTTTGCTTACTCCTACTGGTTCGATAACCTTGGTTTCATAACTGAAGGAAAACTTGCTGCTATGCTCATCATACCTTCCTCTTGGGGTTCCCAACGAGCTCTACATTTTGAGCCATCAAGCACTTTTTTTGGCGATGTTGCTGGGGAGTTAAGGACAGCTTCAATCTCTTCCTCCTCGTCAATCACTTTTCAGGGAGAAAGAAGATTCTTGCAAGGGGAGTCCCTCACAACCAATCTCTTTACTTTGTTTTTGTTTTTCTTAGTTTATTTTAGCTTTGTTGGCTTGTTTCTTTTATCAAAAACACACAAAAAAAATTAGTTGTACTGGTTTCCTTCTTTTATCAAAAACACACAAAAAAAGTTCCTATTTCAGTTTCTATTTCTGTTGGCTTGCATTAATCTTACAAAAAATGACTACTCTTGAAAACACTAAGTTGTGTGACTTCACTAGCACAAACAACAATGATTTCATGTGCACACCTATTGCTCCACCTGTTCCTGAAGCTGCTTTCTTTGAAATTAAACCTGTTTTTCTCAATCTTGTTATGAAAGAACAATTCTCTGGTGCTGGTACTAATGATGATGCTGCTCACCTTAATAACTTTGTTGAACTTTGTGAGATGCAAAAACATAGCGATATAGATGGATATATTATTAAGCTTAAATTGTTTCCTTTCTCTTTGAGAGGAAAGGCTAAAGAATGGTTGATATCCCTACCTAGAAATAGTATTGATTCTTGGATTAAATACAAAGATGCTTTCATTGGAAAATATTATCCTCTTGCTAAGATTATATCTATGAGAAGTGAAATAATGAAATTTAAACAATTTGATAATGAACATGTTGCTCAAGCTTGGAAAGAATGAAATCTTTGGTAAAGAATTGCCCCACTCATAGACTGACTGCTTGGATGATTATCCAAACGTTTTATGCAGGACTGAATTATTCTTCAAGAAATCTGCTGGATTCTGCTGCAGGAGGCACCTTTATGACCATTACTTTGGGTGCTGCAACAAATCTCCTTGATAATATGATGGTTAACTATTCTGAATGGCACACTGAGAGAGCTCCACAAGGTAAGAAGGTAAATTCTGTTGAAGAAACCTCCTCCTTGAGTGATAAAATTTGTTATTATGTCTATGCTTGTTAATGGAAAAGCTCATATTGATCAAAATCATGTTCCCTTAGCCTCTTTGGTTGCTCAAGAAGAGCAAGTTGATGTGAACTTCATTAGAAATAATAATTTTAGCAACAATGCCTATAGGAGAAATTTTGGTAGTAATAATTATAGGCCATATCCTCCCAATAATGTTAAGGCTTATGGAAATTCCTACGATGATAATGCTAAAAAGAAACTCATGGGGAGTATTAATGATGTTCTTATTATGGTTAACAATGCCTATGTCCCCGTTGATTTTTATGTTTTGGATGTTGAATGCAATGCTTTTTGTCCTATTATTTTGGGAAGACCTTTTCTTAGAACTGTTGGTGCCATTATTGATATGAAGGAAGGCACCATTAAATATCAATTCCCACTCAAGAAAGTTATAGAACACTTCCCTATGAAGAGAGAGAAGATACATTTTGCCTCTCCTATTAAAACAAAATTTTATATTAATACTTGTTCATTTGAGAATACTTGAATCTTGCTTCCTATGCCTAGTTGAAAGGCGTTAAAGAAAAGCACTATTGGGAGATAACCTAAATTATTTTTACTTTCAGTAAGTTTTTCTTTTGTTGAGTCTTGGAAGTTATTGCCTTAGTAAAAACCTCTCCTTAGCTTTTTTTGTGTGGTTTTTGTGCCAATAATAACCTCTAATGAGAGAGAAGTAAGACTTGGGAAAGTTGTTGTCCCGAAACAGATTTTCCTGCTTCACCATAAAAAATCGTGAAAATCCCTGTACGTCGGATTGAGCTTTAATTTTCTATGCTTATGCCCTAGGTTATTATCTAACTTTAGTTAGTTTAGCACTTTTCTATTTGAGCAACAAAAGGTCTTCGAAAAAATCGGTTTTTACCTACTGATCTATTTTGACAGATTTCTGCCATTATTTGCATGTGCCTCTTAATCTCTTTCTCTTTAAGTTCTCTTTGATCACTTGAGCTTTTAGAAGGAATTGCTACAGTATCTTGTGTTTTAGTGGAAGTTTTACTTGTGTTGAAACTAAACCCAAAGACTTATTATCTTGAATACACTAATGTTGCTAATGAAGTTTGTGTGAAGTTTTGTATGAAGAATTTTTTCAAGTGTAGGGAAGAATAATGTGATGAGATGAAGAATAGACAAAATCTCAAGTTTGGGGATGCCACCCGTGTCACCCAAAAAATATTCAATAAGTACAATCGTCAAAGCTTGGGGATGCCAAGGCATCCCCTTCTTCATCAAAAAAAATCTCAGGTTTTCTTCTAAAACACTTCATTTTTATTGTTTCATGGACAATTGTGTTGTTCTTGGAGCATCTTTGTTTTTGTTTTTAGTTTTATTTTGTTTGGTTTTCTTAAATAAATTGGTTGGACCCCCGCATTCGCCTGTAGTTTCAAATAATTTGATTGGTGTTGGAAAAGAGTAGGAAGCTTCATGCTTATAAGTGGTACAAAAGGAGCTTGTTTTGACTGTGGCCTAGACTTTATCATGTCATGTTTGATGTTGATTTGACTTTATGCTTAGTTATTATTGCTATAGCATGAAATGTTCCAAACAATTGAGATTGTTTAATGTGCCTTGAAAGAATCATGCGTTGTTTTAGCATACAGAAGCATAATATTGTGGTATTCTCCTTTGATGTTTTATTTGGGTTGACTTGTCACATGATTACACCATGTTAAGACTATGAACCAATCACCTTAGCCTCTATGATCATTTATCTTTTGACTTGTAATATCACTTTATGCTTTAATTAATAATGTTTTGTCACTTTGCATGATTATGGCCATTATTGCTCTCTTAGTTGGTCGCTCCCAGTCTTTTTCTAGCCTCCACATGTACCAAGTATGAGTTCCACTCATGCATCCAACTGCCAAGAAAACCAAGTTATTCCAAAGATTCCACTCTAAATTCCTATACATGGTGTGTTACACCATTCCAAGTATATTCATGTTTTTATCTATCTTCCAAATTAAACTTTTGTTATGTGAAAATTAGTGATTAAAGCTCTCACAACTTGATGGCACACTTTATTTTCTTGCACTTAATAAACTTGAACCATTGCGTCCATCTATGTTGCTTATCTACTTGCTCTTTATAAGTTGTGAATTAGCAGAACCATGCTGCCATGGGGAACACTTTCAACATTGCACTTATTATTCAGTTGATATCATGTTCTTTTATTTATGAATCCTGGCTGTGTGAAATAAAAGGGGAGATTGTAAGCTCATGGAGTTTGTATGTGTGTTAGAGAAACGCCTGGGCAACTAGCCTAAGCCATGCCTAATCATGGTGGAAAATTGCAGCATAACCATAGTGAGCATTTTGTGAAGCATCCTCAATAAAAACCTATGCAAATAGTAAATAAAAAGATCGTTGGGATGCTCATTGTCTGTTGCCTTGTCATTTTGATATGGGATTGCTCCTATGTCATGGGGCAAGGGGTACCCCGTTGGCAGTTCTCCATGATACACATGTACTTACAATGACAAGAACTTACTGGTGACTAAAGTTGAGTAGCATGAGGTTCGGTACTCCTAAGCAAGGGGCATGAGATTTTCAAGTTATAACTTGTCAAGCATATCCTCATATTTGTGTCACTTTAACCTTAATCACCTCAAGATGCTTATGATAGGGGCAATGAGAGCTGAAAGCTAATAAGTACCATAATTTTTGGAAGCTCTTTATGAAACTTGAAATCCCTGCTTCCCTCTGTGAAGGGCCTTTCTTTTTACCTTTATGTTGAGTCTCCATCTTCTATCTTTATGCACCAATTGAGAAAGCATAGTGGTCACTCTTAGTTTAATGTGCATTGTCCCAAAACTTGTTGATTGATTCATAACTTTGATATTGCTTGTTCTTAAATTATTTGTATCTAGTCACCCTTATAAACTTTGAAGGTGTCCCATGCATTTATGTTTTGCTATACCATGAGGGACAAGTTGAATACCACTCTTACTATGTTTTCTATATGTGAAACAAACAAACGTCTTTCAATGCATGGTTATTCATGATCTCTTGTTTGTACCTTTTCATGTTATAACATAGTTTCTATGTATTATTGTTAGAACTCCATCTTCCATGTTCATGTTTAAAATACTTTGATCCCAGCTATCAATGCTTGTCAAATACCTTGATCAAGATTGTGATGGTGCATGTCACCTCAAAAATTATTCTTTTTATCACTTACCTACTCGAGGACGAGCATGAGTTAAGCTTGGGGATACTTGATACATCGTAAACGTATCTATAAGTTTTGATGCTCCATGCTTGTTTTATATCAACTTTCTTATGTTTTTCTCATACTTTGAGGTATTTTTATACATTTTCTAGAACTAACCTATTAACAAGATGCCACAGTGCCAGTTGCCTGTTTTCTGCTGTTTTTGGTTTCAGAAAAGCTAGTAAGGAAATATTCTTGGAACTGGACGGGACAAAAGCCAAAGTCAATATTTTAACAGAAGGAACACGGAATCCGGAGGGCAGACGAAGTGGGGTGATATGTTGCTATTGTATCCATAATTTTTGATGTTCCATGCTTTGTTTTTATCTACTTTCTTATGTTTTGTCCATACTTTGGAGTACTTTTTATACACTTTCTTGGACTAACCTATTAACAAGATGCCACAGTGCCAGCTACCTGTTTTCTGCTGTTTTTGGTTCCAGGAAAGTCAGAAAATGAATATTCTCGGAATTGGATGAGGCGAAAGCCAAAGTCAGTTTTTCATCGAGGGGGACACGGAGCCAGAATACGAGACGGAGAGGGGCCAGGGGCCGGCCACACCACCTGGCAGCGCGGCCAGGCCTAACCTGCGCTAGGGTGGCCTAGCCGCCTAGGGCACCCCCTTGGCCTCTCTTTCGCCTATATATCGCCTCCGATATAGAAACCCTAAGTACCCGATCAAAATTCCATGAAAGAGTCTATAGCCGTCGTAATCTCCATCCCTAGATCAGGAGGGATCTGAAGCTCTTCCCACACCCTACCGGAGGGGAGAATTCACTCTGGAGGCCTTCTTCATCACCATGGAAGCCTCCGGTGTGATGCGTGAGTAGTTTATCCCTAGACTACGGGTCCATGTAGTAGCTAGATGGCTGGTTCTTCTCCTTTGTCCTATCATGTTTAGATCTTGTGAGCTCTGTTCATGATCAAGATCATCCATTTGTAATCCTACATGTAGTGTTTGCGGGGATTCGATGGATATTGAGATGCTATTTCAGATTGATTATTGATTCTAACATGTCTTTGTTATTTGTGATCTTGCATGCTTTCCGTTGTTAGTAGCTATCTTGGCGAAGTACATGCTAGCAACTCCAAGAGTTAGTATTTATGCTTGATAGTGGGTTCATGCCTCTAGTAATCTGGGGAAGTGACAAAAATCTCTAAGGTACTAGATGTGTTGTTGCTACTAGGGAGAAAACAACAATCCTTTGTTCATAGAACAATAGTATTGTTTACTTTACACGCAATGTGTAATGCAATTATTTGTTGCTTGCAACTTAATACTGGAGGGGTTCAGCTGATAACCTGAAGGTGGATTATTAGTCATAGATGTAGTTGGATTACGGTCTATGTATAATGTTGTAATGCCCAATCAAATCTCAAAGGAGTCAAGATGTTTAGTATATGCATGTATGCTTTCTCGATGTTTGTCAATTGCCCCGCTATAATTTTTTCACCCAACATGTTATCTATCTTAAGGAGAACCACCACTAGTGAACTATGGACCCCGGTCCTTTCTTTTACCATCAATCTACAACTGTTTACTACTTTCTGTTTACTTTCTGCAAACTATTACTTTCTTCCAGACAATACATTTAATCCTTTTTTCAGCAAAACCAGTGAGATTGACAACCTCACTGTAAGTTGGGGGCAAAGTTCTATGGTTGTGTTGTGCAGGTTTCCACGTTGCTGCTAGCACCGGTAGTGCGCCCTGCCAAAGGCCAGCTAGTAACACCTTAGAGGTGTTTCCTTGCTCCGACTGGTTCGATAACCTTGGTTTCATAACTGAGGGAAAACTTGTTGTTGTGCTCATCATACCTTCCTCTTGGGGTTCCCCAACGAGCTCGATATATTTTGGGCCATCAAGTACTTTTTCTGGCGCCGTTGCCGGGGAGTCAAGGACATCTTCACAAGGCGAGTCCCTCATAACCAATCTCTTTACTTTGTTATTTTTGTTTTGCTTAGTTTATTTCTGCTTTGTTTGCTTGTTTCTTATTCAAAAACACACAAAAAATAGTTTTAGTAGTTTGCTTTCTTTATTAAAAACACAAAAAAAATTGTTCCTATCTTAAAGTTGCCATTATTTCTAGCATTGCTCCAATCACTATGTCACCTGAGGAAATGATTTTCACTTTTAAACAAGGAATTGAAGAGAGTTTCAAAGAAGCTTGGTCTAAAATCTCTGATCTACATGAAAAAACTGAACCTAAAATGACTCAAAGCTTGTTCCTTAGCAGTTTTTACCTTGGAATTGCTCTTTGCTATAGATATGCTTTGAATGCTGTAGTGGGAGGAGATTTCCTCCAATGCAATGAGGATGATGATGTTAATGCCATAAATAAGTTGATCTTTACTTACAACTTACCTAGCAAATTTGATTCTTCCTTCATAAACATATTTGCTAGATTGAATACTCTTGAGACCAGCACTGCTAGTTTAAAAGATTGCTATAATACACTTAGAGAGCATCATGACTATGTTCAAATAAATTCTGAACCCTCAAAATGGCTTCCCACAGTAAAGATTGCTATAAATAATGAAACTTTTCATGCTTGCTGTGATATCATGTCTGAATTCTGTTTTATGCCTAAAGATATCTATGAATCTTTGAATCTTTGGGGACTTTCTGAAGGGGAGAAGAAATATTTCTTGCTAATAATACCACAATATCACCAATTGGAATAGCTTAAGGAGTGTTTACAAAGATCCTAAGGAAAATGGTTTCTACTCATTATCTTGTTATTGAATGTGTAGGAAAAGGACAAATTACACTTGAAAGATCCCTACTGAAACTCCTTGGAGCAATAATAGATGTGGAAAAGGGCACCATGCACTTTGCTTCTCCACCCAACAATCATATGTTCCCCAAGGTTAAGAATAAAAGTAAGAGAGGTAAGGGAAAGAAATTTGGTTTTAATGCTTCTTCATTTGAGAACACTTGATTCTTTTTCTTGCTTCTTATGCCTAACTTAAAGGCGTTAAAGAAAAGTACTTATTGGAAGATAACCCAAAAGTTTTATATGAGTCTTGGAAGTTATTCCTTCAGTAATAACCACTCCTTATCCTTTTTATTTGCTTTTTGTGCCAAGAGTAACCTCTAATGAGAGAGAAGTAATGATTTGGAAAGCTGCTATCCCGAAACAGATTTTTGTGCTTCACCGTAAAAATTCGTGTAAAATGGCTGTACGTCTTTTTGAGGCGTTAATTTTTGTGATTCTGCCCCAGGTTGTTATCTGACTTTCATTAGTTCAACACTTTCTTATTTGAGCAACAGAAGGTCTTCGAAAAAATTCGTCTTTACCTGCTGGTCTGTTTTGACAGATTTCTGCCATTATTTGCATTTGATTCTTGTTGGTTCCTTTTTGAGTTCTTTTGGGGAATTGAGCTTTTTGAGGGAAGTGCTACAGTAGCTTGTGTTCTATTGGAAGTTTTATTGCTGTTGGAACTGAACCTAAAGACTTATTATCTTGAGTGCACTAATGTTGCTAATAAAGATTGTGTGAAGTTTTGTATGAAGGAAAAATTTCAGGTGTATGGAAAGAATGAGTAATGAGATGAAGGATGAACTAAAGCTCAAGCTTGGCGATGCCACGCGTGTCACCCCAACAAATATCCAAGAAGTACAAGCGTCAAAGCTTGGGGATGCCCAAGGCACCCCCCCTCTTCATCAATAAAAATCCCAGGTTTCTTCCAAACGCTTCATTTTTATTGTTTCATGCACAGTTGTGTTGTTCTTGGAGCGTCTTATTTTTCGTTTTCATTTTAGTAATAACCTCTCCTTATCCTTTTTATTTGCTTTTTGTGCCAAGAGTAACCTCTAATGAGAGAGAACTAACGATTGGGAAAGTTGCTGTCCCGAAACAGATTTCTGTGCTTCACCGTAAAAATTCGTGTAAAATCTTTGTATGTTGTTTTGAGGCGTAAATATTTGTGCTTATGCACCAGGTTGTTATCTAACTTTCGTTAGTTCAACACTTTTCTATTTGAGCAATAGAAGGTCTTCGAAAAAATTGGTTTTTTACCTGCTGGTCTATTTTGACAAATTTCTGCCATTTTTTGCATTTGCTTCTTGTTGGTTCCTTTTTGAGTTCTTTTGGAGAATTGAGCTTTTTGAGAGAAGTGCTACAGTAGATTGTGTTTTAGTGGAAGTCTTATTGGTGTTGAAACTGAACCTAAACACTTATTACCTTGAGTGCACTAATGTTGCTAATAAAGATTGTGTGAGGTTTTGTATGAAGGAAAATTTTCAGATGTATGGAGAGAATGATGTAATGAGATGAAGAATGGACTAAAGCTCAAGCTTGGGGATGCCACCCCGTGTCACCCCAAGAAATATTCAGGAGGTACAAGTGTCAAAGCTTGGGGATGCCCAAGGCATCCCCTTCTTCATCAATAAAAATCCCAGGTTTCTTCCAAACACTTCATTTTTATTGTTTCATCCACAGTTGTGTTGTTCTTGGAGCGTCTTCTTTTTCGTTTTTGTTTTTGGTTTTCATTTGCTTGGTTTTCTTAGTTTTCTTGAATAAATTGGTTGGACCCCCTATTTCATGCATTGGTTTTCAAATAGTTTGGTTTGGATTGGAAAAGAGTAGGAAAAGTTCATGCTTAAGTGGTAAAATGAGCTTGTTTTTGACTGTGGCCTATTCTTTGTCATGCCATGCTTGATATTGTTTTGGCTTTATGCTTAGTGATCTTTGTTGTAGCATGACATGTTATAAACAATTGATATTGCTTAATGTGCCTTGGAAGAACCATGCGTTGTTTTAGCATATTAAAGCATAGTATTGTGGTATTCTCCTTTGATGCTTTATTTGGACTGACTTGGCACATGCTCACACCATGTTATGACTATCCCAAGTCACCATAGCCTTTATGATCCTTTAGTTTTTGACTTGTAGTATCACTTTCTGCTTTGATTAATGATGTTTTGTCACTCTGCATGATTATGGCCATTATTGCTCTCTTAGTTGGTCGCTCCTAGTCTTTTGCTAGCCTCCATAACCAAGTATGAGTTCCACTCATGCATCCAACTCCTAAAACCAAGTTGTTCCAAAGAGTCCACCATATCTACCTATTAGAATTTGCTATTCCAAGTATATTCATGTATTTATCTACCTTCCGAATTAAACTTGTTATGAGAAAACTAGTGATTAAAGCTCTCACGAACTTGATGGCACACTTTACTTAACTTACCCTTAATAAACTTGAACCATTGTGTCGTCTATGTTGTATATGCTTGCACTTATATGTTGGGGATTAGCAGAACCATGCTATCATGACGAACGCTTTCAACGTTGCACTTGTACTTTGTACCTAGTTGATATCATGGTCTTTTGTCTATGGATGTTGTCGGTGTGAAATGAAAGGGGAGCTTGTAAGTCCATGTAGTTATGTATGTGTGTTAGAGAAACACCTGAGATGCTGGTCTAATCCATGCCGTCATGGTGGAAACCTGTAGTGTAACCATAATGAGCTATCTATGAAGCATTCTTCTTATAAAAAAAGAGTCAGATATTTAGAAAAAAGAGAAAAAGAAAAAAAGAGATATGAGAAAAGAGGAAAGAAAGAAAAAAAGCACCATTTTCCCATGGTAAGTAAGAAGATTGCTGAGATGCTTGTTGTCTGCTTGCCTTGTGATTTTTATATGAGGATTCTTCCGTATCATCGGGCAAGGGGTACCCCATTGGCGGTTCTCTATGATACACATGTACTTACTATGACAAGAATTTACCGGTAGCTAAACTTGAGTAGCATGAGGAGCGGCCCTCGTATTCAAGGGACATGAGATTTCCAATCTATACTTTGTCAAGCATATACAACATAGTTTGTTCATTTTAACCTTAATCATTTCAATATGCTTATGATAGGGGCAATGAGAGCTCAAAGCTAATAAGTACCAAAATTTTGGAAGCTCTTTATGAAACTTGAATCCCTACTTCCTTCTATGAAGGCCTTTCTTTTACTTTTATGTTGAGTCTCCACCTTCTATCTTTATGCACCTACTTTGACAGCATAGTAGCCATTCTTAGTTCTATGTGCATTGTCGCAAGACTTGTTGATTGATGCATAATTTTGATATTGCTTGTTCTTAAACTATTTGTATCTAGTCACTCTTATGAACTTTGAAGGTGTCCTATGCATTTATGTTTGCTACTCTATGAGGGACAAGCTGAATACCACTATGCTATGTTTTCTTTATGTGAAACAAACAAACGTCTTGCAAAGCATTGTTATTCATGAATCTTTTATTTGTGCCTTTTCATGTTGCAACATAGTTGCTATGTCTTATTGTTAGAACTTTATCTTTCATGCTATGTTGAAGTACTATGATCCCAGCTATCAATGTTTTACAAATACTTTGATCAAGTTTATGATGGTGCATGTCACCTCAAAAATTATTCTTTCTTTCTATCACTTACCTACTCGAGGACGAGTAGGAGTTAAGCTTGGGGATGTTGATACGTTGCTAACGAATCCATAATTTTTGATGTTCCATGCTTGGTTTTTATCTACTTTCTTATGTTTTGTCCACACTTTGGAGTACTTTTTATACACTTTCTTGGACTAACCTATTAACAAGATGCCAAAGTGCCAGCTGCCTGTTTTCTGCTGTTTTGGTTCCAGGAAAGTCAGAAAATAAATATTCTCGGAATTGGACGGGACAAAAGCCAAAGTGAGTTTTTCACCGAGGGGGACAAGGAGCCAGAATACAAGACGGAGAGGGGCCAGGGGCCAGCCACACCACCTGGCCGCGCGGCTAGGCCTGGCCCACGCCAAGGGGTGGTTTGGTTGCCTAGGTCACCCCCTCGGCCTCCCCTTTCGCCTATATATCGCCTCCAATACAGAAACCCTAAGTACCTAGATCGGGAGGGATCTGAAGCTCTTCCCGGCACCGTGCCAGAGGGGAGAATTCACCCTGGAGGCCTTCTTCATCACCATGCAAGCCTCAGGTGTGATGCGTGAGTAGTTCATCCCTGGACTACGGGTCCATGTAGTAGCTAGATGGCTGGTTCTTCTCCTTTGTGCTATCATGTTTAGATCTTGTGAGCTCCGTTCATGATCAAGATCATCTATTTGTAATCCTACATGTTGTGTTTGTGGGGACCCGATGGATATTGAGATGCTATTTCACATTGATTATTGATTCTATCATGTCTTTCTTATTTGTGACCTTGCATGCTTTCGTTGTTAGTAGCCATCTTGGCCAAGTAGATGCTAGCAACTCCAAGAGTTAGTATTTATGCTCGATAGTGGGTTCATGCCTCTAGTAATCTGGGAAAGTGACAGAAATCTCTAAGGTACTAGATGTGTTGTTGCCACTAGGGAGAAAACAACAATCCTTTGTTCATAGAACAATAGTATTGTTTACTTTACACGCAATGCGTAATCCAATTATCTGTTGCTTGCAACTTAATACTGGAGGGGGTTCAGATGATAACCTGAAGGTGGATTATTAGTCATAGATGCAGTTGGATTACGGTCTATGTATAATGTTGTAATGCCCAATCAAATATCAAAGGAGTCAAGATGTTTAGTATATGCATGTATGCTTTCTCGATGTTTGTCAATTGCCCTACTGTAATTTGTTCACCCAACATGTTATCTAAAGGAGAACCACCACTAGTGAACTATGAACCCTGGTCCTTTCTTTTACCATCAATCTACAACTGTTTACTGCTTTCTGCTTACTTTATGCAAACTATTACTTTCTTCTAGACAATACGTTTAATCCTTTGTTTTCAGCAAAACCGGTGAGATTGACAACCTCATTATAAGTTGGGGGCAAAGTTCTGTGGTTGTGTTGTGCAGGTTTCCACGTTGCTGCTAGCACCGGTAGTGCGCCCTGCCAAAGGCCAGCTAGCAACACCTTGGATATGTTTCCTTGCTCCTACTGGTTCGATAACCTTGGTTTCATAACTGAGGGAAAACTTGCTGCTGTGCTCATCATACCTTCCTCTTGGGGTTCCCCAACGAGCTCGATATATTTTGGGCCATCATGGGGCCACGAGGTGGCCACACCTAGGGCTAGTGCGGCCACCCCAAGGCGCGCCGCCCTATGGTGTGGGCCCCTCGGGCGGCCACCGACCTCGCCTCTTCGCCTATAAAAGTACCCCGATGCAGAAACCCTAAGTACCCGATCAAAAATCCACGAAAGAGTCTGTAGCCAGCGCCATCTCCATCCCTAGATCGGGGGGATCCGAAGCTCTTCCCGGCACCCTGCTGGAGGGGAGAGGTCATCCCGGAGGCCTTCTTCATCACCATGCCTGCCTCCGGAGTGATGCGTGAGTAGTTCACCCTTGGACTATGGGTCCATACAATAGCTAGATGGTTGGTTCTCCTCCTTTGTACTATCATGTTTAGATCTTGTGAGCTCCGTTCATGATCAAGATCATATATTTGTAATCCTATATGTTGTGTTTGCGAGGATCCGATGGATATTGAGATACTATGTCAGATTGATTATTGATTCTATCATGTCTACGTTATTTGTGATCTTGCATGCTCTCCGTTGTTGGTAGCTATGTTGGCCAAGTAGATGCTTGCAACTCCAAGCGGGAGTATTTATGCTCGATAGTAGGTTCATGCCTCTAGTAATCTTGGGAGGTGACAGAAATCTCTAAGGTTGTAGATGTGTTGTTGCTACTAGGGAGAAAACAACAAGCCTTTGTCCATGGGACAATTGTATTGTTTACTTTCCACGCTTTGTTTAATGCAATTATCTGTTGCTTGCAACTTAATACTGGAAGGGGTTCAGATGATAACTGGAAGGTGGATTATTAGTCATAGATGTAGTTGGATTACGGTATATGTATTATGTTGTAATGCCCAGTCAAATCTCGTAGGAGTCAAGATGTCTAGTATATGCATTGTTATGCTTTCTCAATCTATCAATTGCCCCGCTATAATTTGTTCACCCAACATGATATCTATCTTAAGGAGAAATACCTCTAGTGAACTGTGGACTCCAGTCCATTCCTTTACCATTAATATACCATCTATAGTTTACTATTTACTATTTACTTTCTACAAGCAATTACTATCTTCCACACTATACGTTTAATCCTTTGTTTTTAGCAAAACCAGTGAGATTGACAACCTCACTATAAGTTGGGACAAAGTCTTGTGGTTGTGTTGTGCAGGATTTCGAGTTGTTAGCAACACCTTGGAGTTGTTTCCTTACTCCTACTGGTTCGATAACCTTGGTTTCAGAACTGAAGGAAAACTTGTTGCGGTGCTCATCATACCTACCTCTTGGGGTTCCCAAGGAGCTCTACAGTTCGAGCCATCAATGATGTGATCAGCGGTTGCTGTCTAATTGTCCAAATACGGAGTTTCTCCCACACATACATAGTTGAGAATGTTCATGATAATAATCTTTATCTTAGATCCTCATAATACTAGTGGTGTATCCACTACTCCCTGAGAACACTTTTTCCCTATTGCAGTTCCAATCCTTCTTACATACGCGATACTTACTTTCTGTATTAAGTTATTTTTCTTTACTTTATTATTGCTCTTATACCTAAAACCCAAAAACACCCTTTTACGCAATACTCGCATTTTATCTTGTTACTTAGAACTTAATCTAGCATTTCTATCGTAATATTTATTTCAAGAGTTATTAGACTTCAGACTCCCGCTCTCTGTGGAATCGATATCTTTATTTCGAAACTAGCTACAAATGATATGTGCACTTGCAGTCATTAGTCGCTACGCGAAGATCATACTATCCTTTCTGTCACTGGGTTCCTATGAGATCGCCGCTAGCCAAGTATCTCACATTAAACCTTTATCAATCTATGGGATCTTGGGTACATACTAGTCCACAGATCGAGATAAGAGACAAAGAAACAAAAGATACAAATCTCAATTGAAAACAAAATACAATACTCCCATGGATTAGATGCACATAATCGCTATGAGGTTTCTCCTCAACCCGCAGATTGTGAGGACTACTCACTCATAACAAATAGATCGGAGATAGAAAACATCGTACAAATACTTAGATTGAAATCAAATATTCTTAGAATGGTCGCCAAATCACAAGGATATATAAAATACAAAGCAATGACTATGGCTAATGGAGGGGATGAATGATGGAAGTGGTGAACAATGGAGTGGATCTCTTTTGGTGGTGTTGTGATGTAATCTGAGAATGGCGACTCTTTATCCGGCGGTTGGAGCCTCAAAATATATAGGCGTCTTCACGAAAGTCATAGGGTTTGACGAGACGAGGCCAACACCACCTGGTACGGGCAGACGGTATGGGCGGGCTCTGCCCGTATCAGTGGCCATTAAGCGTGCTGACGCCTGGGAATGACTCCCCAATTACTTGGTTGTGTGGACTTCGTCAAAAACCTTCATTATGACTCCTGATTTCGTATTAAAAAGCGTGATTTCATACACAACACAATTCAAAGTAAGGTTTTGCATATCTTTGTAATTATTAGTCATTAGTGGCGATGATTGAGAGTTTCTTGTCAATTACTTGACCAAAAAATTGTTTAAATGTGTTGGAAGATGGCTAATTTTGGAGCCATCAACGTGTAGCTGGAGTAGCTTTGCTCAACGATGGAGGCTTGCTTCTCATTGCCGCGGCCATCGTTGCCGATGCTGATGAAGTCGCGCTTGAACCGACGATGGCAGTTGGACACGAGGTGACCAACAATGCCACACAGCTGGCAGGTGGGGCGCTGGCCACCCGGGCAACCACCATGGTCGACAGGTGGGGGCAGCGTCGATGGCGGGAGTGGCTGGTACAAGTTAAGCTTCCTGCACTAACCCACTATTCTAAAAGACCGATCTAATGGAAAGAGCTAGATAATCCACTTATAAAGTTTAATACCCCCCTCACGTGTGAAGGGAAGACACATCAACACGTGTAAACATAGTGGTATGGTTCAAGAGGTCGATACCTAGACCGAGGGGGCAACAACAATTTATAGAATAAATTGTGAAAAGCAGGACTCGAACTCGAGACCTTAGGCTCTGATACCATGTTAAACATGACACAATGTTTGGGGAAACTGGCTCAATGCTCTAGGGCGTAGCCTATCACAATATATAGAGGTACCGAAGATGTACGTACATGTACATGTTACAGATTGTATACAAATAAATACAAAGTCTAACAACCACCACCCTACCATCCAAAAAAACATTGAAAAACAACCTAAGTAAAGAACGAAAACTCTCTCACTGATGAGGGGCGTGGCCTATTGTAACACCCCAAATCTTATAATCAAGATTATCAAGATCTAATCACCCAATTTTAGGGTTAACAAAAACTTTTATTAAGAGAATGAATATGAATGCATGTGTGTTTGCATTAGTGTAGATTTGAGTGTATATGCCATGCTTGAGTGTGCCAAATGATGTGAAATGGTTTAAAGGTAAATGCCACATCATCTAGACCATTTTCAAACAAAATCCAAAGAGAAAGAAATCAAATAAGAATAAATATAGCAAATGGTCATTTTGACCATTTTAAACCACTAGGCCACTTTAGGTGTTCCTAGAAGAAGATTTCAAACAGAAGCAATTCTATTTCTTTTCACCTCTTGCTATACCAAGTAAAGGTGTATCAAGGCCCACTTTACAAACTTACAGAAACATCAAGCAAATCCATTTAAAGGATATGTGAAAATTGAATCAAGTGTATGTGTTAAGATCACACTTTTTCAAAAACCTACCAAATCAATTCTACTTGACCTCTCCAAGCAAACCTAGTCTCTCAATCTTAATATAAGTTCACTCAAAAATTTTGACTCAAAAATTCCAAAAATATCTCTCATGCGGCCATTTCATCAAACACTTGGCATGCATAGAATAAGCTCTAGCCTGACTTCACTGTTTTGTACAGTGATCATCGACCATTTGATCTCCTCTTAACCTCCTTGTCCCCCCGAGTGTCTAGCAACAGCAGACAAGCCCCCCTTCGCCATGGAGAACAGTGGAGCACCACCGTTTTGTGGTCATCGCCGGCCAACCACGGCCAGCTCGCACCAGACAGCCCTGCGCCCATCCAGCGTGTCCACTAGCATTGCCGCACCCTACCGCCACTCCCTGTCCAGGCCATAGACCCAGCCGAGCCGTGGACCACCCTAGTCGCGCCGTGCACCGCCTCTCTGCGTCGTGTCCAAAGCGCGCCAGTGTGCCGTGCCCGACCAGCCCCGCCAGCTCGCGCCTTGCCCTCACCGTGCACGCGCAGCCTCGCCATGATCACCGCACCCTAGTAGACACCCCCGTTCGCCGCCGCACGACCCGCAGCTGCTGCACGCCGCCGCAAGCACCTCTGCCTCCGCGGAGAGCGTTGCACGCTCCCGACCGAACCACGCTGTCCCACGCCTCACCTTTAAGTCCTAGAGAACCGCCAGATAGCACCGCACCATCCTATGCCCTCGCCCATGCCATTAGCCGCCTGTAGCGACGCCACCATCGAGCTCACCGCTGCACCGCTCGGTCCCCTTGCTGCGCTATAAATAGAGGGCCTCTCCACCCCATTTCTCCACACCACTCGACTCCCCACTCCTCACTGACCTTCACCACCTTTCCCCGGAGCAAGGCGAGCACCACCGCGCCAGAATTTCACCGGAGCCCGCCGCTGCTGGAGGAGAAGGGCGTCGTCGATTGCGACCACCCCAAGCCACTCCGTGACCGCGCCTCGCCTCGCCATCGTCGACCACATCGATTGCCCCCATCGCTGACCCTATCTAGAGCCCAGGTGATCCCCGTGAGACCCCCACCGCCACGCTAGGTATTTTTCCCCACCAGAGCAGTTCATCATCGACGATGACTCTCCGCCGTTGATCTACTTTCTAATCGGATGACTCAGGCTAAATGATACCGCTTCGCTTAGTTTAAGTCGCTGACTAGTGAACCCCCTCTGTCAACCGCGCGCTGCGCTGTGCTATGCAGCTGGGCCGGTCCGTTTAACGTTCCCGCCTAGGCCTGGAAATTCAAATATGAATATTCCAATTTAGTTGAAATCCTATTATGTACCTAGATTCAAAAATCAATCTAGAGAGTTTCACTTAACCAAATTGCATGATTTAAATTTTGCTAGAAAAGTAATTAAAATATCTATCCAAGTCCGTTGGATTTAAATCATTTGGAGTTAGATAATCTATAGCAAAATAACAAGACAGAGACTTTTGCAACTTCAAACATTTTTCAAAAATCAATCATAATAGTTTTTGGGTTGATTCCAAATCAAAAAAAATCACATTTGACAATCTCTATCTGAATATATAAAAATATTTAGGTTTGTATGCAGTGACATTGGACTAGTACCAAAAGAATGGTATTAGGGCATTTCTAGTCACTTTAAATCTATTAAAATATAATCTTAAACTTTATAAAATGTGACCAACCCTTTATATCACATTCCCATGTTTTAGAATATATAGTGATGACATGTGTCTACATGATCCCATATTTTAATTATAGAATATTAAATCTTAATTAATTTCAATGAGTAGAAATTACGTTTCTCAAATAAAATAATTGAAACTAGTTCTTTAAATCATGTGATGATTGTGATGATGCTAGATCATCAAGTGTGTGCCTTAGTGTGCTAAATAGACTTAGTTAAGTATTGTTTGGTGATTGTGTATCCCGTATTTATTTATAGACGATAGTACCGACCAAGTCTACGAGGAGGAGGAGTTCTACCTCGAAGAAGACGAAGAGAACTTCAATCACTGCACCAATCAAGGCAAGCCATCACTACTAAGCAAGTTAGACCTTGCAAGTTAACCCTTGCAAGTATTAACCTAAGCAACATGCATTAGGCATGCTTTGGTTATATCATTTTGATTATACCAATTCCAAGTTTTACTTGCAAGCTTTATTCTTTTTACTTTACCAAAGTTTCTTTACTTTTCGTATAGGTAGCAGAAAGAGTATAAAACTAGACCTATCTAGTGATACTTAGATGTCATTCTATGGCATGAAATTGAAGATTAGCACCCCTCATTAGTGAACACTCTTAACCTTAGTGGCTAGCGCTAAGCATAAAACTTGATCACTTTAGATGGGAATACTTGGTGAAAATGATTATGAAAACCTTGGAATGATGCTTCATTATATTGAAATGTTTTGACATGTGTTGAGAAACACAAATGGATTTTGATGATGAAAATGTTGAGGCATGAGCCTTAGCCCTTTATAAAAACTGATGGTTGGGTTCGGGTGCGATATCATTCCAATTTTACCGTACAAACACAATACTTGAATTGGGTAAGGCTTAGCTGGAAGTTCATATGCATTAGTATGGGTTCCCTCATGGAAGAGGTTTGAGCTGATGCTACATCTTGATGATGTCCACCTATGCAATGCCTAGGATGGCAGATGGCCATGGCTGGGAGGCCAAGCTCATAGGGGAGGTGCCTATACTAGAGTGTGTAATTGAAAGGTTATGATTGATTATCCGGATACTAAGTATGATGATTAAGGGTTATCCCTGATGGATGTATCGAATGTTTTGGTGAAAGTGTACCACCTCTGCAGAGTGTTAAACTATTCGAATAGCCGCGTCCGCGGTCATGGACAGTTGGAGTGGCCATACTATTCTGTCGTCAGATGTTTTCAAAATGACTTGTGAAATGAACTATGATTTTGAATTGACCACAACATGGTTGTGAATATTAAAACTAAGTTCCCAACTTAAGTGATTTAGAACATTAATTTAGCTTTCTTTACTTCTGAACTCAGTTTAGTTAAATCTGGCTTTTTGCAAATAAACCTAGAGCTTAAGATTCCTACTAGAACTACCTTACTTGTTAGTGATAGTTTGCGAGTACTTAAAGAGTACTCATGGCTTTGTCCCTGGCTATTCCCGTGGCCAGACTATGAGGAGGACTATCAGGAAGATGGACAACAAGACGGCTACGACAACTAGGATCATCTCCCATCGTCAGCATTGCCTGTGACACTAAAGATGGAGCCCACTACTACGCTTATTATTCCGCTGCTTGTTTGTATTAAGACTGGATCATGAGATCCTTTATTTGTGTAAGACCTTATTATGGTTTGTAATGGATGATATAATGTGGTATACAATCTGTTATGTCTCGCAAAAATGGTAATCCTGGGATTGCGAGGTATGGCATAACAGGCATCTGGGATTAAAAATCTGGGTGTTGACACATATGCCAAGGCAATCCACTCTCCCCTTCTCTTCCTCATAGTAATGGAGATCTTGCACCATATGATCAAGACAGCTTCTTCGGTTAACCTTTTCTCGCTAATAGCCAATAGCAGGTTGCGTCATCATACCTCGATCTACGTGAATTATGTGATGACTTTCCTTTGGACCTCTCATATGGACCTACAGGCTATAGGCATGTGCGACCATCGTTGATTACTTCAGCACGTTGTCAGATTTGCGAGCGAACCTTGCAAAATGCATGGTACATCCCATCAGATGCTGGCTAGAGGAATTAGTGATGGCTCATGATATCCCGTTCTGTGAGGTGGCTACCTTGCCATGTAGATACCGTACATGTAGGAACACGGACATCTGGAATAGTTCATACCCCGTTTATTTGTTCGGCAATGGGAATAAATTATATTCTTGATCTTGAGTTTCCTTCAGAGACACGGAACATTTACCTAGGTTTGGGCCGCTCGGAGGCTAACAACCCTACATCTTGCATGTCTGATCGTATTGCTTATGGTGGGATAAACTATGATTATTTTTTCAGGGAGGAGAGTCCCTTGTCAGGGTTCCTAAGCAAGGGATGAACTACTGTTGATGGTGCTCCATTGATGATTTTCCTATCCTAGAAATATTGGAGCTCTCCTCACCTACCCTAGCCTAGTACCTTTCTTCTTCTGTGTATCCAACTTCTCCTTGTCCCCCTTTCAAAGAAAGCTCTCTTGACTAGGGCCATGGTCCTCCTTTAATAACCAAAGGGGATACCAAAATGGATTAGGATCCTCACACTGCCTACAACTAGCTGCCTCACAAAGGCATTGAGGTTTAGCATGTGATAAGACTGCACCAACATCCCGTCTTATCCCTTGGTCTTTGTCTTTGGGTTTCAGCACCTTTCTGTACCTGAGTTTTGTCTTCTCCTACCATGTCAGGCCGCCAGGGGGCACCTACTCTGGCTTAGTCATAGACTCCCTCTAGTTGTAGCATACAATTGTGTCTTTCTCCATTCTTTGTCCTGCCCTACTCATCAGAGGAGTAGCGCTTTCATGATGGCCTAGGTGGAGATGCCCATGCCGCATAGAGCTCAGACTTGGCGTAGCTCCATCTGGTCTTGTCACGGCTGGTTTAAGTTGTAAAGCGATCGCGACCACGTCATTGATGGTGCTTTTCTTCTCGGGGCCTGATGAGGAGCATCACGACTGACGTTTCCCTATCGAAAAGGGGTTGCAGTTTCCTTTCCGGGATCCACCTAGCCCTGTCGCGAGGCCCTCGCGTAGGGATGAAAGTGGAGCGAAAAGTTTCCGACTTTTCTGTGAAAAAACGGAAACAAAATGAAAATACGGAAATGGAAATGGAATTTTGCAAAACGGAAAGAAAAATGATGGACTTTTTGGCGAAAATGGAAACAAAAACAAAACAGTGTTTTCCGGCGGAACAATGTTTTCCGGTAGAACAGATGTGAAAATGGAACTTCCGTTTCTATCTAGAATGGAATTTCCGTTTTAGGGTTGATGTGCATGTCCAAATCCAACCAACCCATTACATGACCTTGTCAAGCTAAACTTGCAAAGCTGCTCATCCCAGAACCGACGGCCATGTAATCCCTTCATGCATTCGAGGAGACTTTCACATTTTATCTTTCCTTATTCCCTTGTAAACCTAGCACCATGCTATAATAGGGAACAATATTTCTTTTGTTTTCTTGAATGCTTGAGATTTGTTGCATGATTACAGGGTTCTCTTGATTATGGATAAAATCTGCATCTTTCCGCGTCTGCATCGTATTTGGTCTGTATCTGTTTCCGATAATATCTTCTTCTATTTTTGTTTCCGGCGTTTTTATATTCGTTTCTTATTTTGCAAAAAAAAAAAATGAAAACAAATATGACACCATTTAGTTTTACCCGTTTCCGCTCCATTTTCATCCCTACCCTCACGGGTCCTCTTGAAAGGGGATCAACAGATTTCCTTGGCGGACAAGATATGCTCCACAGCTTGTACTTAGAGCATCTCTAACAGATACTGTAAAACTTGGAACCGCAAAAGTCGTTAGCGGTAAACCATAAACCTATTTTGCGGTAAAAATTGTCCGAGCAGAACATATCCCGTATATCTATACCGCAAAACGGTATATTCCGTA
Organism: Avena eriantha; assembly: GCA_910589775.1. Classification (NCBI taxonomy): domain Eukaryota; kingdom Viridiplantae; phylum Streptophyta; class Magnoliopsida; order Poales; family Poaceae; genus Avena; species Avena eriantha. The sequence continues at coordinate 286,699,342 of OU342744.1, read as the reverse complement.
AATATTCCATCGTCTTCTTCAAAGGGTCGCCTTCCTCGCAGGCGTGCAGGTCCTCGCGCACGTTCTCTGCCCGTCGCTCGCGCATGTCTCTGCCCCTGCGTGCATGCAGCCGGCCGACGAGCTGCCGCATACTTACAGATGGTCCGGATGCGTTGCTTGCTGCTCAGCATGCGTACTAGCTGATGCGCTGCTTGCCGCATACGTACGAGTTGCCTCATGCGTATGAGCTGATGCGTTGTGTGTTGCTTGGTGCTGCTCTGCTCCTTGCAGCTCCCGTTTCGGCCGGCCGGTGAGCTGCGACTATGGCGACAACTATAGCGGCCAGAAACCGATAATAGATGTAGAAATCGAACCTACTAGTCAGAAATAGAAGATTTGCACCGGAATCGAGACTTCCCGCCATGGAATCGACCTTTAGAAGCGGCGACGTTGTCAACAGCGGGAGCGGTTAGTGATAATAGATGTGGAAATCGAATCTACTAGTCGAAAATAAAAGCCGGAATCGAGACTCCCTGCCATGGAATCGACCTTCAGAAGCGGCGACGCTATCGACAGCGGGAGCGGTTGGTGCTAAAATTTTGCCCGTCGAGCGTTGACCGGTTTGCGGTTTATCTCAAAAACAGACTCGAGAACTGGATATATTCGGAGTAGTTACGCAAAAAAAAAAAACGATTTTGACCATTTTGCGATATTTGGAAAGGCTATTTTTTCAACCAAAACTCTTGCAGAAGCCCGGGGCAGGGCTAATGTACTTCCTAGAAGCAGAAAACCCACAAATTCCTCGTGATGCATCTTATTAATCTGTACACGATATTAGGTAGTATTTTTTTGAGAACATGGAGGAGAAAGCCGCGTGCAATGGAACTGAAACAAAAGCAGATTCGTTAATTATTTTATCTCGCATTGTCATATCGTGATCGGCCTCAAGAGTTAATCAGATCTACACCAAGAATTATTATAAAGGAAAGCACACATCTGTTGATCTTAAAATGTTGTACAATCTGATCGACACGAATTTTCAACATGCATGTTTGAGATGGACTTTCCACTAGGATGATGGAGCGATGAGTCCGGCGGCCTCGGCGATGGCGAGGCAGTCGCTGGCGAGCTGGCCGAGCTCGGCGTCCTCCTTCGCCATGGGGTTCTTGAGCTCCTCGCGTTCCTGGAAGCCATTTTCGCAGGTCTCGACGTCGGTGTCGAGGGTGCTGAGCATGGTGTTGGTGGTGTACTGGTCGCCGGCGGCAATGGCCTTCTCCGCGCCGTCCAGGCTGTAGGGCACGTCGTCGTACGATTCGGCGCAGTCGTTAAGCGGGCCCACCGCCAGCTTGGGCGTCTTGGGGTCGGCGGCGAGCGCCAGGGCCATCTTCTTGGCCTCCGCCCCCTTGGCCCGCACCGCGTTCATGGCCAGCTTTAGCACGCCGGGGCCGTCCAGCTTCTTCCCGCCCGGCAGCGGGGGCTGCTTCGCGATGGAATCCTGGCAGAACTTGGGGTCATCAGCCTTGGCGCACATGGCCTTGACGATGTCGCCGACGGGGGCGACGGGCGTCGGCTTCGGCGGCGTGGGCTTCGGGGGCGTCGGCACCTTCGCGGGAGCCAGGATCTTGCCCGCCGCTCCGGGCGTGCGCGGCACGCACACGGCCCCGGCAGGAGGTGCCACCGCCGCGGCGGCGAGGAGGACGGCGAAGCAGGCGACGAGCTGTGGCCTCATGGCGTGCGTGCGCGGGTGCGAAGGGGACGGGGAGGGGAGGAAAATAGCGATCGGAATTAGGTGGTCGCGGGTTAATAGAGGGGCGGCTGGTTAATTTGGTAGTAGTTATTTGTCGGTTGGTGTTCGAACGGGGAAGGAAATTAAAGGAGGGGATTTGCTGGCTGCGTTTTCGCCGGAAACGATGGAGCCGGCCAATGATGGACAACCGCAGCAAGGAACCGCCATTTTTGGAACGTATCATAATCGCCATCTGCCAAAATTTATTTTTTCCCATTTTGGTGTCTTTCACATTGATGGGAATATGAGCGAAATAAGAAGATACAGTACGCCACGCCAAGGCTTGTTTGTTTGATATCCTCTAAGAGCATCATTAGTAGAGCCCATAAACCATCAAACCCTTGAAAATAACCGTGCTTGTTTGTTTGATATCCTCCAAGAGCATCATTATTAGAGCCCATAAACCCTCAAACCCTCGAAAATAACCGTTTTTTATAGATTGCGACCGAAAATCCCGTAGACTAGAACCCCTAAACCCTCGAACTCTCAAAAAAAATTACAGGCCCAACCCCTACTCTCCCTCCCAACCTATACAAGTGAGGGTTGGAGGCCCCCAACCCGTCCAACCCCTATTCATCGACCACGCGCGCGCGGGAGGGAAATATCACCGCCTCCTTCCTCCCGCATCCTCCCATCCGAGCCGCCGGCAGCCGCCAGGCGCCATTCCGGCCACCTCCGCCTCCCGTCGACGCGTGCCACCCTCCGCCCGCTGCCCCGCACTTCCCGTCGCCGGTTCCGCCTTTCCCCGCCGCCTCCCGCCCCCCGTAGCGCGCTCTCGAGCCGCGCCGCCGCCGCCGCCCCGAGCTCTCCCAGCCGCTGCGCCCCCCCCCACCGCCCGCCGCCTCGCCGACCTCCCCTGAGCCGCCGCGCCCCGCCCCCGACCTCCCCGAGCCAGGCAGGCTAGAGGCAGTCGCGCCGCCCCGAGCTCTCCTCGCCGACCCGCCACGCTGCCCCGAGGTATGCCTCTTTTTCCTTTTTTGTTTCATTTTCCCTCTTTTATTCATTGCTAGCACTCACAATTTTTTGTTTGTTGTTTTGTGTAGATGGAGGTGACCACCGACGACTCCATGTCATTGTCCGATGATTCCAGTTGGTTGTCGTCGGATGATTCGGACATTGAGGAGTTGCTTCAAGACGACAACATCGAGATGATGGGCCTCCTCCTTGACGTGCGAGAGTTTGAAGACCGCACAAAGCTGATGGATCAGAGGAGAGGGTCGAAGATGGGGCGAGTCACCATTTACCAGAATTGCGCTCTCGAACACGAGCAACTGATGCAAGACTATTTCGCGAAGAAGTCTCCGACATACCCACCTCGCCTCTTCTGGAGAAGGTACCGAATGCGCCGTAGCTTGTTTGTGAAGATTGTCACCGATTGTGAGGCCGCCTCAGATTACTTCAAGTGTCGTAGATCTGCCGCCGGTATCATGGGGTTTAGTGGGTACCAAAAGATATCGGCTGCTGAAGGGAATATGCCCGAGAGGCAATAATAAAGTGGTTATTATCTTATTACATGTTTATGATAAATGTTTATTTTACATGCTATAATTGTATTGATCGGAAACGTCAATACATGTGTGTTTAATAAATAAAAAGGGTTCCTAGTTATGCCTCTCTTATAGACTAGCTCGTTGATTAACGAGATGATCAAGGTTTCCTGATCATGGACATTGGATGTTGTTAATAACGAGGTCATAACATTGGTGGAATGATGTGATGAATATTCATCCGAAGTATAGCATTACGATCAAAGTCATTATGTTTATATTGCTATAACATCATACGAAGTAATCTTTATCCTTAGACCATGAGATCATGTTAATTGCTAACACCAGAAGAGTATCTTGATAACATCAAACATCACACCGTAACATGGTGGCTATAAAGATGGGTTCAGTGCTACGAAGGTGTTATGTTGAGACTCATGGATTAAGAGTGGAATTTGTCAATCCTGATGACGGATAGATATACTCTGGGCCTCTCGGTGATATCACATTGAAATAGCTTGCAAGCAAGTGATGTGATCACTAGAATGTTATATCACGGGAACGAGAAAAGAGTGCATGTCGGTAACGAGATCAAACTAGGCATGGAGATACCGATGATCGAATCTCGGACATGTAATATATCGCGAGACAAAGGGATTTAGTTACAAGCGTTAAAGGTTCTCACGATCACAGAAGTCACCGTTAAATGTGTAGGAGTCAGTACGGATCTCCAGGTCCCGCTGCTGATTATTGATCCGAGAGGGGTCTCGATCATGTCTGCATTATTCGCGAACCGTAGGGTGACACACTTAAGGGATACCGACATCATTTGGAGCAAATATGTTTCAGATAAAGATTTAAGAAAGCGCTGGAATTATTTCAATAGACACCGAAACTGTTTCGGGTGAAATTGCTGAAATTGGTTCTGCATGTAATATTGAAATGTTGCATGGGGGGTTTATGTGAATGTTTTTTAACTAAAGTAATTAACAAAATTCTGAATAAAAATAATAAAAGAGTTTTATTAAATGAGAGAGCATTAAATTTGGAGAAATTTAATGCATTTAAAGTAGAGACTTTAAAAGGGAATGTGAAGAGGCATTTTAATGTGGAGAGGTTACCACCACATGAATGGAGGAGGTGAAGAGGCACCTCCTCCATGCGCCGGCCATGAAGGAGGGGCACCCCCCTCCTCCTATAAAAGGCCACCCTCTCCTCACTTCTCAAACACACCTCCTTGTGAAGGATCTCTCCCCCCTCTAGTATTATTCCCCCATGGTCTCGAATTAGCGAGATACATGTTCCCGGTGGCTTTATCTGGAAAGGAGTTGCTGCTTCCGCTGCTTTGCTGGAGCGAGTGACGTAGGTTGTCGGGGGTACCAGACATGTGTGCGATCACAGATGCACCGCTGCTTTGCGGTGCTGGACTTGGTGTTGCTGGAGCTGGATCTGATGGACGTGTTGGAGCCGGACCTACTGGACTTCCTCACGATCTTGAGATCGGCAAGTGTACGACTACATGAACCACGAGTTCCTACTCGTTAACAAAACTCGTTGTCTTCGAGGGTAAGTTCTCATTGGATGTATGTCCATCCGTTGCTTTGTACCTAGTAGATAGATCTTGGCGTGTAGTTCACACCGTAGGATTTTTTTTTGTTTTCTATGCTGCGGACCCAACAGTGGTATCAGAGCCAGGTCTATGCGTAGGTGCTTTGCACGGGTAGTACACATATGTTTATATGTGGGCGATGATGATCATGTTATTGTATCATCCATGTATTTTGGATATTGGTGGCATAGTGGGATGAAGCGGCCCGGACCAACCTTACATGTCATCGTACATGAGACCGGTTCCACGACTGACATGCAACTTGTTTTGCATAAGTGGCTGGCGGGTGTCTGTCTCTGCTACTATAGTCAATATCTGATTTACAACGAGATAACTTGGTTATCCTCGTTGTGGTTCATGTTCGTAGGTGAGAACGGTTCTATCTCTGAAAGCCCTAAGCCACGTAAAACTTGCAATTGATAAATTAGAGGCGTCTAGTTTAGATCGTTGCTGGACTTGTGTCTTGATATGGTATTGTTGTAAGTAGATGTATGATAGATACTCTTACAACACACTCAACGTGTAAGTTCCATAGACCTTGGCCTTACACACAAAGAAATGATAGAGATCATACCACGATACAAGTGATAGAGATCAAATGCATGGACCATACCATCTCACTTTACACATTAGATGTTAGCATCTTATACTGCTAGTTTGGCGCTTTTGGTAGCATTATAAGATGATCCCTCATTTAAATATCAAGATAAAATGTGTTCTTCCTTAAGTATGCACCGTTTTATGGATCGTGTTTCGAGACATCACGTGATGATCGGGTGTACTCGAATCTACGCTTTCATAGGAACGGGTGTAAGACAATTTTACACACGCGAATACTAAGGTTCTTACTTGGCGAGCCTAGCATGTACAGACATGGCCTCGGAACACGGACCGAAAGGTTAAGCATGAGTCATATAGTTGATATGATGCCCATATAGATGCTCGCCTTTGAAGCTACATCAACTCACGTGATGATCGGACTTGGTGTAGTGGATTTGGTTCATGTAATCACCAAAAAGACACGAGGGATATCGTTTTTGAGTGGGAGTTCATTAGTAATTTGGATTAGTCGAACTCAATTTGTCATAAATTAAATCAAAGTGAATTTTCATAGTTTGTTGTAGTCATTGGCATTCGTTTTCTACCTTAGGCTTAGCTTTTATTTGAGATAATAGAACTATAGAATTATGGGTATTTACTTTACGAACTGGTATCGTATTGTTTTGAATGTCAAATTAAAGTTTATAAGTCCTATTGCAAACTTTCAGCAAACTCTATTTACTCCATGAAGTTTAATAAGTAGTATTAAATCAAGAGTAAGAATTCCAATGTTAGTATCTAAAGTATCATGTTTGCCTCCATGATTATTGATATTCAAAAGTTGTTTTAATATCAAGATTATATTGGAGCTGAAAATTGTTTCAGAAACCATCATGTGTGAAAGATATTGTGATATCTGAAACAATGTTTTTTGGTTGCATTATGATAGAGTATAATTTAGCAAAATACATGTTCTCATATTGTATGAGAATTTGTGAAGGATGGAGATGCTAGGCATCCGAATCTACCAAAAAGGTTTTGGGAACTGATATTATACACGTGATTCTTCCTTATAAGCTATAGTAGCTTGATCATCAAAATTATAATGATAAGGATGAATATAAGATGTAAGTAAAATGTTTACTACACTAATAGATTACTAAAGAATGAATTTTTTGAAAGAACAACAAACATTTGATGATGGTGATCCACTTCAAAGTGCAAGTCCAAAAGTATTAGTATTTGACTATATATGCTTTGTACCATGTGTCATGATGACACCACTATTGATGTTGATAGATTATTTTAAAAGAAAAGGAATTGTTGAAAGAGAATCTATAAAATATTTGGCAGAAAATAAAAGGTTGGAGATGTCCAACTTAGGTATATAGAAGATATACATGTTATGGCTGTATTCCATGCTTGTTAAACAATGTGGTTCTTAGGTATTGGATACCGGTATTGGATACCGAATTGGTTGGTATGAAATGTCATACATGACAACGCAATTCATGAACTACAATGGCCTAAGTAACTAGCAAGAGAATGAGTGATGATGTTCATCGAAAACAAATAAAGTCTTATTGTGTTTTTCGTTGTCATCAAACCAAGCCTTCAAGATATGTTTAAATAATTGTTATTTTGTTCCGATATTATGAAAACAATGGCTGTTCAAATAATTACCGTATTCCATAAAGGATGGATGAACTTTTACAAGTCTAGTAGGAGAAATCACATCCATAAACACTATTGCTAAAATGTCGCAAGACAAATGATTGAAAGATCACTTATAAAGTGACATCGCTGTTTAAATTATATTTGAAAGAAAACATGAAGAAACTCCATGTTGATGGATTTTTGGAGTCTTTGATTTTGATCAATTGACGCATGTGAGACTTTCCTCGAGATAATTGAAACTCCGTCCATAGGCCAGAGAGGAACGGATGACTAGCTTATTGGAAATTGTGCATGCTGATGTGCATAGTCCATTATGTGTAGCCATATGCGATGGATCTTTTTGCTTCATATGCTTTCTTCAAAAATTTGAGTGAATATATCTGTATATTTACTTAATAAGGAAGAAGTATGAAACATTTAAAAGTTGTTCAAAGACTTTCAAGATGAAGTGAAAAATCATTGTAACAAGAAAATAAAAGAGTTTATGATTTGATCGTAAAGGAAGATATTTGAGTTACATGTTTAGCAAAACACCTAAGATTTGAGGAATTGTTCCATGAATTTGGATTTCCCGGTAAACCATACGAGTATGGCATATTCGAGAGATGAAATCAAACCATGTTTGACATGGTAAGATCAAAGGTGTCATTTATAAAACTGCCATTATGTTTTAAAGATTGAAGCTTTAGAGACTACCGCTTTTACACTGAAAAAAGCACCATCGTGATCCGTTGAAATGACACCATATAAGTTATGGTTTGGGATAAAACCCGAATTGTCTTTTCTTAAATTTTGGTATGCTATGCATAAGTAAAATGTTTACAACCAAAGTCGGATAAACACGTCTTTGTAGGTTATCCCAAAGAATTTGTTGGAAATTTCTCCATAACACCGAAGACAAAAGAGTTTGTTACTTGGAACATCAAGTTTCTTGAGAAGGAATTTTTCGCGAAAAGTTAAGTGGGAGGACAATAGAACTTTGATAAGGTTGTTAAACCTTAGCTATATGTGCTAAGTAGCGCAGCGCCGGAAAGTGTCCCGGTGGCGGCCACAATGCTCATGGCTCTCGTGATTACAAAAGGCGTGATCTCGGAAATTAGAGTTCCTATAGATCCGTGTGGGTCGGTAAGAATCAAATAGTAAGATTTGATAAGCAAGTCGTTATTGTTTTGACAATGATGAACCGACTACATGCAAAGAAGCGATGATGGGCCCTGACTCCATAAAATGACTAGAAGGCATAGAATCCGTGATAGTATCCATACACGAGAAATCAAGTTTCTGAACTTGGAAGACCTGAAACTGTTAGATCTGGAGATTATGTTAATCACTAGCAATCGCGTATATGCAACATCAGAAAGCCATAGGTGTTCAATACGCAAAGTTTTTCAAACTAGATTATTGACTCTAGTGCAAGTGGGAGACTGAAGGGAATATGCCTGAGAGGCAATAATAAAGTGGTTATTATCTTATTTCATGTTTATGATAAATGTTTATTTTACATGCTATAATTGTATTGATCGGAAACGTTAACACATGTGTGTTTAATAAACAAAAGGGTTCCTAGTTATGCCTCTCTTATAGACTAGCTCGTTGATTAACAAGATGATCAAGGTTTCCTGATCATGGACATTAGATGTTGTTAATAACGAGGTGTGGCGCCCCGCCAAAACCACCACTAGAAAATCGCGTTGTTTTTGTGCATTGCATCATCCTGACCGCATGCTCATGTCATCATGCCTCCTTGCATTTGAGCATCGTCAGGTCATCTGGCATTTGTTTACATAAAACTATTTTCGAAAAGTCTGGTTTTGTTTTCTAAACGCCCGTCCTTTCATTCAAAGTAAAATCCTGGGTCTCCGGAATATTTTGTTTGTCTACCAGCGGATTTCAACAACCCCGTTTTAAATGATTAAAATATTTAAATTATTTTGGGAGGCAGCCAGCCAGACCCGAAAGTCTAGCCGGCCACCTCCAGTTAAAATCCTGCCTACCCACAAAAATACCTAAACTTTTCCCACCAAATATCCTACCCCTATCTCCCTACCCAGCCCCTCCACATCACCTCCACCAATCCCGGGTCGCCACCTCACCTCTCCTCCCTCCATCCACCCAACCACCACCCGCCACGTCGCCCGCTCCACCACCCCACCAGCCCCAGCAGCCCCACGCGCGGCACCCCGCCGCCAATTCTCCCGCCCCCGCGCGCGCCCCCATGCACCGCCCGACCGCCCTGCCTCGGGATCCTGCGAGCCCGCCTGGCCCACCCCGCAGCCGACACCACCTGCCGCCTTGATCCCCGCCCACGCGTCCCCAGGCCTGGCCCCGCGCCACGTCGCCCACCTCCTATCTCCCCGCGCCTGCACGCTCGCCCCCGCGAGGCCCCCTCCTCCACGTCGCCGCCTCGCTCCGGCCAGTCCGGCCCGACCTCGCCGCCGCTCAGGCCCCTCCTCCTCAAAGCCAACCGCCGCCGTCTCCTTCCCCGCCGCCAGGGCCGAGGCCGCCATCGTCCGCCACCGCTTCGGCCCCCGCTCCGGTCACCGCCTGCCGGTCCTGCCCGGGTCCCGCCCGGCGCTGCCGCTTCTCTCCTCCACGCCGAGCCCGTCGTCGCTGGCCCCTTCCCCACGCCGGCCTCCTCCTTCCGCCGCTTCTTCACCGTCACCGGCGCCGACCGTCGCCACCCGGGGCTTCTCCGGCCGCCACCTGCACCCCCGCCTTCCCTCTCTGACGTGAGTTCGCCCGCCCCCCGCAACCGCGTGCCCCTTCCACGACCCCATCGCCGCCTTCCTCGCCTCCCCCCAAGCCTCGCCAGCCTTCTCCGCCCGACCCAGCGCCGCCGGCGAGCGCCCTCACCGCGTGGCGTCCCGAGCTCCACCGCCCGCAGTCGACCGCGCGCCCGCCCCTGCCACGCCACTGTTTTCCTCGCCGCGCCGCCCCTGTCCCATGCCGCGCCGCTCGCCGCGAGTTCCTCGCCTGAGTCCCTCCTGGCCTCGTCTGCTCTGGCCGTCGTCGAGCCCTGCAGCGTCATCAGCCCGCTCGCCTACGTGTCCTCGACCCAGAGATCGTTCAACTTTGGCTTGCCCTTTTTGCATCCCCAGAACCTGCCGTGGACCGCCAAGGCCGGCCCCCTCGCGTCGCGCATCCGCAAGTCCTGCACCTTGCTAGCCTGTGCCCTCTAGCATCATCGTCTCTATGCAGGGTGTCTTCCTACGGATGGTCTGCTGTTGAAAGTTTGGTAAGATGGTAGTACGGTACTGTGTATAGTGGATGAGATATGTTTTTGATGCGAAGTGAGTGTCACAATCCCGATGACCAGATGTTCGTGTTCCACCAAGACCTTCGCCGCGGATACCCCAAGATCTTCGATGTGGGATCACAAGGTCTACTACGTGACCCCGACCCCGAAAACCGGTCGAAAACGCCAAGACCTTCCTCACACTTCGCCGACCCCGAGGACCGATCTATAGATGCGACAAGTACTTCCCGCACCGATGCCCAAGGAACCATGCAAGACCATGACACCGAATCAAGACCGACACTGACAACCGAGTACTTCGACAAGGACGCCAAGTTCTTCTTCATCGCCGCCAAGACCATTCCCGGAGCCGAAGACCGATCCCCGTCGAACCCTGAGACCCCGAAGCCGATTCCCCGATGTGATCCCCTTTCCGAGACCCCTATTTTTATAATATATGACATAAACTCGTTGCATATTAATTTAGCATGTTGGCATACAATTTGTGGGTGCTTGAGGGTATTTTGATGATTTATCTAATTAAATATGGAGTCTATATGAGGGCTTTTCCAGTCTTATATCGGTTCCATTTAAATTGGTATAGCGAACCGATGCCATGATTGCCTTGTTAATACAACATCTAAATTGCGGGGGTTTGAAATAACTTGAACCGTTAAATTAAATGCCGGGACCTCGGTTCCGCTTAATACTGCCTAATTGCACCGCATCTGCATCATATCATAATCATGCCGGATCTTCTGCTGTAGTAATAAATATTGCATCCGGTGTTTATTTTAGTGCTTTGCTTCTTCGCGGATTAGGCCGATGAGTTGATGCGAGTATCGACAAGTTCTCCGGATATGAACCTCCGGCAGAGTTTTCCCAGGCGAGCATCTCTTCCCCTTCTACCTATTTTGCATTTATAGTCTTTATTTCCTCCTGTTGATCTATTGCTATCCGTGTCGCGATGCTTTAGTCCCGTATACCAGTTATATCCCGAGCAGCCTCTATATTGCCTTGGACACCTCCCATTACCTGTGTTTGGTAGATAGATGGCCTTGCGAGTCGTAGTTGCTTGCTCAGGTGTGATCTCGTGTTGTCAAGTACCACAGTTGATGGAATGCTGGCAAATGTCATTGGTGAAGATGCTTACCGGTGGAGATGATCATGACTTTAAATACAACTATTAAAAATGCCAGATATAACTAATGCAGAGACATCGGTGGGCAATAGATGTTATTTGGTTCTTCCACGCTCACTTGTGTCCCGTAGGACCCCGAGTACTTGATACCTGTTCCTTGACTATTCGCACTATCCACATCCGGGATGCCTTATGGACCCCCCTGAGCCAGAGCTTGATTCATTTCTATTTCTTGGGGCCACAAAGTAGTTTGGGGCTTTATTACTATCCTGTACTTATGCCATGCTATTGCTTTATTTACGATTGTGCGAGGAGCACCTGTACTGTTTAGGATCGTGACACGTTTTTGCTGTATCGACAAGCCCAGTCACACTTTCAGGTTCCCAGTCGTTTACAACCGTCCACACAAACCCTGGGTCCGTTTCGGAGCCGGCCAACTTCGTTGCGGGTAACTTAGTGGGGTGGCCCCTTGAAATATTTCTGAATCCTGTGATCGCTTTGTGGTGAATGCCTCGTTGAGTTTTGAGTTGGTTTTTCCGAGGTTGATCGAGTGTGTGTTGCTATTTGTGCACCCCTGCAGGGTAAAACTTTCTGAAAGCCGTGTCCGCGGTTATGGACGACTTGGAGCACAGTATCTCGATCATAGACAAGCATAACTAAAGTAGTGCTATAAATTTGACTTAATATGTGACTAGTAATCAGATGCAACTATAACAGAATGGATATTAAAATTGCCAACAACTGGTGAATCGGGGTTGTTTCGTGATATGCTGTACCTGTCTAGTAAGTATTGCAACTCCAATGGAACGTGATAAAAGTGCCAACAATTGCTGGGTTTTGGGATTCCTCAGGACAACTAAATCTGACTAGTAAATGTTCCAACCATAACGGAATGTTAATTAAAACTACCACTACTTATGTTCCAGGATGGCTCATGCTATCTATATCTGATTAGTAATTGCTGCAACTATAACAGAATGAGTAAAATTGCCAACCGTGTGAGTTCCTTGGTCCGACTTTCTCGTTTGGTCTCAAGGGGGAAATACCAGGATGGGTTTGGTTTGGTGTTAGCTTCAGGTTGGATCCGAATAGGTTTTTCTTATCCCTCTCTGATAACCGCCAGTTGTATTGGGTCTCTATAGGTTGTTTAGTGCCGCTGCGCTGCCGCTTCAGCCCACCATACCTATGTAGGCGAGCGCCGCCGAATTCTAGCCTCGCCGTGTACTAGCCTCAGTACTGACGCTCCTCTTTTTCCTTTGCCCTTTGTCGGCACCCCTTTTGTTTTAGCAGGTTTGAGATCGCGGTTGTTAGCAGGGTTACCCTTCCGGCTTGGCCTGGGCAGGGTTATGGACGCCATTGGTTATTCTTCAGGGCTCTTAGCCCCATTTGCATCTTGTCCGTAGTCGGACGCTCTATCGTTTTCAAGGTGATTTGGGTCTTTGTATTGTATATCTGTATTCTTGACTCATGGAGTTGCTATTGTATATATATCTGTTCTGTGGGTCCCATCGAGGACTGTTGTGTAATGTTATTACTTCGTTTTCCACCCGCACGAAAGTGCCTGGTGGGCGTCCTTGAATCGTTTCTATGCGGGTTTGGCGGGGAGCGCTAAAACTTGCATAGGGCCGATTTGAGGGTGTTACACGAGGTCACAACATTGGTGGAATGATGTGATGAACATTCATCCGAAGTATAGCATTACGATCAAAGTCATTATGTTTATATTGCTATAACATCATACGGAGTAATCTTTATCCTTAGACCATGAGATCATGTTAATTGCTAACACCGGAAGAGTATCTTGATAACATCAAACGTCACACCGTAATAGGGTGACTATAAAGATGGGTTCAGTGCTACGAAAGTGTTATGTTGAGGCTCATGGATCAAGAGTGGAATTTGTCAATCCCAATGACGGATAGATATACTCTGGGCCCTCTCGGTGATATCACATTGAAATAGCTTGCAAGCAAGTGATGTGATCACTAGAATGTTATATCACGGGAACGAGAAAATAGTGCATGTCGGTAACGAGATCAAACTAGGTATGGAGATACCGATGATCGAATCTCGGACATGTAATATATCACGAGACAAAGGGATTTAGTTACAAGCGTTAAAGGTTCTCACGATCACAGAAGTCACCGTTGAATGTGTAGGAGTCAGTACGGATCTCCAGGTCCCGCTGCTGATTATTGATCCGAGAGGGGTCTCGATCGTGTCTGCATTATTCGCGAACCATAGGGTGACACACTTAAGGGATACCGACACCATTTGGAGCAAATATGTTTCAGATAAAGATTTAAGAAAGCGCTGGAATTATTTCAATAGACACCGAAACTATTTCGGGTGAAATTGCTGAAATTGGTTCTGCATGTAATATTGAAATGTTGCATGGGGTTTTATGTGAATGTTTGTTAATTAAAGTAAGTAACAAAATTCTGAATAAAAATAATAAAAGAGTTTTATTAAATGAGAGAGCATTAAATTTGGAGAAATTTAATGCATTTTAAGTGGGGACTTTAAAAGGGAATGTGAAGAGGCATTTTAATGTGGAGGGGTTACCACCACATGAATGGAGGAGGTGAAGAGGCACCTCCTCCATGCGCCGGCCATGAAGGAGGGGCACCCCCTCCTCCTATAAAAGGCCACCCTCTCCTCACTTCTCAAACACACCTCCTTGTGAAGGATCTCTCTCCCCCTCTAGAATTATTCCCCCATGGTCTCGGATTAGCGAGATACATGTTCCCGGTGGCTTTATCTAGAAAGGAGTTGCTGCTTCCGCTGCTTTGCTGGAGCGAGGGATGGAGGTTGTCGGGGTACTGGACGTGTGTGCGATCACGGATGCAATGCTGCTTTGCGGTGCTGGACTTGGTGCTGCTGGAGTTGGATCTGATGGACGTGCTGGAGCCAGACCTGTTGGACTTCCTCACGATCTTGAGATCGGCAAGTGTACGACTGCAGAAACCATGAGTTCCTACTCGTTAACAAAACTCGTTGTCTTCGAGGGTAAGTTCTCGTTGGATGTATGTCCACCCGTTGCTTTGTACCTAGTAGATAGATCTTGGCGTGTAGTTCACATCGTAGGAATTTTTTTGTTTTCTATGCTGCGGACCCAACAGCTGTAGTGCATGTGCTCGCCTATGGCATACCCGCAGACTATACCGACGAGTATCTTCGCATTGGGCAAGATACAACCATAGAGTCCTTCCGTAGGTTTACAAAATTGGTCATCCGGTTGTATGGCGAGAGTATCTTCGGGAACCCAACGAGGAAGATACAAAGATATTGATGGAGATGAATGCAAAAAGGGGATGGCCGGGAATGCTTGGTAGTCTTGATTGCATGCATTGGACATGGAAAAATTGCCCAAAGTCATGGCAAGGAATGTATTGCGGTAAAAGCAAGGATGCAACAATTGTGCTTGAGGCCGTAGCATCGGAGGACACATTGGATTTGGCATGCATTTTTTGGTTTGCTGGGAACACTCAATGATATCAATGTGCTCAATAGATCTCCTTTGTTTGTAAGATTAGTTTCTGGGGATGCTCCAACTTGCAACTACAAAATCATGGACAATGAGTACTCAATGGCATACTATCTCACTGATGGCATTTATCCCGAGTGGGCAACTCTTGTGAAGTCCATCAAGGAGAAAAATGGGGTGCCCTTAAGTAAAAAAGAGGCTCATTTCACCAAGGCACAAAAGGCAGCCCGCAAGGATATTGAGAGAGCTTTCGGTATTTTGCAAGCTAGGTTTGCCATAGTTCGGGGTCCATCTCGTTTTTGGGACAAAAAACATTGGAGAACATCATGAAATGTTGTGTGATTCTACACAACATGATCCTCGAGGATGAGAGAGGGTTAAACCTGCCTTGTTTCTATGACAATGTTGGTATCCATGTGCAACCGGAAAGAAAGCTTTTCTTGAAGCACATCGTAAGATTGAGGATGCAAAAACTCATGGTCAGCTTCGGAATGATCTAGTAGAGCATCATTGGCAGTTGGATGGGCGGCGCCAAGGCCCATGATCTATCTTTGTTTTACTTTTCTATGTCCTATTTGATTCGAACAATTATTGTTATTTGCAAAAACATTGTTGTAATAACTTGAATGATTATTATGTGCTTGAAAGTACTATTTGGTGTTATAATAATAACTAGAATGATTATTGTTTTTTCCAAACCGTTATTGAGATGATGAAAATTGTGATATGTCAAATGATAGTTTTGAGGGTTTGAGGGTTCTAGTCTCTGCCCTTAACCCTCAGTTTTAAGGGTTTGAGGGTTCTAGTCTTTGCCCCTATTTTTAACCCTTAAAAGTGCCAAAAAATGCCATTTCTCAACCCTTAAACTGCTTTGACAATTTGAGAGTTTAGGGGTACTAGTGATGCTCTAAGCGCTCTAAGCTCCCCGCTTTTGAGGGCCCGTGCTTGCTCCAATGGTTTGCGTCTGACCTGGTCGCATTGTCAGTGACTTAGCTTGCTCGCTCCGCGTAAATGAGACACGTATTTCGTGATAGGCGGTTCTTTGGTCAATTTTCCCGATTCCCCAATTCCCCAACCCCACGCCCTCCTCTTGCTCCTATTCCCATCCCATCTCGCTGCCAGCGCCCAATCCCATGCCTCCGCCTTCTCCTTCACGGTCGCTCGCCCGACGCACCGGCCAACTCCTCCACCAATTAACCCTTGCCCCGACGCGCTCGGTAGAACCGTTGCGCTAGGGTTTCCAGCCCTCAACCGCGGTGGATGTTCTTCGGGTCAGACCACCGGATGGCCATGATGGCCGCAATCTGCGCCACCCAGCTCTATCCATGGCCCATGTTCGTTGTCCACGACGGCCGGTAGAGCTCTGGTCCTCCCCTTTGCCCCTCTTCGTCTCGCACTGCAGCAAAGGAGGGACGTGGTGGGATCTCCGCTGGTTAGTCCCCAATCCTGCTTCCTCTCTCACGTCAGTAGCAAGAAAGCCACAATAGAGGGCAATTCTTCCTAGCTCGGGGACCAGGCGACCATGCCATGGGGTGGCACGGACATGCCGCATATGGTTACACAAATTTTGGATCGTTTACTTACCTTCTCTGAATCCACAATCTGTTGGTCCTCTGCTTTTCAATTTCTTACAATCCCAATCATTTCAAGTGTAGTTGTTTAATTAGCTGACACAATATCAGCCTTAAGTTGTAGCATTGCTTATATGTGACATCTTAGAATGCAACAATGGTCTCTGTCCAACAAAACTTAGTGGTTCATGACAACAAACCTATAATCATAATGATTGGCATTGTGTATCACAACTCCTCTCTTGGCTGAGGATTGAGATGGCGGCCACCGGCCAGTGTGCCAGCCGCATCGAGGCTGTGACACACCTTGAAGTTCGGCAATAGTGAGGTGCGGAGGGACAACCTGTACACGCTTGAGTGCCAGGACCCATGAGCTCTCCGTGACGGAGGCCAGAACTATCTGCGACCTTCTGTTGAATCTGTTATCGCTTCTGAGTGGGTTGTCCTCCACTGTCTCCATGTCTCAAGCCTGTCATGGACGTCTCCAGAACCAAGGTAACCAAGTATTCACCTGGAATAGTCACATGAGTCGAGTCTACTTGCTGCCGGCTGCCATAAGTGCCTAACCCTTATGGCCATAATTCAATAGTTTGCCTGTTAACGGTATGTAATACAGCGTGTGATGGTACATCATCCATATCTCAGGTTCTTGAAATAGTTTTTATACAAGAAAGTTGGACATAGATGCAGGTTCAGTTTTGTATTCATCATATTGAATAATATCAACTAGCGCTGAAGCTTATTTTCGATTTCCAACTGAAATAGGAGTGAAAACACTTGTGAAAACTTCCTTTTCATATGATCCTCTGGTTCAATAGTTCAACGTGAGTTTGTTGAAGCATCCACTCCTTACTAACCAAAAGAATAAAAGAAGTGATGCATGGTGACCTATCACATGATAAGTTGATAGTCGATGTTCTCTTCCAGATTTTTATCATCCATTAATGAAATTCCTGCAATAGCCAATTCTTGAGATTAGATTTCTTCCTGTAAATTAATACACTAAACAGTTATGCCTAATTTAGCTCCATTAAGTGGTCTCCCTAGTGTGGTTACTTTATTAGCTGGAATCACTGAATACTTTTAATGTTACAAAGTGGCCAAATGAAGCAAGCAGGATTGCCTGATGTTTATAGTAAAACATTAACTTAACCGAATTTTTTTATTCTCATCTTTCTTTGTGATCCTAGCTATCTAATTTCCATATATGAGATCAGCCCACCAAGCATACAAGAAAAGTAACAAGAAAGTGTACCGACTTAATCATCTAGGCCAACCTCTATTGTTCCTTCCCTTTTCTTGGTCTATAGTAGTTTACATGACCAATTCTCGCATATTTGTGACATCGTTGATATTTGAGATGCTCTAATGGCCACTATAATGTATATGGGCTAATCTTCGCAGCTTCGATGAATACACATGTCCTATGTAGCGTGAATTGTGTTTTAACCCTGTGGAACCAGTTGGATTAGCCTTTTGTCTAGAATCTGCTGCAAACGAATTATGTACTCTTAGTTTAGAGATGAACACTCAATATCCAGATTGAGATGTCCCTCCGGTGTTTGAGGATTGTTCCATAGGTTGTTGCATGTAGATCAAATATAGGTTTGAGCCTTTGACGTACTTTGTAATTTCGGTGCACAGTTCAAAATATTGATTGGTCAACTGCCAACTAGGTTGTCCTTACAACAATACATATATTAAGCAACGATGCAATGTTTTTTAGAGGCGATAGTCACACATGAATGTCAACTATGTGTGCTTAAGTGAATAAGTGTTAGTCTTCAGTTTTTCATTGGTAAGGTGGAGCTACGACGATTTTCTTCTTCTTGACGTGTCTATATATATATATAGACCCCCTGGGTGCAGAATAACTTATTCTGCACCCGGGCCGGTCGACCGAGCCGGCTGCATCAACCCCGCTAGATGTTGGTCGCACCGAAACAGATGGTTCCTGTGGGTGCTATCCCACTACCGACCCAGAAATTTCCTCACTTGGTTTCTAATCGAGCACGGAGGAGCGGTGAGCGGTTTGGAATGGCGGCGCCGACGGACGGCCTACGGCGACCCAGGACAGCTAACATTTTCGAGGGATCGTGTCGTGATGAGCGGCGTGCGGCCTCGGAGACTAGTCGAGCACGACGGGCTCCGCGACACTCTCGGCAGCGATGTGGCGGCGGGTTGAATCACCGTCAATTACGTCGTCGTCAGCGGCGTTTTGCCTCGTTGTCGAGTGGTAGGTGGAGCACAACTGCGGACATGAGGTACGTGCCTTGTTTGTTCTCCCCTGTTATCTCCTTCTCCTTTCAAACACCATGGTCAACCACCGCTGCCCCAGCTCCACCTCCATGGATCCTACCTCCCCTGGACTCCGGCAGCCGGATCTGGTGAGTCTTACCGGGTCCTCTGCCATCCATGCGCTGCTCGTCGAATTCGACCCTTCTGGCCATCGCGCGCCACGGCCAACCGTCACCTGGATCTGCCGCCCTTCATTCGGCTGGAGTCGGAGCTTCCCGGTGTCGTCCTCTCACTCCATGACATCGGGTTCCCGCCATCCTGCCTCGCAGCAGCAGGCCTCAACCAACCTTCGGTTATCAGCTCCCCTACCCGACCTAAATCAGCAACATCGATCCCTTCTGTTCTTCCGGATTACATGAAATTCCACGGTTTCCTAATGCTTGGTTCACTTTCATGATCTAGATCCACGCTGCCTATGTCCAGTTCTTATGCTCTTGAACTTCTCATGTTCTTGATCCACATCCACACGTTTGGATTATATTTTCTTTATGTTTGGATCTGAACGTAGGATCTGGTTTGTTTGTTATCAGTGTACACCGTGAAACAATCTCATCAATCATCAGTTTATGTCCTGTTCTTGTGGAGATAAAACATATTAGTGGTACTCCACGGTAATTTATTTCCCTTTTGCAGATGACATAGGAGTAATTTATTTCCCGTTCTTGTTATCAATGTAGGACCTAGGAGTTTATTCCCAGTTCTGCAGATGACATAAGAGTGCAGAACAACGATAAAGATAGTTTTTGTCGAATGAAAACGTAATTTTGAAAATATTGGATGATCCTGTCTTGACAAGATTTACACAAGTTACATGCAATTGAGCGTCTGCACAATTAGTTTTGAAAACTAGGAAGGTCCTTGACTCCTCGTTGTTAGTTCCTGTCCAAGATGCTTGACCTCCAGATGTCCCCGAGGTTAGGTATACTTATTATTTTGTCTGTAGGAGCTCCTCAAGAACTACCTTCCATCTTCTATTGTGAGATGTGCGGATCCAGCTTCTATTGTGTTTCCACGCATTGGATTATTTTAAGCTGTACAATGTTTTTTTTAAGTTTACGAAAATTCATCAACACTCACAAATATTGTCACCAATATTTGGACCTGAGGTGCATCAGGCATCCAGGGAACATGATATGGGCACATTAGCGGTTCATCCTCTTAGTTCACCCAGCTGCTACCTCCCGTCGAGTGAGCACACTGGTGCCTCACGACAGTAGTATTACAGGATTGGCTCAATGATCTCGTACTAATTTGCTCTTATCTGTTCACATTTTTCTGCTAAAAAATTGTGTTCATCCGTATTCCAGTAATGCCCATGTGATCAAATATTAGTTTGTAGAAGCACACTTTTAAGTTTTAACTGATGTATGCTTTGTCGAACGAGAGAAGAACGAGTAATCTCTGTAGTCTTTAGGGGAAAAAAATCTGGGATGGGCCAGTCCCTTGGACCTCCACACCCTCATATATATATATATAGCTGAAGTTAGGTACATCTTAACTAGTACACTATAGAATACTCTAGAATTAGGTAGGACACTAACTTAGACTACAACATACTGGAATGTTCCAGCCACTCCTAGGACAGCACTAATATACTAACACTCCCTGGAATATTCTAGGCTCTCCTAGGACAGTCTCCAACACTCCCCCTCAAGATGGGTGATAGATATCTATCATTCCCATCTTGTTACAAGCTGAACTACACTCTTTATTTCCTAATCCTTTAGTTAGACAGTCTGCAATTTGCTCGCTAGAGGTTACATGATTTATCTTAATTATACCATCATCCAATTTCTCCTTTATGAAGAAGCGATCAATCTCCACATGCTTGGTTCTGTCATGTTGAACGGGGTTGTTTGCGATGTTGATCGCCGACTTGTTGTCACACCACAAATTTAAAGGGCCTTTCCTCAATAGTTTCAGTTATGAAAGAAGATTCCTCACCCATAACATCTCACTCAAACCTTGTGACATAGCTCTATATTCAGCTTCAGCTGTTGACTTTGAAACCACCTGCTGCTTCTTACTTCGCCATGACACCAAATTGCCCCCCACAAACACACAATAACCAGAAGTTGATCTCCTATCATCCAAGCAACTTGCCCAGTCAGCATCACAATACCCATCCACATTTAGATGACCATTCCTTTTGAACCATAGTCCCTTTCCTGGACTACCCTTCAAGTACTGGAGGATTTGATTGACCGCATCCAAGTGTCCGCTCCTAGGATCATGCATGTATCTACTCACTACACTCACTGCATATGAAATATCAGGTCTTGTGTGACATAGATAGATGAGTCTTCCAACAAGCTTCTGGTACTTCTCCTTATCCACTGGATCACCAGATTCGGCACATAATTTGTGGTTTTGGTCGATAGGTGTTGATGCAACCCGACACCCAAGCATGCATGTGTCACTAAGCAAGTCCAAAACATACTTCCGCTGGGAGAGCACAATCCCTTCGGGAGATCTAGCAATTTCTATGCCAAGAAAGTACTTGAGTTGACCAAGATCCTTTACCTCAAATTCCTTGCGTAGGTTGTCTTTCAGCCGTGATATCTCCATCGCATCATCTCCCGTGATTATGATATCATCAACTTATACAGCAAGGATTGTAATCTGGCTATTTGAGTGCCGATAGAACATCGTATGATCCCCATTACACTGCTTATATCCCATACCACATATCACTCGTCTAAATCTATCAAACCATGCCCGTGGAGATTGCTTGAGGCCGTATAGAGATTTTCTCAACCTGCATACCTTTCCTGATGTTCTAGGAGTGGAGAAACCAGGTGGGATCTCCATGTATACCTCCTCCTGTAAATCTCCATGCAAGAATGCATTCTTGACATCCAACTGATGCAAAGGCCACCCAAAGTTAGTTGCACAAGAGATTAGGATCCTCACTGTGTTCATCTTTTCCACCGGCGCAAATGTCTCATCATAGTCAATCCCATATGTTTGACTATATCCTCTGGCAACTAGTCTTGCCTTGTACCTTTCAATTTTCCCTTCTGGATTTTGTTTCACAGTGTAAATCCATTTACACCCGACAACTCTCTTTCCTGCTGGAAGATGTACAAGTTCCCAAGTTTTATTCTTTTCGAGAGCATTTAACTCCTCTATCATGGCCTCGCGCCACTTCGGGTCTTGCTTTGCTACTTTCTAGTCTCTTGGGATCACCACGGGTTGCAATGATGCAATGAAGGCCAAGTAGTCTGTTGATAGAGATGTATATGATACATAATTAGCTATGTCATGCTCATCTCGGTACCAATTTGGAGGTTTTCTAGCTCCAACTCGGATTCCTTTTCTTAAGGCAATGGGCAAGTCCATTGAATCTCTCGTATTAGATGGACCTGCGCCCTCAGTCAATTCAACAATTTCAACACTTGTTGGAGCATGTTGCTCCCCCGGCACCTGTGTGTCACCTGCTGTAGGAGTTGCGCCCTCAGTCGATTCAACAATTCCACCACTTGTTGGAGCATGTTGCTCCCCCGCACCTGTGTGTCACCTGCTGTAGGAGCCTGTTGCTGCTGCTCATGTTGTGGTTTTCTCCGTGTATACACTTTTAAGTTTTCTTCCTCATTTGGCTTTCTCCATCCATCTTCACTTGCAGGAGATGAATTGAACCAACAACAACTCTCGATTATTCATCTTCCTTTGTCCTCAACAGTTCAGTCTCCCCCTCTCGACTAGCATCAATTGTGCTAGGAGAGTCAAAGTCAAACAACAAGCTGATGTCCGTCTTCTCTCCGTAGAACGGCTCGGACTCTCTATATGTCATATCCATGCTAACAAATGTTCTCCGCTCACTAGGGCTCCAACACTTGTAGCCCTTTTGTCCAGATGGGTATCCAATGAAGATGCACTTCACAACACGTGGGTCCAATTTTCCTACCCAAGGTCTATGGTCTCTGACAAAGCATGTACACCCAAACACCTTTGGTGGAACAATGAACTCATTTTTACCAAAGATCATTTCATATGGGGTCTTCATCCCAAGAATTCTTGATGGCATTCGGTTGATGAGATAAGTAGCAGTCATAACTGCTTCACTCTATAAGAATTTTGGCACATTCATAGTAAACATAAGCGATCGAGCTACCTCTAGCAGATGTCGATTCTTCCTCTCAGCTACTCCATTCTGTGGAGAAGTATCAGGGCATGAAGTTTGATGAAGTATTCCTTTTTCTGAAAGAAAGTTGCCAAATTCATGGTTCACATACTCTGTCCCATTATCAGTCCTGATAATTGGAATACCAATGTTGAAACGATTTTGGATATATGCATAGAAGTCCTTGAAACAACTAAGCACCTCACTTTTTTGTTTCATGAGATATATCCAAGTCATCCGCGAGTAACAGTCAATGAAGGTGACAAAGTACTTCATTCCACTAATAGAGACCATAGGGGAAGTCCAGACATCAGAGTGAATCAACACGAAAGGCGATGTGCTTCGGAGTCCACGACTCACATATGATGTCCTTGTGTGTTTTCCATATTCACAAGCATCACACACAAGTTTTTCTTTATCCACCTTCATTTCCTCGGGAAATATCTTACTCATAGTATCAAAGGACATATGGCCCATTCGACAATGTAAGAGTATCACCTTTGCTTCATCGTCACCAGCAACAATTGTCAAAGCGGTGCATAATGCATCATCTGTTTCATGGCTATGCAAGTACCATAGTCCCTTATGCCTGATGCCAACCCCAAGGCTCCTTCCAGTTGTCCTCTCCTCAATTATACACTTGTATCGGTCAACAATAATTCGACAATCAATGTCGTCAACCAAGGCACTCATAGACACCAAACTCACTGGAAATGATGGAGCATACAAGACCGAAGACAATGTAATTGATGGAGTGCATTTCACCGTGCCGACTCCTTTGACGGGCTAATAAGTTCCATCAGCTGTTTGGATGGTCTCTTTATGCATGGGTGGATTTGGCGCATATGATGCGAACTCATTCCTCCTTCCCGTGACATGTGCAGATGCTCCCGAATCTAGTATCCAATTTGAACAAGTTGCGTTTAATGTAGGAGCTTGATTTGACATACCTTCTTCCGCTTGTGCGAGATTTACACAATTTCGTAGGGCTGTTGTTTTTTCACCTTGTTTTGGAACTTCCGCAATCTTCTTCGACTCTTTCAATTCTTCTATCTCCTTCATCAATTGAGTCATTTTCAGAAGTAGCTTCTCAATTCTTTGATTTTCCGCCATTGATCAGTGTTGTTGAGACTGAATCCACAACGCTGTTCAGCTGTTCTACAAGTCCAGCCTGCACACACTCTTCTCCGTAGCTATAGCACAACCCAAACCGCTCCTCCGCTGCAGTACAACCCACTCCTAGCTGCACTGTCTGACCACTTCTCCTGGCTGCACTACACACACACCGCTGTCCGCCACCACAGAAACCTCAAAGTGGAGCAGCACAACGTCCGGTCCCTGTTGCTTTTGCTAAGAGACACGAGCTCACGAAGCTCTCTCTTTTGTCCTCTCCTAGCACACACCGCAAACAACAATCACCTCTGCTTTGAGCAGCTGCAACTCTCTTGCTTCTCCTTCCCTACGAGTCAACTTGGCCAACACTTTTCCACTTGAGCTAGCTACCACTGTCTGCACTCACACCTGAACGCCTGGAGCTCCTCCACAAGCCGCTTTTCACCACCAGGACCAAGCGCCCCCTTCCTCAGCTTATGCCATAGCAGAGCAGCCCTGCTTCATCACCATTGCCACTTCTCAGGAGAACCTTGCTAAAAAATTGTGTTCATCCGTATTCCAGTAATGCCCATGTGATCAAATATTAGTTTGTAGAAGCACACTTTTAAGTTTTAACTGATGTATGCTTTGTCGAACGAGAGAAGAACGAGTAATCTCTGTAGTCTTTAGGGGAAAAAATCTGGGATGGGCCAGTCCCTTGGACCTCCACACCCTCTTATATATATATAGCTGAACTTAGGTACATCTTAACTAGTACACTATAGAATACTCTAGAATTAGGTAGGACACTAACTTAGACTACAACATACTGGAATGTTCCAGCCACTCCTAGGACAACACTAATATACTAACACTCCCTGGAATATTCTAGGCTCTCCTAGGACACTCTCCAACAATCTCCAATGCAAAAAGAAAGTAATCTCCAATTGTGATCTAATGTTGATTATAATTTAGTTCTTTTAAGAAGGTAAAATATACCGGGGATTCTCCAACGAGGCATACCTCACATACTACGAGTCGGTGCCGCGGAAAGTGATGGAGGCGACGGTGAGGGACCTTGCCAAGCTCCGGGCCATGGGCCTCGTCGCTGGTGATGCGGGCAAGGAGGTCATTTCGGTGAGCCCTCTCCCTCCTCCTCACCTATCGATTTTGTGGTTCTGATCCCCGTTTATGCTTTGGATTAATCGCGAGCGTGGTGTGCAGTTGGCCATTTGCAATGGTGATGGCTTGAGGCGAGAGGCGAGTGACTTCAGCCTGGAATTGCATTGCAACTGTTATCTTTCTATTTTACCGTGCACACGAGGAACGTGTCCACAACTACATCTATCTACGGCAAGTTCTTTGGCTTCACGACAAGGCTGTAAGTGCATATGTTCGCTACTAGTGCTAGCAGCCACACTAAATAAAACTTTGCCTGCTCTAGCTTTCCATTACATTGTTTACCTAGTAGTCCTGGAAATTGCTTTGGTTCTGCTAGTGTACTACACGATTTTAATTCCGTTTGGCAGCAGGCTAGCAGCACTAGCTTCCTCACAATGTATCTGTTGGGTTGCTCTTTTGTCAGTAGCATTAGACATAACTAGTATACTATGCATGTGATATGTGATGCTTTGTTTGCATGCTATTTATAAATGGGATAACCTGGTGTGTTAACGCGTGAGAGGTAGCTGATATATTGCAGTCCTATTTGTTTTTGGCCTCGTGTCGCCTGAGCTGACCTCAAGTCTGAATCCAACAGTTCATATTGTGTGGCTACTTTTTATTTGGGGTTTCATGGGTCCACTCTTGATTCACGTTACACCAAACCTAGTGATTGTTTCAGATATCCAAGTTCTCAATTAGATTTAGCTGTCAAGGTAAATTATGCCAGCCAATGCATATAATGGGCTTACTAAATGTGAAAATGTCTTAGAGTTGCTACCTTATCTCTAATGCAATTTGGCTCCATTCTTTCTTATTTCTTCATGAGTAATTTAGCTTGTTTGGGAGGTGCACATTTTTCGGATTCACTTATAAACTATGGACATTTACCTGATCGCTTAAGCTTCATATTTTATTATGGCTTGGTTTTATTATTTCATTGATGCAACAAGGTTATGACTATGTATGCGGAAATCCATTTTTGAACCCGGGTGCATTTGCACCCGGTACAAAAATAAGATATTTCAAAATGTTGAAAAATTACAAAAAAAATATGTCAATGTGTAGCTTCATGTTTTAGGTTCACGCGAAGTCATTCCACGAAAAACCGATATGTTTTGTGGCCTATGCAAAAAGACAAAAAGTTGTCTTGTGTAGCACGTTACTTTAGCACCATTTTTTGTCTTTTTTGCACAAGTCACCTAAAATGTTCATTTTTCGTGAAACGACTTTGCACGCACCTAAAACTTGAAGTTCTATGTGCACATAGTTTCTGAATTTTTTTGGCATTTTAAATTTTGACAAAAATCAAATTCAAATAAAGGGTGCATATGAGCTTGGGAGCCAAATAGCCGCGTCCAACTTTTCATTTAAAGAAGAAAAGCTTGGCTCACCTTCTTCATTTCACTATGGGATAACTCCTTGTCCTCCATGAAATGAACTGTTGATTTTTTTCCTTCTTATCATACGTACTCCAGCCATTTATTACCGATTCAAAAATCATATTTTTCGGGTTTCTAATTTCTACCGGAGTAGCATATTTAGCATATGTTTTGGCATATTCTTGAAACAAACATAATTTTCTTTCTACTGCCCAGCCGTTCTCATATGGAAGATTCTTATCATCATTTTTTCTTAAGATTCATGTTCATCTCTAACCTATTTTTCCTGCCTTTCAGAGCTAGCCAGTCAAATATGATTAGTTTCTTCTTGACTGCTCACCACTGTATGGCTACCATAGGCATTTGTTTATTTACTTCATTAGATATTGATTAACCTACATTATAACCTGCATGCTTTTCCATTAATTGCATACCCATTTTGCTCTTTGGTAATTTCCAGTTTGTGATTTTTGGAAGTAGACCAGTAGCTACAAGCAAGAAAATACGTATGCAACTTTGCTCGATATTATGTCTATTTAGGCGGTCCGTAGGTGGCTTCAGTGCAAGAGATACTTAGAGCACTGTGTCTAATGTGATCTCTGTTGTTGTTTGTCATTTGGAAGTGGGTATATATATAGAAATAAAAGACTTCCACTGTCTGAATACCATTTCACATTATTCTTTTTTTTCTAAATTTTCTGCCTCTTGGCAATAATATCTTTCAGTTGAAGCTCTGTACATGGTGTGATCATATATAGGTTTGTCGTGCCTGTAGCTAGCTAGCTAGCTAGGAATACCTTTTCTTTTGTCTAGCATAATCTTCTCAATTGTTTTTATGTACTCCGTTTGGTTCTACTTTTTTTCTAATATGCTTCTCTTTTTATACTCCTTTCAAAAAATATCACCATGGAAAACGTTAAGTTATGTACAATGAATTGCAGCACTAAAAGATTGTTCACATGAAGACCGTGCTGATCTTTGGTAGTCTCTGCAATTTCTCGTACAGCTGGACAAGCAAGATTTGTCATGCTTTGTCAAGATCATGTTGTTATTGAGGCATTCAGATTTCAAGACTGATTATGATCAAATGGTTGAAGTATTATCAAAGCAGTGTTTACATGAAGAAAGGAGTTCTCTTCACATCAGAATGCGCCAGGCCTCAAGGACGCTGACGAGATGACCTTCACACCATGTTATCCTAATTGGACGAAATAAAATTATCGATGCATGGAAGTCGCACCCCGTCGTTTAATTTATACTGTGTCTATATTTCCTTTGTTCTTGAGTTTACAGACACATTACACCACGGTACTTTTGGTACCTGGCTACTTATGTATCTGGAATGTGAAATATCTGGTTTTGGTTAGCTACCAATTAAACACAGATGGATTGGGTATTATTTTTATGTTCACGTTACATCCAGTTTTCTTGCGTTGGCACACAAATTTCTTATATCGCTCGTTGGACTGAGTTTGTTCTTATTTTAAGTCAAATCCTTATTTTCGTAGACTAAGTAGTAAATTACCTACGTCGGTAGCTGGCAATAGGGTTGATTAGGTCGTATGCAATTTGTCTAACGTCGACAGGTTGCAAAAACGAGTGGCAGCTCTTTTCCGTCGCATGCAACATGCACCTTCGTCACGACAACATCGTGCGGGCTTAGGCTTCCATCTACACCAGCTTTTTTTATGTCGCATGCGCCGTACTTTTACGTCAAGCACACGAGCGGGCTGGTGGAGTGCGTCGCGAGCCGGCCTGGGTGTGCTTCCTGGTGCGGTGGGGTGCACCCTGGGAGTCAAATAGAGTGAGTTTAGCTGAGTAACCCACTGTCCATCCGTTGTTTATTATCCTGAAGAAAAGGTGGACATATTCTGTTATTAGATGTCAAGATTGGTATGGATGGACAATTTGTGGTGGACACTAAGATTTCAAATACTCACTCCATCCTAAAATAAGTGACTTGGATTTGTCTAAATTTGCATGTATCTATACACTAAAATGCGTCTAGATACATGCGAATCTAGAAAAGCCACGTCACTTATTTTAGGACAGAGGGAGTAGATAATTTCACACAACATATTGTTTCCCTTTATTTCGATTATCTTGCGAATCAGTGTGCCTCACCTCACCGGTGATACTTCTACAAATGGGCCAACTCTTTTCTTCTCCCCCTCCCACTGCTTCCCAGCTTGAGAGTCTCATGTGAGTGTCCGGGTCGCCCCCAAGCTCCTCTTGCCGGACTAGCCGGCCGGAGGTGGGGAGGGTGGGACACCGAAGTAGCTATAGATAAATTTAGTTGCTGTAGGTTTTCGAGTTGGCGTTATGCCTTAGTTTGTCGTCTTGCCGAGAGGTGGTTCCTAGGTCTTTTGGCCACGATCTAGGCTCCTTTGCTAGTCTTCTTCTTCGATGCGGAGCTCCAATGGTGGGAGCCGAAGGCGTTGAGGAGGTTGCCGGTCAAACCCTCCACAAATAAAGGGCCTTTACCTTCCCAGGTCTGCAGCTTAGGTCCCGAAGCTGCCTACCTCGTCTCGGCCGGCCTTGGTGGCGAGGGAGAAGGGGAAAGCAGCGAGTGGACGGCGGATGGAGGACGCTGTTCGGAAGCTTCTATTGTGGAGTTCTTCAGCAGAGGACCATATGCGATGGCGTGGCCCATCTTGCCACTGCTTCAAATGGTCGAAAGGAGACCCTCTAGCACCACGGTGATGTGGTTCTTCTTCCTCCTGGCCTCAGGCTGTATGGGAGGATATTCCTTGACCTCGAAGCGGGATCCATGGCTGGCAACGCCCCAAGTGGCTCGCTCCCCGGTGGTGGCGATGGCACCCGCGGCGGCAGGTCGTTCGGTTGCGGTGGAGAAGCCCAGAGCCTTGATTGCTTTATATATTTTTGCTCTAGGATCTTTTCTGAAGAAGATATATCCTTATCTTTACTACCCCTATCTTTTAGGGGTCTTTGTGTATGTTTGTACCCACCGCGTTAATAATAGCTTCCAGGGCCTTCGGGCCTTATCCTGTTCAAAAAAGTGTATATTATACTCCTATTTCTGTTTCCACACCAGGAATGTTGTGAAGTGGCAATGATCAGCCTCCTAGACTTTAGTGAGAATAGCATTTCCCATGTAGTGCAAAGACACAATATTGAAAGCCCATGGTGCCCATGGAGTTTTCTTCACCTATAACTAGCTTTGTTTGAAGCTATGTAGGTACTTCAGTGTAGAAATTAGCCATCACCCTAGATGCCCTTTGCTTCTTACACATAGCATTTCATATATATGTTTTTATGTACATTCTACATAGCAATCTAGCACAATGAGAACCATTACACTAGCAGTGCTCATTCCATGGTTCGTTTCTTCTAAAAATTTATTATTCAAACCGTCTTCTAATTGTTGTATCCTCCTAGGGAAATATATATACCTTTATGTAAGCTGCTACTATAGTAGGCAGTACAATAAAAGAGCCAGAAAATATATTCTTCTTAATAGTGGTAATATCCACTCATGATTTATGGATTCTATTTTCAGATCATAAACCACTTTGAATGAAGAAACTTCATTTGCTGCTGACGACCAAATCATCATGTGACACCCATGAGTGAATTCTTCACATCCTCGATGTCTTCTCTACCAAGAGGTAATTAATCCATTGCTTCCTTGATCTGATGAAGGTGCTCTATTTTTTGTGTTTTAGTCACATGGGGTTCCTGCTTGATGACCATGGGCTATGGAGTGATGTTGGTTGGAGTAGAGAATATCCGTTTGTGCCTAGAACATCCTTTTATTGCAGTTGTTTGTGAGGCTGGGTTCATCATACGAACGTGGAGGTCAACTTTCAACCAGAACACTACTTTTCAACAGTAGGAGCGCCCAGTTTCAGTAGTAGGAGTGCCCAGGAGATAGTGAAGTTATTTTGTTTTGTTCTTCAGGTTTGTGGCTATAGATTTATTATGATTAGTTGTCATATGAGATTAGCGAGAGAGGCATGCTTTCCACAACAGTCTGTAGTTCACATATTAGGTATAGGTGTTAAAATATAATGAACTCGTGTTTTTTTAGCTATATGGCTTGACGCTTTAGGATTCCTGAGATATAGTGAAGATTGTCCTCCCCTACTGGAACTACAGTACCAATATATCTGGCATTCCCTTTCCGTATACAATAAGTCACTTGGAGGGCTCAGGTCTTGTTTGATTCCATATTCAGCTGAGCCTTGTTCCAAAAGAAGTATGAGGAAAGGGACTCACCATTTATATCGCTCTATGTTTTCCTGGTTGGTGTAAAGCTTTGATAATAGCAGTGGTTTTATTTGGATAAATATTAGACCAATTATTAATGTTATGCCTTGATCCAATGTCAGAGTGAAGCAAAAGATATACATATCGCGCGAAAAGACTAAAAGATAATAGCAAAGATCGGCGCAGCAACACGCGAGGTCCATCTAATAATTTGTACAGTAACGAAATTTGGTATTGGGTATACGTCTTCCTTTAATGCTCTACATCTCCATGACACCTAAACATGAAAAGAAGAACATGTGATGCAATGGTAGTCCATATCTTTTGTATTGTTGCCTAGGGTGTCGATCATTAATTTTAGGAGGTCTTAGAGTTAGTAGTTAATAAATTATCTATATGCTTAAGCCTGGTTGCCTACCCGTCTCCTCGGGATATTCTCACCGCGAGCGTTTCCAACCGTTGGATATAGTGTGGAAGGCAAAAGATTCATCTAGTGAGGCTGGTTAGCATAGTTGTTGGGTGCAGTGAAAAAAGCTCCAACCTCTCTCCTCCCATCGTGATTCCACGCTGTGGTCGCCTTTGCTCGCATCACCTCCTCCTGTGACCCTCCCTCACGCGGCGTCTAGCCCCGCCACCACCCACAACCCTTGCTGTCTCTACATCCAACTCGCCGCTAGACGCGGCCATCGCCTCCTCCTCCCGCGGCTTTGGTTGGCGCCGCCTCCACCCGCAGCCAGGAATGGCGCACGGATGCAAGCAACGCCATAGGTCGATGCTGCAGGGTGCACACCGGATTCAAGGTGGAGTCTCGGGAGG
The DNA here is from genome assembly GCA_910589775.1 of Avena eriantha. Lineage (NCBI taxonomy): Eukaryota > Viridiplantae > Streptophyta > Magnoliopsida > Poales > Poaceae > Avena > Avena eriantha. Next base: position 286,667,728 of record OU342744.1, on the reverse strand, counting down.
CGCACAGGCCCAGAAGGAGAAGGAAGTGCTCGTAGGGCCACCAGCGCTGGGAAAGACGAGAAGGTCGAGCTCGAGCGCACACAGAGCTTGTAGAGGTCCAGGTAGGCGCGATCGGCAGCGACCATGGCGGGTAGAGGTTGTTGTGGAATAAGGCGGCTGGGGCGCTCACACACCATATCAGGATGGACCCGAGGCGGCCTACCAGGGGCATCGGCGTCGCTGGGCGCGCGGGCGGCGGGGCAAGGCGCCGGTGGCGGGGAGCGGAGCAGAAGGGAGCAGCAAGAGGTGATGGGGATCAAGTAGTGGAGGTGGTGCGTGATAGAAAATGAGAGAGGCTGGGTTAGATGGCGTCTTATGCGGGTCGTGTGGTTGGGCTTGTTCCGCATCGTGTGCGTGTCTATCTCGTGTGGGTGTGTGTTGCGTGTTGTGTGGTGTGGATGTATGTGTGCGGCTGGATGCGTGCGGTTAGGGCTAGGCTTGAGTTAGGTTTAGGATATGCCGTGGTGGTGGCCTGCTGGGCCTATGGGTCTCGTTGGCTGCTAAAAAACATTTATTTTATTTTAAAAGAATTTAGCAAATAGTTCTAGATAATTCAAATATCTGAAAAAATATAGTTTAAATTTGAATAAAATATGGGTAGCAATGTAGAAAACAAAGAGAGGATTTTATTGAAAATATTTTTAGATGCAAAGATATGTATAATGACACATGGTGATGGGAAACAAAAACAACAAACAAACACAAACTAATATGAAATATATTTTCTGGGGCGTTACATTTTGTATAACTTGCCGGATTAATGTTCAGTTTTATCTGAAACAATTGATTGCCGTGTTAAATATTTGTTCTTCCAGGTCAGATTCGATTTATCTACCATAGTTTTCAGAGGAATACATAATGTATTCGGTGAATCTGATAATTCAGATTTTTTTTAAATCGATGCAATACCTAATAATACTTTAAGGACATTTCGCGTTGCAATGAACAAGCTTTTCTGGGTTTCACTTACTTATACATATTTATAGGCTCTTTCTGGCTCAAGTCAACTATCACAGAAAACAAGCAAGGTAATGTTGATGTGCTCCATCTATTTAATCTATGTGTAGCTCTAAAAGAAAAGCAAAAAAGTTAATGTGTGAGGAACTAAAGCCAAATACACATGCAACCCCACCATGCACCTCACGATGGCGAAACGTATTCTAGACAACGCGGCGAAGCGTGCTTACCTATCTAGTAATGTTTATTCCCTTAGTGTAACCAAGCAACAATTTTGCGTTCGTGCCATTGAGAAGGTATTGAATAATTAAGTTATTGGATAGCAGCCTTATCAACAATGGTGAGGGAAATCATGTGTAACGAAAAATGGCAAAAAAACTCACCCATGCCGCCACCCCCTCCGCCCACTCCTCCCTACCCCTCCCTCGCCGTCACCAGAAGGCGCGTCCGTGCGAAGCCTGGTCACCGCCAGTAGAGGCAGGGCCTACTCGCCTCGAGCCATCAGACGCCATGGCATGTGGCAGTGCAACAGACAGTGTGGTGGTTGGTCTATTCTCTGGAAGGTGGCGGTTTGGCCTGTGATCTCTAGTCTGGGTGGCAAGGGAGGTCGGGCTGTGGGAAACATCCTTAGGCGTCCCCGACCGTATTCTGTGCAGTAGCGGGCTGCTAGGGCCTGATCTGGGTCCATAGGGTGCGTTCTGGGTTGGGCATGTCCGGTCCATCATGCACGTGCATCAGTCTTTTGATGACTGCGCGGTCTAGTCAGTGGCAGGTATGGACATGTGCGATTGTCATTGAAAACCGAGGTGTATAATGGCGGCCCCGCATGGGCGTAAAAACCATGTCGAAGACCCACGTTTCCTTGCTCGGGCTATTCCAAGGGAAACACTAGATATGTGTCTCCCGGATTGGAAGTTCGCGACACTTTCTATATCGTTCTCCCTCTTGAGGGTATTGTTTTGGAGCACATAGTAGCTAGAGGTGATACATCCCGACCTACGGTTCGATGCCATATCAAGCGCTACAATATATGCCAAGTTTTCATGAACTTTAAAGGTGAATAATATCCTCTATGTCAGTCCACTTCCTATCCTAGTGAATGCTATGCTACATACTCCATCCTATGACCATGCTAGGTTCGCATCGACAAGTATGGAGACAAGGGAGGAAACCTGAGGACTCAAGTCCGATGTCATGGAAGCGTGGAAGAGAACAAGGAAGAATAAGCTACAGATACACCAGAGTCTTCAGTACCTACACTCCAAGACCAGACCCTATCGAGTCTGGAGTCTCCGCCTATAGACTTCCTCGTGAACTGGCTGAATGTGTTTCTCCTAGAACCCTGTACGGAGTCTCCACTAGCATCAACCAGAGACCGGAGTCCTCGGTCATACAACACCAAAGTCTTCGGACTTAAAGGCCCTACATGTGTGATTGAAGGGGCCACAACCCCATGTACCCCCTTTCCGACCAGCCTTATCCTTTCCTACCTACTGATACGTTGCTAACGTATCCATAATTTTTGATATTCCATGCTTGTTTTATATCTACTTTCTTATGTTTTGTTTCAACTTTGGAGTACTTTTCATAGAATTTCTTGGACTAACCTATTAACAAGAGCCACAGTGCCAGTTGCCTGTTTTCTGCTATTTTTGGTTCCAGAAAGTCAGAAAATGAATATTCTCGGAATTGGACCGGAAAAAATCCCAAGTCGTTATTTTCCCGGAAGATTCACGGAGCCAGAAGGAGAGACGGAGAGGGGTCACAGGGTGGCCAAACCACCCCTAGGCGCGGGTTCCCCTGGCCGCACCAGGGCATGGTGTGGGCCCCCTGGCCGCCCACCGACCTTGCCTCTTCGCCTATAAGATGCCTCCCGATGCATAAACCCTAAATCGTCAAGTCTGTAGCCACGAAAAGTTCCACATCGCCGCCGCCACCGAAGAGGAGATTCGGGGGACAAAAAGTCTCTGTTCTGGCACCCTGCCGGGACGGGGAAGTGCCCCCAGAGCCATCTCCATCGATCTCCACCACCATCTCCATCACCATTGTTGATTCCCATGATGAAGAGGGAGTAGTTCTCTCTCGAGGCTAAGGGTTCTACCGGTAGCTATGTGTTCATCTCTCTCTCTATGCATGATCTTATTGAGAGCATGAGCTTGTAATCTATAGATCTACCTTGCTACTCAAGTGCTTTAATAGATCTCTGCTCTCCCCATGTGTGTGAAGTTGATAGTGTGCACACCATAGTGGCACTTAGGCTAGAGATTACAAATACTTGTTATGAGTTATATTTGGAGTTGGATGTCTTTATGAAACTGTGGTGTTTGTTTGAACCATCTAGTGCTTAAGGTGACAGTGTGAGGTTATCTAGATGGGAAAGGCTTACTTTGAGGTGTGCTGTTATAACCCTACCATCGATTAGAGTGTCCAACCGAAGAGTAGTTCAACGTAGTATCATAAATAAGAATATATTTATATGAGAGTGTTCACAAGTGAAAGTATGATCCTAGGCCTTGTTTCTAAGCATTGAAACACCATTTGCTATTAGATCTATTACATGTTTGCTTGCTTCTATCTTTATTTCGGTTTTAATTTAGTCTTTTCCATGCCATCAAGCTATTTTCTATCACCGTTACCACTTATAATTATCTATACCACTTGTATTTCACTATCTCTTCGCCGAACTAGTGCACCTATATACCTGACAAGTGTATTGGGTGTGTTGGGGAGCAAGAGACTTCTTGTATCTTGATTGCATGGTTGCTTGAGAGGAGATACCTTTGACCATTTCCTCCCTGAGTTCGATAAACCTTGGGTGATCCACTTAAGGGAAAACTTGCTGCTGTTCTACAAACCTCTGCACTTGGAGGCCCAACAACTGTCTACAAGAATAGAAGTGCATAGACATCACCTACCATTTGCCTTTGTACTATAAATAGCCCCTTTGGCTCTCCCTTATTCTTTAGACATAGATAATAAGACTAGAACCCTAATTATACTTCTAGTTATGTCCCACTAATGGCTGCAAGTGCATAGATTAGTTGCTAGTTTCGAAATAAGAGTATCGTACCCACAGATATATATTTGGTTAAGGTCTTGATTCCCCTCGTTACTTTCCATCAAAGGATACTTGTAAGCTGCCTTTGATCTCAAGTAAAGGGTGTTTCAAAAGTTTCTGGTTGTGTACAGAAAAGTAATTAAAACAAGTAATAGAAAGCAAGTAACAATGTTGTGTGAAAACATGGTTGAACTCAATAGGGCTAAAATATTCTCAAGCATGTAGGATACACCACTAGCATGATATTATTATTAATTAAGATAACATACTTCTTGTGTCATGATATGTGTGGAGAGAGAGCTCCATAATAAGATGTTCACTACAAGGCTCGTAGGAAGCCACTTTGTTGAGCCGAGAGTGAGGTCACCTCTAAATAACCATTGTGTTGTCTGAAAGCAATCACCCATACAAATCACCGCAATTAAGGGTTTCCCCGTGGATATCGTAATTAGCTTGGGGAGTCCCTCTTTATCCTCCTTTGACCGTGTAGGTTGCTAGCCGACGCCAATTGTCACAAAGCTATTCCGGGCATGCGTCCAAACATGTCCAAAGGATTTGTCCATCCCTTTAGTCCCGAGGGAAAATAATATGTGACCGACTACAAATACCATCTAAAGAGAGAGAGAGATCAAACACAAATCATAAATCTATCATAAACCGGCCAATCATACGGACACAAGAATATATCATATTTATTGCAAGTTCATAATAGTGCTAGGGTTTCTCCATATCCCCAAGAACAAAGGAACTACTCACACATGAAAGCAATCAACGACATCATCATAATCAAATGGATGGATAAAATTACGGGGATAAATCTAGTGCAAACCACAATTGAATCTGGAATTACAACAAGATCTAATAGGCGAGAGATGGGGGTGATGATGGTGATGAGGATGAAGTGGTTGATGATGAAGGGGATGATGCAATGTGCTCCAATGATCCATGAAGCAACATGGATTTGCCCTCCAGCAAGTTCCTCTTTCAGATCCCTTTCAGATGTGCTTTTTCGTGGTTTCTAGTGGCTGTGAATGTTGGATCTCCCTACCATCTTCGTCAGGAGAGAGTATTTGATGTGACGGACGCGATGCCGCATGGTATGAGCGGACGGTACGGGCGGGCTCCATTGGTCATTAAAGCTGCAATAGCTTCCCACTACTAGGAAATGACTTATAGAAAAAAGGCTACCACCGGCGCACAAACTAAGTGGCCCGTCGGCGCTACTTAACGCTAGCATGCAACCATATCCATGCGCTGGTGCTATCTACTTACGGACATCATGCAACAAAGGTCGTCCGCCAGCGCTGACACTAGCCACCTACCCGAGCTATGCGCGCATGTACTACCGACGCGTAGACATAGTGATGCGTTGGCGGTATACTATTAACTCTAGCGTATCACTATGGCTACGGCTTGGCTTGCCCACAGCCTGATCTTTTCCCGTACACCACACAGACCCCACCACCACACGGCAGCACACCATTGCATCTCATACACCGCACCACCACATAACCCCACATTCACACGACACCATGCACACACACATACACCACACCACATGCACTCTCACTCTCCTTGCACAACGACACACACTGGACATAGACACACACACAACACGCACATCAGTGGACTGCCATTCTTCCATTCCCCATCGGGTCCCTGCACTAATTGCCAGTCGCCACCTACCATGACGGATCGAGCCCAAGTGCTCGCTTGTCTCCAAACCCCTTCGATCCTATTGCTGATCTCTCCCCCACCGAGCTTCTGCAGTGCCACCGCCGGATTGCTCTCACCCTGAGCCCCTCCTCCTTCCGGTCTCCTTCTCCCAGCGCAAGGCCACTCTCCTCGGAACCTCGGACACCGCCACCTGGACCCTGCAGCGCCCATGTTCCTCCCTTCCTCGTGGCAACCAAGCCCCCGCCACCTCTCAAGCTCTCCGCACCTCTCCTAGGCTACACGAGCTCACATTGTGCACGCTATAGGCTTCACCAAGCATGAAGCTCGCGGCACACCCATCCTAACCCCGTCCTGTCGCTCACCGGCTTCCAGCATCTGGCGGCACCCTCCCGTGGAGCAGTAGGTTGCAGGCTTGCAGCATGTCCCTCTCTCCTTCTAGTAGCGCCTTGAGGTCACCGCCAAGCACGAAGTTGGGAGGCCATCGGCGACCAGCGCAATACGAGGCTGATGTCGACTAGCAAGTGGAGACGGTCGCTGACGAGCACGCAGCTGGGAGAGTCTCGCCAAGCATGGGACCCATAGCTGCTCGACCCCGATTGCTTTTGCTATTTTTGTAGGGGCCTAGATGCAAAATTGTAATACCTGGTCAGTAATAAACAACTGTTTTTTATGCAATGGAGGCATAGCGCTAGCGCATAGGGCCTGTGTGCTGGGGATAATTTCAGATACCGTCGACGCGCCACTTTATGCGCTGGGGCTAACTCATTACCACCGGCGTGACTCTCCCTGACGCAGCCCCGTGTGCCGGCGGTAGCCTTTTTTGGCGCGCCGACGCTAAGACTTTTCCTAGTAGTGCCCCTCTCGTTTGGTATTCTCCCAGGTACGAAGGTAAATCAATAAAATGACTTTTATCACTTAAAAATATCATATTATGACAGTTCCAATTGATATGTTCATAATAGACCTAGTAGTTTGGGATCCTGTTGAAACAAGGACAAAAAGGTGCGTGCAAACGCAGTGAAATACCAAAATCCCTATTCTATTTATGCAAAAACAAAATGTAAATATGCTTCAATTTTGGAATCATCAACTCCCCCAAGCTAGACTCTTGCTCGTCCCCGAGCAAGATTGTGTCTTATGGACAAGATCATCATGTTCATGAGGCACGAGTCTTTACAATAAATGAGGCAGAAATTGAAACAGGAATACAACATCAGATGTAAAGTTACTTTGGGGATATTATCATACCCATACACATCACATGACTTAGAGGCTTCCACACCCTTTTTAGTATCAATGAAGTTATAAGAAGCTTTCAGTGATTCAACATATCATATAATCATAAAGTTAGACTGAATGAGCACTTGATTTTAGTAATGACGATTCATGATCATTCTTTTTCTTGTATATTTCTTTTTCTTGGGCTTCTGTTGATAACTGTTCTTTTATTTCTCATTTCTTCTCTTTTTCTTTCTTTTTAGTACAAGCACTTGATCATGCTCACTACCTTTATGGCTTTTTAGAACCTGTGACTATAATATGCTCCCAAAATTATTCTTCTCATAATTTAATCAATACTTTTATTGGTGTGGAAGTCCCTAAAATCATGATAGCTCTACAAGTATCATAACACTCAATCTAGTTCAATCATCTAATATAATAATCATGAATCAAAAGACAACTTAAATATCATAAAGTCTTGAAACTCAATGAATATAAATCTCCTCTTGATCAAGAGGGAGCTTGAAGTTGATGCAATTAATGCAAATTCTGGAATTAAAACCTAACATGCGTGCTAGAAAGTAAACATGCTAAAATTGTAAGATAGATTACAAGGTTCTCATAGATCTCCCCAAACTTGGAATCAAGCTGAGTGGACCAAATAATCCCTTGCGATTATTCAATACTGTGGTACATCCTCAATTCATGGGAGGGGAAGTTCTGAGATTGCAAAGGCTTGCACGAAGCGTCCTATTTGTTGCTTCCAGGATCAAGATGCGAATTTGGCGCTGCTCGCCAATCTTCTCCAATTGCTCCATGAGTGCCTTATACATCTCAATCATGTGCTTCTATACATTGATGGACCAAAGGATAATGTCAAGGTTGGCTTCTAGCCCCTTCATTGTCTTCAAGTCCATCTAGTCTAGATAGTGATGCATTATTTCAATATTTTTGGAAGACCTTAGAGATTTTACCTCAACTTTCTTGATGCGATGATCAAGTTTGTCCAGGGAGGCTTGGATGTCTTCCCCTGTTTCTCCACACCCTCTTCAAGTAAGATTCTCCGTCTTCCTTTAGATCAAGTTGTGTTGGAAATATGCCCTAGATACAAATAGTAGTAAGGACTATTATCATATTTCATATAGTTTATGATTAAGTTTTATATCATGCTATAACTGTATTGAGTGGAAACATCAATACACGTGTGATATACAAACAAACCAGGGGTTCCTAGTGAAACTCTAGTCACTGGTTCATTGGTCAACATATGATCATGTTTCCTGATCATGTGGCATTTATGCCAGTTGGAAATGAGGTCATCTCATTATGAGAATGAGATGATGAACCAATACCCAACCTAAACAGCGTGACCCGATCATGTCACGAAGTTCAAGTTACGATGATTAGAAAAGGATCCTCGTAGACTATTCTTTAGACCATGAGGCTATATCAATCACTCTCTCCCGAGAGTGCTTAGATAGCATCAAACGCCATTTGGTAATACGGTGGTAATAAAGGTGTGTTCAGGTACTTGGAGGAAACCGTAGAGGCAATATATGTCAATAGTGGAATTTTTCAATCCATGTGACGGGAAGATACTCAAGGGCCCACTCGGAGAAGTTATATCCAATAGCTGCACAGCGTGTGATTTTGATCACGGGGATATCACTTGTTGGAACGAGTCAAGTAGCATTGTTCAGTAACGAGATTGAACATGACATGGTGATGTCATTGATCAGATCTCGGGCAATGCAAGTATCGAGTGACAAAGGGAATAAGACACGACTGTCCTGGTTCAAACGACGAAAGATCTTCGTGGAACGCACAAGGGTCACATGGCCATACATGTCCCTCTGTCGATCATTGGTGCGGGAGTATCCCGACCATGTATGGAGTGTTCCCGAACCGTGGGGTATCACGCTTAAGGGCTTGATGATGCTTAGAGAGTGTTAATAGGATCGGTAGAATCACCGAAGAAAAGAAGAGAGAAAACCAGAAGGGTTTCGGTGAGTCCGGAGGATGTCCGGAGTGGAGGTGGAAGGTGTTCCATGACCACAGATGTTGAATAATATGTGAATGAATGTTAAATGTTGATTTAATCATTTATTCATAATTATTTAGTAAAGAGAAAATCAATTAAAGGTCAAAAAGGCTTAATGGGCCAATTTCCGGAGGGAGAGGGCCCATTAGGGAAAGGAGAGAGGGAGAAGGGGCAAGGGGGCTGGCCGGCTGGGCCTAGCCCCCCGCGCAGGGCCCACTAGGTGGCCGGTGGCCACCTCCTCCCCCTCCTCTCCTTTAGTCCCACCCCGGAACTTTGAGGGATGGTGTACCCCCTCCTTCCCCTATATATAGTGGGGTATTTAGCCTATATAAATACACCAATAATCAATAAAGGTCTCCCCACTTTTGGGAGGACCTCCAATTGATATTTTCTCTCTCCCCCTGTCTCTCATGACCGTGGTCCCAAGTCTGGACTGCGCGGACGAGAGACATCTTCACCGCGGAGCGCCGTCGCGCTGCGGGATTCGGATCCGGGAGCTCTACTTCCGCAACTGCTGCTGGATCGGGGAAGCGGGAGTCATCGTCAGGCACCGGACGTGTGTAACTCTCCGCGAGGTGTCGCACTTGAGGCACTCAAGTCGTTGGAGCCAGAAGGAGCGCAAGGACTTCATCACGACCTTGAGGTCGGCTTCGGCTCGTCTACATCAACCACGCTCTCCTGAGCGTTGACAACGCTTTTCGGTCTTCAAGGGTAAGTTCGCGAAAAGCCCCTCCTGTTACTGTATTAATAATAGATAGGTCCTGGCAGCTTCAGGGGTTCAAGGGCGTAGGATAAAATTTATTGTTTTCAGAGGCGGAACCCCTTCTGTGGTATCAGAGCTAGATGTATGCGTAGTAATGCTAGTACGGGTAGAACACACGAGATGTAGCGTGTGGGCGTTGATCTTTTAGTTGTTACCCTCCCACGTGTACTTGTGTATACCATAGTAATGCTTGATGAAGTGGCCCCCAACCGACTTTACGCGTTCATTCGCGAGACTGGTCCACGCTTGACATACGACTTGTACTGTATAAAGTGGCTTAGGTGGGGTGTATGTCTCTCTCGCATTGGTTGGTATACCATTTGTAACGGAGGGACCCAAAAGGGGTGTAGTAGAGACAACTATTTGATCATCGTTGTGCTGAAAGTTCGTAGGTAAGAATGGTTCTTGTGCAAAATCCCATTCAGCCACATAAAACATGCAAAGATAAAGTAGAGGCGTCTAACTTTGTTTTGCAGGAGGGCGTTGCTTTGTGATATGGTTGTGGGAAAGGTAAAGTGATTACCTTTTGTTACGTAGTAGTAGATAGTCACGAAGGTGACGGACTACCACGCCGGGAAGACACCGGTACCCTAGTGTCTACGGCGTCGGAACCCTAGCGCCGGAACCTGGTGACGGCGGATGGAGATCACAATGTGAAGGACCATATCACATAGCATTTACATTCAATGTTATTGTTTGTATGTCTTATTGTGTGCTAGTATTAGATACTCGACGGTAGCCTAATAAGATGATCCCTGTTAAAATTACCAATGATTGTGTTCCCCCTTAGTGTGCACCACCAAGAAAGTTCTTCGGTATGAGGCGATCTAGGGTTATAGGCCTGGGTGTCAGACATATCTACGTTCACATACAGTGGGTGTAAGCCATGTTGCACAGCGAATACACTAAGGTTGAGTTGGTAAGCCTAGCACGCTAGAGAAGCGTGGCCTTGGAACACGGATGGTCGAAAGATTGAGCATGAGTCGCATGAATGATGTGACCGACGTTTAGCGTCCACCCTTGAACCCACATTGATGGCCGTGGCGATCGGGGAGATGTGGCTGATAGGGGTCGTTTTATCACTAGGAACCCTTTTGGGGATAGGTGTTTCTGAGTGGAGTTACTATTAACTCATTTAATTATAAACTTAGTCTAAATTCCTTTTGAAATTATAAATGTAGATGGCTCACCGTGAAGCTTACTTTGTCATTGAGGATTGGTTAAAGGGTGAGAAACTTAGACTTGATGGATCCAACTTCCCTAGTTGGCTTGTGCGTCTGAATGATCTCCTTACTAGGAATCATGTGGTAGACTACATACGCCGCACGATGGATTTGACTGAGCCAGACTACTATGAGACTCCACAAGAGCTGGCAGACCGCTACTATCACCAAGATATGTCCACCTACATTCAGATAATAATGCGTTACGAGATGGTGGATGAACTACATCTGCTCATGGGTGATCTTGACCCATATTCAGATAATAATGCGTTACGGGATGGTGGATGAACTACATCCGCTCATGGGTGATCTTGACCCATATTCGATGGTGGATCAGCTGAGAGCAGAGTTCATAGGACATGTGCGCATGTGGAAGCACAAGTTGCTTGGAGAGTTCCTTTCCATACATATGGAGGAGCATACATGTCTGAAGAGTCACTTGGAGCGCATGCTGGATGCACATACAAGACTGGTTCACTTCGTGGACTACTGGATGGCTGATCCATTTGCGATAGACGTACTGCTTCGGTCGTTGCCTCCCAGCTACGAAGGACATGTCCTGAGTAGCATCATGAGTGCTTATACGGAAGCATTGGATTTCCATGAGTTCATATTACGTTTCAGGAACGTAAAGGTTGAACCAATCACCGGAGAGGTCGTCAACGACAAAGGTATATATTTGATATACAGTTTTATAAATGTTATAATCTTGCAAACACATTTGTAGTGTTAAGTATATCTGATACTTATTCTGTTTTGCTGAAAACAGGTCCTTCTGCATGAGAGGTGCTTGTTGGAGAGGAGGTGACATTGCGTGTTGATGGCGAGCATGATGATGATGGCCGACGACACTCTCCCTTGCCATTTATCATTTAGTTTATGTTTTAGGATGATTATTGAAATCAAGAGATTGTGAACTTCCTTAGTGTGTCTCACACTTCGTGAGACGGTTATTCATATAAGTTTGTAACAAACAGTTGTTCTGCTTTTATGAATGATTTCTATTCGTGTTCATATCTTGTTTGATTACTTGTGAATTATCCTTGTTGTTTGAAACTAATTGATAATGCATGAACATTTGTAAAACATTATGCCTTGTTTGGAACTAATTGATAATGCCTTTTTAATGTTGATGGATGAACAAGGCATTTTTAATGTTTTACAAATGTCCATGCATTATCAATTAGTTTCAAACAATAAGGATAATTCACAAGTGATCAAACAAGATATGAACATGAATAGAAATCATTCATAAAAGCAGAACAACTGTTTGTTACAAACTCATATGAATAACCATCTCACGAAGTGTGAGACACACTAAAGAAGTTCACAATCTCTTGATTACAATAATCATCCTAAAACACAAAACTAAATGATAAATGTCGAGGGAGTGTGTCGTCAGCCATCATCATCATGCTCGCCATCAACACGCAACGTCACCTCCTCTCCAGCAAGTACCTCTCATGTAGAAGGACCTGTTTTCAATAAACAGAACAAGTATCAGATATGCTTAACACTGCAATGTGTTTGCAAGATTATAACATTTATAAAACGGTACATCAAATATATACCTTGGTCATCGATGACCTCTCCGGCGATTGGTTCAACCTTTACGTTCCGGAAATGTAATATGAACTCATGGAAATCCAATGCTTCCGTATCACCACTCATGATGCTACTCCGGACATGTCCTTCGTAGCTGGGAGGCAACGACCGAAGCAGTACGTCTATCGCAAATGGATCAGCCATCGAGTAATCCACGAAGTGAACCAGTCTCGTGTGTGCATCAAGCATGCGCTCCAAGTGACTCTTCAGATATGTATGCTCCTCCATCTGTATGGAAAGGAACTCTCCAAGCAACTCGCGCTTCCACATGCGCACATGGCCTATGAACTCTGCTCTCAGCTGATCCACCATCGAATATGGGTCAAGATCACTCATGAGCGGATGTAGTTCATCCACCATCCCGTAACACATTATTATCTGAATGTAGGTGGACATATCTTGGTGATAGTAGCGGTCTGCCAGCTCTTGTGGAGTCTCATAGTAGTCTATCTCAGTCAAATCCATCGTGTGGCGTATGTAGTCTACCACATGATTCCTATAAGGAGATCATCTAGGCGCACAAGCCAACTAGGGAAGTTGGATCCATCAAGTCTAAGTTTTTCACCCTTTACCCAATCCTAAATGGCAAAGTAAGCTTCACGATGAGCCATCTACATTTATAATTGCAAAAGGAATTTAGACTAGTTTATAATTAAATGAGTTAATAATAACTCCACTCAGAAACACCTATCCCAGTGAGGGTTCCTAGTGATAACACGGCCCCTATCAGCCACATCTCCCCCGATCATCACGGCCATCAATGTGGGTTCAAGGGTGGACGCTAAACGTCGGTCACATCATTCATGCGACTTGTGCTTGATCTTTCGACCATCCGTGTTCCGAGGCCACGCTTCTCTAGCGTGCTAGGCTCGCCAACTCAACCTTAGTGTATTCGCTGTGCAACATGGCTTACACCCATTGTATGTGAACGTAGATATGTATGACACCCAGGCCTGTGACCCTGGATCGCCTCATACCGAAGAACTTTCTTGGTGGTGCACACTAAGGGGGAACACAATCGTTGGTAATTTTAGCAGGGATCATCTTATTAGGCTATCGTCGAGTATCTAATACTAGCACACAATAAGACATACAAACAATAACATTGAATGTAAATGCGATGTGATATGGTCCTTCACGTCGTGATCTCCATCCGCCGTCACCGGATTCCGGCGTCGTAGACACCAGGGTACCAGTGTCATTCCGGTGTGGTAGTTTGTCATTACCGTGACTATCTACTACTATGCAACAAAAGGTAATTACTTTACCTTTGCCACAACCATATCACAAAGCAACGCCCCCCTGCAAAACAAAGTTAGACGCCTCTACTTTATCTTTGCATGTTTTACGTGGCTGAATGGGCTTTCGCACAAGAACCGTTCTTACCTATGAACTTTCAGCACAACACTGATCAAGTAGTTGTCTATACTACACCCCTTTTGGGGCCCTCCGTTGCAAATGGCATACCAACTAATGCGAGAGAGACAGACACCCCCCTAAGCCACTTTATACGGTACAAGCCGTATGTCAAGCGTGGACCAGTCTCGCGAATGAACGCGTAAAGTCAGTTGGGGGCCGCTTCATCAAGCATTACTGCGGTATACACAAGTACACGTGGGAGGGTAACAACTAAAAGATCAATGCCCACACAGTACATCTCGTGTGTTCTACCCGTACTAGCATTACTACGCATAGATCTAGCTCTGATACCATTGCAGGGGTTCCGCGCATAAAAATAATAAATTTTACTCTACGCCCCTGAACCCCTGAAGCTGCCAGGACCTATTTATTAGTAATACAGTAACAGGAGGGGCTTTTCGCGAACTTACCCTTGAAGACCAAAAAGCATTGTCAACGCTCAGGAGAGCGTGGTTGATGTAGACGAGCCGAAGCCGACCTCAAGGTCATGATGAAGTCCTTGCGCTCCTTCTGGCTCCAACGACTTGAGTGCCTCAAGTGCAACACCTCGCGGGGAGTTACACACGTCCGGTGCCTGACGATGACTCCCGCTTCCCCAATCCAGCATCAGCAGTAGTATTCCTTAAGGGATTCTGAAAGGGGTTTTAGAATATAAGTTAATTAAGGAACCGATCCTTGATAACTCAAATTAGGAATAGTATTAAGTTTGACAACAATGGCTAAAAGAAAGAAAAAGGATGATCGTCATCCACTATGTTAAATACATAGGTTCTATCTTAGTAAACCATGATGATAACTTAGCATAATATGTGATCCAATAAGGAACGTTTAAAAGTGATTAAGTTCGAATCACAGAACATTGAGCTAAATTTGTCCGCAGTGTCTGAATAGAGAACTATAGACATGTTTTCCAAATCCATAAAGGATGACATATCTTAAAGCATAAATGGTTATGTTATAAGGGAATATGTTGGAAACTCCTGTAGATACCAATTAAAGTCAAGTAGGAAGCGAGGTGAACAAAGACATCGAAAGTTGCACAGAGTGCACTTGTGTTTCGATGAATACATTTATAATAATAGAGAAGGGTACCATCTAAAGTGCTGTATAATGTTATGGCGAGGCTAGTTCGCTTTTAACGTAGAATGATGTGTCCCAGGGCACAGTGCCCATGAGAAATCCCTCGAGGTTGATCTAACATCACTGTAGGCTCCTGGAATCAGGCCTCGTTCTGCTACCATAGCAACGATACATACACACAGATGCTATCATGTGATGATAAAGTATTAATGTCAATCAAGGTGACATTAGTAAGTTGCAAAGGATTTGGGACTGTAAAGTACAAACCCAAGACTCAACCTCTTCCATGAGCAAGCATGTTCAAGGTACCGGACATATGGTGCCAAAGATTGAGGAGAAATGCAGCTAGTGTATTTGTACTCTAGTGCAAGTGGGAGACTATTGGAAATATGCCCTAGAGACAAATAGTAGTAAGGACTATTATCATATTTCATATAGTTTATGATTAAGTTTTATATCATGCTATAATTGTATTGAGTGGAAACATCAATACACGTGTGATATACAAACAAACCAGGGTTCCTAGTGAAACTCTAGTCACTGGTTCATTGGTCAACAGATGATCATGTTTCCTGATCATGTGGCATTTATGCAAGTTGGAAATGAGGTCATCTCATTCTGAGAATGAGATGATGAACCAAAACCCAACCTAAACATCATGACCCGATCATGTCACGAAGTTCAAGTTATGATGATTAGAAAAGGATTCTCGTAGACTATTCCTTAGACCGTGAGGCTATATCAATCACTGTCTCCCAAGAGTGCTTAGATAGCATCAAACGCCATCTGGTAATACGGTGGTTATAAAGGTGTGTTCAGGTACTTGGAGGAAACCGTAGAGGCAATATATGTCAAGAGCGGAATTTTTCCATCCATGTGACGGGAAGATACTCAAGGGCCCACTCGGAGAAGTTATATCCAATAACTACACAGCGTGTAATTTTGATCACGGGGATATCACTTGTTGGAACGAGTCAAGTAGCATTGTTCAGTAACGAGATTGAACATGACATGGTGATGTCATTGATCAGATCTCGGGCAATGCAAGTATCGAGTGACAAAGAGAATAAGACACGACTGTCCCGGTTCAAACGACGAAAGATCTTCGTGGAACGCATAGGGGTCACATGGCCATCCAGGTCCCTTTGTCGATCATTGGTGCGGGAGTGTCCCGACCATGTCTGGAGTGTTCCCGAACTGTGGGGTATCACGCTTAAGGGCTTGATGATGCTTAGAGAGTGTTAATAGGATCGGTAGAATCGCCAAAGAAAAGAAGAGAAAAACCAGAAGGGTTTCGGTGAGTCCGGAGGATATCCGGAGTGGAGGTGGAAGGTGTTCCATGACCACGGATGTTGAATAATATGTGAATGAATGTTAAATGTTGATTTAATCATTTATTCATAATTATTTAATAAATATAAAATCAATTAAAGGTCAAAAATGCTTAATGGGCCAATTTTCGGAGGGAGAGGGCCCATTAGGGAAAGGAGAGAGGGAGAAGGGGCAAGGGGGCTGGCCAGTTGGGCCTAGCCCCCCGCGCGGGGCCCACTAGGTGGTCGGCGGCCACCTCCTCCCCCTCCTCTCCTTTAGTCCCACCCCGGGACTTTGAGGGAGGGTGTACCCCCTCCTTCCCCTATATATAGTGGGGTATTTGGCCTAGATAAATATACCAATAATCAATAAAGGTCTCCCCACTTTTGGGAGGACCTCGAATTGATATTTTCTCTCTCCCTCTCTCTCTCTCTCTCTCTCTCGTGATCGTGGTCCCAAGTCTGGACTGCGCGAACGAGAGACATCTTCACCGTGGAGCGCCGTCGCGCTGCGCGATTCGGATCCAGGAGCTCTACTTCCGCAACTGCTGCTGGATCGGGGAAGCAGGAGTCATTGTCAGGCACCGGACGTGTGTAACTCCCCGCGAGGTGTCGCACTTGAGGTACTCAAGTTGTTGGAGCCAGAAGGAGCGCAAGGACTTCATCACGATCTTGAGGTCGGCTTCGGCTCGTCTACATCAACCACGCTCTCTTGAGTGTTGACAATGCTTTTCGGTCTTCAAGGGTAAGTTCACAAAAAGCCCCTCCCATTACTGTATTACTAATAGATAGGTCCTGGCAGCTTCAGGGGTTCAGGGTCATAGGATAAAATTTATTGTTTTCATACGCGGAACCCCTTCAAGTTGAACCTCTTCAATGTCGCCTTCTTTACCCACACTGAGGCTGAACACCTTATGCCCATCCTTGATCATCTCCATCAGCTTGAATCCATCCTCGACTTCTAACTGATCACATATTTCTTCATCCTCTTTCTTCTGTGTTGCGACTACGACCTTGATGTCTTTTGTGATCCTTGAGGAAGATCCATGGCGGTCCTCCTTGTCTTGAACGATGTCCCATGGGTAAGACATGATTGCAAAGTCCTCGAGAGGGAAGAGCATCGTGGGGAAGATCTATTTGTCAAGAGCAGAAAAGGGATCTCTTGGAAGGCTTATAAGGGGTTTGAAGCAAGGAAAATTCGTACTGGAAGGAAAAGGGTCAACCAAGAAAAGAATTTCAACAAATATGGAAAGAAATAAGTGCAAAAGGAAGAAATCATGATCGTAATGACCACTTGGTACGGGTGGACGCTCATACAACGCGCTCGTACCTGTTCGTTTCCAAAAATCCGACGGGAATAAGTCAGTAAATAGTCAACCGACAAAGTGGTACGGGCGGGCTCCGCCCGTACTGCCCACCCGTACTGACTTTTACCTACTTGTGGTGTCTTTATTTATTTTTTATATCAAACACAACGTCGGTAACAACCACCCATATGGGCGGACGTGCCCCTACTGCACGGTCGTACCTATATGTGAAAAGTACGTCGAAGGTTACTGTTGCCTTAACAAGAAGTGGTACGGGCGTAGCCAGCCGTACCAACCTCGCAAGATCGGCAGTGAAATCAGAAAAACGGAAGGAATACATATATGCAAAAGGGAATAGTAGAAAATCATCTAGAACAAAGATGTTTTCAAGATTTCAAATGTCTTGCTCTTCTAGAGGGAATGAGTTTATTCGGGTACCTTCTCCTTCTTTTAATTCTTGGATCAACTTTTTCTTTTTTCCTTCGAACAAGGTTTGTTGTAGAAAATCCCTAAAGCCATTGTAAAGAGAAAAAAAAATCCTTTTAGGAATTGTAGTTCCTGAGGGTATGCTGATGGATGACACTACCTCAGGTAGATCAACCTCCACGGTGTCCATGCATACCTCCTCCTGCTCTTTTTCCTTTGGAGAATCTGCAAATCAAATTCTTGCAAAAGTAGAGTCCAACGGATCATTCTTGGCTTAACGTCAGTCCTTTCAAGAATCTCATTTAAGCCAACACGATCAGTATGCACTCTTACTTTAGAGTCAACAATATAAGATCTAAACTTGCCACAGGAGAAAATCATAGCGAAAAATTCGTTTTCTGCCATAGGGTAATTCTTTTGGCCCCCGTTTAGGGTGCGACTAGGTATACCAACTATGACTCGCTGGCCAGGGTGGTCCACTTCGGGTTAGATCTTTGCTCCATGGGCGCCCCAGTCAGAGAGAAGATACGGAGGTCCATACAACTACGGAAAGGCCCAGAAGACTTACCGACTTAGGCCTGTTTAGTTACTTGTAGTCCAAGATGTACTATGTAACCAACTCTTAGTCGTAGCCGGATAGGTCTCTCCTGTAAACCCTAGGCCAGATATCTATATAAGCCGTCCTAGGGACCAGCCTTTAGGGCACCCAAAATAGTCTACAATCTCAACTCGCACAGGAGAAACCCTTGTAACCCATATTCTGGCTCTACCGTATTACTGGATTGCTAGCAGGAGTAGTCGTCCATCGTCGGCGGATTTGAACCTGGGTAAACTTGTGTGCTCACCATCCTAGAATACCGTATGACTCACACCCCTCTCTCCCACATGCTCCAAGGACCCCCTCATGGCGTACTTGTCCTCAATCCTACGACAGTTGGCGCCCATCGTGGGGTAAGTGAGCTTCGGATCTGCGTTCCGAGCGGAATCTGCAAGACTCGAAATCAGCGAGACAATCGCCGTCGATCGTGTCCTCTATGCCAGCAACGTCCCTCTTGTTCTTGTTGACGAGAACTGGATTCCGGCTAGGGACGTTGTGACTAGCTACACAATCATGTCTTTCGGCGAGATCGACGTCTACCTCGGTTTCGCTGAACCTGCCCCACCCACCCCATCGGTGATGGTAGAGGCAGAAGAAGTTTTTGAGTCCACTTTGTCCGCGGAGGTGGCTGAGTTCTGGATCCTAGAGAACCCTAATGCCACCCAACCTGCACCTAATGCGAAGATAGTGGAGAAAATTGAGCCAGAAGCAGATTCCTATGGATATCAAATCTAGAGTGGATCTCCCTAGCAAGGTCGAATCCTAGGACGATCTCCCAGCAAGGTCGATACTCAGGAGAAACAAAGCAACAATAGCTTCAGATCTGGCTCTGCCAATGTTGAAGCAGGAAAATCTTTCCTGAGGAACACGTTGAGGCGTATGATGCTGCATGATGCGAGGATGAAAGAAATCCTTGAGACTATCAAGTGTTTCGAGGAAGCCAATGAAGAAATCCGCAACTACCTCCAGGCGCACACATCGCACTTTGTCGGATACATTGGATCCAGATCCGGCTCTACTGATGCTGGAGACAATGAAGACTCAGTGCTGGAGGCGATCGGGACAAACGCCGACTTACCGGCATCTTCGGATGACTTGATGACGTCGGCAGATTTCAGAAAGTTCTCTGAAGAATATTACAAGGAATATAACTCCAAGACCATGGAAGAAGGAGAAGCTATGGATCAAAGCCCGCACAACAGCATGGGGGAAGGATCCAGAGAAAACTCTCTAGAACCATATGACGACATGGATCTCAGAGGAAATCCCGACGTCCAAATGTCCGAGAGTACTG
This sequence comes from Avena eriantha, assembly GCA_910589775.1. Taxonomy (NCBI): domain Eukaryota; kingdom Viridiplantae; phylum Streptophyta; class Magnoliopsida; order Poales; family Poaceae; genus Avena; species Avena eriantha. The sequence continues at coordinate 286,647,710 of OU342744.1, read as the reverse complement.
ATAGAAGCCTAACTCTAGGACTCGGACCCAAATCCATCTTTGCTACCGGCATAGCCAAGAAAGCAAAGAAGAAGAAGACTCCAGCTAACGACCTCCCAACTAACGAGGTAATAGCCGAAGATTATGAAGTAGACTCGGATGGAGCTCTAATCCCAGACAAGCCAAAATATACTCTGGTGGATGGACACGTGGTTACCCCTGGTGTCCGTAAAATCCTCGGAGACGCGCTCACCACACCAATACCTACTGCTGCAGATCTTACACCTACAGAGTTTGAAGACAGGGCTCAGGCCCTAGAAACGCATTGCCAAGTACTCCTAGATGAAGCTAACAATATCCCTGAGGAGAAAAATCACATTCCATCTGCAGGGCAGTTCAACTCCCTGCAATATAAGAAGACCCGGAACGACCCTGTGCGGGCCAACAAAAACCCGGAAGTCCACAAGACCCTCTTTGAGGGAGATGACGCCATAAAGGGAGAACTTCGACTAGACAACAAGGGAGATCTAGTGTATGGAACACCAGTGGAAAACACTATCGCAGCCCGAGATATCTTGGCGAACAATCCAAACCCAAACCAAATCTGGTTGGGCATAAAGGTACTTACCAAGGGCCTAGAGCAGCAGATGGCCGCGAAATCTGGAAGTAGAAAACTAGTCTCTAAATCTGACCAATGTCGCATGGATCCGGGTTGGCAGGACATAAGGCCTCAACGGGATCCGAAACAACACTACCATCCAGACCGTCGGGAAGAAAATTACTCAAGAACCGGATCTTCAGGGCAACGACACAGAACCGCATGAGACTGGAGTAATGTTGCTCCAGCCACAGAGCGAGATGCAGTTGCAACACTGGTTCCAAGACAGCCTCCCCGATGATAGTCGAACAATCACAGGGAAGATGAAGAAGAGCAACGTCGGGAGGAGGACCAACAAAATATGCCACCACCTACACATACAAGCCGTTCGGCTAAACCTCGCCACAATGGCAGAAATGACGGACGAAGGAACGACAAACACCATGCTGAGACAAGCCGGTAGGGGGCTCGTCGCAACCAAGATCGTCCCTGGAACCAGAATAATGACGCTCCGGACGGAGGCCATCGCTTAATGATTTCTACGCACGCTTCTATTCTTGTAGACAATGTTGGGCCTCCAAGTGCAGAGGTTTGTAGAACAGCAGCAAGTTTCCCTTAAGTGGATCACCCAAGGTTTATCGAACTCAGAGAGGAAGTGGTCAAAGGTATCCCTCTCAAGCAACCTTGCAATCAAGATACAAGAAGTCTCTTGTGTCCCCAACACACCCAATACACTTGTCATATGTATAGGTGCACTAGTTCGGCGAAGAGATAGTGAAATACAAGTAATATGGATGATTATAAGTGGTAATTGCAATCTGAAATAAGAGTGGCAGCAAGCAAACATGTAACAAGACTAATTGTAAATGGTGTTTCAATGCTTAGAAACAAGGCCTAGGGATCATACTTTCACTAGTGGACGCTCTCATATAAATATATTCTCTTCATTATTCTACCCCGAACTACTCTTCGGTTGGACGATGTAGGGCTAACAACACACCTTAAAGTTTGCATTCCCCATCTAGATAACCCCTCACTATCACCTTGAGCGCTAGATGGTTCCAACAAACAACACAATCTCATAGAGACATCCAACTAAAATTATACTCATGATAAGTATTTATGTAACCTTAGCCAAAGTGCCACACGGTGTGCACACTGTCAACTTCACATACGTGGGGATAAGAAGAGGTTCATTGAAGCACTTGAGTAGCAAAATATATCTATAGATTACAAAGCTCATGATCTCATAAGATCACGCGTAGAGAGAGAGAGAGATGAACACATAGCTACCAGTAGAGCCCTTAGCCTCGAGAGAGAACTACTCCCCCCTCATCATGGGAGTCAGCAACGATGATGGAGATGGCGGTGGAGTCGATGGAGATGGATCCGGGGGCACTTCCCCGTCCCGGCAGGGTGCCGGAACAGAGACTTCTGTCCCCCGAATATCTTATTTGGTGGCGGCGGCGCTGCAAAACATTTTGTGGAAATCTGATCGGGTACTTAGGGTTTTCGTCCCGGAGGGTTTTTATAGGCAAAGAGGCAAGATCGGTGGGCGCCCGAGGGGCCCACACCACCCCCTGGCGCGGCCTGGGCTGGCCTACGCCACTAGGTGGTGTGGGAACCTCGTGGCCCCTGGATTTTGTCCGGTCTCGTCTTCTGGCTCTGTGAGTCTTCTGGTAAAATATTGACTTTGGCTTTTGTCCGGTCCAAATCCGAGAATAATTCTTTTCCAGCTTTTTTGAAACCAAAAACAGCAGAAAACGGGCAACTGGCACTGTGGCATCTTGTTAATAGGTTAGTTCCAGAAAATGTGTAAAAATACTCCAAAGTGTGAACAAAACATAAGAAAGTAGATACTAAACAAGCAAGGAACATCAAAAATTATAGATACGTTTACGACGTATCAACATCCCCAAGCTTAACTCCTGCTCGTCCTCGAGTAGGTAAGTGATAAAAAGAATAATTTTTGAGGTGACATGCACTATCACAATCTTGATCAAGGTATTTGTAAAACATTGATAGCTGGGATCATAATACTCTAACATAGACATGAAAGATATAGTTCTAACAATAAGACATAGCAACTATGTTGTAACATGAAAAGGTGCAAACAAAAGATTCATGAATAACAGTGCTTTGAAAGACGTTTTTTTGTTTCACATATAGAAAACATAATGAGAATGGTATTCAGCTTGTCCCTCATGGTATAGCAAAACATAAATGCATAGGACACCTTCAAAGTTCATAAGGGTGACTAGATACAAATAGTTTAAGAACAAGCAATATCAAAGTTATGAATCAATCAACAAGTTTTGGGACAATGCACATAAAACTAAGAATGACCACTATGCTCTCTCAATAGGTGCATAAAGATAGAAGATGGAGACTCATAAAAGTAAAAGAAAGGCCCTTCATAGAAGGAAGCAGGGATTCAAGTCTCATAAAGAGCTTCCAAAAATTATGGTACTTATTAGCTTTCAGACCTCATTGCCCCTATCATAAGCATCTTTAGGTGATTAAGGTTAAAGTGAACAAATATGAGGATATGCTTGAGAAGTTATAAGCTAAAAATCTCATGCCCCTTACTTACGAGTACCGAACCTCATGCTACTCAACTTTAGTCACAAGTAAGTTCTTCTCATTGTAAGTACATGTGTATCATAGAGAACCGCCAACGGGGTACCCCTTGCCCGATGATACAGAAGATTCCCCATATCAAAATGACAAGGCAATCATACAATGAGCATCTCAGCGATCCTTTTATTTGCTATTTGCATAGGGATTTCTCCCTTTTTTCTTTCTCTTTTTTTCTCTTTGTTTGGATGCTTCACAGATTGCTCACTATGGTTATGATGCAGGTTTCCACCATGATTAGGCATGGCTTAGACTAGCCTCCCAGGCGTTTCTCTAACACATATACGAACTCCGTGAGCCTTACAAGCTCCCCTTTCACTTCACACCGCCAGGATCCATAAGCAAAAGAACATGATATCAGCTAAATAAAGTGCAATGTTGAAAGCGTTCTCCATGGTAATATGGTTCTGCTAATCCACAACTTACAAAACACAAGCATATACACAACATAGATGGGCACAATGGTTCAAGTTTATTAAGTGCAAGAAAGTAAAGTGTGCCATCAAGTTCGTGAGAGCTTTAATCACTAATTTTCACATAACAAGTTTAATTCGGAAGGTAGATAAAAACATGAATATACTTGGAATAGAATAATGCTAATAGGTAGGTATGGTGGACTCTTTGGAATAACTTGGTTTTATTTGGAGTTGCATGCATGAGTGGAACTCATACTTGGTACATGTGGAGGCTAGCAAAAGACTGGGAGTGGCCGACTAAGAGAGCAATAATGGCCATAATCATGCAAAGCGACAAAACATTATTAATTAAAGCATAAAGTGATATTACAAGTCGAAAACTAAATGATCATAGAGGCTATGGTGACTTGGTATAGTCTTAACATGGTGCGAGCATGCGCCAAGTCAACCCAAATAAAGCAGCAAAGGAGAATACCACAATATTATGCTTTTGTATGCTAAAACAACGCATGATTCTTTCAAGGCACATTAAGCAATCTCAATTGTTTGTAACAAGTCATGCTAGAGCAATAATCACTAAGCATAAAGTCAAAACAATACCAAACATGACATGATAAAGTCTAGGCCACAGTCAAAACAAGCTCCTTTTGTACCACTTATAAGCATGAAACTTCCTACTCTATTCCAACACCAATCGAAAACTAAAGCTAAACGCAGTGCTAGCAAAGGAGAACACTCACAGAACAATAAGAGTGAAAACTAGAGTGTTCTAGGCAATGAATAACGGGGTGTGTCTCTCTCTAAAAGAAGTGTGTTGGGATCCAACTAACTTATTGCGGCAAATAAAGCAAAAGAAAACTAAGAAAACAAAGATTCTCCAAGAACAACACAATTGTGCATGAAACAATAAAAATGAAGTGTTTTGGAAGAAAACCTGAGATTTTTATTGATGAAGAAGGGGATACCTTGGGCATCCCCAAGCTTTGACGCTTGTACTTATTGAATATTTCTTGGGGTGACACGGGTGGCATACCCAAGCTTGAGCTTTTATCCATATTTCATCTTATCACATTATTCTTCCCCTACACTTGAAAATTTTCCTTCATACAAAACTTCACACAATCTTCATTAGCAACATTAGTGTATTCAAGATAATAGGTCCTTTGGTTTAGTTTCATCATAAGTAAAACTTCAATTAAAACCCAAGCTACTGTAGAAATTCCTTCTAAAAGCTCAAGTGATCAAAGAGAACTCAAAGAGAAAGAGATTAAGAGGCAAATGCAAATAATGGTAGAAATCTATCAAAACAGACCAGCAGGTAAAAACCAATTTTTTCTAAGACCTTTTGTTGCTCAAATCGAAAAGTGATAAACTAACAAAAGTTGGGTAATAACATGGGGCATAATCGCAAAAACCTCTCAGCTCAATCCGACGTACTGAGATTTTTCATGATTTTTTACAACGACACACAAAAATCTGTTTCGGGACAGCAACTTCCCCATATCTTACTTCCTTCTCATTAGAGGTTATTCTTGGCACAAAAACCAAACAAAAAGGATAAGGAGAGTTTATTACAGAGGCAATAACTTCCAATACTCAACAAAACTAAAATAAACTGAAAGTAAAAATATAATGGGTTGTCTCCCAAAAGCTCTTTCTTTATAGCCATTAATATAGGCATGATAATTTTGATGATGCTCACATAAGAAATATGAATTGAAGTAAAAGAGAGCATCAAGAAGAAAATATGGAACAAATTTAAGTTTAACCCACTTCCTATGAAAAATAATATTGTAAACAAAGAAGTCATGAAAGCACAAAGCAACAAGCATATGAAAGCAAAACAAGTGCAACTTCAAAATTTTCAACATAAAGAGGGGAAACTTAATATTGTTGAGATACATAAAACCATATTTCCCTCTCTCATAATAACTTTCAGTAGCATCATGAATAAAATTAACAATATAACTATCACATAAAACATTCTTATCATGAGCCACATGCATAAAATAATTATTACTCTACCTATAAGCATAGTCATTCTTATTAATCATAGTGGGAGCAAATTCAACAAAATAACTATCATTATTATTCTCATCACCATAATCATCAAATATAGGAGGCATATTGTAATCATAATTAATTTTCTCTTCAATAGTAGGAGGACTGAAAATATCATATTCATCATTGTAATCATCATATATTTGAGGTATAATATCATCAAAGTAAATTTTTCCTCCATGCTTGGGGGACTAAAAATATCATGCTCATCAAAACCAGCTTTCCCAAGTTTAGAATTTTCCATAACATTAACAATAATGGTTGATGTCTACGCACTTCTTTTCTTGTAGACAGTTGTTGGGCCTCCAAGTGCAGAGGTTTGTAGAACAGTAGCAAGTTTTCCCTTAAGTGGATTACCCAAGGTTTATCGAACTCAGGGAGGAAGTGGTCAAAGATATTCCCTCTCAAGCAATCCTGCAATCAAGATACAAGAAGTCTCTTGTGTCCCCAACACACCCAATACACTTGTCAGGTGTATAGGTGCACTAGTTCGGCAAAGAGATAGTCAAATACAAGTGGTATTGATATAAAACAAGGGTGCTAGAAAATAGCTTGATGGCGTGGAAAAGACTAAAGGCAAACTGAAATAAAGATAGAAGCAAGCAAACATGTAACAGATCTAGTTGCAAACCGTGTTTCAATGCTTAGAAACAAGGCCTAGGGATCATACTTTCACTAGTGAACACTCTCATATAAATATCTTCTCTTCATGATACTACTCTTAACTACTCTCCGGTTGGACACTCTAATCGATGGTAGGGCTATACCAACACACCTCAAAGTCCATATTTCCCATCTAGAAAACCCCACACTGTCACCTTGAGTACTAGATGAGTCCAACAAACACCACAATTTCATAAAGACATCCAACTCCAAATATAACTCATAACAAGTATTTGTAATCTCTAGCCTAAGTGCCACCATGGTGAGCACGCTGTCACTTTCACACACATGGGGAGAGCAGAGATCTAATAAAGCACTTGAGTAGCAAGGTAGATCTATAGATTACAAGCTCATGATCTCAATAAGATCATGCATAGAGAGAGAGATGAACACATAGCTACCGGTAGAACCCTTAGCCTCGAGAGAGAACTAATCCCTCCTCATCATGGGAATCAGCAATGGTGATGGAGATGGTGGTGGAGATCAATGGAGATGGCTCCGGGGGCACTTCCCCGTCCCGGCAGGGTACCGGAACAGAGACTTCCTGTCCCCCGAATCTCCCCTTTGGTGGCGGCGGCTCAGCGGAACTTTTCGCGGATTTCTGGTTGACGATCTAGGGTTTATGCCTCGGGAGGCTTCTTATAGGCCAGAGGGCAAGGTCGGTGGAGTGCCAGGGGGCCCACACCACCTGGTGGCGCTGCCAGGGCTAGCCCGCGCCACCATATGGTGTGGCCAGGCCCTGGCCCTCCTCCGTCTCTGCTTCGGGCTCCGTGAGTCTTCCGGTAAAATAGGAACTTTGGCTTTTGTCCCGTCCAATTCCGAGAATATTCATTTTCTGACTTCCTGGAACCAAAACAGCAGAAAACATGCACTGTGGCATCTTGTTAATAGGTTAGTCCAAGAAATCATATGAAAAGTACTCCAAAGTGTGGACAAAATACAAGAAAGTAGATAAAACCAAGCATTGGACATCAAAAATTATAGATACATTTGCAATGTATCAACATCCCCAAGCTTAACTCCTGCTCGTCCTCGAGTAGGTAAGTGATAAAAAGAAAGAATAATTTTTGAGGTGACATGCACCATCAAAGACTTGATCAAAGTATTTGTAAAACATTCAAAGCTAGGATCATAGTACTTCAATCTTTACATGAAAGACAAAGTTCTAGCAATAAGACAAAGAAACTATGATGCAACACGAAAAGGCACAAACAAAAGATTTATGAATAACAATGCGTTGCAAGACGTTTGTTTGTTTCACATAAAGAAAACATAGCATAGTAGCATTCAGCTTGTCCCTCATAGAGTAGCAAATATAAATGCATAGGACACCTTCAAAGTTCATAAGAGTGACTAGATACAAATAGTTTAAAACAAGCAATATCAAGTTATGCATCAATCAACTAGTCTTGGGACAATGCACATAGAACTAAGAATAGCCACTATGCTCTCAAAGTAGGTGCATAAACATAGAAGGTGGAGACTGAATATAATGGTGAAAGAAAGGCCTTCATAAAAGGAAGTAGGGATTCAAGTCTCATAAAGAGCTTCCAAAAATTATGGTACTTATAGCTTTCAGCTCTCATTGCCCCTATCATAAGCATCTTTAAGGTGATTAAGGTTAAAGTGACACAACTAAGAGGATATGCTTGATAAGTTATAAACCTAAATCTCATGCCCCTTACTTAGGAAGACCGAACCTCATGCTACTCAAATTTAGTCATGAGTAAGCTCTTGTCATTGTAAGTACATGTGTATCATAAAGAACCGCCAACGGGGTACCCCTTGCACATGATACGGGAGCTTTCCCATAATCAAAATGACAAGGCAAGCAGACAATGAGCATCTCAGCGATCTTTTTATTTGCTATTTGCATAGGTTTTTATTGAGGATGCTTCATAGAGTGCTCATTATGGTGATGCTGCAAGTTTCCACCATGATTAGGCATGGCTTAGGCTAGCGGCCCAGGCGTTTCTCTAACACACATACAAACTCCATGATCTTACAAGTTCCACTTTTATTTCACACCGCCGGGATCCGTAAGCAAAAGAACACAATATCAACGGGGTACAAAGTACAAGTGCAATGTTGAAAGCGTTCCCCATGAAACATGGTTTTGCAAATTTCAACTTATAAAGCGCAAGCATATACGCAACAAAGAATGTCCCAATGGTTCAAGTTTATTAAATGCAAAAAAGTAAAGTGTGCCATCAAGTTCGTGAGAGCTTTAATCACTAGTTTTCTCATAACAAGTTTAATTTGGAAGATAAACAAAAGCATGAATATACTTGCAATAGCATATGCTAGTAGGTAGGTATGGTGGACTCTTTGGAATAACTTGGTTTAGGGAGTTGGATGCATGAGTGGAACTCATACTTGGTTACGGGGGCTAGCAAAAGACTGGGAGCGACAAACTAAGAGAGCAATAATGGCCATAATCATGCAGAGCGACAAAACATCATTGATCAAAGCATAAAGCGATACTATAAGTTGAAAACTAAAGGATCATAAAGGCTATGGTGACTTGAGATAGTCATAACATGGTGTGAGCATGTGCCAAGTCAACCCAAATAAAGCATCAAAGGAGAATACCACTATACTATGCTTTAATATGTAAAACAACGCATGATTCATCCAAGGCACATTAAGCAATCTCAATTGTTTATAACAAGTCATGCTACAACAAAGAATACTAAGCATAAAGCCAAAACAATATCAAGCATGGCATGACAAAGCATAGGCCACAGTCAAAAACGATCTCTTTTTACCACATAAGCATGAGCTTTCCTACTCTTTTCCAATCCAAACCAAATTATTTGAAACAACTCACAAAGATGATAATAAATAAAGATCAGTGAGATTGTCTCACAAATCCACAAAGAAGAACTAAAAAGTTCTAAGCTGAAAGCATGAGAAAACTAAGGCTAAACACGGTGCTAGCAAAAGAGAACACTCATAGAACAATAAGAATGAAAACTAGAGTGTTCTAGGCAATGAAAACGGAGCGTGTCTCCCTCCAAAAGAAGTGTGTTGGGATCCAATCAACTTATTCAAGAAACTAAGCAAACCAAGCAAACTAAAACTAAAAATGAAAACAAAGACGCTCCAAGACAACACAACTATGCATGAAACAATAAAAACGAAGCGTTTGGAAGAAACCTGGAATTTTTATTGATGAAGAAGGGGATGCCTTGGGCATCCCCAAGCTTTGACGCTTGTAATACTTGGATATTTCTTGGGGTGACACGCGTGGCATCCCCAAGCTTGAGCTTTAGTCCATCCTTCATCTCATTACTCATTCCTTCCATACATCTGAAAATTTTCCTTCATACAAAACTTCACACAATCTTTATTAGCAACATTAGTGCACTCAAGATAATAAGTCTTAAGGTTCAGTTCTAACACCAAATAAACTTCCATTAGAACACTAGCTACTGTAGCACTTCCCTAAAAAATCTCAATTCCCCAAAAGAACTAAAGAAGGAACCAACAAGAAGCAAATGCAGAAAATGGCAGAAATCTGTCAAAACAGACCAGCAGGTAAAGACGAATTTTTTCGAAGAACTTCTGTTGCTCAAATCAAAAAGTGTTGAACTAGTGAAAGTTAGATAACAACCTGGGTCAGAAGCACAAAAATTTACGCCTCAAAAAGACGTTCAGAGATTTTACACGAATTTTTACGGTGAAGCACATAAATCTTTTTCAGGACAGCAACTTTCCCAGTCATTACTTCTCTCTCATTAGAGGTTATTCTTGGCACAAAAAGCAAATAAAAAGTAAAAGGAGCGGTTATTACAGAGGTAATAACTTCCAAGACTCATCTAAAACTTTTGGGTTATCTCCCAATAAGTACTTTTCTTTAACGCCTTTAAGTTAGGCATGATAGTTTGAGAGGATGCTCACATAAGAAATATGAATTGAAGTAAAAGAGAGCATCAAGAAGCAAATTCAAAACACATTTAAGTCTAACCCACTTCCTATGAAAAATAATCTTGTAAAGAAACAAGTCATGAAAGCACAAAGCAACAAGCATAGTAATGAAAAACAAGTGCAACTTCAAGACTTTCAACATAAAGAGGGGAAACTTAATATTGTTGAGACACATAAGACCATGTTTCCCTCTATCATAATAACTTTCAGTAGAATCATGAATAAAATTAACAATATAACTATCACATAAAACATTCTTATCATGAGCCACATGCCTAAAATAATTATTACTCTCCATATAAGCATGGATATTCTTATTAATTGTGTTGGGAGTAAATTCAACTAAATAGCTATCATTATTATTCTCATCACCATAATCATCAAATATAGGAAGCATATTGTAATCATAATTTTTCTCCTCAATAGTAGGTGGAGTCAAAATATCATATTCATCATTGTAATCATCATATATTGGAGGTTTGGTATCATCATAAGCAATAGAATAGCTATCTTCCAAAGCTGGGGAACTAAAAAGATCATTTTCATAAAATCTAGCTTCCCCAAGCTTAGACTTTTCCATAGAATTAGCAATAATGGTGTCCAAAGAATTCATAGTAACAACATTGCTATTACCATGCAAATAAAGTTCCATAGGTTTTTAAATTTTCTCTTCAAACACTTCATGTCCTAACTCAAGATAAATACTATAAAGCTCTCTAGTTTTGTTGTTGTTTTCCATTAAGCCTAACTAGTGAAAACAAGAAACAAAAAGACAAAATTGTAGAATCTAAAGGAAATAACTTCGAGCACTCGCACTAGAGGATGTGAGTACCTTTTACCTTACCTCCCCGGCAACGACGCCAGAAAATAGGCGTCTGCCGTGGGAGGTTCTTCTTCTTTAATCCTACGGTGTGAATACCTTTTACCTTACCTCCCCGGCAACGGCGCCAGAAAATAGCTTGATGTCTACGCACTTCTATTCTTGTAGACAGTTGTTGGGCCTCCAAGTGCAGAGGTTTGTAGAACAGCAGCAAGTTTTCCCTTAAGTGGATCACCCAAGGTTTATCGAACTCAGGGAGGAAGTGGTCAAAGGTATTCCCTCTCAAGCAATCCTGCAATCAAGATACAAGAAGTCTCTTGTGTCCCCAACACACCCAATACACTTGTCAGGTGTATAGGTGCACTAGTTTGGCGAAGAGATAGTGAAATACAAGTGGTATGGATATAAAACAATGGTACTAGAAAATAGCTTGATGGCATGGAAAAGACTAAAGGCAAACTGAAATAAAGATAGAAGCAAGCAAACATGTAACAGATCTAGTTGCAAACAGTGTATTAATGCTTAGAAACAAGGCCTAGGGATCATACTTTCACTAGTGAACACTCTCATATAAATATCTTCTCTTCATGATACTACTCTTAACTACTCTCCGGTTGGACACTCTAATCGATGGTAGGGCTATAACAGCACACCTCAAAGTCCATCTTTCCCATCTAGAAAACCCCACACTATCACCTTGAGTACTAGATGAGTCCAACAAACACCACAATTTCATAAAGACATCCAACTCCAAATATAACTCATAACAAGTATTTGTAATCTCTAGCCTAAGTGCCACCATGGTGAGCATGCTGTCACTTTCACACACATGGGGAGAGCAGAGATCTAATAAAGCACTTGAGTAGCAAGGTAGATCTATAGATTACAAGCTCATGATCTCAGTAAGATCATGCATAGAGAGAGAGAGAGATGAACACATAGCTACCGGTAGAACCCTTAGCCTCGAGAGAGAACTACTCCCTCCTCATCATGGGAATCAGCAATGGTGATGGAGATCAATGGAGATGGCTCCGGGGGCACTTCCCCGTCCCGGCAGGGTGCCGGAACAGAGACTTTCTGTCCCCCGAATCTCCCCTTTGGTGGCGGCGGCACAGCGGAACTTTTCGTGGATTTCTGGTTGACGATCTAGGGTTTATGCATCGGGAGGCTTCTTATAGGCCAGAGGGCAAGGTCGGTGGAGTGCCAGGGGGCCCACACCACCTGGTGGCGCGGCCAGGGCTAGCCCGCGCCACCATATGGTGTGGCCAGGCCCTGGCCCTCCTCCATTTCTGCTTTGGGCTCCGTGAGTCTTCCGGTAAAATAGGAACTTTGGCTTTTGTCCCGTCCAATTCCGAGAATATTCATTTTCTGACTTCCTAGAACCAAAAACAGCAGAAACATGCAACTAGCACTGTGGCATCTTGTTAATAGGTTAGTCCAAGAAATCATATGAAAAGTACTCCAAAGTGTGGACAAAACACAAGAATGTAGATAAAACCAAGCATGGAACATCAAAAATTATAGATACATTTGCAATGTATCAATGGTGTTCAAGGAATTCATACTAATAACATTGCTATTAGCATGCAAATAAAGTTCCATAGGTTTTTTAATTTCCTCTCAAAGACTTCATGTCCTAACTCCAGATAAATACTATAAAGCTCTCTAATTTTGTTGTTGTTTTCCATTAAGCCTAACTAGTGAAAATAAAAACAAGAAACAAAAAGATATAATTGCAGAATCTAAAGGAAATAACTTCGAGCACTCACACACCAGCAACTATACTAGAAGATAGCTTAGTAGCTTACCTTTTACCTTACCTCCCCGGCAACGGCGCCAGAAAATAGCTTGATGTCTACGCACGCTTCTATTCTTGTAGATAGTGTTGGGCCTCCAAGTGCAGAAGTTTGTAGAACAGTAGCAAGTTTCCCTTAAGTGGATCACCCAAGGTTTATCGAACTCAGGGAGGAAGTGGTCAAAGGTATCCCTCTCAAGCAACTCTGTAATTAAGATACAAGAAGTCTCTTGTGTCCCCAACACACCCAGTACACTTGTCAGGTGTATAGGTGCACTAGTTCGGCGAAGCGATAGTGAAATACAAGTAATATGGATGATTATTAGTGGTAATTGCAATCTGAAATAAGAGTGGCAGCAAGCAAACATGTAACAGGACTGATTGTAAATGGTGTTTCAATGCTTAGAAACAAGGCCTAGGGATCATACTTTCACTAGTGGACACTCCCATATAAATATATTCTCTTCATTATTCTACCCTGAACTACTCTCCGGTTGGACGGCGTAGGGCTATAACAACACACCTTAAAGTTCGCATTCCCCATCTAGATAACCCCTCACTGTCACCTTGAGCGCTAGATGGTTCCAACAAACACCACAATTTCATAGAGACATCCAACTCAAATTATACTCATGATAAGTATTTATGTAACCTTAGCCAAAGTGCCACACAGTGTGCACACTATCAACTTCACACACGTGGGGATAAGCAGAGATTCATTAAAGCACTTGAGTAGCAGAATAGATCTATAGATTACAAAGCTCATGATCTCATAAGATCACGCATATATATATATATATATATATATATATAGAGAGAGAGAGAGAGATGAACACATAGCTATCGGTAGAGCCCTTAGCCTCGAGAGAGAACTACTCCCTCCTCATCATGGGAGTCAGCAACCGTGATGGAGATGGCGGTGGAGTCGATGGAGATGGATCCGGGGGCACTTCCCCATCCCAGCAGGGTGCCGAAACAGAGACTTTTGTCCCCCGAATCTCCTCTTTGGTGGCGGCGGCGCTGCGGAACTTTTCGTGGAAATCTGATCTGGTACTTAGGTTTTTGTCCCGGAGGGTTTTTATAGGCAAAGAGGCAAGGTCAGTGGGTGACCGAGGGGCCCACACCACCCCCTGGCGCGGCCTGGGCTGGCCCGTGCCACCAGGTGGTGTGTCCCCTCTCCATCTTGTCTTCTGGCTCCGTGAGTCTTCTGGTAAAATATTGACTTTGGATTTTGTCCGGTCCAATTCCGAGAATATTTCTTTTCCAACTTTTCTGAAACCAAAAACAGCAAAAAATAGGCAACTGGCACTGTGGCATCCAGTTAATAGGTTAGTTCCACAAAAATGTGTAACAATACTCCAAAGTGTGAACAAAACGTAAGAAAGTAGATACTAAACAAGCATGGAATATCAAAAATTATAGATTTGTTTACGACGTATCACTCAACCAGAAACAATCCACCCGCACTACCATATCCACCAAGCAGCCATCATAGCGGCTCCCGAGGGAGACACGGAGGGCGTCGTTGTGAAGGAGGTGGTGGCGGAAGCAGAAGTCCGGCTCCAAGGCACCGCAGCCACAGCGAACATCCATGATGGCGTTCTCTGTCACCTAGTGATGCGAGGCACCGGATCATCTCTAGCATAGAGGTGCAGCGCTACGAGTCAGACAACATCTATGTGGGTCCAAAATTCTTCAGACCATGCATTCGACAAACAAGATTCCCGGAAGGATTTTCTATTTCAAGGCACATGCAGACCTACGATAGTGTAGCTCGACCAGACTCCTGGCTCCAGGATTTTTTCGAGGCTTGCTGCATCGCCAAAGGTGGAAACAGCCTGGTCGCGACCCGGTATCTCCCGCTTATGCTGAGGAAGATAGCATGATCATGGATTAATGAACTTACGGAAAACACTATCCACAACTGGTATGACATGTAGAGCGCGTTCTTTCGGAATTTCGAAGGCACATATCGGAGGCCCTGTATGGTAGGAGACCTACAACGCTGCACCCAGAAGGCCGGAGAAACTTGCCAAGATTAACTCGAACGATGGACCGACACCAAGAACTCCCGTGAAGGAGTAAATGACCAAACTGCGATTGAAGCATGCATTACATGACTCCCAATTGGTTTACTACGTCATCGCTTGAAGTGCGACAAAGTGACCGATTTGGGAGAGATGATAGTGTCGGCAAGCAAGTATGCTGATGCTGACGATGATGCAGAAGGACTGCTGAATGTGTTGGCTGTGCCATAGTCAGCAAAACAACGAAAGGTGTAGACTGCAAAACACAAAAACACCTTGGAAGAGAAACCCGATCTGGAAACGCATCTGTTAATGCAACTTTTGGGTCTGGAGGTTAAGGAGGCCACGGAGGCGGCCGGGGACGAGGCTAAGGAACTTCCAGAGTCCAAGGTAGAGGAGATCAACAACCTGGTAAAACCTACTCTTGAGCCGACATTACCAATAATTCGTGTGTGCATCACCCGGACGGCAACAGGGGCTCGTCCCACACCAATGCTGAGTGTCGTTTCAACGATGACATTAAAAAGATGAATTTGCTGGCTACAGGGCCAAGTGACTAAAAGGAAAGAAAAATTTCGACAAAGATAAAGAGACCAAGGAAGATTCCGACATGGAGGAAGCAGAAGCTTCAAATCCCAAGTCGGATGGAAAGAAGACCTTCCCAACCAAGAAAGACACTTACGTCTGCTTCCTCGGATCTCAACCAGCTAAGGTCAAAAAGGTGGTAATGCATGAGCTCAACGCAACCGTTCCAGCTGTTCCCAATTCTTGGATTGGTAAGAAGTGACAATCAGTTTTGACTAAAGCAATCATCCGCTCTGGTCGTCAATCCACTTATTGACGGCTATGGGTTCTCCAAGACCCTCCTGGATGGTGGTAGCAGCATCAACATCATATACGTCGAAACACTGCACCAGATGAGGATCTCGGAAACACAGTTGAATCACAGCTCTGTGACTTTTCACGGAGTTGTCCCTAGAAGACAAGCAAATGATCTAGCAGAGATCACTTTGGATGTTACCTTTGGAACTCCAAAGAACTATTGGACATAATCACTTTCCTTCGAAGTGGTCCCATTCAAGAGCGCATATCACTCTATCTTTGGATGTCCGGACTACTGGGCCTTCATGGCTCACCCATGCTACATTTATAACATGATGAAAATTCCAGGTCCCAATGGCATCATCACAATCCAGGGAGACCCGAAGAAGGCACGAGAGTGCGAGGTTTGGACCACGCATAGGAAAGCATGCTCATCGAGTTCCTCAAAGCTAATAAAGATATCTTCGCATGGCAGCCATCTGCATGACTAGAGTACCTATGGAACTTGCTGAGCATAGTCTAAATGTATACCCAAATGCTAAACCCGTCGAACAGTCCTTACAATGTTTTGGAAATGAAAAGCGAAAAGCAATAGCTAAGGAGCTAGCTAGGCTCGAGTTAGCCGGATTCATAGAAGAGGTCATCAATACTGATTGGTCAGCCAACCTTGTAATGGTCCCTAAAAAAGATACCACTAATTTAAGGATGTGTGTTGATTATACTACCTTGAACAAGTCTTGTCCCAAAGATCCATTCGCTATGCCTAGAATTGATCAAGTGATTGATTCGACAGCAGACTCAAAACTCCTATGTTTTCTCGATGCATATTCAAGATATCACCAAATTCGGATGAAGGAGTCAGACAAGATAAAGACTTCGTTCATCACGCCTTTCGGAACCTTCTGTTATGTTATGCCTTTTGGGCTCAAAAACGCAGGAGCTACATATCAACGCACTATGTAGCGTTGCCTCCACGATCAAATTGGACACAATGTACATGCATATGTGGACGACATAGCTATGATGTCCAAAAAGAAGGAAACACTAATTTCCGACTTCGAGGAAACATTCAACAATTTATGAAAATACAACATAATGCTCAATCCGAAGAAGTGTTTCTTTGGAATCCCATCCGGAAAATTGTTTGGCTTCATTGTGTCTCAAAGAGGCATAGAGGTGAACCATGACAAACTAAAGGCTATACTCAATATTTTCAGGCTGACTCGCCTGAAGGACATACAAAGACTAACTGGCTGTATTGCAGCAGTCAATCGGTTTGTAAGATGACTCGGTGAAAGAGCCACACCACTATACAAGCTCTCGAAAAAGACCAAGAAATTCATATGGACTGATGAAGCTGAAGCTGCACTACAAGATCTGAAAGCCGTACTTTCAGCTGCCCCTATTCTTGTAGCACCAGAACCACAGGAGCCGATGTTGTTATATTTAGCTGCGACAAACAAAGTCATCAGTGTCGTCATGGTGGTGGAACGGTCAGAAGAAAAACAGGAACACTTGGTGCATCGTCCGACTTACTATCTCAGCGAGGTCTTGACTGAATCAAAGCAAAGGTATCCCCATTACCAAAAGTTAGCCTATGGTGTGTTCTTTGCATCCAGAAAGCTACGACATTATTTTCAAGAGCACAAGATTACCGTGGTGAGCACATCTCCCATGAGAGACATAATCAAAAACAATGATGCCATAGGACGCGTCGCTAAGTGGGGAATAGACCTAGTAGCTTTTGACATTGAGTACAAACCATGAACAACAATCAAATCCCAGATTCTTGCTGACTTTGTCACTGATTGGACAAACACAATCAAAAATACAGACCTCCCAGAGACGGAGTTTTGGACCTTACACTTTGACGGGTCTAAAGCGCGCGGGGGCTCGAGGGCTGGCATGGTGCTCAAGTCACCTCAAGGTGGTAAACTGTTCTATGTGTTGCAGATCCATTTCACAGCGACAAACAACATTACCGAGTATGAAGCACTACTACATGGAATTAGAATTGCAAAAGATATCGGTATTCACCGACTAATGTGTTACGGAGACTCGGATTTAGTTGCTCATCAAGTATCCGACATCCATGCAGATCTATTCTTGATAGAGGAGTATCCGACATGCATGGAAACAGGTCCCGAAAGATGGTGCTTTTCTAGAGCACTTAAAAGTTCCCTCTATCATAGGAGTTGATGAGGAGTATCCGACCAAATCCGACTCACCACTCATAGCAGTTCTGGCTGTAATTTCCAGCTGGACCAAACCCTACCTTGATTTCTTGGTAGAGAAAAAAATTATCCAAAGACGAGGTTCTAAGCCGACAGATTGTCCGACGAGCAAAAGCCTACACCGTAGTGGCATGTGAGATCTACAAGCGGAGTGCATCTAGGGTTTTTCAGTGCTGCGTTTCTCCAGAAGAAGGCATGGAAATCCTAAGAGAAATTTACGAAGGTGAATGCGGACATCACGCTGCAGCCAAATCTTTAGTGGCAAAGGCCTTCAAACACGGATTTTTCTGGCTTGCAGCTAAGGTAGATGCCAAACGGCTGGTCAAGACGTGTAAAGTTTGCCAAAAATACACCAAACAAGCCCATGTTTCGGCTGATCAGCTGCGAACAATTCCGATTGCATGGCCTTTTGTGGTCTGGGGGCTTGACATGGTAGGACTGTTTTGGCGGGCTCAGAGTGGATACACTCACCTTCTTGTGATGGTGGATAAATTCACAAAATGGATTGAGGCAAAACCCGTCACAAGTTGTGATGGAGCAACATCCAAAAAAATCGTCGAGGATGTGATCATCTAATTCGGATATCCGCACAGTATTATTACTGACAACATGAGTAACTTTTCTATGGGAGAACTAGTCGAATTCTGTAATGAATAGGGGATCCGACTTGATATTGCATCAGTCTCACATCCACAAACCAATGGACAAGCCAAAAGGGCAAATGGTTTAATTCTTCAAGGTCTACGACCAAGACTCGAAACACCACTACATCGTGCCGCGGGGGCTTGGGCGGAGGAATTACCGTATGTAATATGAACCACTCCTAACAGGTCAACCGGATACACACCTTTTTCCTTGGTCCGTGGTGCAGAAGCTGTTCTTCCGAGTGATCTTATTGACACCTCTCCCCAAGTTGCTGCATATATCAAAGAGGATGCCAAAGTTACTTGACAATATGACCTCGATATGCTTGAGGAAGTTCACGTCATTGCTGAACAGAGATCTACAGCCTATCAGCAAAAGTTACACAGATACCATAGGCACAGAGTCAGAAATCGGTCTTTTAGGACGGGCAATTTGGTTCTTTGGCTAGTGAAAAAATAGAGCACAAACTTGCCCCTATACGAGAAGGGCCCTTCATGGTTAGTCGAGTATTGCACAATGGTTCTTACTACCTAACAGACATAAGGCTAGAAAAAGAAAGACCTGCTACTAAGAAGAGAAAGAGAGCTAGAGGAAGTACAAACCCAGATGAAATAGACCGACCTTGGATTATTGCTCAGCTACGTCCCTTTTATTCTTAAAATTTCTTTCTTTGTAATCATATATGTGTACATGTTCAAAGTGAAATAAAGTATTGGTCTCCTCAATGTTTTTCTGAGATGTTTTTTATGCATGATCTTATTTCCGAATGATCATGTCACTGTCAAAAATCCCAGAATACTTGAAAGTACTTTATGCTCATGTTTGTTCTGGTTAGATTTCTATTCTTAAAATGCTACCTTTGGGTAGAAGTCTAAATTTTCTAGTTTATACTTTGGTTTTTGTCCGACCGCTAGATGCGGGTATTTTTGGAGTAGTGAATTGTTGGTACTGGAAGCCGGCTTTGATTCCGGTTTTAAACTGGTTTAGCAATTGAGATCCGTTGCTCGACAAAGTTTCCATGCTGAAGGTTTGCCGACTCACGAAAGGGACGAGGCATAAATCTAGATAAACGATAAGTATAGACAAAACAAAAAATGTAATTTTCAGGCACATCGAAATAAAGCCAAAAGTGCTAAAAGGAAGTAAAGCATAAGCTCTTACAATCTTAGCATTAGCAAAATGATATACTACTTATTACAATCAGACTATTTCATGATAACACATTGTTTTCTAGTACACTATGATGCAGGAGAAGAGGCAGGATCTGCCGGCTCGCTGGAGACATCACCTAGATCACCCTGATATTTTTCCAAGACAAGTAAGTCAGAATCGGTCTGCTCATCGTCTTCGGAAACTTCAGCAGTTGCTTCCTTGGGGGTGGTGGTACTTCAACCGGTGTGAGGAATGGCTCGTCAAAACTGATCAACTCAGCCACGTGAGAAGCATATTTGGCGCAAAAATCCCAGATTTCCTTGATATTTTGCCTATTGTCATCTTCATCAATAGTTGAATAACCCCTAGTAACTTTCCATATTTCCATGCTTCCATGGTGGCTCATTACCATTGTTTTGTGGTGCGTGCATAGGACATATTCTAATCCTTGATGAGCTGGGGCATATCCTTCGCCTTGTCTCGTATCTCAAAGGCCGACATTGCGTCTAGGCCAGAGAGTCGAACGAATTCACCGATTTCTTCCAAAGAATGGCGGAAATCATGAATCAGGTTCCCAACGGCTACAAGCCGGCTGGTACGAGGCTTGGATGAAGAGGCATCTAGCATGTTGAGAGGACCTATAAGAAATAAAAAAGCAAGGTCAACAAAATATATTCGAATCTCGTAATTCAGAAAAATGATAATGCATGGATGGAAAAACTTACCAAAGATAGTATCATCTACTTTGGCCCCCTCCTCTCGAAGACTCCGGAGTTCATTCCAGAGAGCTTTGGTGATGTCCTTCTCCCTCTCCAAGGCATCTTGCAAATCCAAGATTGTTTTGTCCTGTTTGGCGATGGTGCGATCAAGGGCCTCAGTGGCGTGATTGCTAGATTCAAGAACACTTACTATGCTGGTCTCATGATCTTCTTTGAGTTTCTCTAGCATGGCTCGCAAGCCGGCATTCTCCATCTCCAGGACCTTATAATATTCGGCTTGTTCAATCATTTTGCAGGACTGTTTCACTAGCTCTGGTAAACCAAAACATAAAAGCCTATATAAACTCGGCTACAGTTCAACAATAAACTATACAAGGAAGGTTTAAAATGTTTACCTTCAGCCTCATCCTTGGAAACTTTCAGTTGCACATTTTCAATTCGGAGAGCTCCGATCTCTCTCCGCTTGTTACAGATATTCTTCAATAATTCCTGGTTATAAGCATTAACCTTCTGTAAGTCAGAATAGTAACCAGAGTCAGAAGTCTACTAAGACTCGAGCTAATATTTTAACTAAGTTAAATATCAGCACGAGCCTTGGGGGGGGGGGGGGGCGGCTATACTAAGTTCATTCTTTGGCATCCTATAAAAACATAAACCCGGATTTCCTATCCAACTTCATGCTTGGGGGCTAGAGGATATGATATAAAATATGATAAAGAAAAGAGTCGGATTATGACTTACAAAATGTTCATGAGTTAATTTATTGAGGCTCATGTTCACCTCAGTCGAAACCTTCTTGGCGAGAGTTAGAGGAATCACTGGTTGTGGTGGGGTCATGCCAGCCTTCAACTTCTCATCGCAGAAATGGACTTGATCAAGGAGGTCGGAAAATTTGATGTCTTCGGCCTCTTGCGCCTCCTCTCCGCTGTGATATTACGGGTCTCCAAGCAATGGAGAGCCAGCTTCTGGATCCCTTCTGCACTTTTCCGAGTGAGGCCAAGTTTGGCAAAACCCGGATTCTCCAGAAGATTCTCCGCAAAGGTCTCAGCCGGGGGATCATTACCCTTTGAGGGTTCACCCTTATCAAGTGCTGAGTCACTCACGGTGACTTTGGTCTACGAACCTAAGTTCACTGGCTCTAATGTGTGAGCTGAAACATCTTCAATG
This sequence comes from Avena eriantha, assembly GCA_910589775.1. NCBI lineage: Eukaryota > Viridiplantae > Streptophyta > Magnoliopsida > Poales > Poaceae > Avena > Avena eriantha. The sequence continues at coordinate 286,626,045 of OU342744.1, read as the reverse complement.
CGCAGGGAAGAGGTATCCTTCGGCACTAATGATAGCCTTGTGGTGGGAGTCGGAGGTGGAACAGCAGGAGAGCCCATAGTCAGTTTTTGTTGGCACAGGATTTTCCCCGGTTTTCCTTGCCCCTTACCCTTGGCAAGTGTTTTAGCCCTGAACGATAACAGAAATAAGATTTTTGTAATTCAGGGAGAAAATACGAGTTCACATTCAAAACCTTGTGAAGAAAATTACCTCTTTACAATGAGCACCTTCTGGGTTCCCACAACAACTACCGGAGCCTTGCGCTTCCGGGTAAGGGCTTCCGGAAAAAGATCAAGATCTTCATCCTCCTGAGGAGCTGATCTCTTAGGTGGATATCCCTCGAGAGGAGCAAGCTCCGACTCGGGGAGGTTAGCAAGCTGAAAGAAGTATCATCTCAGTATTGAGAAAAAACTATAACAAAGTACGGATAAGCACATATTCAAATATACGAGTAATAGCTGGAAAACTTACTGGTGTCACATGATCATCAACCGTATACATATCCAGAGAGAGATCCAGAATCTTCCTCTGGACCCGCTCTTTTATCAACCATTTAATTTGGGACTCGTACTCCTTGTCCGGGATTGGTTTCGAGCAGATCCTGAGAGAATCCGTCTTGCTCTTAGTGATCGTGTGCATGAGCCGATCACCATGGTGTTGGAGGGGTTGAATCCGGCGTGCCAGCCAGCAATGAATCATATCGGATCCTTTCAGAACCTTGTGCTTCATCAAGTATTCAATCTCTCTCTTGGTGAGAAGTAGATCATCAGAGAGAGCTAAGGCTTCCACGTCCCAGGATTCTTGGGGCATGGCGACACCATAAACGAAAGCCTGCAAAGCATTTTCTTTGCCAGGAGCCGGTCTGTCCTTGTGGTAAAAGAGCATGGATGGCCATTTCTTCACGGACTCATTAGCCTTAATCTTAGGATAGACTATGTCTGTCCTAACAGTTAGGCTAAGAGTTCCGGTAATGTAAGGATTACCAGAAGTGATGGAATTTCTCCAGGTACCAAAGTAGTACTGGAATAGAACAATACTATTACGAGATAACCCCCACACAGAGACACAAAAGTGCTGATTTCAAGAATCGTGTTTGGGGGGAAGTTGTGGAGTTGAACTCCGTAATAACCTATAACCTCAGAGAAGAAATCTGAGGGGGAAAAGCTCAAACCTATCTCGAGGTGAGTGCCGAAGTGCACCTGCTCGTCGGTGTGAGGGGTGGGGATGGTTTGATCGAAGCCACTCCGCTAGTTACTGGCACAGAGGAGGCCTTCCTTCTCGACAAAGCGAAGCTTCTCGTTGTCGAGGACGTAGGAGATCCACACCCCACAGATGTTTTCCTTCTCCGCCGCTGTAGAGGTCGCCGTCGTGGTCACTGCCATGCCGGAAGAGGAGGCGTCAGCCATTTTGTGGGCGGTGGAGACCATGGATGGGCGGCACTATGTGTTTGGGGAAGGGAGCAGAGGAACTTGTGCACAGTGGTGTTGAGAGGAAGGAGAAGGCAATGGCACTGTTAAGGAAGAGAAAGGAGATCTTGACCCCTTATATCCCTCACCTGCACCAAGATTTGTGCAAATAAAATAGTAATCGTGCCACATGTCATGGAAGGAGCTAGGTAACCTCCTCGCAAGGATTACACCGCCTCGATCTCCATGCACACATTAAAATGACACCTCAGTTTTCCAATAGGAGGACCCACCAATGGTCGTGCTATCAAGAATGTTTGTTAGTGACATGAATTGACCTTGACTGATGTCAGGTTACGTCAGAGACCAAGTTCTGGCTTAGTTTGAATTTTAAGCTAGAAATCTGAAATATGTACTTATATGTCCGACTCGCTTTAAGACTCGGATCCTACATTTTCTTTTGAGTTTCAGGAACCCTTCAAGATTCTGCAAGACGAAGGTGAATCAAGCTAGACAATGAAATCTGACTTTGGATCTTGGAGGCTTCCGGGGGCTACTATTGGGGATATACTTTTCGGGTATACCAACTGTGACTCACTAACTAGGGTGGCCCACTTCAGGTTAGAGCTTTGCTCCATGGGAGGCCTAGTCAGAGAGAAGAGACGGAGGTCCATCCGGCTACGGAAAGGCCCAGAAGACTTACTGACTTAGGCCTGTTTAGCTACTTGTAGTCCAAGATGTACTCTGTAACCGATTCTTAGTCGTAGTCGGATAGGTCTCTCCTGTAAAACCTAGGTTGGATATCTATATAAGCCGTCCTAGGGACCAGCCTTTAGGGCACCCACAATAGTCTACAATCTCAACTCGCACAGGCGAAACCCTTGTAACCCATATTTCGTCTCTGTCGTATTACTGGATTGCTAGCAGGAGTAGGATCCGTCCACCGTTGGCAGATTCGAACCTGGGTAAACTTGTGTGCTCACCATCCTGGAACACCATACGACTCACACCCCTCTATCCCACATGCCCTGAGGACCCCCTCATGGCATACTTGTCCTTAATCCGACGACATTATACCCTTACGTAAGATTTTGTGACCAAGCACTATACCTTCTTGAACCATAAAATGACATTTTTCCTACTTCAAGACTAAGTTAGTGTCTTCACATCTCTGTAAAAATTTATGAAGGTCATGGAGACAATGATTAAAGGAACTTCCATAAACAGAGAAGTCATCCATGAATACTTCCATACTACTTTCAACATAATCGACAAATATAGTAGTCATACACCTTTGAAAGGTGGCAGGGGCATTGCAAAGACCAAAAGGCATTCAGCGATAGGTGTATAAAACGTAAGGACAATTAAAGGTTGTTTTAAGTTGGTCATCTTGGTGAACAAGAATTTGAGAAAAATCGGAATAACCGTCTAAGTAGAAAAAATGAGAGTGCATAGCTAGCCTTCCTAAAGTTTGATCTATAAACGGCAAAGGATAATAATCCTTTCTAGTTTCCTTATTAAGTTTTATATAGTCAATACACATCTTGTGACCAATAATGGTTCTAGTAGATATCATCTCATTATGTTCATTTTCAACAACAGTAAATCCACCTTTCTTAGGAACGCAATGAATAGGATTTACCCATTCACATTCTTCCACATGAAAGATGATCCCTACATCTAACAAACGTATTATTTCCTTCTTTACCTCTTCTTCCATGTGAGGTTTGAGTCGCCTCTGAAATTTTGCGACCTGTTGGGCTCCTTCTTCCATAAATATTCCATGGCTGGCTATCGAGGGACTAATCCCCTTCAAGTCACTCATCGAATACCCAAGAGCATTCCAATGCATTCGGAGAACCATCATTAATTTTTCCTCATCTTTCTCTACAAGGTTAGAACTTATAATAATAGGGAAATTATTAGTTTCATCAATAAACCTATATTTTAACTCCTTGGGTAAAGTTTTGAGAGTAGGAGGTGGTGGTGCCTCGTCTCCTTTTCTTATAGGTTATGCATATTTTTGATTTATCTCGGGGTCCACCTCAGGTGTGGAGTCGAGATAATCGCATATTTCCAATTTTCTACGTCTTTAAAAATATTATTATTGTTGACTAAACTCCTTGCTAAATCATCATTAGGGGTCATAGTGACTACTGAAGCTAGATTAATGATATTACCTTCCTCTTCTTATTCATACTCATAATCGTCTAAATCTTTGATAGTTGTCTTATGGTCAAATTTAGAGAAGTGAAAGTTTATTTTCTCTTCACCAAACTAGAGAGATACAATTCGTCTCTTGCAATCAGTGTTTGCTCCTACGGTGTTTAATAAGGTTCTTCCGAAAATAATAGGACAATAAACATCAGTAGGCATATCAATAAGCAGAAAATCAATGGGATATTTATATGGCCCAACATATATTGGAACATCTCTAATCATTCCCATAGGAACTCTAAGTGTCTTATTTGCAAGCATTATAGTCATGTCAGTATCCTCTAATTCAGTTGAGGTTACTGCTTTTTAGATCTTCAAATAAAATTAAAGGGGATTACGTTAACAACTATTCCTATGCCATAGAGGCCATAATAAGAAGTTCCTCCAAAAGTACAAGTAATAATAGGTTTACCAACTTCTTTAGATTTTACCTCCCCTTAAACGAACTATGAAGCTTCAGTATCCAACTCTATCACGTTGCAGTGTGCAAACATGGTTAAGATATCCTCCTTCGTTGGTTCCCTAGTCTCATGTATACTTACTTCTTCAATGTTTCTTATTTGTGCCTCCTCTTCCAGCGTCTTAAGGAATAGCCTTTCCTCTTCATGTTGATCTTCGAGTTGTTGAGCCATCATATATTTTCTCGCCATCCTTGGAAAAGGAAGGTGTTCAACATATGGGGGTATTTCCCTTAATGGCTCAACATGAGCTACAATTATTGGATCAACTTCTTCAACTGGCTCGGGTGGAGGAGTATAATGGATCCAATCTTTCTTACGAGCCTCAATGTGTTGTTTAAAAGACTGAAGGATTTGCAAAATAATATCATAATCAAGTTGAAGTTCATCAACAATTTATTTTACTTTACCATATTTTTTATAAGCATTGAGACAATCATGTTCAATTTCGATACCTCCTTCACCGCCTAAATCAAATCGCCATGTTTCTCTATTACGACGAATTCGTTCTAGAAGTTCCCAAGCTTTAGTTATAGTTAACTCCACAAAGGTGCCTCCGGAATTTGTGTCAAGCTCATGTTTAATTTCTTGATTAAGTCCCCCGTAGAAAATATGTAAAACATACCATTCAGGCAAATCATGATGGGGAAATTTATTAAGAAGGGAATTATACATTTTGAAGGCCCTTACCAAGCCTTCACCTAGGCGGTTCTTGAAGTTTGTGATTGTCCTTCTTGCTTCAGAAGTTTTTACCTTAGGAAAGAATCGAAATATGAATTATTCTTTGAGTTTCTCCTAGGTATCTATTTTCTCTGCAGGGCAAATTCTATACCAAGCTAAAGCTGTGTTGGTTAGAGATTGGCTAAACAATTTAAGTTTCAATTCATCATCAGAATAGCCCCTCAATTTAAGTGTCCAACATAACTCGATAAAATAAATTAAATGAGTGTAAGGATCCTCCTCGAGATCATCTCCTACAAAAGTTTTCTCTTTAATAATAGCGATAAAGTGAGGGTTAACCTCATATTCTAGTTCGCTCCCACTCAGGAATTCTTTGACGAGTCCTCTATTGAACTTCCCGAGGTATTTAGTTGCATTGAGCTGATTCATCAGTCCGAGTGCAGTCATAGTGCTTACCTGAAACTAGTAAACAACTTTAGTAAAACAATTAGTACAATAAGCAGCTAAGAACAAAACCAAAATCGCTTAGCTCACCGGAAACGGCGCCAGAAAATAGCTTGATGGCTACAAGTGCATATCAATTGTAGCTAGTTCCAAAATAAGAGTATCGTAACCACAGAGAGCTATTTGGTTAAGGTATTTATGCCCCTCATCACTTTTTACCAAAGGATAATTGAAAGCTGCCTTTGATCTCAAGTAAAGGGTGTTTGAAAGGTTTTTGGTTGTGCGTAGAAAATTAATTAAAGCAAGTAAAAGAAAGCCAGTAACAATGTTGTGTCAAAATGTGGTTGAACTCAATAGGGATAAAACGTTCTTAGGTATGTAGGATACACCACTAGCCTGATATTATTATTAATTAATATAACATACTTCTTGTGTCATATATGTGTGAAGAGAGCTCCAATAATAAGATGTTCACTACAAGGCTCGTAGGAAGCCACTTTGTTGAGCAGAGAGTGGGGTCACCTCTAAATATCCACTAGCCATACAAACCACCATAATTTAGGGTTTCCCCATGGATATCATAATTATCTTAGGGAGTCTGGTTCCAATTGTCACAAAGTTATTCTGGGCATGCTCCCAAACACACCCAAAGTATTTCTCCCTCCCCTTAGTGTTATGGGGTAACCCCGTGGGTGGCCCGATCTTCACGAATCCCGTGGTAAAATCGATGGGAAAGTGAGGGGAAAGGGAGAAGGTAGCGGAAGAGGAAGCACACCTCGCGAAGAAAACGATGAACACACGCAAAACTCACAGGATACAAGGCCGATTGCTCTCGCCGGCGGCCATCGGTCTGATAGAATCCTTGCAAGGAAAGATCGGTCAACGTGCTCCCATCAATCCCAAGCGGAGAGGGAAGAACACCTTGGAGAGGGTCTTGACAACTTAGCAAAGGGGCACCGATACCATATAAAGAGAGAGATCAAACACAAATCATAAATCTATCATAGACTGGCCAGTCATACAGACAAAAGAATAGATCATCTTTTTGTTGGAAATATGCCCTAGAGACAAATAGTAGTAAGGACTATTATCATATTTCATATAGTTTATGATTAAGTTTTATATCATGCTATAACTGTATTGAGTAGAAACATCAATACACGTGTGATATACAAATAACGAGGGGTTCCCAGTTTCTGTGAAACTCTAGTCATTGGTTCATTGGTCAACAGATGATCATGTTTCCTGATCATGTGGCATTTATGCCAGTTGGAAATGGAGTCAACTCATTCTGTGAATGAGATGATGAACCAATACCCAACCTAAACATCGTGACCCGATCATGTCACGAAGTTCAAGTTATGATGATTAGAAATGGATCCTCGTAGACTATTCCTTAGACCGTGAGGCTATATCAATCACTGTCTCCCGAGAGTGCTTAGATAGCATCAAGCGCCACTTGGTAATACCGTGGTTATAAAGGTGTGTTCAGGTACTCGGAGGAAACCATAGAGGCAATATATGTCAAGAGCGAGATTTGTCCGTCCACGTGATGGAAAGATACTCAAGGTCCCACTCGGAGAAGTTATATACAATAGCTGCGCAGCGTGTGATTTGATCACAGGGATATCACTTGTCAGAACGAGTCAAGTAGCATTGTTCGGTAACGAGATTGAACACGACATGGTGATGCAATTGATCAGATCTCGGGCAATGCAAGTATCGAGAGACAAATGGATAAGACACGACTGTCCCGGTTCAAACGACGAAAGATCTTCGTGGAACGCACAAGGGTCACATGGCCATCCAAAGCTCCTCCCGTTACTGTATTACTAATAGATAGGTTCTGGCAGCTTCAGGGGTTTAGGGGCGTAGGGTAAAATTTATTGTTTACGTGGAACCCCAACGGTGGTATCAGAGCTAGATCTATGCATAGTAATGCTAGTACGGGTAGAACACACGAGATGTAGCGTGTGGGCGTTGATCTTTTAGTTGTTACCCTCCCATGTGTACTTGTGTATACCGCAGTAATGCTTGATGAAGCGGCCCCCAACCGACTTTACGCGTTTATTCACGAGACTGGTCCACGCTTGACATACGACTTGTACCGTATAAATTGGCTTAGGGGGTGTCTGTCTCTCTCGCATTAGTTGGTATACCATTTTCAACGAAGGGCCCTGAAAGGGGTGTAGTAGAGACAACTACTTGATCAACGTTGTGCTGAAAGTTCGTAGGTAAGAAGGGTTCTTGTGCGAAAGCCCAGTCAGCCACGTAAAACATGCAATGATAAAGTAGAGGCGTCTAACTTTGTTTCGCAGGGGGAGTTGCTTTGTGATATGGTTGTGGCAAAGGTAAAGTGATTACCTTATGTTACGTAGTAGTAGATAGTCATAGAGGTGATGGACTACCACGCCGGAATGACACCGGTACCCTGGTGTCTACGGCGCCGGATCCCTGGCGCCGGAATCTGGTGACGACAGATGGAGATCACGACGTGAAGGACCATATCACATCGCATTTACATTCAATGTTATTGTTTGTATATCTTATTGTGTGCTAGTATTAGATACTCGACGGTAGCCTAATAAGATGATCCCTGCTAAAATTACCAACGATTGTGTTCCCCCTTAGTGTGCACCACCAAGAAAGTTCTTCGGTATGAGGCGATCCAGGGTCACAGGCCTGAGTGTCATACATATCTACGTTCACATACAATGGGTGTAAGCCATGTTGCACAGCGAATACACTTAGGTTGAGTTGGCGAGCCTAGCATGTGCAGACATGGTCTCGGAACACGGATGGTTGAAAGATCGAGCACGAGTCGCATGAATGATGTGACCAACGTTTAGTATCCACCCTTGAACCCACATTGATGGCCGTGACGATCGGGGGAGATGTGGCTGATAGGGGTCGTGTTATCACTAAGAATCCTTATGGGGATAGGTGTTTCTGAGTGGAGTTATTATTAACTCATTTAATTATAAAATTAGTCTAAATTCCTTTTGCAATTGTAAATGTAGAAAAGTTCTCCCCAATGCCACCTTTCCTATTGACGATTGATTGGTTAGAAGGAGAGAAGCTCATATTAGATGGATCAAACTTCTCTATATGGGTTGTGCGTCTCCACTTTCTCCTTAGCGAGAATGACGTGGTCGACTACATACTCGATAGGATGGATTTGGATCAGCCCATTGACTTAGAGACCCCAGAGCAGCAGGAAGACCGCTATCTCCGTCGGGAGATGGCCTCCTTCATTTCAGTTACAATGCGTTTCAAAATGGTGGACAAGATGTGGCCTTTCATGGGTGATGTCAACCCTCGTACGGTAATGCTACAGCTTAGGACACATTTCGTGGAACAAGCATGCATATGGGAGCATGAGCTGATGGGAGACTTCCTTTCCATTCGGATGGAGGAGCACTCATCACTTGACGACCACTTGGAGCGCATGCATGATGTGTACATGAGACCTGCATACTTCCTGGATAGCTGGATGACGGGCTCTTTTGCAAATGGCGTTGTGCTGCGGTCGCTGCCACCAAGCTACCAAGCACAAGTCAGGACTTGCATTATGAGGGGCAATGCGGAATCAATGGAGTTCCACCGGTTCGTAACACATCTCAGGAATGTGTTGGTTGAACCAAATGTCGCTGAGGTCATCAATGACAAAGGTATATATTTGATATACAAATTTATAAATGTTATAATCTTGCAAACACATTTGCAGTGTTAAGTATATTTGATACTTGTTCTGTTTTGCTGAAAACAGGTCCTTCTGCATGAGAGGTGCTTGCTAGAGAGGAGGTGACATTGTGTGTTGATGGCGAGCATGATGATGATGGCCGACGACACTCTCCCTCAACATTTATCATTTAGTTTATGTTTTAGGATGATTATTGTAATCAAAAGAATGTGAACTTCTTTAGTGTGTCTCACACTTTGTGAGACGGTTATTCATATCAGTCTGTAACAAACAGTTGTTCCACTTTTATGAATGATTTCTATTCGTGTTCATATCTTGTTTGATTATACGTGAATTATCCTTTTTGTTTGAAACTAATTGATAATGCATGAACATTTGTAAAATATTGGAATGCCTTAAAATACCCAACTTAATGATATATTCATTAATGAATGAAACCATTGTTTAAATTCAAAGTTATAATGATAATATGTGAAATTCATTCGATTTCTTATCACATATAAATCATGCCTAAGTTCGGCAAAATAACTTGAACACCGTGTATTACTTGAATATAAAGTGTTTAATGAAATGTTAAAAGTAAATACATATTCGATGTATTTTAACAAAAATGGTAATTATCTTTATATGATTGTTTAAATGTGTAAAGTAGTTTACCAAAGGAAACATGAATATGAAACTATTTGATTTGATCAAAGTGTTTCATCAATAAAAGGGTATAAATATAAAAGAGAATCTAATTACTACGATTTGATCAATAGTAATGAAATTTGACTTTATAAGAATAGCATAAGAGAAATTGTGAAATGCAAAGCGTTTCGAAACGTCAAAATGCAAAGCATCATAATGTGATATTAGATATCAACTGGGTAAATAGATGACACCAAATAAATCGTTGTAGTGTAGATGTAGAGACCATTAGTTAGAAATAGTTAGCACTCAATTAGAATATATAGTGAGCCATTTGAATTCGTGAAAGCGGCTCCATATCTAGTATGGATCGTCGTGAAAGTTTTGGGGTTATTCGATATAACCAAAACAATAGCGAATAACTCCTTGTAGAGTATTCATTGGAAACTTTGAATACGAAGTCCATAGCTAAAGCCAAAAGAGAAGCAAAACTTGTATTGCTTGGATTTTGGTGCATTCTTGAGAAAGCTCACTTTTAGTGAAATTTATCGATTATGGAGCAAATGGAAGATATTAAAAACACGATGATGATTCATATCCCTGCATCAGAGTGTTGAGAAGCGCAACGGACAACATTCCTGAACGATCCTCTTCACAAAGGAAAGAATCAATGATAATGATCATTGTGTTTTCCCCACTGGTGTTTTCACTGCATGAAGTAGGATTCAAAATGTAACCCATATCTTGTATGGAAACATTTGTGAATCATTTGTCATGATTCTTGGAATATGACATACCTACGAACTACTAAGGAAATAATGGTAAACTAGAATTGTGAGAAATCCTAAAAGCAAAATTCACTTGAGATTAGAAAGAAATTCGTTGCTGGATCTCACAAGTAAAAGGAGTTACTTGAATCTTCCTAAATGACTGCAAATCCATAGTGGAAAAAGGGGATGAATGACAAAAGCACAATTTGTCAAGTATTGGACGAATTCAAATGAATTTGATTCAAGTGTGCTAAATGTCTAGTGGATTTAAGACTAGTAAAAGTACTAGTATCTTATAGTAAATCTCCAAGTTTGATATTTGATCAAAGATTTTTAAATTGTTCAAAATAGTGAGTAGATATGCAATTTGCATGAAATTGAGTGGGAGCTGTGAAAGTCTTCCTAAAACAATATGTGAATGACATATTTTTGAGTGGGGGCAATATAAGTCTCAAATTCAAATATGTAGGAACATAGTTTGAGGAAGAGTACTGAGTCATACCCAAATATGTAGAAACATATTTTGAGTGGGAGCTTATAGGAGTGATTCTTAAGTGTGTTAAGGATAAAAGCTCAAGTACCAATAAATAATGATTTATGAGGTGTAGAAGTTGATAATAAGTGTATTATGATAGTATTCCTTAAGGGATTCTGAAAAGGGTTTCAAAATATAAGTTAATTAAGGAACTAGTACTTAACAACTCAAGTTAGGAATAGTATTAAGTTTAACATCAATGGTTGAAAGAAAGAAAAGGATGATCATCATCCACTATGTTGAGACATAGGTTCTATCTTAGAAAACCATGATGATAACTTAGCATAATATATGATCCAAGAAGAAACGTTTGAAAGTGATTAAGTTTGAAGCACGGAACGTTGAGCTAAGTTTGTCCGCAGTGTCTAATAGAGAACTGTAGACATATTTTTCGAATCCGTAAAGGATGACATATCTTAAAACATAGTGGGTTATGTTATAAGGGAATATGTTGGAAACTCCGATAAATACCCATTAAAGTCAAGTAGGAAACGAGGTGAACAAAACATCGAAAGTTGCATAGAGTGCACTAGTGTTTCGATGAATACATTTATAATAATAGATAAGGGTACCATCTAAAGTGTTGTATAATGTTATGGTGGGGCTAGTTCGCTTTTAACATAGAATGATGTGTCCCAGGGCACAGTGCCCATGAGAAAGCCCTCGAGGTTGATCTAAAGTCACTGTAGGCTCCTGGAATCAGGCCTTGTTCTGCTGCCATAACGACAATGCATACACACAGATGCTATCATGTGATGATAAAGTATTAAATGTCAATCAAGGTGACATTAGTAAGTTGCAAAGGATTTGGGACTGTAAAGTACAGACCCAAGACTCAGCCTCTTCCATGAGCAAGCATGTTCAGGGTACCAGATATGGTGCCAACAATTAAGATCAAATGCAGCTAGTGTATTTGTACTCTAGTGCAAGTGGGAGACTGTTGGAAATATGCCCTAGAGACAAATAGTAGTAAGGACTATTATCATATTTCATATAGTTTATGATTAAGTTTTATATCATGCTATAATTGTATTGAGTGGAAACATCAATACACGTGTGATATACAAACAACCAGGGGTTCCCAGTGAAACTCTAGTCACTGGTTCATTGGTCAACAAATTATCATGTTTCCTGATCATGTGGCATTTATGCCAGTTGGAAATGGAGTCAACTCATTCTGAGAATGAGATGATGAACCAATACCCAACCTAAACATCGTTACCCGATCATGTCACGAAGTTCAAGTTATGATGATTAGAAATGGATCCTCGTAGACTATTCCTTAGACCATGAGGCTATATCAATCGTTGTCTCCCGAGAGTGCTTAGATAGCATCAAGCGCCACTTGGTAATACAGTGGTTATAAAGGTGTGTTTAGGTACTCGGAGGAAACCGTAGAGGCAATATATGTCAAGAGCGGGATTTGTTCGTCCACGTGATGGAAAGATACTCAAGGGCCCACTAGGAGAAGTTATATCCAATAGCTGCGCAACGTGTGATTTGATCACATGGATATCACTTGTCGGAACAAGTCAAGTAGCATTGTTCGGTAACAAGATTGAACACGACATGGTGATGTAATTGATCAGATCTCGGGCAATGCAAGTATCGAGAGACAAAGGGAATAAGACACGACTGTCCCGGTTCAAACGACGAACGATCTTCATGGAACGCACAAGGGTCACATGGCCATCCAAAGCCCTCTGTCGATCATTGGTGCGGGAGTATCCTGGCCATGTATGGAGTGTTTCCGAACCATGGGGTATCACGCTTAAAGGCTTGATGTTGCTTAGAGAGTGTTTATAGGATCGGTAGAATCGCCAAAGGATAGTAGAGAGAAAACCGGAAGGGTTTCGGTATGTCCGGAGGATGTCCGGAGTGGAGGTGGAAGTGTTCCATAGCAACGGAGATTGAATATTATATGAATGAATGTTAAATATTGATTTAATCATTTACACATAATTATTTGATAAAATAGAAAATCAATTAAATGGTCAAAAGGCTTAATGGGCCAATTCCCGGAGGGGAAAGGGCCCAAGAGGGGACCACACCCCTAGGAGAGGCCTAGGGGGTGGCCGGCGGCCCTAGTGGGCCTGCCCCACGTGGGGCCCATGGGTGGGGGCTGGCCGGCGCGCCTCCCCACCTCTCCCTCTCCTTTAGTCCCACCCCAGGACTTTGAGGAGGTAGTACCTCCCCTCCCCTATATATAGTGGGGGTATTTGGCCAGATAAATACACCGAATAATCAATAAAGGTCTTCTCACTTTTGGGAGGACCTCCAATTGATATTTTCTCTCTCCCTCTCTCTCTCTCTCGCGACCGTGGTCCCAAGTTCGGACTGCGCGAACGAAAGACATCTTCACCATGGAGCGCCGTCGTGCTGTGAGATTCGGATCCAGGAGCTCTACTTCCACAACTACTGCTGGATTCGGGAAGCGGGAGTCATCGTCAGGCACCGGACATGTGTAACTCCCCGCGAGGTGTCGCACTTGAGGCACTCAAGTTGTTGGAGCCACAGGAGTGCAAGGACTTCATCACGACCTTGAGGTCGGCTTCGGCTCGTCTACATCAACCACTCTCTCCTGAGCGTTGACAACGCTTTTCGGTCTTCAAGGGTAAGTTCGCGAAAAGCCCCTCCCGTTACTATATTACTAATTGGTAGGTCCTGACAGTTTCAGGGGTTCAGGGGCGTAGGGTAAAATTTATTGTTTTCATACGCGGAACCCCAACACTTTATTGCAAGTTCATAATAGTGCTAGGGTTTCTCCATATCCCCAAGAACAAAGGAACTTCTCACAGATGGAATCAATCAACGACATCATCATAATCAAATGGATGGATAAAAGTACATGAATAAATCTAGTGCAAACTACAATTGAATCTGCAATTACAACAAGATCTAATAGATGAGTGATGGGGGTGATGATGGTGATGAGGATGCAATAGTTGATGATGAAGGGGGTGATGCGATGTCCTCCAATGATCCATGAAGCAGCAGGGATTTGCCCTCTGCCAAGTTCCTCCTTCAGATCCCTTTCATATGTGGTTTTTCATGGTTTATGGTGGCTGTGAATGTTGGATCTCCCTACCATCTTTGCCAGGAGAGAGTATTTGACGAGGCAGACGCGATGTCGCGTGGTATAGGTGGACGGTATGGGCAGGCTCCGCCCGTACCCCTGGTCGTTAACACTGCATTAGCTCCCCTCTTATTTGGTATTCTCCCAGGGTGCGAAGGTAAATCAATAAAATGAATTTTATCACTTAAAAATATCATCTTATAACATAATATGACAATTCCAATTGATATGTTCATAATAGACTTAGTAGTTTGGGATCCTGTTGAAACAAGGACAAAAAGGTGCGCGCAAACACAGTGAAATACCAAAATACATATTCTATTTATGCAAAAACACAAGGTAAATATGCTTAAATTTTGGACTCATCACCCACTACCTTGCTACGGGAGCCCTTATCAATTCAACACCACTTTAGTTTTACCTTGACGGTGTCTAAGAGATGTAGAAGGCCTTCTCTTGGATGTTTTTGAGTTGAAGTTGGGAAGATCTCTCCAAGGTGTTCATACATCGCTGATTGGGATTGAGGGAACATCTTGCCCAAGATTCTTTGCAAGGATTCTGTTAGTTCGTTGACCACCGACGAGAGGAATTGGTAAAGATATTGTGTTTTTGTTGTGTGAGTTCGTCTTGTTCTTCATGTTCGTATTCTTCGCTTCCACATCTTCTCCCTTTTCTCCATGAGTCCACATATCACAACCCCGAGAACCATGAAGATCAGGCCAATCCTGAAGGCTAGTCCTTATCAACTAGTACCAGGAGCCTTCGGTTGCCACAGATTCCACATATCACATCATCTCCCTCCCTTCAAAAAGAGTCGTCCTCGACTCTACATGCTCATCACAAGTAGAAGATGTTGAGAGACCTTCTTGATCCTGGGGTTCACCATATAGTCGTCCTTGGAAAGATTGACTTGACAACACTTCAATGTTCCTTCACCTTCCATGAAGCCTACAAAACTCAACACAAAAGCGAAACAACATTCAAAGCGTAGCCAATTCATGAAGATTATAGCATGAGTCCTCAAGTAGAAGGAAGTCACCTTAGGATGTAGAGATGGCTCGTTGAAGGGCAACCATAGGTAACTCTCTTCGATTCATCTTGTCAACTTATGGTCCATAGAGGTTGACGCGTAAGCAATTGTACCTTCACACAACAAAGACCAAGCAACATATGTCTATGTGTGATAGAGGAGCATGTCATTTGTGGCATGTCCATTCTTGTTCACAACACTATTAGCACAACTCAAGTATAGCAAACAAGCTACATATGCAAGGTCAAAGTGCATGGAAATTGTTTGAACATCATCCATATGTGGGAACTCAAAAACTCCATAAAGCGTCTTAGTGTGGCACTCAAAGCAATTGACTAAGATATAGATCAACATCTTTGATGCAAGAGTAGGATAATTCGGCAAAAACACATGTGTAAGAATATCCAAAGCAACATCGTTATGTGTGCAAACCAACCATTGGAAAGAACAATTGTTCAATATGTTGGATGCCATACACATATCATCAAAAGCCAAGATCATGGGGTATGAGTATCGCAAGCAGAAGCAAAAACAACATGTTTGCAAACAAACCATATGAAAGAGCAAGTGGTCCTTATTTTTGTTGCAACAACTATACGAGAGACTTGGAAGCTCTCATGACAATACATGCTCATAATAGCAATATGGTTGCACACAAAACATCAGAAAGAGAAATTGTTCAACATTTTTGTTGCAACACACAAAGCATCAATATCCAATAGCAACGAAACATGATTGTTACAAGGTGAAAGAATACCATTAACGTGCTTGTAATCAAACCATAGGAAAGAGCAATTTTTCAACATGAAAGATGCAAAGCATGCAAAAGGTATCAGAGCTGGGTTCGATCTTCAACTCACTTGGGGGATGCTCTCTAGAGCTCTTTTTGTCAACTCGTGCTCAACCGAGGTTGACATTCTTATGCGGGTACCTACACACATCAAACACAAAAGGAAGAACGTGTGTGCATGGTAGAGAAATACATCATCCATCATGACATATCTCTTCTTGTGCACATCACCATTAGTGTCAATCAAGTGTAACATAGGTGCATGGTGAGTATGCAAGTGGGGAACATGCTTATCATGGCATTTACCAAAATCTCCAAAATTTGAGAAAGCTAGACAACATATGGAAATTATTGTTGCAAGAAAAACAAGTGAAAGAGCAATTGTTCATCTTATTGCAAGCAATAGGATAAATTGTAAAACATCCATGACAAAGCATTGTCCGAGGGGTACCATTGGTAACATCATTGCAAGCAAAACATTGGAAATGGCAATTGTTCAACAAAGTGCAAGCAATGATATCATCAACGTAACGTTTAAAGCATGCCATGTCTATGGCAACATCATCACAATCAAATAATTTTACATGCTCAACATTATGCAAACGAAAAGTGTCACATGGAAATATCAATGAAGCATATGTGATATCACAAGCATCATCCATAGCATGCCAATCATCACAAGTCAGCATGTCCACTAGTGGGATCATGACATCATCAACACCCATATTGTTACCTTGTTCATACCTCTCATATGAAGTGACTGTTGTGGTAGCATTGGCCTCCATGTGGGCGACTTCTTCATCATCTATGGGGATGGCATCATCTTCATCCACCATGTACATCTTCTTGGTTGGAGGCATCATCATCTCCATGCTTGGCGCTTCTTGATCCATGGAACCTAGCACATCATGAGAAAACACATTAGAGGTAGAGGGTAAGTTGTTAGAAATCCAAGTGGTCTCACATGACCTATCAACTACCACTCTCAACTCACTTGGTGTATCACTCATGCCCTCAAAGTGGAAGCACTCAATCTCACGTGTGGTGGAGTCACTCATCTCACTCTTGTTTTCACTCAAGTGGGCTAAGTGGCTCTCATACTCACATGGGATTAGTACCACATCATCACTCAAGCATGTAGGGATAGAGTCACGATCCGAACCCGGTAAGGTACAGATCCCTGTGTTTATAGCGCTAGTCCCTAGATCCAATAGCTAGCACCCACAGTTTAAGATGTAATATCAAGAAACAAAGGTCATATTAAATCGCATATCTAGGAAAAAAATAGATCAATACAACTTACATATCTCATAAGGCTATCTTATTACAAAGCAAAAAATATAACTATAAAGCATGGAGTCCTTCATCTTCATGTGCCACATGCAAACATGTTGGGTGCAGACTCGTAATCCCTACTCATCAAACTTCACTATCATCAAATAATCCTACAAAGGGTCAATACATTTTGAATTGTATTGGCAAGTGTCACAAGTATGTGGATATAAAGTGGAACCTATTACTACATGCATATCTGGCCAGCTAGATCTTTGGCTATTTTGCAGTAAGAAAGTTTTTCCCTATCCTTTTACAAATAGTTTGCAACACTTATTATCAACTAAGTTACACTGGATACCATCTAGGTAATATTTCCAATCACAACATAGTGGTACCACTGATAGGAATCAGTGAACCTAGGTACCATTGATAGAAATCAATGAACCAACAACCCTTGTTCACCTATCAAGTTTTAACTTAGGAAATTAGAATGAGGAGATTCTTGATTATGCTTCATTGTCTTGATGCTCAGAAGTTGTCCGTAACCGGGGATACAACTAAGTACTTAGTTTTACCCTCTCGAGAGGTGGTGCACTTTCCCCACAAGACTCGACATGCATCGAGACGAAACTTTTCAGAAGAAATCCCTCAGACCACCACGGATGCGTTCCATCCTATCATCACTACCACCCTCTATCCGTTTGGCTGAGTTCTCGCAAGTTAGTCGGTCAAGGCAAAGCCCATACGCCATGTGGCTGCACTAGAAGCTTCACGACAAGGACGTCTCCAATCTCTTTGTTATTGGGTGGCCGTCCACAAGTGTGATACACCAGCCGACCATAGACATGGCCCCTGAGTAACCACTCAACATAATCTAAGCAAGTCCCATTTCCACCCAGGTGTTTCATTAAGAACATGTTTTATTATACAAAACATATATTTCCAGTACTTCATATAGTAATAACATGATATTCCACCCTGAGTCTATTACATGGCTAAGCATTTCTAATCTTACAATGTTTCACCTACCAAGTAGAAACTACTATTCCCTATTATACATAGGATATATAGCATAGCATAATAATATAGTCTATCATGCATATACTACAAAAAACCACTAAGTATAATGAAAACAGTAGGACTTGATGATAGTGCCACTTTCCTTGATAGTATAATATTTAGGTACTCTCCTTGATCTTTCAAATATTACACTCCTCAAAGTCTACAAAAATACAATCAAGCAAAAAGCACATTCTCAAAACTAGCATCACAAAATAACACATGGATACAGCGAAATGCATGCAGGCATACAACATGATCTTTTATTGAACAAGTTGTTACAACAATGTTCCGAACACTACAAACACCTATTGGTCCTTTATATAAGTGGGATGCTAATTGTAATACCTACTCGAATTTGGGGATGAAGTTGATCGTTGGTATGGATTGTAGGGACATCCTCTGGATAAAGTTTAGGAACAAAAGTGAAGGAGGAGGACTAGGGGTACGCGCTACTTCTCTCGGGTCGTCTTGATATTATCTAGGGAGAGAGATCAGAGTGTGTATGCCGACATATGGCATTCGGTTCACGATATTGATTGAGAGATTAAGGCACCAAAGTGAGGAAATAATGGCCTAAATGGAATCTCCACTTAATTCCAAACGTTTTTCATTTTGAAGTCAAGAAGAAATGGCCCCTACAATTAATAGGGGGAGGAGAGGAAGAGGTTACAGTGGCCATGGGAGTAATGCTCCAGGTTGTACGTGAAGGAGGAGGAAGACGAGCGAGAAGCCGCTCGACTCGGTCCGGCTGGTCCAGATGGACCAAGAAAAAGGAAGAGGCCCAAAATAAAATAACATGAAGGAAAAACAAATAGAGGAAGGATAGCTGGGTGGGTGGGGCTGCTCTCAGGTGGTCGCAGTTGGGCTGGGTCGGCTCTTTTTTGAAATTCCTTTTTCTTTTTCTTTTTCTGATTTCTTCAATAACTTTTGATTTAATGATTCAAATTGAATCAAACAAAATTCTAAAAATTTGTAAAACTCAAATTATGTTTTAGGACATTATACAACACATTTACTTTCCATCTCAAAATTTACTAATCAAATTTATTCACTTTGGCTTTAATAGCTAATATTGTATTTTCTTAATTCTATTCTCAATTAATTCACATCTTTTGACTTAGAGCTCCGAAAATGTTCAAACCAAATTCTATCGTTTTATTCAATAATTATTTATCATTATATAATTTTTAAGAATACTTTATATTAAAATATATATTTAGCTATGGCTTAAATTGTTTTTGTAATATTTCTTGTTTCTTTTCTTCTTATATTATATAAATCCTATCTTTTGCTTTATGGTTCCAAAATGGGTGATTCCAATTTGTCTAGTATTATTTAATAATTATTTATGTTTATATATCATTTAAATATACTTTTGTTCTATTTAAATATTGGCTTTTGTTACAGCTCAAATTGGCTTTGTAATATTTTTCCATTTCTTTTTTTATCAAATAATTCATATATTTTTATCCATGGCTCCAAATAGTGTGAAACCAAATCCTATGGTTTTGTAATGTTGTTGTTTACCATTATAGGTTATTTAGGTATTTCGTTGCCAAATGTTTATATGGAACATAGCCATAGTATTGTATTGAACTTGATGTGGTGATTTTCTTATTAGGATTTAGGTTTTTGGTTTATTCTTTTTTCTATTGGTTTAAAATGCAAGTGCTTAATGATCAAGATACATGCCATGCATGAATGCATTTGATCTTTTTGAAAATTTGTTTGTTACTTTATCTTTCAAAATTCGTTTTGTTTAAGTAAGGTTTTGATATTTCCAATAGAGAAACAAAAAGTTTATTTTCCCCATAAATTTGATCCTTTATTTCCTTTATTTGTTTGATTTTTCACATTTCAAAATTTGGAAAATTTTGGGATGTGACAGGCTACCACCCTTAAAAGGAATCTCGTCCCGAGATTCGGTAAGGCTAGAAGGAATAAGTTGGGTTTCAGGCTAACTAGGGTACTACCACCCTTAAAAGGAATTTTGACTAGGTTGTCTCTTGAGAATTTACTCTGACTTTAGTCTTTGGCTATCATTGGGAGATTGAAAATTTCCATCCTTTACTTTGCGTTTTATCTTTTGAACTCTAAGATATATGTGGCATTAGATAAGGACATGATTAGTGACTTCACATAGGAAACACATAACTTGAGATATGGAGCATTCTCACAATTAGGGAATTGGCCAGTATGCTCTTTATAAGTGTCCTATGTCTCCATAGATTTTTCAGGCTCGTGGTCTTTCCACAAGTTTATCCTTGGATTCATTGTTGTCATGGTCTCTCTAGAAAGGGTTGTTGATCATCTGATTGGTCATCCTTTGCAACAACTGGGATTGGGATCCCAAGAACTTTAACATTTCCGGGTCAAACTCACTGTTGTTGCGGTTGCTGGCTAAAAAACTAGGTTATCATTTGAGTCAACTTTGTTTGAGTTGTTAGCAATTGCATTGTAATGGGCATCTCGAGATTGATGTTGGATTTTTGGTTTCTTAGATAAGTCATTTGCTTGGGTTGGGATTGTGATTAGAATAGGCAAAATATTCTTAGGGAAAGTATTCTATTCATACACAATGGATCACACAAAGAAATATGCAAGCAATATCACTCATACATTCAACAACAAAGTTCAAACATCACTTAGGAAAACAAAATATTATTGCCATACCACATAGGTTGGTATGACCCATAAACAATCAAAAAGTCGATTATTTAAACGAATAACTAATTTGGTGGTCCAACTATAGGGTTCTACTTGATATTATTCCCTTGAGATTATTCCATCCTTCTTCATAGCTAATGCATTAGGAGTGAGATCAAGGTGTCCTTGGAAGAAACTATGTCATCTTGGTCATATATCTCTAAGGCCATATCTACAAAGTTTCTCCTAATTTGAGTTCCCTTGGTCTCCAGGTCTTGAGTATTCCTTTTCTCTTCCTTGAAGTCCTTCCAAGTGTTGTGATGTCTATTCCTAAGTCTTTATCCAAGTTCTTTATTATCCCTCCATGCAGCACTTCTTGTAGAGTCGAAGAATGACATATGAGGTTCTGAGTTGGTGAACATACAATGTTCCTTTGTCGTGTGGTCATCTTCCTTGATAGATTTCTTGATGCTATCCAAATGAATCAAGATATCTCCAAGAGCAACAAAAGCTAATAGAACCTAGTAAAACCAAAAACTCGTCCTAAGGTCTTTCCAAATTTGTCTCTCATCTTCTTTTCTACTAAACTTGAACTTCTCCATTTATCTCGACTTCTCTTCTTGATCCTGGAATGCCTTGTCCTTCTCCTCGAGTTGGGTGTGTAACTCATCATTTCCTACTAGTTGGTTGCTCCTATCATCAACAATATACTTAATAAAACTCCTAAGTCCTAGAACTATCTTAAGAACAAATATTCCTTCTAAAACTTCTTCCCATGCTCACCATTCACCTCCTTTGGTGAAGGGAAACTCCTCGAGATAGGCTCGATTCTCTCAACTCCATGCGCCTCCTTTGGTGAAGGGAAACTCCCATGCCCACCATTCTCGACCTTGTCGTCACCATCTTGTGGTAGTGGTGGAAGTAGGCTCATTTTGTTGTCGAGAGCGGTGCTCGGATCAACTTCATCACATATGTGGCCTTAGCTTCCTCCATCTTGAAGTGTAGACTCTTGGCGTGAAGCTTGATGGCGTGGATGAGAGCTTGCTCTTGGTGCCCTTTTGGTGGTGGCACGAGTAGTTGAAGGCGCCTTATGATGGTGTCGACGGAGGTCATTGGCGTGCCTTGCCAAAGGTTGATGTAGATGGCGCACTTGGTCATCCACATGACGCTCGCGACGATTCTCCTTTTCCTTGGCACTCTTCTTGGTGAGGCGTTGTAATGAGCACAAAGCATCATTAGTCTTGGCCATCATGCTCATGGTTTTTGTGAAGTTGTTGTCCATGTTGCTATTGAAGTTGTTGAGGGAGCTTTTGAACTTGTCCATGTGATGGTGGACCTTGGTGCTCTCGAGGTGGAGGCCCCCTCTTGGTCAATGCGACTTGAGGAGCTTGTCGTTTTCGTTCTTGAAGTCTTCCATGCTTGGGGAGTTATTGTTGTTGTAGAACTCCATATCACCCAAGCATGTGGAGGCATTGTCGGTGTAGTGCTCCATCATGTCATCCATGCTTCTGGAGGCATATGCATGGTGGCTCATCGTGGATTCTTCATAGATATCATCCTCGATTCCAGAGTCCCTAGACATGATTCACAAGACCAAGTGGTGTATATGGAAGTGGTAGGGGGTTAGGGATGCAACGTCAAACCTTACTTTACCTTGGAAGATGGTATCGTGCAAGTGGCAACACTTGAGAGCAATCAAAACCAAGCAAAGTGAAGTTCACGCGGAACACCAAAACCAACTAAGCACTAAAAACACACACACACAAAGCAAATGGTGGATAGGTATGGAAGGTGGCGTGTCCAAGAACAATCCAAAATCAAGATGTTGTAATGGAAAGTAAAGAACCAAGATGATCGCAAAGCAAACAAGTCAATCCATAAGATATAGGAATTATGTACAAGGAAACACACAAGGTGGGATAAATGGGACTTGTGCGACGGAGAAAGTGATCTAAGAACAAAATAATTACCTAGCGAAGACTATAAGCTTGTGTGGCACAAGTGCAAGGATAGACACTAGTTCGATTGCAATAAATTGGTGGGCTACATGATATGCACAATAAGTACCACCTATTTGATGTTCATCGAGCTTGCGCTTCCTATTCTATGAGGCACTTGTTTGTTTCTTTTTATTTTTCTTCTTTTTCTAATTTTTTTCTTTTATTTTTCACTTGCCTCTTCCTTGTGCCAATAACTATACAAGATAACTATATGAGATAGCGCGCTCACAACTTTTGCTTGGAATTCTACAAGGTATCAAATGTGCATAGCCCAATCCATCATAGGAGGAACTAGTCTCAATAGGTGTTTGTTGAACGCAAAGATAGTGTGACTCACAAAGGGATGCAAGTGGGGAGAAGTCGCGGAATTTTTATACCTTTTATCACCGATCTTCACCCTTTATTGGTGGATTCCGCCTTGCTCACGGAATTTGGATGGAGTAGATAGCATGAACCACGGATATGATGATGTAGAGCTCCTTCTCCTCTTACAAACTAGCTAAAGAACACCAAAATCCGAGTTCGTATGCAAAAGTTATGCTCAAAACCGTGAAACATATTTGCTGTCAGTAGGGGGCCGGAAACTCCGGTCTGAGCTCACTAACCCCGGAGACTACGGTCTTGGGCCGGAGACTCCGGTCTGGGACTTCTAGAATGTCCAGAACTCGTCCGTGGCGCGATTTTGGGCAGAAAACTTGATCCAAAACCTCAAAATTAATGGGGAAATCAAGGAATTAGGCCATGGGAACACAAATGAAGGTAGATCAACAAGTTTAACAAGTAATCCACGGGTCAAAACCTACCAAAGCGCACTCAAATCACAGATCGATCCAAAACATGAAATTAGGGCTATTTTTGGTGGAATTTTCGAATTTATGGGGAAAAGACCAAATCGAGGAGAAATCCGTGGCAACCAAAAGCTACTGATACCAGATGTTATGGGGTAACCCCATGGGTGGCCCGATCTTCATGGATCTCATGGTAAAATCGATGGGAAAGCGAGGGAAAAGGGAAAAGGTAGCAGAAGCAGACGTACACCTCGCGAAGAACACGACGAACATAAGCAAAACTCACATGATACAAGGCCAATTGCTCTCACCGGCGGCCACCGGTCCGATAGAATCCTCGCAAGGAAAGATCAGTCAATGTGCTCTCATCAATCCCAAGCGGAGAGGGAATAACACCTTGGAGAGGGTTTTGGCAACTTGGCAAAGGGGCACCGATGCCAAGGCCTTGTACAACGAGGGAGGCGCGATGCAAACTCCAACGAGGTGGTGACGATAGTCGATCCCCTTTGGTAAAAGGGGATGATGCAAAACTAGAGATTCCTCAAAGGGGGTTGTCTTTAGTCTATCATCTATGCCTAGGGTTACATGAGGGGGTTGGGGTGATGTCTACGCACTTCTATTCTTGTAGACAGTTGTTGGGCCTCCAAGTGCAGAGGTTTGTAGAACAACAACAAGTTTTCCCTTAAGTGGATTACCCAAGGTTTATCGAACTCAGGGAGGAAGTGGTCAAAGGTATTCCCTCTCAAGCAACCCCGCAATCAAGATACAAGAAGTCTCTTGTGTCCCCAACACATCCAATACACTTGTCAGGTGTATAGGTGCACTAGTTCGGCGAAGAGATAGTGAAATACAAGTGGTATGGATGATTATCAGTGGTAACTGTGATAGAAAATAGCTTGATGGCATGGAAGAGACTAAAGGCAAACTGAAATAAAGATTGAAGCAATCAAACATGTAATAGATCTAATTGCAAACGCTATTTCAATGCTTAGAAACAAGGCCTAGGGATCATACTTTCACTAGTGAACACTCTCATATAAATATATCCTCTTCATGATACTACGCTGAACTACTCTCCGGTTGGACACTCTAATCGATGGTAGGGCTATAGCAGCACACCTCAAACTTCATCTTTCCCATCTAGATAACCCCACACTGTAACCTTGAGTACTAGATGGTTCCAAGAAACACCACAATTTCATAAAGACATCCAACTCCAAATATAACTCATAACAAGTATTTGTAATCTCTAGCCTGAGTGCCACCATGGTGTGCACACTGTCAACTTCACACACATGGGGAGAGCAGAGATCTATTAAAGCACTTGAGTAGCAAGGTAGATCTACTTGATTGGAAAGCTCATGATCACAATATGATCATGCATAGAGAGAGATGAACACATAGCTACCGGTAGAACCCTTAGCCTCGAGAGAGAACTACTCCCTCCTCATCATGGGAATCAGCAACGGTGATGGAGATGGCGGTGGAAATCGATGGAGATGGCTCCGGGGGCACTTCTGCATCCCTGCAGGGTGCCGGAACAGATACTTTCTGGCCCCCGAATCTCCCCTTTGGTGGCGGCGGCGCTGCAGAACTTTTCGTGGATTTCTGATTGACGATCTAGGATTTTGCCTCGAGGGAGATATATAGGCAAAAGAGGCTAGGTCGGTGGGCGGCCAGGGGGCCCACACCATGCCCTGGCGTGGCCAAGGGGGACCCGCGCCTAGGGGTGGTGTGGCCACCCTATGGCCCCTCTCCTACTCTCCTTCTGGCTCCGCGAGTCTTCCGGGAAAATAACAACTTTGGCTTTTGTCCGGTCCAATTCTGAGAATATTCATTTTCTGACTTCCTGGAACCAAAAACAGCAGAAAACAGGCAACTGGCATCGTGGCTCTTTGTTAATAGGTTAGTCCAAGAAATCATATGAAAGTACTCCAAAGTGTGGACAAAACACAAGAAAGTAGATAAAACCAAGCATGGAACATCAAAAATTATAGATACATTTGCAATGTATCAACATCCCCAGGCTTAACTCCTGCTCGTCCTGGAGTAGGTAAGTGGTAAAAAGAAAGAATAATTTTTGAGGTGACATGCACCATCATAAATTTGATCAAAGTATTTGTAAAACATTCAAAGCTGGGATCATAGTACTTCAATCATAACATGAAAGGCAAATTTCTAGCAATAAGACAAAGCAACTATTTTGCAACATGAAAAGGCACAAACAAATGATTCATGAATAACAATGCTTTGCAAGACGTTTGTTTGTTTCACATAAAGAAAACATAGCATAGTAGCATTCAGCTTGTCCCTCATAGAGTAGCAAATATAAATGCATAGGACACCTTCAAAGTTCATAAGTGTGACTAGATACAAATAGTTTAAAACAAGCAACATCAAGTCATGCATCAATCAACTAGTCCTAAGACAATGCACATAGAACTAAGAATGGCCACTATGCTCTCAAAGTAGGTGCATAAAGGTAGAAGGTGGAGACTCAACATAAAGGGTAAAAGAAAGCCCTTCATAGAAAGAAGTAGGGATTAAAGTTTCATAAAGAGCTTCCAAAAATTATGGTACTTTTTAGCTTTCATCTCTCATTGCCCCTATCATAAGCATCTAGAAGTGATTAAGGTTAAAGTGAATAAACTATGGAGTATATGCTTGACAAAGTATAAGTTGGAAATCTCTTGTCCCTTGAATACAAGGGTCGATCCTCATGCTACTTAAGTTTAGTCACCGGTAAGTTCTTGTCATCGTAAGTACATGTGTATCATAGATAATAGCCAACGGGGTACCCCTTGCCCAATGATACGGAAGAATCCCCATATCAAAATGACAAGGCAAGTAGACAATAAGAATCTCAACATCTTCTTATTTACCATGGGAAAATGGTGTTTTTTCTCTCTTTCCTCTTTTCTCATCTTTTTTTTCTTTTTTTCTCAATCTCAATCTCTTTTTTTATAAGAAGAATGCTTCATATATTGATCATTATGGTTACGCTGCAGGTTTCCCCCATGATTAGGCATGGATTAGACCAGCTGCCCAGGCATTTCTCTAACACACATACATAACTCCATGGACTTACAAGCTCCCCTTTCATTTCACACTGACGACATCCATAAACAAAAGAGCATGATATCAACTGGGTACAATGTACAAGTGCAATGTTGAAAGAGTTCCCCATGATATCATGGTTCTGCTAATTCATAATGTATAAGTGCAAGCATATACAACATAGATGACACAATGGTTCAAGTTTATTAGGGGCAAGAAAAGTAAAGTGTGCCATCAGGTTCGTGAGAGCTTTAATCACTAATTTTCACATAACAAGTTTAATTCGGAAGGTAGATAAAAACATGAATATACTTGGAATAGCAAATGATAATAGGTAGGTATGGTCGACTCTTTGGAATAACTTGGTTTTATTTGGAGTTGGATGCATGAGTGGAACTCATACTTGGTATGGAGGCTAGCAAAAGACTGGGAGCGACCAACTAAGAGAGCAATAATGACCATACTCATGCAAAGCGACAAAACATCATTAATTAAAGCATAAAGTGATATTACAAGTCGAAAACTAAATGATCATCGAGGCTATGTTGACTTGGGATAGTCATAACATGGTGTGAGCATGCGCCAAGTCAACCCAAACAAAGCATCAAAGGAGAATACCACAATATTATGCTTTTGTATGCTAAAACAACACATGATTCTTTAAAGGCACATTAAGCAATCTCAATTGTTTGGAACAAGTCATGTTACAACAATAATCACTAAGCATAAGGTCAAAGCAACATCTAGAATGGCATGATAAAGTCTAAGCCACAGTCAAAAACAAGCTCCTTTTTACCACTTAAGCATGAACTTTCCTACTCTTTTCCAATCCAAACCAACTTATTTGAAAGAACTCACAAAGATAATAATAAATAAAGATCAGTGAGTTTGTCTCACAAATCCAAAAGGAAGAACTAAAAAGTTCTAAGATAAAAGCACAATAAAACTAAGGCTAAACCCAGTGCTAGCAAAAGAGAACACTCACAAAACAATAAGAATGAAAACTAGAGTGTTCTAAAGAATAAAAGCAGAGTGTGTCTCTCTCTAGAAGAAGTGTTGGGATCCAACTAACTTATTGCATCAAACAAAGCAAATGAAAACTGAGAATGAAAACAAAGACGCTCCAAGAACAACACAATTGTGCATGACACAATAAAAATGAAGTGTTTGGAAGAAACCTGGGATTTTTATTGATGAAGAAGGGGATGCATTGGGCATCCCCAAGCTTTGACGCTTGTACCTCTTAAATATTTCTTGGGGTGACACGGGGTGGCATCCACAAGCTTGAGATTTTGTCCATTCTTCATCTCATTACATCATTCTTTCCCTACACCTGAAAATTTCCTTCATACAAAACTTCACACACTCTTCATTAGCAACATTAGTGTACTTAAGATAATAAGTATTTTGGTTCAGTTTCTACACAAGTAAAACTTCCATTAAAACACAAGATACTGTAGCACTTCCTTTAAAGAGTTCAAATGATCAATGAGAACTCAAAGAGAAAGAGATTAAGAGGCAAATGCAAATAATGGCAGAAATCTGTTAAAATAGACAAGCAGGTAAAACCCAATTTTTTCGAAGACCTTATGTTGCTCAAATCGAAAAGTCTTAAACTAACAAAAGTTAGATAAAAATCTGGGGCAGAAGCACAAAAAATTACAGCTCAAATCGACATACAGAGATTTTTCACGAATTTTTACAGCAAACCACAAAAATCTGTTTCGGGACAGCAACTTTCCCAAGCATTACTTCTCTCTCATTAGAGGTTACTCTTGGCACAAAACGCAAATAAAAAGGATAAGGAGTGGTTTTAATGAGGTAATAACTTCCGAGACTCATCTAAAACTTTTGGGTTATCTCCCAATAAGTACTTTTCTTTAATGCCTTTAAGTTAGGCATGATAGTTTGAGAAGATGCTCACATAAGAAATATGAATTGAAGTAAAAGAGAACATCAAGAAGCAAATTCAAAGCACATTTAAGTCTAACCCACTTTCTATGAATAGGAGTCTTGTAAAGAAATAAGTCATGAAAGCACAAAGCAGCAAGCATAGGAAAGAAAAACAAGTGCAACTTCAATACTTTTAACATAAAGAGGGGAAACTTAATATTGTTGAGATACATAAAACCATGTTTCCCTCTCTCATAATATCTTTCAGTAGCATCATGAATAAAATTAACAATATAACTATCACATAAAATATTTTTATCATGAGCCACTTGCATAAAATAATTAATACTCTCCACATAAACATAGTCATTCTTATTAATTGTGGTGGGAGCAAATTCAACAAAGTAGCTATCGTTATTATTCTCATCACCATAATCATCAAATATAGGAGGCATATGGTAATCATTAATTTTCTCCTCAATAGTAGGTGGACTGAAAATATCATATTCATCATTGTAATCATCATATATTGGAGGTTTGGTATCATCATAAGGAATAGAATAGCTATCTTCCAAAGCTGGGGAACTAAAAACATCATTTTCATAAAAACCAGCTTCCCCAAGCTTAGACTTTTCCATAGCATTAGCAATAATGGTGTCCAAAGAATTCATACTAACAACATTGCTACTAGCATGCAAATAAAGTTACATAGGTTTTTTAATTTTCTCTTCAAACACTTCATGTCCCAACTCAATATAAATACTATAAAGCTCTCTAATTTTGTTGTTGTTTTCCATTAAGCCTAACTAGTGAAACCAAGAAACAAAAAGACAAAATTGCAGAATCTAAAGGAAATAACTTCGAGCACTCACACCGGAGGATGTGAGTACCTTTTACCTTACCTCCCCGGCAACAACGCTAGAAAATAGCTTGATGTCTACGCACTTCTATTCTTGTAGACAGTTGTTGGGCCTCCAAGTGCAGAGGTTTGTAGAACAACAACAAGTTTTCCCTTAAGTGGATTATCCAAGGTTTATCGAACTTAGGGAGGAAGTGGTCAAAGGTATTCCCTCTCAAGCAACCCTGCAATCAAGATACAAGAAGTCTCTTGTGTCCCCAACACACCCAATACACTTGTCAGGTGTATAGGTGCACTAGTTCGGTGAAGACATAGTGAAATACAAGTGGTATGGATGATTATAAGTGGTAACGGTGATAGAAAATAGCTTGATGGCGTGGAAAAGACTAAAGGCAAACTGAAATAAAGATGGAAGCAAGCAAACATGTAACATATCTAATTGCAAATGGTGTTTCAATGCTTAGAAACAAGGCCTAGGGATCATACTTTCACTAGTGAACACTCTCATATAAATATATCATCTTCATGATACTACGCTGAACTACTCTCCGGGCGGACACTCTAATCGATGGTAGGGCTATAACATCATACCTCAAAGTTCATCTTTCCCATCTAGATAACCCCACACTGTCACCTTGAGTACTAGATGGTTCCAACAAATACCACAATTTCATAAAGACATCCAACTCCAAATATAACTCATAACAAGTATTTGTAATCTCTAGCCTAAGTGCCACCATGGTGTGCACACTCCCAACTTCACACAGATGGGGAGAGCAGAGATCTATTAAAGCACTTGAGTAGCAAGGTAGATCTACTTGATTACAAAGCTCATGATCACAATATGATCATGCATAGAGAGAGATGAACACATAGCTACCGGTAGAACCCTTAGCCTCGAGAGAGAACTACTCCCTCCTCATCATGGGAATCAGCAATGGTGGTGGAGATCAATGGAGATGACTCTAGGGGCACTTCCCCGTCCCGGCAGGGTGCCGGAATAGAGACTTTCTTTCCCCCGAATCTCCCCTTCGGTGGCAGCGGTGCTATGGAACTTTTCATGGATTTCTGATTGACGATCTAGGGTTTTTGCCTCGGGGAGATATATAGGCGAAAGAGGCAAGGTTGTTGTCCAGCCAGGGGGCCCACACCATGCCCTAGCGCGGCCAAGGGGGGCCCGTGCCTAAGGGTGGTGTGGCCACCCTGTGGCCCCTCTTCGATTCTCCTTCTGGCTCCATGAGTCTTCCGAGAAAATAACAACTTTGGCTTTTGTCCGGTCCTATTCCGAGAATATTCATTTTCTGACTTCCTGGAACCAAAAACAGCAGAAAACAAGCAGCTGGCACTGTGGCTCTTTGTTAATAGGTTAGTCCAAGAAATCATATGAAAAGTACTCCAAAGTGTGGACAAAACACAAGAAAGTAGATAAATCCAAGCATGGAACATCAAAAATTATAGATACATTCGCAATGTATTAGGGGGCACTATATATAGGCCAGCCACATAACAAGGGGTAGTTTAGGCAATAATATTAGGGTTTCTAAGGATAAGTGGGGTACATGGGCCAAAGGCCTAGCTCAAGGCATGCAAGCCCGTTCCACTTAGGCTGGAGACTCCGCGGTGCAGGGGCCAGAGACTCCGGGCATGGCGTTGATACGTTGTATCCATAATTTTTGATGTTCCATGCTTGGTTTTATCTACTTTCTTATGTTTTCTCCACACTTTGGAGTACTTTTCATATAAATTGTTGGACTAACCTATTAACAAGAGCCACCGTGCCAGCTGCCTGTTTTCTGCTGTTTTTGGTTCCAGGAAAGTCAGAAAATGAATATTCTCGGAATTGGACGGGACAAAAACCAAAGTCTGTTTTTCACCGAGGGACACCCGGAGCCAGAATACGAGATGGAGAAGGGCCAGAGGGTGGCCACACCACCTGGCCGTGCGGCCAGGCCTGCCCCATGCCAGGGGGTGGTGTGGCCAACCCAGGCACCCCCTCGGACTCTCCTTCCGCCTATAAGATGCCTCTGATATATAAACCCTAAGTACCCGATAAAAATTCCACGAAAGAGTCCGTAGCCACCGTCATGTCCATCCCTAGATCAGGAGGGATCTGAAGCTCTTCCCGGCACCCTGTCGGAGAGGGGAATTCACCCTGGAGGCCTTCTTCATCATCATGCAAGCCTCCGGTGTGATGCGTGAGTAGTTCATCTCTAGACTACGAGTCCATGTAGTAGCTAGATGGCTGGTTCTCCTCCTTTGTGCTATCATGTTTAGATCTTGTGAGCTCCGTTCATGATCAAGATCATCTATTTGTAATTCTACATGTTGTGTTTGTGGGGATCCGATGGCTATTGAGATGCTATTTCAGATTGATTATTGATTCTATCATGTCTTTGTTATTTGTGATCTTGCATGCTTTCTATCGTTAGTAGCTATCTTGGCCAAGTAGATGCTAACAACTCCAAGAGTTAGTATTTATGCTCGATAGTGGGTTCATGCCTCTGGTAATCTGGGGAAGTGACAAAAATCTCTAAGGTACTAGATGTGTTGTTGCTACTAGGGAGAAAACAACAATCCTTTGTTCGTAGAACAATCGTATTGTTTACTTTACACCCAATTCGTAATGCAATTATCCGTTGCTTGCAACTTAATACTGGAGGGGGTTCGGATGATAACCTGAAGGTGGATTATTAGTCATAGATGCAGTTGGATGGCGGTCTATGTATAATGTTGTAATGCCCAATTGAATCTCAAAGGAGTCAAGATGAGTAGTATATGCTTGTATGCTTTCTCGATGTTTGTCAATTGCCCTGCTGTAATTTGTTCACCCAACATGTCATCTATCTTAAGGAGAGCCACCTCTAGTGAACTATGGACCCTGGTCCTTTCTTTTACTATCAATCTACAATTAACTGTTTACTGCTTTGTGTTTACTTTCTGCAAACTATTACTTTCTTCCACTCGATACGTTTAATCCTTTGTTTTCAGCAAAACCGGTGAGATTGACAACCTCATCGCAAGTTGGGGGCAAAGTTCTGTGGTTGTGTTGTGCAGGTCTCCACGTTGCTGCTGGCACCGGTAGTGCACCCTGCCAAAGTTCAGCTAGCTACACCTTTGGGGTGTTTCCTTGCTCCTACTGGTTCGATTAAACCTTGGTTTCATAATTGAGGGAAAACTTGTTGTTGTGGTCATCATACCTTCCTCTTGGGGTTCCCCAATGATCTCGATATATTTTGGTCCATCAGGCATCGCTCTCCGGGGTGGACTCCGGGGTGGCATGCAGAGACATCCTGGTGGGGGTGCGGAGACTAGGCCGGAGTCCTAGGGTGGAGACTTCCTACCATCTTTGCCAGGAGAGAGCCTTTGACGAGGCAGATGCGATGCCGCGTGGTACAGGTGGACGGTATGGGCAGGCTCTGCCCGTACCCCTGGTCGTTAACAATGCATTAGCTCCCCTCTCGTTTGGTATTCTCCCAGGGTGCGAAGGTAAATCAATAAAATGACTTTTATCACTTAAAAATATCATGTTATAACATAATATGACAATTCCAATTGATATGTTCATAATAGACTTAGTAGTTTGGGATCCTGTTGAAACAAGGACAAAAAGGTGCACGCAGACACAGTGAAATACCAAAATCCATATTCTATTTATGCAAAAACACAAGGTAAATATGCTTAAATTTTGGACTCATCACCCACTACCTTGCTACGGGAGCCCTTATCAATTCAACACCACTTTAGTTTTACCTTGATGGTGTCTAAGAGATGTACAATGCCTTCTCTTGGATGATTGTGAGTTGAAGTTGGGAAGATCTCTCCAAGGTGTTCATACGTCTCTGATTGGGATTGAGGCAACATCTTGCCCAAGATTCTTTGCGAGGATTCTGTTAGTTCGTTGACCATCGATGAGAGGAATTGGTAAAGTTATTGTGTTTTTGTTGTGTGAGTTCGCCTGGTTCTTCATGTTCGTATTCTTCGCTTCCACATATTCTCCCTTTTCTCCATGAGTCCACATATCACAACCCAGAGAACCGTGAAAATCAGGCCAATCCTGAAGGCTAGTCCTTATCAACTGGGACTAGGAGCCTTCGGTTGCCACAGATTCCTCATCGATTTGGTCTGTTCCCAATAAATTCCGCAAAAATGAACCAATTTCGTGTTTTGGATCGATCTGATATTTGAGTATGTTCTGGTAGGTTTTGATCCACTGGTTCATTGCAAAACTTGTTGATTTACCTTCCCATGCACTTTCGTAGCCTAATTCTTTGATTTCATCAATCAATTTGAGGTTTTGGATCGAGTTTTTCGACCAACAATCATGTCCCGAATGAGTTCTTAACGTTGTGGAATTTCCCGGCTAGAGTATTCGCCCCAGGACCAGAGTCTCCAGAGTTAGTGATGTTGTGAATATGCCCTAGAAGCAAATAAATGTTTATTAGCTATTCCCTTTATTCATAATTTTAGTATATTCTTTATGTTATAACTGCTCTTTTTCTTGATTGTCAGAATAAAAGAAAACTCAAAAGCATGTGTGAAGTTATAAACACCAAGTGCTCATAGTCTCATGGGCAAGACTGGATCATTGTCAAAGATGATCAAGGTTCCTAGATCATGGTATAGTTACTATAACGAAGATACCATTTGACAATGAGGGCATATTTTTGGCTGAAAATGCATGTTGAACCGACCCAAGTCATATGATGTACTACAAGATAAACATTGTTATTTAGTTGTTGGTATATCATTATTATTGTTGTTGTTATATTACTTTGTCCTTTGACCATGAGGTTATAAATTTTCCTTCATAGTGGAAGGCATGTCCTGATAGCTTCCCCACCTCACCTTTCACCGGGTGATCATAACGATTATCATTCGGATATGTTGGAAACTTATGATGGGGCACAATACGGTTAAATATGGGATTTGCACCTCTGATCATGGCGAGATACTCTTGGGCCCTTCTCGATATTACAGTATCACAACTCCTCTAGTTAAACACAAGGTGATGCGATCAATAGATACCAAAATATACGAACGAGAAAAAAATACAAGCTGGTAACAAGGTCATCATGGTATAGTAATCAAGAGTTGCATTGCGAGGATACCTAATTGTCTTACCTCGGGATTTTCATATATCTGAAGGGAATATGCCCGATATGCAATAATAAAGTGGTTATTATCTTATTCCATGTTCATGATAAATGTTTATTTCTCATGCTATAATTGTGTTAATTGGAAATGCTAATACATTTGTGTTTAATAAACAAATAAGAGTTCCTAGTTATGCCTCTCAGTTAAACTAGCTTGTTGATTGACAAGATTATCAAGGTTTCCTGATCATGGACATTGGACGTTGTTAATAACGAGGTTACAATATTGGTGGAATGATATGATGAACATTCATCCGAAGTATAGTAATACGATCAAATTCATTTTTTTAAATTACTATAACATCATGCAAAGTAACTTTAGTCCTTAGACCAACAGATCATGTCAATCACTAACACCAGAAGAGTATTTTGATAACATCAAACGTCACACAATAACAGGGTGACAATAAAGGTGGGTTCAGATACTCTGAAAGTATTATGTAGAGGCTCATGAATCAGGAGTGGTATTTGTCCATCCCAAGGATGGAGAGATATACTCAATACCTTCTCAGTGATATCACATTGACATAGCTTGCAAGCAAGTGATAAGATCACTAAGAATGTTATATCACGGGAATGAGAAAATAGTACTTGCCGATAACGAGATCAAACTAGGTATGCGAATATCAATGATCGAATCTCGGACATGTAATATATCACGATACAAAGGGATTTAGTTATGATGTTAAAGGTCACATGATAAGTAGAATCATCATTGAATATGTAGTAGTCAATATGGATCTCCAAGTCCCACTGCTGATTATTAATCAAAGAGGGGTCTCAATCATGTCTGCATTATTCAAGAACCGGGGTGACACACTTAAGGTATACCGACACCATTTGGAGAAAATATGATACCATAGAAATATTATGAAAGAACTAGAATTATTTCGAATGTAATATCAAATTGTGAAAGAACTAGAATTGTAATACCATAGAAATATTGTGAAAGAACTAGAATTGTTTCGGGTTAAATTGCTGAAAAAGGGTTTCACATGTAATATCAAATTATTGCGAGGGGTTTTATGCCAATATTTATTAATTAAATTAATTAAATTTTTTTCACCAATATTATATATGTCTCTGGTGAATTGTTTGTGTCCATTGCAGGCCAAAAAGAGAGTAGACAAGTGAACCCGTCAACCTGGGCCCATTTTAAACCACTAGAAACACCTTTCCATCACCACTATCACACTTTATATTTTCTGAAATTTACTATTTCAAAAATACAAAAAATACTTTCTTCACTTGCAAACACATACAAACCAAAAAACAACTATATTTTAAATGAGATATGCATTAAATTTGGTGGGAATTTAATGCATGTGAGTGGAATTTTGAGTGGAGGGTTATATTGAGTGGAGCCTCCACCCACATGAATGAAGGGAGAGGTGGGGAACCACCTTCTCCCCCGGCCATGGGAGGGGCTTCCCCCTATAAAATGCACCCTCCTCCTCTCACTTCACACCTCCTTGTGAAGGATCTCTCTCCCATTCTAGAATATTCCCCATGGCTTCGAAATAGCAAAGTACATGTTCCCGATGGCTTTCTCTGGAAGGATTTGCTGCTTCTGCTACTTTGCTGGAGCAAGGACTCGGAGATTGTCGGGGTACCAGACATGTGTGCGATCATGGATGCACTACTACTTTGTGGTGCTAGACTTCAACTCGATCTTGAGATTAGCAAGTGTATGACTACATCATCCACGAAATCAGATTTCGTTAACAAAGCTTTTTGGTTTTCGAGGGTAAGATCTCTATGGATGTATATCCACCCATTAATTGTATCTACGTAGATAGATCTTGGTTCTTAGTTGTTCATATCATAGGAATTTGTTTGTTTTATATGTTGCGAACCCAACTGTGGTATCAGAGCCTGATATATGCGTAGATGCTTTGCACGGGTAGAACACATATGATTATGTGGGCTCTAATGATCATGTTATTGCATCTTCTATGTATTTTGTATATTGGTGGCATAGTGCTATGAAGCGGACCAGACTAACTTTACATGTCCTCGCACATGAGACATGTTCCACGCTTGACATGCAAATAGTTTTACATAAGTGGCTACCGGGTGTCTATCTCTCCTACTATAGTCAATATCTGATTTACAATGAGTTGCTAATAATTTTACTATCATCATTGTGGTTCCATGTTCGTAGGTAAGAACGGTTCTTTATGAAATCCTTAAGCCACATAAAAACATGCAAATGATAAATTAGAAGCGTCTAGTTTAGTTGTTGTTGGGCAAGTGTCATGATATGGTAATGTTATAATTTTTAGTATGGTTTGATACTCTTGGAAATTATAACATACCAAATATAAGTTCCATAGACCTTGGCCTTACACATATAGGAATGATGAAGATCATACCACGATGCACAAAATAGTGATTAAGTGCAACAACCATATGTTGGGGATATACTTTCTAGGTATACCCACTGTGACTCGCTGACCAGGGTGGCCCACTTCAGGTTAGATCTTTGCTTCACCGGCAACCTAGTCAGGGAGAGAAGATGGAGGTCCATCCGGCTACGGGAAGGCCCAGGATATTTACCGACTTAGGCCTACTTAGTTACTTGTAGTCCAAGATGTACTTTGTAACCGACTCTTAGTCGTAGCCGGATAGGTCTCTCCTGTAACCCTAGGCCGGATATCTATATAAGCCGTCCTAGGGACCAGCCTTGAGGGCACCCACAATCTACAATGTCAACTCGCATAGGCGAACCTCTCTTGTAATCTATACTTCCAGCTCTGCCGTATTACTGGATTGCTAGCAGGAGTAGGATCCGTCCAAAGTCGGTGGATTCAAACCTGGGTAAAGCTTGTGTGCTCACCATCCCGGAATACTGTCGCATCACACCCCCTCTCCGCACACGCCTCAAGGACCCCCTATCGGTGTACATGTCTTCAATACGACGACAATTGGCACCCACCGTGGGGCATGTGAGTTTCGGATCTTCATTTCAGGTGGAATCTACGTGAATCGGAATCGGCGAGACAATCGCCATCAGCCGTGTCATCTACGCCAGTGAATTCCCTCTTGTCCTTCTTGACGAGACTTGGATTTTGACTAGGGAACCTATGAATACCTACACCATCATGTCTTTTGGCGAGCTCAATGTTTACCTCGGTTTTGATGAACCCGCCCAACCCACACTAGCGGTGATGATAGAGGCGGAAGAACTTTCTAGTTCCACTTTGTCTGTGGAAGCGATAGAGTTCCAGGTCTCAGAAAACCCTAATCCCACTCATCCCGCACCTGAAGCGGAGATAGTGGAGAAGATCGGATCTAAAGAGGATCTCCCCAAGGAGGTTAAACCTGAAGCGGATCTCCCCAAAGAGGTCGAATCTCAGAAGGCCCTCACCAAAGATGTAGAATCTCAAGAAGATCAGAGGAGAAATAGCTCTAGATCCGGCTCTGCCGATGCCAGTGCGGGAAAATCACTTTTGAGGCACATGTTGAGGCAGATGATGCTGCGAGGAAACGCCAGCATGGAAGATATCCTGGAGACCATCAAGTGTTTCGACGAAGCCAACAAAGAGATCCACAACTACCTCAGGACACACGCATCACACTTCGTCGGATACGTTGGATCTAGATCCGGCTCTGCCGATGCTGGAGACGACAATGACTCGGTGCTGGAGGCAATCGGAACAAACATCGACTTAGCAACATCCTCGTATGACTCCATGACATCGGTAGATGTCCGGAAGTTCTCCGTGGAATATGAAGAGGAACTCAACTCCAAGACTGTGGAAGAAGGACAAGTTATGGACCAAAGCCCTTGCAACAGTATGGATGGAGGATCCGGACAAAACTCTCCCGAACCGTAGGACAATATGGATCTAAGAGATAATCTCGACGTCCAGATGTCCGAGAGTACTGATAGGAGCCTGACTCCAGGAATGAGACCAAAATCCGTCTTTGCTACCGGCACAACCAAGAAGTAAAAGAAGAAGAAGACTCATGCTAAGGACCTCCTAGCTAACGAGGTAATAGCCAAAGAATACCAAGAAGATCCAGATGGAGCCTTGATCCCTGATGAGCCAAAATATACTCCGTTGGATGGACACGTGGTTACCCCTGGTGCCCGTAAACTCCTTGGAGAAGCAATTTCCACACCTATCCCGACAGTTGTAGAACTTACACCTACGGAGTTGGAGGATAGGGCTCAAGCCCTAGAAGAACATCGTTAATTACTCCTTGAGGAAACTTCAAATATCCTTGAAGAGAAGCGGCACATTGCAGCTGCGGGGCAGCCTAGCACCCGGGAGCATCAGAAGACCCGTAACTGCCCTGAATTGGCTAACAAAAATCCGAACATTCACAAAACCCTTTTCGAAGGAGATACAACCGTAGGGAAACCTCGGCTGGACAGCAAGGGTAACCGAGTGTATAGCACGCTGGTAGAAAATGCTGATGTGGCCCGAGATCTCTTGGCAAATAATCCAAGCCCACACTAGATTCGGCTAAGTGTGAAGCTACTCACCAAAGGCCTGGAACAGTAGAAGGTCGCCACGTCCAGCAGCGGAAAGCTGGTATCCAAGTCAGATCAATGCCACATGGACACGGGTTGACACCCAGATGTAAGGCCCTGACGGGAGCCGGAACAACGCTACCGTTTCGACCCTCTGGAGGAAAACTACTCAAGAATTGGATCTTTAGGATAGCGGCACAAACCTGCACGAAGCTAGAGCAATGTCGCCCCAGCTGCGGAGCGAGACGCTGTTGCAGCAATGGTCCAACCTCCCCGACGACAATCGAATATTCGCAGGGAAGACGAAGAAGCTCAATGTTAGGAGCAGGACCAACAAAGGATGCCCCTCCTAGACACACTATCCGACCGGCTAAGCCACATCACAATGATGACAATGACGAGCGAAGGAACGATGAACATCGCGTTGGAACAAGCCGACATGGTGGCTGTAATCATGAAACCCTGGCTGGGGGTAACAATCCACCACCACCTTCTCTGCCAAGCAGTCACCATAGCGGCGCCAGGGAGGGCTCCACAGTGGAGGTGGTGGCAGAAGAAGTAGAAGTCCGGCTCATGGGCACCATAGCCGCATTGAACAACCAAGACAGTGTGCCCTGTCACCAAGTGACGCTAGGCACTGGATCAACTCAAACATAGAGGTGCAGGGCTACGAGTCGGACTACATCTATGTGGGTCCATGCTTTGGACCGTGCGTGCAACAAACAAATTTTCTAGAAGGGTTTTCCATCTCAGGGCACATCCAGCCCTATGATGATGTGGCTCGGCCAAACACCTGGCTCCAAGATTTCTGCTAGGCTTGCTGCATCGCCAAAGGAGGAAACATCTTGGTCGCGACCCGATATCTCCCGCTTATGCTGAGGAGGACAGCTCGATCATGGCTTAATGAACTCCCATAAAACACCATCCACAAATGGTATGATATGCAAATTGCTTTCTTTCGGAACTTCGAGGGAACATACAGGAGGCCCTGTATGGTCGGAGATCTGCAGTGATGAACCTAGAAACCCAGAGAAACCTACCAGGATTACCTCGAATGATGGATCAACATGAAGAACTCCTGTGAAGGAGTAAATGACCAAACCGTGATAGAAGCGTTCATCGTGGGACTCCCAATTGGTTTACTGCGTCGTCGCTTAAAGTGTGATAAAGTGACAGATTTGGGGGAGATGATAGAGACGACAAGCAAATACGTTGACGTTGACGATGATGCAGAAGGACTGCTAAATGTACTAGCTGTGCCACAGTTGGCATAACGGCCAAAGCAGCAGGGCACAAAATGCAAAAACACCTCGGAGGAAAAACCCGATCCGGAAACTACAATAGTCAATGTAAGTTTTGGGTCTGGAGGACAAGGAGGCCGCGGAGGCAGCCGTGGACGAGGTTGTGGAACTTCCAAAGTCCAAGGTAGAGGAGACCAGCAACCTGGCAAAACTTACTCTTGGGCCGACATTACCAATAATCCGTGCGTACATCAGCCGGACAGCAACGGGGGCTCGTCCCACACCAATGATGAGTGTCGTTTCAATGACGACATCAATAAAGAAGAATCCGCTGGCTATAGGACCAAGCGATAGAAAGGAAAGAAAAATTCCAACAATGAGAAAGTGTCCAAGGAAGAGTCCAACATGGAGGAGGTAGAAGCTTCAAATCCCAAGTCAGATGGAAAGAAGACCTTCCCAACCAAGAAAGACACTTATGTCTGCTTCCTTGGATCTCAACCAGCCAAGGTCAAAAAGGCAGCAATGCATGTGCTCAACGCAACTGTTCTGGCTGTCCCCTAGTATCTAGATTGGTCGGAAGTTACAATCAGCTTTGACCAAAGCGATCATCCTCCTAAACTACATAAGCGAGGAAAGTACACTCTGGTCATCAATCCACTTATTGATGGCTATGGGTTCTCCAAGACCCTCATGCACGGTGGTAGCAACATCAACATTATCTACGTCAAAATGTTGCATGAGATGAGGATATTGAAACGCAAATGCATCACAGCTCCATGACTTTTCATGGAGTTGTCCCCGAAACACAGGCAAATTCTCTGGGAGAGATCACTTTGGATGTTACCTTTGGAATTCCAAAGAACTATCGAACGAAAGCACTTTCCTTCAAAGTGGTCCCATTCAAGAGCGCATATCATGCTATCTTTGGGCATCTGGCTTACTAGCATTTATGGCTCGCCCTTTTTATATTTAAAACATGATGAAAATTCCAGGTCCCAATGACATCATCACAATCCAGGGAGACCCCAAGAAGGCACGAGAATGCGAGGACAGAGATGCCGCCTTTGCTGAAGCCGTACTACACGCTGAGGAGTACCAGGAGATCAAGAAGAACATTGAATCGTCGGAGATGCCAGTGATGAAGAAGGAGGTGACAAAGCCAACTCCGGAGTTCAAGGCATCGGAAGAGACGAAGACAACACCGTTGAAGGATGATGACCCCTCCAAGGTGACCCAGATAGGGGTAGGTTTAGGCCACACATAGGAAAGTGCGCTCGTCGAGTTCCTCCGAACTAATAAAGATATCTTCGCATGGCAGCCATATGACATGACTGGAGTACCTAGGGAACTTGTCAATCACAGTCTAAATGTATACCCAAATGCTAAACCTGTCATACGGTCCTGACGATGTTTCAGCGACGAAAAGCGCAAAGAAATAGCTAAGGAACTAGCCCGACTCGAGTTAGCTGGATTAATAGAAGAGGTCATCCCTACTGATTGGTCGGCCAGTCCTGTAATGGTCCCTGAAAAGGACACCACTGGTTTAAGGATGTGTGTTGATTATACTGCCTTGAACAAGGCTTGTCCTAAAGATATGTTTGCTCTGCCTAGAATTGATCAAGTTATCGTTTCGACAGCAGGCTCGGAACTCCTATGTTTTCTCAACGCATACTCCAGATATCATCAAATTCGGATGAAGGAGTCAGATAAAATAAAGACTTTTTTCATCACCCCCTTTGGAACCTTCTGCTATGTAATGATGCCTTTTGGGCTCAAAAACTTAGGAGCTACGTACCAGCGCACTATGCAACGTTGCCTCCACAATCAAATCGGACGCAATGTACATTCATATGTGGACGACATAGATATGATGTCCAAAAAGAAGGAAACACTAATTTCCAACTTGGAGGAAACATTCAGCAATGTACGAAAATACAACATAATGCTTAACCCGAAGAAGTGTTTATTTCGAATACCAGCCGAAAAATTGTTAGGTTTCCTTATGTCTCAAAGAGGCATAGAAGTGAACCGTGACAAGATAAAGGCTATACTCAACATTTCCAGGCAAACTTGCCTGAAGGAGGTACAATGGCTAACTGGTTGCATTGCTGCAGTCAATCGGTTTGTAAGTCGGCTCGGTGAAAGAGTCGCACCATTATACAAGATTTTGAAAAAGACCAAGAAGTTTGTCTCGATTGATGAACCTAAAGCTGCACTTCAGTATCTGAAAGCCGTACTCTCGTCCACCCCTATTCTTGCAGCACTAGAACCAAAGGAACTGATGTTGCTATACTTAGTTACGACAAACATAGTCGTCAATGTCATCATGGTATTGGAATGGCCAAAGGAAAAACAGGAACACTTGGTGCATCGTCCGATTTATTATCTCTGCGAGGTCTTGACTGAATCAAAACAAAGGTATCCCCATTACTAAAAGTTAGCCTATGGTGTATTCTTCGCATCCAGAAAGCTATGACACTATTTTCAAGAGCAAAAGATTACCGTGGTGAGCACAACTCCCATGGGAGACATAATCAACAACATCGATGCCATGGGACGCGTCGCTAAGTGGGGCATAGACAGCAATCAAATCCCAGATTCTTGCTGACTTTGTCGCTGATTGGACAGAGACAGTAGAAAACACAGGTTTCTGAGAGACAGAATTTTGGACCTTACTCCTTGATGAAATCGCTTAGGGGCTCGGGGGCTGGCGTGGTGCTCAATTCACACCAGGGTGATAAGCTTTTCTATGTGTTCTAGATTCACTTCATGGCAACAAACAACATTGCCGAATATGAAGTGCTGCTACATGGAATTCGAATCACAAAAGACATTGGCATTCGCTGACTGATGTGTTACAGTGACTCAGATTCAGTTGCCCAGCAAGTATCCGATATTTGTAATGCAAACAAGCACATGGAAGCTTATAGAGTTGTCGTGGATGAACTATCTAAACCTCTCGAAGGGTTTGAAGTTCAACACATTCCTCGAACAAAAAACAAGGAAGCAGATACTCTATCAAGAATAGGCTCTGCGCGGAAATAGGTCCCGGACGGTGCTTTTTTAGAGAACTTGAGAGTCCCCTCTATAACATTAGTTGGTCAGGAGTATCCGAGCAAATCTGACTCACCGCTCATAGCAGTTCTGGCTGTAATTCCCAGCTGGACAAAACCCTACCTTGATTTCTTGGTGGATAGAAAATTACCCGAAGACGAAGTTCTGAGCCGACAGATCGTCCGACGAGGAAAATCCTACACAGTGGTGGGAGGTGAGCTCTATAA
Organism: Avena eriantha; assembly: GCA_910589775.1. Classification (NCBI taxonomy): domain Eukaryota; kingdom Viridiplantae; phylum Streptophyta; class Magnoliopsida; order Poales; family Poaceae; genus Avena; species Avena eriantha. Next base: position 286,582,549 of record OU342744.1, on the reverse strand, counting down.
GCAGAGTGCATCTGAGGTCTTTCAGCGCTATGTTTCTCCGGGAGAAGGTGTGGAAATCCTAAGGGAAATTCATGAAGGCAAATGCGGACATCACGCCTCGGCCAAATATTTAGTGGCAAAGGCCTTCAGACATGGATTTTTCTGGGTTACAACTAAAGTAGGTGTTGAATGGATGGTCAAGATGTGCAAAGGTTGCCAAAAGTACGCCAAACAATCCAATGTTTCAGTTGATTAGCTGTGAACAATTCCGATTACATGGCCTTTTGCGGTATGGGGGCTTGACATGGTAGGACCATTTAGATGGGCTCAAAGTGGATACACTCACCTTCTTGTGATGGTGGATAAATTCACGAAATGGATTGAGGCAAAACCCATCACAAGTTATGATGGAGCAGCATCCAAAAATTTCGTCGAGGACGTGATCATCCTATTCGGGTACTCACACAGTATTATTATAGACAACGGGAGTAACTTTTCCATGGGATAACTAGTCGAATTATGCAATGAACAAGCAATCCAACTTGATATTACATCAGTTGCACATCCACAAGCTAATGGACAAGTCGAAAGGGCAAATGGTTTAATTCTTCAAGGCCTACGACCGAGACTCAAAGCACTATTACATTGTGGTGCGGGGGCTTGGGAGGCTGAATTGTCGTCTGTGATATGGAGTTTACAAACCACTCCTAACATGTCAATGATGGCTCAATGCACGGCACCCAGAAAATTGCTTGATGGCGGTGTTGATGTAGAGCTTGTTGGGAACCCCAAGAGGAAGGTATGATGAGCACAGCAGCAAGTTTCCCTCAGTTATGAAACCAAGGTTTAATCGAACCAGTAGGAGCAAGGAAACACCTCAAAGGTGTTACTAGCTGAGCTTTGGCAGGGTGCACTACCGATGCTAGTAGCAATGTGGAGACCTGCACAACACAACCACATAACTTTGTCCCCAACTTGCGATGAGGTTGTCAATCTCACCGTGTTTTGCGGTAAACAAAGGATTAAACGTATCGAATGGAAAGAAGTAGTAGTTTGCAGAAAGTAAACACAAAGAAGTATACATTTGTAGATTGTATGTAAAGCGAAAGGACCGGGATCCATAGTTCACTAGAGGTGGATCTCCTTAGATAGATAACATGCTGGGTGAACAAATTACAGCGGGGCAATTGACAAACACCGAGTAAGCAATACATGCATATACTAATCATCTTGACTCCTTTGAGACTTGATTGGGAATTACAACATAATACATAGACCGCCATCCAACTGCATCTATGACTAATAATCCACCTTCAGGTTATCATCCGAACCCCCTCCAGTATTAAGTTGCAAGCAATAGATTATTGCTTTACGAACTACGTGTAAAGTAAACAATACTATTGTTCTATGAACAAAGGATTGTTGTTTTCTCCCTAGTAGCAACAGCACATCTAGTACCTTAGAGATTTCTGTCACTTCCCCAGATTACCAGAGGCATGAACCCACTATCGAGCATAAATACTAACTCTTGGAGTTGCTAGCATCTACTTAGCAAAGATAGCTACTAACAACGGAAAGCATGCAAGATCTCAAATAACAAAGACATGATAGAATCAATAATCAATCTGAAATAGCATCTCAATATCCATCGGATCCCCGCAAACACAACATGCAGAATTACAAATAGATGATCTTGATCATGAACGCAGCTCCCAAGATCTAAACATGAAAGCACAAAGGAGGAGAACCAGCCATCTAGCTACTATATGGATCCATAGTCCAAGGATGAACTACTCACGCATCACACCAGAGGCTTGCATGGTGATGAAGAAGGCCTCTGGGGTGAATTCCCCTCTCCGGCAGGGTGCCGGGAAGAGCTTCAGATCCCTCCCGATCTAGGGATGGAGATGACGGCGGCTACAGACTCTTTCGTGGATTTTTGATCGGGTACTTAGGGTTTTCGTCCCGAGGGAAATATATAGGCGGAAGGAGAGGCCGAGGGGGTGCCAGGAGCGGCCACACCACCCCCTGGCACGAGCTAGGCCTGGCCGCGTGGCCAGGTGGTGTGGTGGCTCCCTGGCCCTTCTCCGTCTCGTATTATGGCACTTGATCACTTCTAGAAAAATAGGCACTTTGGCTTTTGTCCCGTCCAATTCCGAGAATATTCATTTTCTGACTTTCTTGGAACCAAAAACAGCATAAAACAGGCAGCTGGCACCGTGTCTCTTGTTAATAGGTTAGTCCAAGAAATCATATGAAAAGTACTCCAAAGTTGGAACAAAACATAAGAAAGTGGATAAAACTAAGCATGGAACATAAAAAATTATAGATACATTTGGAATGTATCAGTCAACCAGATATACACCTTTTTTCTTGGTCCACGGTGCACAAGCTCTTCTTCCGAGTGGTCTTATTGATAATTCCCCTGAGTCGTTGCGTATGTCGACGAGGATGCCAAAATTGATCGACAAGACGACCTTGACATGCTTGAGGAAGTTCATGCTGTTGTTGAATAGAGATCTACAGCCTATCAGCAAAAGTTACGCAGATATCATAGTTAGAGAGTCAGAAACCGGTCTTTCTGGAAGGGCGATCTGGTTCTTCGGCTAGTGCGAAAAAGAGATCAAAAACTTGCCCCTATATGGGAATGGACCTTTATAGTTAGTCGAGTATTGCACAATGATTCTTACTACCTAACTGACATGAGGCCAGAAAAAGAAAGACCTTCTACTAAGAAGAGAAAGAGAGCTGGAGGTAGTACAAATCCAGATGAGATAGACCGTCCATGGAATATTGCTCAGCTACATCCCTTTTATTCTTAAAATTACTTTATTTGTAATTCTATACATATACATGTTCAAATTGAAATTAAGTATTGGTCTCCTCAATGTTTTTTCTAAGATGTTTTTTATGTACCATCTTATTTCCGAATGTGTAGGGGTTCGCGTATGAAAACAATAAAATTTTACCCTACGCCCCTGAACCCCTGATGTTGCCAGGACCTATCTATTAGTAATATAGTAACGGGAGGGGATTTTCGCGAACTTACCCTTGAAGACCGAAAAGCCTTGTCAGCGCTCAGGAGAGTGTGGTTGATGTAGACAAGCCGAAGCCGACCTCAAGGTCGTGATGAAGTCCCTGTGCTTCTGCGGCTCCAACGACTTGAGTGCCACAATTGTGACACCTCGCAGGGAGTTACATGCATTCGGTGCCTGGCGATGACACCCGCTTCCCCGATCCAGTAGCAGTTGTGGAAGTAGAGCTCCTAGATCCGAATCCCACAGCGCGACGGTGCTCCATGGTGCAGATGTCTCTCGTTCGCGCAGTCCGAACTTGGGACCACGGTCACGGGAGAGAGAGAGAGAAATATCAATTGGAGGTCTCCCCAAAAGTGAGGAAACCTTTATTGAATATTGTTTGTGTTTACTGGTTAAAATACCCTGCTATATATAGGGGGAGGGGGAGGTACTACCTCCCTCAAAGTCGTGGGGTGGGACTAAAGGAGGGGAGAGGGGGCAGCCGTTGGTCGGCCCTGGTGGGCCCCCCACAGGGGGGAGGATAGGCCCAACCGGCCTCCCCTTTGCTCCTCTCTCCTCTTGTCTTTCCCTCATGGGCCCTTCTCTCTCCAGAATTTGGCCCATTAAGGCTTTTTGACCTTTAATTGATTTATCTTTTATTAAATAATTATGAACAAATGATTAAATCAATATTTAACATTCATTCACATAATATTCAATCTCCATGACTATGGAACACCTTCCACCTTCACTCCGGACATCCTCCGGACATCCTCCGGACATACCGAAACCTTCTGGTTTTCTCTCTTTCTATTCTTCGGTGATTCTGCCGATCATATAAACACTCTCTAAGCATCATCAAGCCCTTAAGCGTGATACCCCATGGTTCCGAAACACTCCAGACATGGTCGGGACACTCCCGGACCAATCATCAACAGAGGGACCTGGATGGCCATGTGACCCCTATGCATTCCACGAAGATCTTTCATTGTTTGAACCGGGACTATCGCTTCTTATTCCTTTTATATCTCGATACTTGCATTTCCCGAGATCTGATCAATGACATCATCATGTCGTGTTCAATCTCATTACCGAAAAATGCTACTTGACTCGTTCTGACAAGTGATATCCCTGTGATAAAATCACACGCTACGCAGCTATTGGATATAACTTCTCCGAGTGGGCCCTCAAGTATCTTTCCGTCACGCAAATGGACAAATCCTGCTCTTGACATTTATTGCCTCTACCGTTCCTCTGAATACCTGAACACACCTTTATGATCACTGTATTACCAAGTGACGTTTGATGCTATCTAAGCACTCTCGAGAGACAGTGATTGATATAGCCTCACAGTCTAAGGAATAGTATACTAGGTCTATTCTAATCTTCGTAACTTGAACTTCGTGACATGATCGGGTCATGATGTTTAGGTTGGGTATTAGTTCATCATCTCATTCTCAGAATGAGGTGACTCCATTTCCAACTGGCATAAATGCCACTTGATCAGGAAACCTTGATCATCTGTGACCAATGAACTAGTGACTAGAGTTTTCACCAGGAACCTCTAGTGTTTATATATCACACGTGTATTGATGTTTCCTTTCAATACAGTTATAGCATGATATAAAACTTAATCATAAACTATATGAAATATGATAATAATCCTTATTATTATTTGTCTCTAGGGCATATTTCCAATAGTCTCCCACTTGCACTAGAGTACAAATAAACTAGGTACATTTGTTCTTAATCTTTGGCACCATATATACCGGTACCTTGAACATGCTTGCTCATGGAAGAGGTTGAGTCTTGGGCTTGTACCTTACAGTCCCAAATCCTTTGCAACTTACTAATGTCACCTAGATTAACATTAATACTTTATCATCACATGATAACATCTTTATGTATGCATCATTGATATGGTAGCAGAACGAGGCCGGTTTCCAGGAGCCTACAGTGACTTTAGATCAACCTCATGGGATTTCTCATGGGCATTGTGCCTCGGGACACATCATTCTACGTTAAAAGTGAACTAGCCCCGCCATAACATTATACATTACTTTAGATGGTGACCTTATATTTTATTATAAATGTAATTATCGAAACACCAGTGCATCCTATGAAACTCTCAATATTTTGTTCACATTGCTTCCTACTTGACTTTAGTCGGTATTATCGATACAGGAGTTTCCAACATATTCCCTTACAACATAACCCTTTATGCTTAAGATATGTAATCCTTCATGGATTTGGAATTATGTCTACAATTCTCTATTAGACAATGTGGACTAACTTAGCTCAACGTTCTGTGATTCAATCTTAATCACTTTTCAAATGTTTCTTATTGGATCATATATTATGTTAAGTTATCATCATGGTTTTCCAAGATAGAACCTATGTCATAACATAGTGGATGATGATCATCCTTTTCTTTCTTTTAACCATTGATGTTAAGCTTAATGCTATTCCTAATTTGAGTTATCAAGGACCAGTTCCTTAATTAACTTCTATTCTGAAACCCTTTTCACAATCTCTTTAGGAATACAACATAATATCATAATATACTTATTATCAACTTCTAATTCCTATAAATCTTTATTTATCAGTACTTGCGCTTTTATTCTTAATGTGTTGTATACACACTTAATAATCACTCTTTAAGCTCCCACTCAAAATATGTTCCAACATATTTGAGTATGAGTCATTACTCCTACTCAAAATATGTTCCTACATATTTGAATCTGAGAATTAATTGCTCCCACTCAAAAATATGTCATTCACATATTGTTTTAGGAAGACTTTAATAACTCCCACTCAATTTCATGCAAATTGCATATCCACTCACTATTTTTGAACAACTTCAAAATCCTTTGATCATTTATCAAACTGAGAGATTTACTATGAGACACTAGTACCTTACTAGTTTTAAATCCATTAGACTTTTAGCACATTTGAATCAAATTCATTTGAATTTGTCCAATACATTATTCATGACAAATTGTGCCTTTGTCATTCACCCATTTCCTTCATGACTTTGAAATCGTTTGGAAAATTCAAGTAACCCTTTGCTTGTTAAGATTCAACAACAAATTGATTTCTAATCTTGAGTGAATTTTGCCTCTAGGATTTCTCACAACTCTAGTTTACCATTATCTCCTTAGTAGTTTGTAGATATGTCATATTCCAGTAATCCTGACAAATGATTCACAAATATCTCCATACAAGATGTGGAGTACATCTTGAATCCTATTTTATGTAGTGAAAACACTAGTGGGAAAACACAATGATCATTATCATTGATTCTTTCCTTTATGAGGAGAATCGTTCAGGAACACTTCCCGTTGCGCTTCTCAACACTCTGATGCAGGGTTTTGAATCCTCATCGTATTTTTCACTATCTTCCATAAGCTTCATAATCGAGAAATACCACTAAACATGAACTTTCTCGAGAATGCACCAAAATCCAAGCAATACCAGTTTTGCTTCCTTTTTGGTTCTAGCTGTGGCTATCGTATTCATAATTTTCAATGAATACTCTACAAGGACTTATTCACTATTGTTTTGGTTATATCGAATAACCCCAAAATTTCCACGATAATCCATACAATATATGGCACCAACCTCACAAATTTATATGGTTTACTATATATTCTAATTGAGTGCTAACTATTTCTAACTAATGGTCTTTACATCTACACTACAATGAATTATTTGGTGCCGTCTATTCACCCACTTGATATCTAATATGATTTTGTGATGCTTTTAATTTTTACATTTCAAACGCATTGCATTCCACAATTTCTTTATGCCAATCTTATAAAGTTGAATTTAATTGCTATTGATCAAATCGTAGTAATTAGATTCTCATTTATCTTTAATACCCTTTGTTGATGAAATAATTTGATCATATCAAATAGTTTCATACTCATGTTTCCTTTGGTAAACTTCTTTACACAATTCAAACAATCATATAATGATAATTACCATTTTGTTAAAACACAGTACATCGAATATGTATTCTCTTTCAATAATTCATGAAAACACTTTGTATTCATGTAATACATGGTGTTTAAGTTATTTTGCCGAACTTAGGCATGATTCATATGTGATAAGAGATCGAATATCTTTCACATATTATCTAATAACTATGAATTTAAACAATGGTTTCATTCAAAATGAATATATCATTAAGTTAGGTATTTTCAAGGCATTTTATTATTTTACAAATGTTCATGCATTATCAATTAGTTTCAAAACAAGGATAATTCACATATTATCGAACAAGATATGAACAAGAATAGAAATCATTCATAAAAGCAGAACAACTGTTTGTTACAAACTCATATGAATAACTGTCTCACGAAGTGTGAGACACACTAAAGAAGTTCATAATCTATCGATTACAATAATCATCCTAAAGCCATAAACTATATGATAAATGTCGAGGGAGAGTGTCGTTGGCCCACCATCATCTTGCTTGCCATCAACACGCAATGTCACCTCCTCTCTAGCAAGCAACTCTCATGCAGAAGGACCTGTTTTCAGCAAAACAGAACAAGTATCAAATATACTTAACAGTGCAATATGTGTTTGCAAGATTATAACATTTATAAAATTGTATATCAAATATATACCTTTGTCATCAATGACCTCACCCGCAATGGGTTCAACCTTCACATTCTTGAGATGTGATATGAACCTATGGAAATCTTGTGTTTCCGCATTGCCTCTCATGATGCAAATCCTGGCATGTGCTTGGTAGCTTGGTGGCAGCGACCGCAGCACAATGCCATTTGCAAAAGAGCTCATCATCTAGCTATCCAGGAAGTATTCAGGCCTCATGTACGCATCATGCATGCGCTCCAAGTGGTGTTCAAGTGAAGAGTTCTCTTCCATCTTAATGGAAGGAAATCTCCCATCAACTCATGCTCCCATATGCCCGCTTGTTCCACGAAATGTGTCCTAAGCTGTACTATTACCGTACGAGGGTCAAGATTACCCACAAATGGCCACAACTCGTCCACCATCCCGAAACACATCGTCGCGGATATGAAGGTGGACATCTCACGATGGTAATAGCGGTCTTCCCGCTACTCTGGGGTCTCTAAGGTATTGGGCTGCTCCAAATCCATCCCGTTGAGTATATAGTCGACCACGTCATTCTCGCTAAGGAGAACATGGAGATGTGCAACCCACATAGGGAAGTTTGATCTGTCTAGCCTAAGCTTCTCTCCATCTAACCAATCATTAATAGGGAAGGTAGCATCAGGGAGAACCATTTTCTACATTTAAAATTGGAAAAGGAATTTAGACTAAGTTTACAATTAAATGAGTTAATATAATAACTCCACTAAAAACACCTATCCCATGAAGGGTTCTAGTGATTACATGACCCCTTTTCCCCACATCTCCCCCGATCGTCATGTCCATCAATGTGGGTGCTAGGGTGGACGCATAAATGTCAGTCACATCGTTCATGCGACTCGTGCTCGATCTTTTGACCATCCGTGTTCCAAGGACATGTCTACACATGCTAGGCTCGCCAACTCAACCTTAGTGGATTCGCTGTGCAACATGGCTTACACCCACTATATGCGAACGTAGATATGTCTGACACCCGATCGTCACGGCCTACCTCATACCGAAGAACTTTCTTGGTGGTGCACACTAAGGGAGAACACAATCATTGGTATTTTAATAGGGATCATCTTATTAGGCTACCGCCGAGTATCTAATACTAGCACACAATAAGATATACAAACAATAACATTGAATGTAAGAGTGATGCGATATGGTCCTTCTCGCTGTGATCTCCACCCCACGCCTCTGGATTCCAGCACTAGGGTTTCGGCGCCGTAGGCACCAGGGTATCGGTGCCTTCCTGGGTGGTAGTGCGTCACCTCCGTGACCTACTAATACTTAGCAACATAAAGTATGTACTTTACCTTTGCCACAACCATATCACATCATAACGCCTCCTGCAAAACAAAGTTAGACGCCTCTACTTTATCTTTGCATGTTTTATGTGGCTGATTGGGCTTTCACACAAAAACCGTTCTTACCTACAAACTATGACCACAATGCTGATCGAGTAGTTGTCTATACTACACACCTTTCGGGGCCCTCCATTGCAAATGGTATACCAACTAATGCGAGAGAGACAAACACCCCCCAAAGCCACTTTATACGGTACAAGCCGTATGTCAAGCGTGGACCAGTCTCGCGAATGAACGCATAAAGTCGGTTGGGGGCTGCTTCATCAAGAATTACTGCGGTATACACAAGTACATGGAGAGGGTAACAACTAAAAGATCAACGCCCACACGCTACATCTCGTGTGTTCTACCCGTACTAGAAATACTACGCATAGATCTAGCTCTTATACCACTATAGGGGATCGCGTATGAAAACAATAAAATTTTACCCTACGCCGCTGAACCCCTGATGTTGCCAGGACCTATCTATTAGTAATGTAGTAACGGGAGGGGATTTTTGCAAACTTACCCTTGAAGACCAATAAGCATTGTCAACGCTCAGGAGAGCATGGTTAATGTAGACGAGCCGAAGCTGACCTCAAGGTTGTGATGAAATCCTTGCGCTCCCGCGGCTCCAACGACTTGAGTGCCTCAAATGTGACACCTCGTAGGGATTTACATGCATCCGGTGCCTGGCGATGACTCCCGCTTCCCCGATCCAGCAGTAGTTGCGGAAGTAGAGCTCCTGGATCTAAATCCCGCAACATGACGGCGCTCCGCGATGAAGATGTCTCCCGTTTGCGCACTACGACCTTAGGACCAAAGTCACAGGAGAGAGAGAGAGATATCAATTGGAGGTCTCCCCAAAGAGGAAACCTATATTGAATATTGTGTGTGTTTTCTGGTCAAAATACCCCACTATATATAGGGGGGAGGTACTACCTCCCTCAAAGTCCCGGGGTGGGACTAAAGGAGGGGAGAGGGGGGAAGCCGCCGGCCAACCCTGGTGGGCCCCATCCGCGGGGGTTGGGGGGGCTAGGCCTAGCCGGCCTCCCCTTTGCTCCTCTCTCCTCTTTCCTTTCCCTCATGGGCCCTTCTCCCTCGGGAATTTGGCCCATTAATGATTTTTGACCTTTAATTGATTTCTCTTTTATTAAATAATTAGGAATAAATGATTAAATCAATATTTAACATTTATTCACATATTATTCAATCTCTGTGACTATGGAACACCTCCCATCTTCACTCCGGACATCCTATGGACTTACCGAAACCCTTCCGGTTTTCTCTCTTTCTATTCTTTGGTGAATCTACTGATCCTATAAACACTCTCTAAACATCATCAATCCCTTAAGCATGATACCCCACGGTTCAGGAACACTCTAGACATGGTCGGGACACTCCTGGACCAATGATAAACAGAGGGACTTGGATGTCCATGTGACCCCTGTGCATTCCACGAGGATCTCTCGTCGTTTGAACTAGGACTGTCGCGTCTTATTCCTTTTGTCTCTCGATACTTGCACTGCCCGATATCTGATCAATGACATCATCATGTAGTGTTCAATCTTGTTACTGAACAATGCTTCTTGACTCGTTCTGACAAGTGATATCCCTGTGATCAAATCACACGCTGTGCAGCTATTGGATATAACTTCTCTGAGTGGGCCCTCGAGTATCTTTCCCTCACGCGGATGGACAAATCCCGCTCTTGACATATATTGCCTCTACTGTTCCTTCAAATACCTGAACACACCTTTATGATCACTGTATTACTAAGTGACGTTTGATGCTATCTAAGCACTCTCGGGTGACTCCAGATTCCTATCCAACTTCATGCTTGGGGGCTAGAGGATATGATATGAAATACAATAAAAAAGAGTCGGATTATGACTTACATAATGTTCATGAGTCAATTTGTTGAGGCTCATGTTCACCTCAGAAGAAACCTTCTCGGCAAGATTCAGAGGAGTTGCTGGTTGTGGCGGGGCCACACGAGCCTTCAATTTCTCATTGCGAAGATGAACTAAGTCAAGAAGCTCGACGAGTTTGATGTCTTCGGATTATTGCGCCTCCTCTTTCGTTGTGATATTCCGGGTCTCCGGATAGTGTAGAGCCAGCTTCTGGATCTCTTCTGCGCTCTTCCGAGTAAGGCCAAGTTTGGCAATACCGGGATTCTGGAGAAGATTTTCTGCGAAGGTCTCAACCGAGGGATCATTACTGAAAGGACATAAACTGTCATAATCACTTTTGGTGTTCGGTAACAACTAGTAGACCCTATTTTATAGTTTTCTATTGTCTACAGGTTGATATATTACAAAGTGAAAAGGACCATAGGCCTACGGAACATTCCTTGCATGTCCCTTGGGAATTCCAGACCAGAGTCTCCGGTCTGCCAAGACTAGAGTCTCCGGTGTGGTTCGGAGTTTCCCCAGGAGTCTCCGGAGGGGGCTTATCTTTTCCTGCCTAGGTCAGCCAGAGAGGTGGTCAGGAGCTTCATCCGGAGGAAGGTCGAGAGTCTCCCGTCCGTGCCTCAGACCGGAGTCTCCGCTGCCTCAGACCGGAGTCTCCGGTGCAGAGGGACCGGAGTCTCCGGTGCAGAGGGACCAGATTCTTCGGTCCACTTGGCTCACAAGTGGGCTGGGTCATTCTGTTTGACGGTCCAGAGGCTGGTTCGGAGATTGACCGGAGTCTCCGGTGTAGATCGGATTCTCCGGTGTGCAGAACGGAGTCTCCGGTCTGACTCTTCTCCAATGGCCAGAAAACGGTTCGCTGGTGCGAAGGGCTATAAATAGAGGACCTTATCCCCTTCCTCCAGTTGCTCGTCCACCTCAAGAACACCATGTCCATTTGAGCCACCAAATCAATAAGATCTCTTCATCCAACCATCCAAAGTCTTTGATCTTTGGAGAATCGAAGGAGGAGGACTTGGTCTATAGCTTCACCAAGAGAGATCTTCATTTCCCCCTCGTTCACTTGAGGGCCCCCATGCTCTAGTGTTTCGTTGGAAACCCTAGGTTTTGATTTGGTTCTTACAAGCTTGTCTTTGATTGTTTGACAGCTTTCTTGTATTTGGGAGCCTCCAATTAAGTTGTGGATGTGTGCCCCGAACTCGTTGTAAAGGTGTCGGCTTCCACCTCGAAGGTTGCCGTATAGTAGAAGAGGTGAATCGAACCTCTTGGGGTGATGTTCATCGGAGAACAAGGGAGGCCTCTCGTGGCGTTGGTGGTTTGATACCACCCCCTCTCCAAACGTAGACGTACCTCCCCTCAAAAGGAAGGAACTCGGGATACAAATCCTTGTGTCTCCGAGCGCTCCAGTTTGGTTACTTCTATCCTTTACCGCACTTTGGTTATATAGTTCTTGCTTAGTTCTTGTGCTAGGTTGTCATATAGGTAAATTCACCATAGTTGTATAATCTAGAGAATTTACCTTTTTGTGTCAAACCCTAAATTGAAAAAGAGTAAAATTTGGAGTAGCACCTATTCACCCCCCCCCCTCTAGGTGCCCATACGATCCTTTCAATTGGTATCAGAGCCTCGACTCTTTATTCAGGCTTAACCGCCTAAGAGATTATGGGCAACCCAAAGGAGGGAGAATGTGAGGCTAGCCATTCGGTGACCATGGTAGATCTCAAGAAGTTGGAAACAAGCTTGAGCTCTACCTTGGGCAACGAAATCCAACAGTTGCGTCTACTCGTTGAGCAACTTGTTAGGGATAAGCAAACCTCACCTCCTCTGTCTCTAGAGGAAACACCACCAAACCCAAAGGCTAATGCTCCGACTAAGCCTTTGGAGGAAGTGGTGGGGGACGAACATAATTCCACTAACTCCACCACCAAAAAGAGTGATGGGAAGGAAGAGTTTCATACGGTTACCGGATGGTACTCTCCCGACCCTCCTATCCCTCATCCACATATAAATAATATAGGAGACCCACCTAAGTTAGCTGCACATACTTTTGCTCAATGGCAAGTGTTAATGAAATCTCATGTGCACAGTTCTTGCATTGATTTGTGGAATATTATTGAAGAAGGACTCAAAATTGAGGATCCAACCAACTTGACTAGAAGAGAAGTGGTCAATAGCCAACTCAATGCGACTGCCTTGCACATGATCCAACTTGGAGTGGGGCCAAAGGACTTTCCCCACATTGAGCACTACAACACCGCCAAGGAAGCTTGGGATGCTCTCATTGACTTGTTTGTTGGCAATGAAAGTATGAGAAGAAATAGATATGATGCCTTAAGCAATGAGGCCGAAGGTTTCTTCATGAAGGATGGTGAGGATCATGAAGACATGTATCGAAGACTCAAATCCACAGCCACCGCCTTCAAGAATGTTGGTGCCTCTCACATTGATGATGCTTGGATCAAGAGGAAGTATGTGAGTGCACTCATGCCGTTTGATCCCACTGACTTGATAAGTCTCCAAGGAAGACACAACTACCATCTCATGACCTCCAATGAAGTGATGCAAGAGATGGACGCCTTCAAGGTTGCTGCCAAGAATGCCAAAGACGCCGGTGCTCGTGCCATTAGAATGAGTAGTGGTGTCAATCTTGCCTTGAAGGGACAAAGTTGTGGAGTATGATGAAGATGAAGGAAGTGATGAGGGACTTTCAATGAGCCACCCTAAAGATGTCAAGATTGCTCATGGTGAATACATGGCCTTCTATGCAAGAAACTTTTGGAAAGATCCCGCCAAGGCCAAGATGGAAATGCAACGAAGAAGAAACCCCAATGGGAGAAGAGATAATGGGTCCAAGTTGAGAACTTGTTTCAACTTGGTGACTGCTACCACTTCGTTGTGGCTTGTCCCTATGAGAAAAGAGAAGACCTCCAAAGCTCCCTACAAGAAACCCTTCATCAAAAGGAACTCACCCAACAAGAAGCCGGGATAAATTGTCTTGATCACACATGAAGAGTACTCCTTCGATGAGGATGATGAAGATGAAGAAGAGGATACATCAAGTGGTGTGGCAGCCCTTGCCACTACCTCAACCCCATCATTCTCTCTCTTCGATTCTGCAAATGAGAATGTCTCCAACAAGAACGTCACTTGCCTTCTGGCAAGAGGAACGGAGGTACTTTCATCAACGCACTCCACCTCCTTAATCAATGATAATTTTGATGATGAGTTGTCCCTTGAGGTAAAAAAGGGATTAGTTGCTTTTGATGTATTCATGAACAACTTGCAAGGGGAACACAAGAAACATGTTGTGGACCTCTTAAATCAACTTGCACACACACAAGAACTTCTAGATGAGAGATGTCAATTAGGAAGAGAGCACATGATTGAGGTAGAATCTCTAAACAATGCTCTAGAAGAAGAGGAAGAAACTAGATTATCTCTTGAAACTAAACTAGAGGGTCTTGATGAAGAAAATGATCTCATTATTAATAAACTCATCAAGGAACGTGATCATGCTATTGCTAAATATAAATGATGATTTTGATGATGAGTTGTCCCTTGAGGTAAAAAAGGAATTAGTTGCTTTTGATGTATTCATGAACAACTTGCAAGGGGAGCCTCCAATTAAGTTGTGGATGTGTGCCCCGAACTCGTTGTAAAGGTGCCAGCTTCCACCTCGAAGGTTGCCGTATAGTGGAAGAGGTGAATCGAACCCCTTGGGGTGAGGTTCATCGGAGAACAAGGGAGGCCTCTCGTGGCGTTGCTGGTTTGATACCACCCCCTCTGCAAACGTAGGCATACTTCCCCTCAAAAGGAAGGAACTACGGGAAACAAATCCTTGTGTCTCCGAGCGCTCCACTTTGGTTACTTCTATCCTTTACCGCACTTTGCTTATATAGTTCTTGCTTAGTTCTTGTGTTAGGTTGTCATATAGGTAAATTCACCATAGTTGCATAATCTAGAGAATTTACCTTTTTGTGTCAAACCCTATATTGAAAAAGAGTAAAATTTGGAGTAGCACCTATTCACCCCCCCTCTAGGTGCCCATATGATCCTTTCAATTACCCTTTGAGGGTTCACCCTTATCAAGTCCCGAGTTATGCATGGTGACGTTGGTCTACAAACCAAGGTTTGTTGGGTCCGAAGAATGAGCAAAAACATCTTCAACATGCAGAGATGAAGTACCCTCCAGTGCTAATGATGGCTTCGGGGCAGGAGCTAGAGGCGGGGCAGCAGGAGAAGCCAGAGTCAACTGATGACTGCAAGTGCATAGATCGTTTGTACCTAGTTTCGAAAAGATATCAAGCCCATAGGGAGTAGCAAACGAAATACTAAAATGCTTTTAACTAAAACTAAACGAAGTACTTAAGGAATAATTTTGAGATGCAAGAAAAGTAGAATTATTTTTGGGTTTTTAATTGAATGAAGCAATTTAAAGTAAAGTAAAACTTAATGCAGAAAGTAAGAATTGCATGTGTAAAAGAGCTTGGAACTGCAATATGGGAAAAGGAGTTCTCTGTGTGTGGTGGATACACCGCTAGCAATTTAGACTAAGCAATCCAGATTATTATAACAAATACTCTCATGATATGTATGTATGTCGGAGGATCTCCATATATGGACAAATAGGCAGCAACCACTGCTCACATCATCCTTCATAACCACAGCTGATAGATAAATGACATCAATCATATTATCTCGCTATTAAGGGATTTCTCCCATGGCATGGACATGGCTTTATGAGTTCTCCTTGTTTCCCCATGTTAGTACATAAATAATGACAAAAGCTTTATAGTCACAATAAGTGCTATCATCCCTCCGTCTACCAACAAGTAATCCCCTTCATCGTGTCCCCATAAGAGGCAAATATTGAGGAGGTGCACAACTCCCAACATCAAGATGAAGACAATTAACACATACACATAATGATGTATAACATAATAATCTTTATCTTATCTCAATCATATGCTAGGGTTTCTCCATCTCCCCAAGAACTAATGATCTACTCAGACATGGAGGCAATCAACATCATGACAATAGTAATGGAAACAATTGTAAATGAATAGTTCTTGTATAAATCCATAGCGAGTACGGAAATTACAACAAGATCTAGATGGGGTGAAGATGGGATGGATGGAGATGATGGTGGTGCAGCGGATGATGAAGATGAAGATTGATGCCTTGGCCTCCTAGATTTGCATAGGGAGAAGATTGATCCCTTGGAAAGTTCCCCCTCCAGATTCCTTCCAGAGGTGTGGTTTTCGGCGATTTCTAGGTGTTCTGTATGTCGTCTCTCCAATCCAGTTGCACGGGGTGAAACTATTTGAGGAGATGGTGGCGACGCCAATTATATGGCGGGAACTATACAACTAGAAAATTACTTCCCGCTGTATAGTTGGTCGTTAAACCTTCTGGATGCCTCGATCGCTTCGGGTTTTCTTCTGGTGTTATTGATATTTCGCAAATAAGCGATTTCCGTTGTTTTTCACTCCTTTTCTCCCCAATACAACTGCTCCAAGAATTGTGTCCATTGTATGCATCATCTATCCTGATCCTGGTGAAAATAGACATAAAATGTGGGTGGGCCATAAAATACCAAGATCCTACTACTATAATGCAAAACAATAATATAAAACATGATGCAAGTATGCACTCATCATCAACTTCTGCTAGCGCAAAGTCTTCCCTGGCTTTCCTTTCCCCTTGCCCTTGGCAATTGTTTTAGCCCTAGATGGTAACAAAATAAAGATCATTGCAATTCAAGGAGAATACAAATTAATACTTGAAACTTTGTGAAGACTTTACCTCTTTACAACAGGCACTTTCTGTGTGCCCATGGAGACAACCGAAGTTTTGCGCTTCCGGGTAACCGGCTCCGGCAATAGTTCAAGATCTTCATCCTCCTGAGGAACCGGATCCTAAGGCAGATATCCCTCAAGAGGAGCAAGGTCTAACTCGGGGAGGTTAGCAAGCTGAAAGGCAAAAGTTATCTCAATATTGCAAACAACAAAAGTACATATGAGAAAATTATGGAGTATGAAGGAATCGGTCGAAAAACTTACTGGTGTCAAAGGTTCATCAGCAGTATACATATCCATAGAGATGTTCGGAATCTTCCTCTCAACCCGCTCCTTGATCAACCATTTGATCCGGGTATCATATTCCTTGTCCGGATTGGGAGCGTGTTGATCCTGAGGCTGTCTTTCTTGCTCTTGGTGATTGTGTGCATGAAACGATCACCATGGTACTGGAGGGGTTGAATCCGACGTGCCAGCCAGCAATGGACTAGGTCGGATCCCTTCAGACCTTTAAGCTTCATCAGATATTCAATCCTCATCTTAGCGCGGATTAAATCTTGAATGAGAGCCAGAGCATCTACATCCCAAGACTCTTGGGGCACGGCGACACCATCGATGAAATCCGGCAAAGCTTCTTCTTTGTCAGGAGCTGGTTTGTCCTTATGATAAAAAACGTGGACAGGCACCTCTTCACCGACTCACTAGCTCTAATATTGGGGTAGACTATATCTCTCCTAAGGGTCAAGCTAAGAGTCCCGATAATGTAGGGGTTACCAGAAGTGATGGAATTTCTCCGGATATCGAAGCAGTACCAGAACAAGACAAGACTTGGTTCTATTTCAAGATAACCCTCACACAAAGAAACAAAGGTGCTAAGCTCTAGAATCGTGTTTGGGGGGAATTGGTGGAGTTTAACTCCATAGTGATCTATGACCTCAGAGAAGAACTTTGAGGGGGGAACTCAAACCTCTATCCAGTTGAGTGCCGAAGTGAAACCTCTCATTGGCGCGAGGAGAAGGGATGACCTCGTCGAAGCCGCTCCGCCAGTCACCGGCGCATAGGAGACCTTCCTTCTCGATGTCGCGTAATTTCTTGTTGTCAAGGATGCAGGAGATCTAAGCTCCGCAGAAATTCTCCTTCTCCACTGCCGTAGTTGTTACCGTCGTGGTCGCCGTCGTACCAGATGAAGATGCACCAGCCATTTGGGTGGGGGCGGTGACCTTGGATGGGCGGCGCTGTGCGATTTGGGAGAAGGAAAAGGGAGAAAGGGCACGGTGTCGCTTGGAGGAAGAAGGAGGCAGAGGCGCTGGTGGGAGATAATGAGGAGATCTAGACCCCTTATATGCCTCGCCTGCGTCAACATTCGTGTGAAATGAACAGTAAACGTGGCACGCGTCATGGAAGGAGTTCGGCAACTTCCTCGAGAATATTACGCCTCCTCGATCTCTGCGCATGCATTAAAACAACCCGGTTCCACGATAGGCGGACACACCAGCGGTCACGCTGATAGGAATGTCTGTCAGTGATAAGACTTGACCTTGACTGATGTCAGGTTACGTCAGTGACCAAGTTCCGGTAGTTTAAATTTCAAGTTGGAAATACGAATGACATACTCATAGGTCTGACTCAATTTGAGACCCGGATCCTACTTTTCTTTTGGATCCTACTTTTCTTTTGGAGTTTCAGGAACCCTTCAAGATTCTGCAAGTCGAAGATAGATCAATCTAGACGATGGAATCCGACTCTAGATCTTGGAGGATTCCGAGGCATACTGTTTGGGATATACTTTTCGGGTATACCCACTTTGACTCGCTGACCAGGGTGGCCCACTTCGGGTTATAGCTTTGCTTCACGGGCGGCCTAGTCACAGAGAGAAGACGAAGGTCCATCCGGCTACGGGAAAGCCGAGAAGATTTACCGACTTAGGCCTGCTTATTTACTTGTAGTCCAAGATGTACTTTGTAACCGACTCTTAGTCCGGATAGGTATGTCCTATAACCCTAGGTCGGATATCTATATAAGCCGTCCTAGGGACCAGCCTTTAGGGCACCCACAATCTTCAATCTCAACACGCACAGGCGAACCTCTATTGTAATCTATACTTCCGGCTCTGCCATATTACTGGATTGCTAGTAGGAGTAGGATCTGTCCAAAGCCGGTAGATTCGAACCTGGGTAAAGCTTGTGTTCTCACTGTCCCGAAATACCGTCGCCTCACACCCCCTTTCTCCACACGCTTCCAGGGCCCCCTCTCGGCGTACATGTCTTCAATCTGACGACACCATATCATATCACTTTTCGCATGTGATGTTTTGTTTGCATCTTATATTGATTGTATGATGTTTTAGTAGCATTATAAGATGATCCCTCATTTAAATATCAAGACAAACTGTGTTCTTCCTTTAGTATGCACCGTTCAGAAAATTCGTCGTTTCCAGACACCACATAATGATCAGGTGTGATAGACTACGTATGTGTTTTTCCTTTGGTATGAAGCATCTTTATGACTTGAATATTCTATCTCGTCTTGTTCTCACTCTAATTTGATAGCACTTTTAATTTTCCTTTATTCAAGGTTACTTTTTCAACTTAACTGATTAGATAATTTTTTTATAAATCAAACCATGAACTTACAACATATTGACCAAATTATCTTTGTATGTTTCATTAATACCAATGGTGTGGAAGACTCCTATTGCTATCATCAAATCCAAGTAATATTATACTCAAGCCATTCATATATCCAATAAGACAAGCACAAAACTCAATAATTCTCCATATATGATAATAAACTTGGAATTTCACAAATGGGACCGACTATTTCTTAAGGGAATTCAAATGATGCAGACTTTATTTATAAGTTTGAACTAATGCAAAACTAAAATAGTAATATAAAACTTAGAAGATAGATCACAAGGTCTTAAAGATCTCCCCGAGCTTGGAATCAAGCCAGGCGGGATCAAATAACTCCTTGTTGGTACCTATTCCTCCTCCTGGGTAGGAAGAGTATTGCCTTCTTCCCCTGTGTTACAAACTTTAGCTATGCTTGCGAGGCAGATGCTGAGCTCAGCCATGTCGTATTGAAGCTTCAAAATTTTCTTCTGGAGGAATTTATTCTCATCTGTCAAGTCAAAAATAGTTTTAATCAAGAAACCAACTCTACCAACGATGTCATCGACCTTTTTCTCAAGGTCTTTGCTCATCATCCAGTAGGAGTCAATCCCTTCTCCAATTGTTTCAACACATGCTTTCAAAGCTTTTTCCAACTGATAAATCTTATCATGAATCTCATCTTGCCGCACCTTCTTAGGCTTAAGAGGCAATAGACCGAGAGGAGGTTTATAATAGGATCCTATATTATGACGATAGGGATTATGGAGATACTCATCCTTGATCTTTTCCCGCTCTGCTTGCCTCATCATCTCCATCCTCTACGGGAACATGTCCTCCCAGTTTGGGAGAGGCTTGATCTTTGGGCTGGATGATGATGATGATCCTTTAGGTTCTAATTCTTTGATTCTCTTCACGAGCTTCTCTTCTTTCTTCCTCCAAATATTGTTGACATGGAAAGGCTGCATGGCTTTGCTACACAGATATTGTTAGAAGGGTCTTGTATATGGATGGTGAGGATTTTTTGAGGCTGGAGGCTGTAGCTCTGCGAAAACTTAATGAAAAAGGTTAGATGCGATCAGCTTTTAAAAGGGGAGGTCAAAAACTATGGCTGCAGTTCGTAACGAGCAATTATACAGGCGCGACCCATATAGGTCCCGCCGTATAGTTATGAACCGACTATAGATTTTCCTTCTATGGTGGAACCAACTATACGGTCAGAACTATACGGGCGGGAATTTTTATTCCCGCCATATAGTTGGTCATTAAACCTTGTGTACTCCGAATATTTTTTTTGGAGACGGGCTGATAACGATACGACAGCAACTATACAGCCAGAATTTTTATTCTAGCCGTATAGTTGGTCGTTAAATTTTTAGTACCTTTTGTAAATGGAAGGGGTGATGTCGAAATAACTATACGACTGCAACTATACGACCGAAATTTTATTCTCGCCGTATAGTTGCTTGTTAGACCTTATGGATCCACCAAAAATTACCTGCTTCTCCGAGAATTCTTTATTAATATGAAACTTGATGAAATATCAAGTTTTGATAGAAAAATGATAGCTTAAATTTTCGACCAATATTTGCATCCCTTGAACAGGATATTAGCATTATCAATCTTCTTTTTCTTCGCTAGAGATTTAAATGTTCCTTATTTAACACAAGCTTAATTAAAACTTAATTGAAAATTTAAAAACTTACTCAAACCTTTATTTCGCATGGGTTGCCTCCCATGAAGCGATCTTTTATGGTCAATAGATTGACCATAGTGTTGCCCATTTCGTCTCGATTCCATCCTTCTTGCAGTTGCCATCCTTTTTATATCTTTGCTTAATCACCTATTCTGCGGTGATCACATGTATGGTGACTACACTTATATGTTCTTTTGCTCGATAATGCTTCAAGCGTTGTTGATACGTTGCAAACGTATCTATAATTTTTGATGCTCCATGTTTGTTTTATATCATTTGTCCTATGCTTTGTCTACACTTTGATGTATTTTTATACACTTTCAGGAACTAACCTATTGACAAGATGCCACAGTGCGAGTTGCCTGTTTTCTGCTGTTTTTAGTTTCAGAAAAGCTAAAAAATGAATATTCTCGGAATTGGATGGGACAAAAACCAATATGCCTATTTTTCCTAGAGAAACATGGAAACACGAAGTAGAGACGTAGTAGGGCACCAGGGTGAGCACACCCTATGGTGGCGTGGGCCAGCCCTGGTGGCACCACCAGGGGTGTGGGCCCCCTGGATGCCTCCTCGCCTCGCATCTTCGCCTATAAGAAGCCTCCCAATGAGAAAACCCTAAATCATCCAGGAGAAAGCCAAGAAAACTTCCACAGCGCCGCCTCCACCGAAGGGGAGATTCGGGGGACAGAAAGTCTCTGTTTCGTCACCCTGTCGAGACGGGGAAGTGCCCCCAGAGCCATCTCCATCGACTCCACTGCCATCTTCATCGTCATTGCTAATTCTCATGATGATGAGGGAGTAGTTCTCTCTCGAGCCTAAGGGTTCTACCGGTAGCTATGTGTTCATCTCTCTCTCTCTATGCGTGATTTTATTGAGATCATGAGCTTTGTAATCTATAGATCTATGCTACTACTCAAGTGCTTTAATGAATCTCTGCTTATCCCCACGTGTGTGAAGTTGATAGTGTGCACACCATGTGGCACTTTAGCTAAGGTTACATAAATACTTATCATGAGTATAATTTGAGTTGGATGTCTCTATGTGTTTGTGGTGTTTGCTGGAACCATCTAGCGCTCAAGGTGACAGTGAGCGGTTATCTAGATGGGGAATACGAACTTTAAGGTGTGCTGTTATAGCCCTACATCATCCAACCAAAGAGTAGTTCAAAGTAGTATCATAAAGAGATGATATTTATATGAGAGTGTTCACTAGTGAAAGTATGATCCCTAGGCCTTGTTTCTAAGCATTGAAACACCGTTTGCAACTAGATCTGTTACATGTTTGCTTGCTTCCATCTCTATTTTAGATTGCCTTTAGTCTCTTCCTACCCATCAAGCTCTTTTCTGTCACCGTTACCACTTATAATTATCCATACCACTGGTATTTCACTATCTCTTCACCGAACTAGTGCACCTATACACCTGACAAGTGTATTGGGTGTGTTGGGGACACAAGAGACTTCTTGTATCTTGATTGCAGGGTTGCTTGAGAGGGATACTTTTGACCACTTCCTCCCTGAGTTTGATAAACCTTGGGTAATCCACTTAAGGGAAACTTGCTACTGTTTTACAAACCTGTACACTTGGAGGCCCAATAGTTGTCTACAAGAACAGAAGTGCGTAGACATCAGTTGTCCATTTACCACCCATGAAAGAAAGGGTGTTTTTCCCTGGAACTTCACTGCTCCCGATGAATAAGCTTCTTCAACTATATAGGGCCTTCTCACTTTGATATGAGATTTCCTGGAAACAACTTAAGACGAGAATTATAGAGCAACACCTTATCTCCACTTTTAAAGGCCTTATTTTCTATTTCTCTATCATGCTATCTTTTCACTTTTTCTTTAAACAATCTAGCATTCTCATAAGCCTCACTTCTAAACTCATCTAAAACATGAATATCTAATAAACATTTTTCTCCCGTTGCTTTAAGATCATAGTTTAGGTTCTTGATTTCCCAAAAATCTTTGTGTTCTAATTCTAAAGGTAAATGGCATGCCTTACCGTATACCATCTTATAAGGTGTCATACCCATTGGATTTTTGAACGCAGTACGGTATGCCCATAGAGTGTCAGTTAACTTGTTCAACCAATGTTTTCTTGATTTGTCCATCGTCTTCTCGAGTATGGTTTAATGCTCTATTGGAGAGTTCCACTTGACCACTCGTTTGAGGATGATATGGTGAAGCAACGCGGTGAGTTACTCCATATTTGCTGAGAATTTTCCTGAAAGTTCCTTTCATAAAATGAGAACCACCGTCAGTGATTAAAAATCTAGGAACTCCAAACCTGGGGAATATTACATCCTTGATCATATTCACTAACGCAGCTGCATATGCATGGCTTGTTAGAATAACTTAAACCCATTTAGTAACATAATCAATAGCAACAATAATATGAGTGTAACCATTGGATTCTATAAAAGGTCCCATGTAGTCTATTCCCCATACATCAAAGGGTTCGATTATAAGACTATAATTCATTTCCATCTCTTGTCTCCTACCTATATTACCCCTTCTTTGGCAAGCATAACAGTGTTATACATACTTATGTGCGTCCTTGAGCAAGGTGGGCCAATAGAATCTGGATTGGAGTACCTTTGCTGCAGTTCACTTGCCTGCATGATGTCCTCCATACGGGCTGTCATGACAAGCTTGCAAAATTGCATTCATTTCATGGTTAGGAACACACTTCCGCATCATTCCGTTAGGTCCATGATGATATAGATATAGATCATCCCAAAAGTAATATTTAAGATCATTAAAGAATTTCATTCTTTGATTTCTTGTCATACCCGGAGGTACAAATTTTACTGTGAGATAGTTAGCATAATCCGCAAACCAAGGATCAGCAATTTCTATGTTTGCTAAATATTCTCCTGGAAATGACTCATTTATATGTACGGGGTTAGTAATTATTCCCTCCATCCTAGATATATGATCTGCTACCGGATTATCCTTACCCCTCCTATCTACTATTTGCAAATCATATTCTTGTAGTAATAAAACCCATCTAATCAACCTGGGCTTCGCATCCTTTTTCACAAGGAGGTGACGCAAAGCTTGGTGATTCGTATGAACTATTACCTTAGAATTAATGATGTAAGATCTAAATTTATCACAAGCAAAAATTATAGCTAGGAACTCTTTTTCCGTAGTAGCATAATTTTTCTGAATCTTATTAAGAGTTCTACTAGCATAAAAAATAACATTTAAATGCTTTTCGTCTCGCTGTCCTAACATATCCCCTAAAGCATAGTCACTAGCATCACACATGTTTTCGAAAGGTTCATCCCATTTTGGAGATTACATGATGGGCGTTGAAACTAATTTGTTTTTAAGGTTCTCAAAAGCTGTAATGCAGTCATGATCTAAGTAGAATGGAGTTTCTTTCTCAAGAAGGTTGGTGAGAGGCATAGCTATTTTAGCAAAATCTTTTATAAAACGCTTATAAAAAACTACATGTCCTAGAAACATTTTTATGTTTTTTATGTCCTAAGGTATTGGAAGATTTTCTATAGCATCTATATTAGTTTTATCTATTTCTATACCCTTCTCCGAAACCTTATGCCCAAAAACTTTACCTTCTCTTTCCATGAAATGACATTGTTCCCAATTCAAAACCAAATTTGATTGCCTGCATTTCTGCAAAACTTTGGTTAAATTGTAGCGGCAATTATCAAATGTTGTTCCATAAACAACGAAATCATTTGTTAGAACTTCCATAGTCTTCTCAACAAGATCATCAAAGATTTTTAGAACACATTCTTGAAAAGTCGCAGCTGCATTACATAAGCCAAATGGAATTAATCTATAAGTATATGTGCCATAAGGACAAGTGAAAGTTGTTTTCTCTTGATCTTCCGGTTGTTTAGCAATTTGAGAATATCCAGAATAGCCATCAAGAAAACAGAAATAAGAATTATTACTAAGTCTTTCTAAATTTTATCCATAAATGGTATAGGTCTATGATTTTCCATGTCTCATTGTTTAGTTTCCTAAAATCAATGCACATGCGGTATCCAACAATAGGTTTTACAGGAACTAGCTCACCATCCTCATTCTTAGCAGTATCAAGACCCCCTTGTCTTGGTATGCAATGAGTTGGGCTAACCCACTTACTGTCAGAAATATGATATATTATGCCAGCATCTAATAAGCGTATAACCTATTTTCTTATTACTTCCTTCATTTTCGGATTAAGCCTTCTTTGTGTGTCAGCTGCAGGTTCAGTATCATCAAGCATGGTAATCTTATGTGTTACAATAGATGGATCTATTCCTTTAATATCACTTAGAGTATATCCAAAGGCTTCATGAGGCTTAATCAAGACCGAAATGAGTTTATTTGTTTCATTTTCTGATAGATTTTTACTAATAATAACAAGACATTTATTTTTATTATTTAAAAACTCAAACCTCATATCGTCTAGAAGTTGTTTCAATTCAATTGACAAAGGTTCTTCATCTCCTTTCCTTACCAGTTCTTCATAGTCTTGTGGATTTTGTGCCTCTGGAACTGAATCAAGGTAATCATCCATGTCTTCTCTCTCCTCATCATCCGGTGCTTCCTCCCAATTAATTAGGCTCCTCTCTAATTAGTCTTGTGGATTACTGAAATGAACTGCGGCTAGCTCGGCAATCGTTTTCTCTTCCTTGATATCTTCCACTTCATATGGCCTCTTCTTTAGTTTGGCGTCTTATTCCATTTTTCTATCAATACTTGCATTTCCCGATATCAGATCAATGACATCATCATGTCGTGTTCAATCTCGTTATCGAACAATGCTACTGGACTCGTTCTGACAAGTGATATCCCTGTGATCAAATCACACGCTGCGCAACTATTGGATATAACTTCTCCGAGTGGGCCCTCCAGTATCTTTCCGTCACGCGGACGGACAAATCCCGCTCTTGACATATATTTCCTCTACTATTCCTCTGAATACATGAACACACATTTATGATCACTTTATTACCAAGTGACGTTTGATGCTATCTAAGCACTCTCGGGTGACTCCGGATTCCTATCCAACTTCATGCTTGGGGGCTAGAAGATATGATATGAAATACAATAAAAAAGAGTCAGATTATGACTTACATAATGTTCATGAGTCAATTTGTTGAGTCTCATGTTCACCTTAGAAGAAACCTTCTCGACGAGAGTCAGAGGAGTTGCTAGTTGTGGCGGGGCCACACTAGCCTTCAACTTTTCGTTGCAAAGACGAACTAAGTTAAGAAGCTCGACGAGTTTGATGTCTTCGGATTATTGCGCCTCCTCTTCCGTTGTGATATTCCGGGTCTCCGGATAGTGGAGAGCCAGCTTCTGGATCTCTTCTACGCTCTTTCGAGTAAGGACAAATTTGGCAATACCTGCAGAAGATTTTCCGTGAAGGTCTCAGCCGAGGGATCATTACCCTTTGAGGGTTCACCCTTATCAAGTCCCGAGTCACGCATGGTGACGTTGGTCTGTGGACCAAGGTTCGCTGGCTCCAAAGAATGAGCCGAAACATCTTCAACATGTGGAGAGGAAGTACCCTCCGGTGCTGATGCTGGCTTTGGGGTAGGAATTGGAGGCGGGGCAGCATGTGAAGCCAGAGTCAACTGATGAGTGCAAGTGCAAAGATCGTTTGTAGCTAGTTTCAAAATAAAGATATCGTTCCCACATGAAGTAGTAGGCGGAAGACTAAAATGCTTTTAACTAAAACTAAACGAAGTACTTAAGGAATAATTTTGAGATGCAAGAAAAGAAGAATTATTTTTGGGTTTTTGATTTAATGAAGCAATTTAAAGTAAAGTAAAACTTAATGCATAAAGTAAGAATCACGTGTGTAAAATAGCTTGGAACTGCAATAGGGGAAAATGAGTTCTCAGGGAGTGGTGGATACACCGCTAGCAATTTAGAATAAGCAATCAAGATTATTATAACAAATATTCTCATGATATGTATGTATGTGGGAGGAGCTCCATATATGGACAAATAGGCAGCAACCACTGCTCACATCATCCTTCATAACCACAACTGACAGATAAATGACATCAATTGTATTATGTCGCTATTAAGGGATTTCTCTGGTGGCATGACAAAAGATTTATAGTCACAGTAAGTGATATCGTCCCTCCCTCTACCAACAAGTAATCCCCTTCATCGTGTCCCCATAAGAGGCAAATGTTGAGGAGGTGAACAACTCCCAACATCAAGATGAAGACAATTAACACATACACATAATGATGTATAACATAATAATATCTATCTTATCTCAATCATATGCTAGGGTTTCTCCATCCCCCCAAGAACTAATGATCTACACAGACATGGCGGCAATCAACATCATGGCAATGGTAATGGAAACAATCGTAAATGAATAGTTCTTGTATAAATCCACAACGAGTACGGAAATTACAATAAGATCTAGATGGGGTGAAGATGGGATGGATGGAGATGATGGTGGTGCAGCGGTTGACGAAGAAGAAGATCGATGCCTTGGCCTCCCAGTTTGCATAGGGTGAAGATGGATCCCTTGGGCAAGTTCCCCCTCCAAATTCCTTCTGAAGGTGAGGTTTTTAGCGATTTCTGGGTGTTCTGTATGTCGTCTCTCCGATATAGTTGCACGGGGTGAAACTATTTGAGGAGGCGGTGGTGGTGCCAACTATACGGCTGGAAAATTACTTCCCACTGTATAGTTGGTCGTCAAACCTTCTAGATGCCTCGATCGCTACGGGTTTTCTTCTGGTGTTATTGATATTTCCCAAATAAGCGATTTACGTTGTTTTTGACTCCTTTTCTCCCCAATAAACTTCTCCAAGAATTGTGTCCATTGTATCCATCATATGTCCTGATCCTGGTGAAAATAGACATAAAATATGCGTGTGAACACCGAAAAATACCAAGATCCTACCACTATAATGCAAAATAATAATATAAAACATGATGCAAGTATGCACTCATCATCAACTTTTGCTGGCGCAAAGTCTTCCCCGACTTTCCTTTTCCCTTGCCCTTGGCAATTGTTTTAGCCCTAGATGGTAACATAATAGATCGTTGCAATTCAAGGAGAATACAAATTAATACTTGAAACCTTGTGAAGAAGTTTACCTCTTTACAATGGGCACTTTCTGTGTGCCCATGGAGACAACCAGAGTTTTGCGCTTCTAGGTAAGCGGCTCCGGTAGTAGTTCAAGATCTTCATCCTCCTAAGGAACCAGATCCTCAGGCGGATATCCCTCGAGAGGAGCAAGCTCTGACTCGCGAAGGTTAGCAAGCTGAAAGGCAAAAGTTATCTTAGTATTGCAAACAACAAAAGTATAGATGAGAAAATTATTGAGTATGAAGGAATCAGTCGAAAAACTTACCGGTGTCAAAGGTTTATCATCAGTATAC
Organism: Avena eriantha; assembly: GCA_910589775.1. Lineage (NCBI taxonomy): Eukaryota > Viridiplantae > Streptophyta > Magnoliopsida > Poales > Poaceae > Avena > Avena eriantha. The sequence goes on along the minus strand of OU342744.1, from coordinate 286,554,184 downwards.
ATATCCATAGAGATGTATAGAATCTTCCTCTCAACCCGCTCCTTGATCAACCATTTGATCTGGGTCTCATATTCCTTGTTCGGGATTGTGAGCGGGCTAATCCTCGGGACGTCTTTCTTGCTCTTGGTGATTGTGTGCATGAGCCGATCACCATGGTACTGGAGGGGTTGAATCCGACGTGCTAGCCAACAATGGACTAGGTCGGATCCCTTCAGACCTTTATGCTTCATCGGATATTCAATCCGCCTCTTGGCGCGGATTAAATCTTCAATGAGAGCCGGAGCATCTGCATCCCAAGACTCTTTGGGCGCGACGACACCATTGATGAAAGCCGGCAAAGCTTCTTCTTTGTCGGGATCTAGTTTGTCCTTATGATAAAAGAACGTGGATGACCACCTCTTCACCGACTCAGTAGCTCTAATCTTGGGGTAGACTCGATCTCTCCTAAGGGTCAAACTAAGAGTCCCGATAATGTAGGGCTTACCGGAAGTGATGGAATTTCTCCGAGTACCAAAGCAGTACCAGAACAAGACGAGACTCTGTTCTATTTCGAGATAACCCTCACACAAAGAAACATAGGTGCTAAGATCTAAAATCGTGTTTAGGGGGAAGTTGTGGAGTTGAACTCCATAGTGATCTATGACCTTAGGGAAAAACTTTGTGGGGGGAACTCAAACCTCTATCCAGTTGAGTGCTAAAGTGAACCCACTCACCGGCGCGAGGAAAAGGGACGACCTCATCAAAGCCACTCCACCAGTCACCAGCGCATAGGAGACCTTCCTTCTCGATGTCGCATAATTTATCATCATCAAGGATGCAGGATGTAACATCCCAATTTCAGCAACCCTAATTAGTTGTCCAGAATGCAAAAATTCAGGGGAACAAAAACTTTTTCTTGTTTAATTCTAAAGTGCTTGCTTGTTAATTGAATATGTTTATGTTTATTAATGTGTATTAGATGATATACTCCTTACCTTAACACCAATTGACAAAAGCTACTTCCCAAAACAGTCTTGGTTTAATTTCCATATTCTCAAATGTTCTGACATTTCAAAAACCTGAGCCAAGAAGCCTTTACAAACCAACTATTTTAGTAGCTTCTATTGAACAAACTATGGAGAGCTATATAACATAATCTCCTTCTGTTTTTAAGACAGAACCTTCTACTATTCTTATCTCCAGATTTAACAAAACCTTGTTACGAAGCATTTGAACTCTACTCTTGGTAGAGATACCAAAGACTCTCATATTATTCAAACTCCAACCCTTTTCAAATTGCCCAACCTTACCTCAAGTCAAACTTGATGGTAACCCTAGTAGTAGTTGATTTGTTTGTAAGATGAGTTGTCTTGATCTCCTATTTGACTTGATTGCTCAGAAGCAGTATGAGCTACTCTAGGATCTCATCCTCTAGGATCAAAATACTTCAATATCAACAAATCCTAAGAAGGAATATAATTTGGATCTAATCTCTAACCACCAGGTGATCATCTAAAACCCTTACCCAGATCAATTCTGCAGTGATCCATTCTAGAAGTTTCCAAGTAAATGAAGAGCAATATCAAGCAAGGGTACTTTCTACTCAATCTACACTTCAACATCAATCACTTGATGATGCTCTGGTACCATGTCCCCCATCAAAATCATCACCACCCACATTCTAGTCAAAAACCATAACTTGATGATGTTGGAAATCTGTTTCCAACATCACCTTTTTGAATGCTTCCTTTTCTCAACCCTTGTGCTTTTTTGGAAATGCATCTGAACCATCTTGTTAACCATCCTAAGGACTACCAAGGCCCACTCTTGCCATTGGTTAGACAATCCTCCAACTCACTTGTTCCTGATGGTTTTGCAGGCAAGAAAATAACTTTTCCTGCAAATCTCGTCAACATGCCTACTTTGATAGAAGCTCACACCACCATCCAACCTTCTATGGAACCACTCTTTGCATGGTTGTGTTCTACTCATATAGGTCTATTAATACCTACTTCAATTGTTCCAATTGGATCCTTGAGCTGTTTAAACCCACAAGGTTTTGAAGGCTAGTTGATAATCTGCTTTGGCAGGCTTATTTTTATTCAAAGTTTGGAATCAATTCTTCGTGAGCTCAAGCAGGAACAAGCTCAAACCTCTATGCCCTTGCAATCTACATAACTTGTTCTATCAATCCATTTGTCCCTTGCATCAAGGTGAGCTCTGAGCTCCAAGATACAACAAGCTTTTGGTGGTATGAAATTAACCTCATCTAGGGTATTCCACCAAAATCAACTTGGAGCCTCCAATCCCAAGGTTGCAGATGCTTGCTACACCTTGTCTACATCATCTACCTTGATCATCAAGATTTATCAAATATTATACATAATTATTATGGCCCCAAATCGATTTAATTCCTTTAATAGGCAAAACCTCCAAAACCCCTCCCCTAAAGGAAAGTTTGGTTTTTGCCAAAACACTTCCCCAAATTTTGGATCAATTGAGGTCCACACATCATACCCCATCTTCCCACTTCAAAAATAAATATTTTTGAAGAGCGTTATTATTTGTTTTTGCCCATTTTCTTAAATGGCTGAAATGGAATAATAATTGTTTTAAATACTTTTAAGCCACAATAAATCTTGGGAAAATTCCCCTAAGTGTGTATTCCTATTTGGGACCCTCTCACATCAAAAACTCCACTTGTCCAATGTAAATTTATCAAATGATCTTCTGGAAACTACTTCTGCAGTTTTTGGATAAATGGATTTAAGTGGACTTTAAATCTTTAGAAAAATCCCAAATAATTCCTAGATATCTACCTTCACCTCATCTATCTACCAGTACCATCTCCCTACCTTGTCTTATACAATTTATCAAACTTCCTTCACTAGCACCTATTTACTCAATTTGGCAAACCTAGCTAGTTTTGAACTAAATCAACATAAAACCACCACCAATCATGCAAAGCAATGCACCACAGCACCCACCCCTCCTATGGTCATCCATCACTGTAGCAATTACTATAGCAGCCCCTCTCCCCTGTCCCATGTGCTTGGATGTGAGAAGGAGAGAGATAAGGGCAAGTATGAGAACCAATTAGCTTGCAGCAGCCATTCCACCTCTCATCTGCCCTCAGCACACACCAGGAACCACTCTCCACGCCCACAGTAACAAGTCCCTGGTTTCCCTCCTCTCTCCCATGCCCAATGGACTATGTCCACCATGAACCCCTCCCCTTCGGTATATAGCTCCACCGGCCAGCTCCACTCTCCCCCTTGGCCTCATTTGCATCCATATCCTCCCCCTTACCACCCCAGACACCCCACTCCCTCTCCACTGCCCTGCCCTGCTCGAGAGGAAGCAAGGGAGAAGCCTCGACCTCCTCCCCAAATCGAGCTAAGCTCACTCTCCTCTGCCCCCTCCCTCTCTACACGTCACGTGCTACACTCCCCTCCTTCCCCTCTCTCTAATGATGCGGTTTTGGTGGCCAGGTATTGCCCCATTCGTCACCGGCGTCGAGCTCCGATGAGCCCCTCGCGGCCTCCGTCGCGCGAGTCCCCTACCGGGAGCAAACTCCCCTCTACCGCCCCTCGTCGGACTCGTCTCGGTCCACCACGTCGCCCTGGAGCCTCCCCAGCACCCCTCCGTGCCCCAGGTGAGCTCCCCCGTGCCGCCCGACCCCAGCTAGGGTTTCCCCCTCTTTTTTCTCTGGCCCAAGGAGGAAGAAGAGACACCATCGTCCATCGCGGCTTGATCCAATGGCGGGAAATCCTCCATACCCCCTGGCCTCGCTGCCTGCTGACCCGCGGGTTTCAAACCCGCCCTCCCACGCACGACACAGCCTGGGTGGGCCGATTTTCCCCCTGCTCGGCCCAACTGCCCCCAGATCTTGCCCGCGATGCCTCTCTTCCTTCTTCTTTTTCTGCATTTTTTAGATCTCTTCCATAGCAGCTATTTTTAAATGAATTTGAAAATGGAAACCAGTTCCAATTGCCTAGATCTAAATTTCCTAGGGTTACTGAAGGTTTACTCTAACATGCAGTACCTTTGGCTGCCTCAAGTATTGCCTATATTAGTTATACTAAATCTGCTACTAAAATGTATCATATTTTACAAGGAAAATTCTCATGTGAGTTCCACAACTCCAAATGGGGTAAACCCAAGTGCCCCTGATAGGTATTACCTGTACCTATGTCCTGACCTTGGCCTCAACCCAAGTGGAGATTTTGTTATCCTGTAGTAAAAATAACAAAAACTGTCACAATCTGACTTTAGAGAATTCCCTAGGTAAATCTACAACCTATTTTGGGTTTTTTTCCAAATCCCAATGATGTGGTACATCCATAACTGTCAAAATCCAGAAGATCAAGAATTCTTGAGGTTCTGAGGATTTATAATGGATTAAAGATTTCTATATATAGGATTATCACTAGATAAATCACTACAATAGTTTTGCAACTCCAAAAAGGTTGATTAAAATTTCTACAGAGGGGTATTTCAACTACCTACCATGTGTCCTTGGAACCAACTCAAAAGCTTTTGTAGATTTAATATGGTGAAAAACAAAAATTATGTACAGAACTGCCTTTGGGAATTTTTCTGAGGGCATTCTTTTAATTATCTTGGAGTGATTCCAACTCTCAGTGAACAAGTACATCAAGCCCTACCTAACCACCCAAGGAAATAATTTTTGGAGCTCCAGAACTTCTCTGGTGAATTATTTCCTAAAACTAGAGCCCTTTCCACTATAAAAACCACTATAAATCTTTTGTAATTGATAAAATAGTGAAACCACTTTGGTTGTTTCATTTTACCCATACCTATCTGTTGGTATCATGTTTTTACAATGGTATCATACAGAATATGTCTTGGTCCAAAATCCATCTCTTAGGTAATTTCTAGACTATAAATCCTAAGAGATTTTCTTCCATAATTCCCAACACAAGGCAAATCTCATTAATCCCTTCTCCCTAAGACCTACTGATTTGTAATATTGTATCATCCAATTGCTTGATGTATTGTATTGGTGCTTGTATGCCTTGTGTTGATTGTGGCTTGGTTTGTTTGCATATGTTGTTTGGATGACGATAGTTGCGATGAACTCGGAGAGCAGAAGAAGTGGTATTCGTTATTGTTAATGGTATTCTGGGGTTATCTAAACAAGAAGTCCAGGGACATATCGCCCTATTGCTGATCCTCAGGCAAGCCACCTTCTTGCTCATAAGCCTTGTCCTATTGTTTTTACTTATGCATGTTCTATCTACCGTTTATTAAACCTGCATTGTTCTACTATATGTGGATGTATACTTGGTAGTGGTTTGGCTCCTCCAAACTATTACACTTTTGTACTACTAAGTACAACTCCCTTGATGATACCTACTTGTCCCCAGTTGAATAGATGGTGCATATCCACCATACCCCTTAGAGATCCCGTTTTAGCTGAAGCAAAAACTAGAGGATGGGAAGACCCCGGAAAAAGGTTTTACCAAATGTTTTATGAGAAAACCTTGGTGAGGTGGGACCTCCCAAGAGATGTTGAGAAAGATAAAGGTTTTGTTTTAAAAAATGCTAAAGAGAAGATGGAGGAAAAAGGTTTACAAAAATGCATCCGGTTCTTTGCAGTTTTGCTAGAACAATTAACCCGTGCAACCACATTACTCTGGTATGGGACAGGGCTGGATTTGATGTTTGTCTATTCTGGTATAAGCTGCCTCGCAACTACTACACGGGATGAAATTCCCTGGAGGGTGGGCCTTCTCTGGACAACGGTCCATGTGAAACATCGACGGGGAGAAGGAACAAAGGGTCTAAGACCTCTGCGTGTTACTATGAGCCCCTCATTGAAAGCGCACACGTGGGACGTGCAAAATGCGCTCCGGTTGGTCCTAGGTACCCGACATCCCGGTTTTGAGGGGATTATCACTCATTGGGTAGGCACTCATATTGGAGTGGGCATCCGGAGAGTCTTGATCGGTTACTCGACCCACGATCGGTGAAGATCAGGGTGGTGTACCCGGATGGTGTGGGTAAAGTGTACAACCTCTGCAGAGTGTAAATCTATTCTAATAGCCATGTCCGCGGTCAAGGACGGTTGGGAAGGTTGCTGTAGAGCGGTGCTGGTTTAGTTTTCAAAAAGGATTTCGGAAAAGCAAGGGCTTTGAAAATGTTTTGACCATGGGATGGTCGAAAAAGGAGGAAGGTTTTGACCATGGGACAGATAGGAAAGAAAGGAGTTTTGTCGTGGGACGACTGGAAGAAAGGAACAAATGGGTGACCCAATCCTAGTGTTTTTCCAAAACTTTTAAAAAAGGTTTCCAAAAAGTTTTATAAAAGTTTTCAACATGGATGTGTAGATGCTATATCTACAAGAGAAACTATTTGAGAAAAGAACCTCTCTTGGAGCCCTCCTACTACCACAGCCATAATGTATAACCTCTTGTTATTATCATTAATTTAAGGTGTTTTGCGAGTACATTCAATGTACACACTGGCATTGTCCCTGGCTATTAACTTGGCCAGATATCAAGAAGAAGATGGTGTTGGTGACTATGCGAGCTAGGACATTCTCCCAGTCAGTTGCCTGTAGGTTAAGGCATGGCTCGGGATCTACGCTTGTTGAAGATCCGATGATGTTTATTGATGTAGCCATAACGGCATTTATGTAAGTCTTGTAATTCGGTATATTCTCGGATGTTGTAATGATACTTGTCAGTTATGTGCCACGACTAACTGATCATGGGATCGTGGTTGTATGCATAACAGGGATTCTCGGAGGATTAATCCGAGGTCCCCACACAGGAGATCCAAACTCCACAGAATTTCTCCTTCTCCGCCGCTATAGTTGTTGCCGTCGTGATCATCGTCGTACCAGATGAAGATGCACCAACCATTTGGGTGGGGGCGGTGACCTTGGATGGCCGATGTTGTGCGATTTGGGGGAAGGAAAAGGGAGCAAGGGCATGATGTCGCTTGGAGGAAGAAGGAGGCAGATGCGCTGGTGAGAGAGAATGAGGAGATCTAGACCCCTTTATGCCTCGCCTGCGTCAAGATTCATGTGAAATGAATAGTAAACATGCCACACGTGGTGGAAGGAGCTGGGCAACCTCCTCGAGAAGATTACATATCCCCGATCTCTGTGCATGCAATAAAATGGTGCCTCGGTTCCACGATTGGCCGACCCACCAGCGATCACACTGACAAGAATGTCTGTCAGTGATAAGACTTGACCTTGACTGATGTTAGGTTACGTTAGTGACCAAGTTCCGGCTTAGTTTAAATTTCAAGTTGGAAAACTAAATGACATACTCACATGTCTGACTGAATTTGAGACCCAGATCCAACTTTTCTTTTGGAGGTTTAGGAACCCTTCAAGATTATGCAAGCCAAAGATTGATCAAGCTAGACGATGGAATCCGACTCTGGATCTTGGAGGCTTCCGGGGGCTGCTATTGGGGATATACTTTCCGGGTATACCCACTATGACTCGCTGACCAGGGTGGCCCATTTCCAGTTAGAGCTTTGCTTCATGGGCGGCCCAGTCAGGGAGAGAAGACAAAGGTCCATCCGGCTACGGGAAAGCCCAGAAGATTTACCGACTTAGGCCTCCTTAGTTACTTGTAGTCGAAGATGTACTTTGTAACCGGCTCTTAGTCGTATCCGGATAGGTCTCTCCTGTAACCCTAGGCTATATATCTATATAAGCCGTCCTAGGGACCAGCCTTTAGGGTACCCACAATCTACAATCTCAACACGCACAGGCGAACCTCTCTTATAATCTATACTTCCGGCTCTACCGTATTACTAGATTGCTAGTAGGAGTAAGATCCGTCCAAAGCCGGCAGATTCGAACCTCAGTAAAGCTTGTGTGCTCACTGTCCTGGAATACCGTCACCTCACACCCCCTTTGTCCACACACCTCGAGGACCCCCTCTCGGCGTAGATGTCTTTAATCCGATGACACCATATCATATCACTTTTCGCATATGATGTTTTGTTTGCATCTTATATTGATTATATGATGTTTTAGTAGCATTATAAGATGATCCCTCATTTAAATATCAAGACAAAATGTGTTCTTCCTTTAGTATGAACCGTTAAGAAAGTTCGTCATTTCTAGAAACCACGTAATGATCGGGTGTGATAGACTCTATGTTCGCATGCAACGGGTGTAAGACAGTTTTACACACGCAGGTTCTAAGGTTCTTGCTTGGCGAGCCTAGCATGTACATACATGGACTCGAAACATGAACCTAAAGGTAAAGCATGAGTCATATGGTTGATATTATGCCCATATTGATGCCCACCTTTGAAGCTACACCAATTATACTCGTGATGTTGGTTTTGAGTGGGAGTTCATGTATTAATATGATTAAAATTGAACTCAAAATATCATAAACTAAATCAAAGTGAATTTGCATAATTTTTTATAGTCATTGGCATTCGTTTACTACCTTATGCTTAGTTATAGTTGAGATAATAGAACTATAGAATTCTAGGTATTTACTTTATGAACTGGTATTGTATTGTTTTGAGTGTAAATCTAAAATTTAAAATTCATCTTGCAAACTTTCAGTAAACTCCATTTACTCCATGAAGTTTAATAAGTAGTATTAAATCAAGAGTAAAAATTCCAGTTTAGTATCTAAAGTATCATGTTTGTCTCCATGGTCCTTGATATTTAAAAGATGTTTTAGTATTGAGGTTATCTAGGAGCTAAAAGGATTGTTTTAGAAACCAACATGTGTGGAAGATATTGTGATATTTGAAACAATGTTTTGGTTGCAATATTATAGAGTACAATTTAGCAAAATACATGTTCTCATATTGTATGAGAATTTGCATAGGTTGGAGATGCTAGGCATCCTAATCTCCCAAAAAAGGTTTTGGGAACTAACATTATACTCGTGATTCACCCTTATAGACTATAGTAGCTTGATCATGAAAGTTGTCATGGCAAGTATGAATAGAAGATGTAGGTAAAATCTTGAGTACACTAAAAGATTCCAAAAGAATGGATTTTGAAAGAACCCCAAACAGTTGATGATAGTGATCCACTTCAAAGTGCAAGTACAAAGGTACTAGTATTTTACTATACATGCTATGGACTATGTGTCATGTGTATGCATCACTATTGATGTTGATAGATTCTTTTAAAAGAAAAGGAAATGCTGAAAGAGAATCTATAAAACATTTGGTAGAAAAGAGAAGGCTAGAAATGTCCATCTTAGGTATATAGATGATATGCATGTTATGGTTGTATTCTTTGCTTGTTAAACAATGTGTTTCTTGGGTATTGGATACCAAATTTGTTGGTGTGAAATATCATATGGATTAACACAATTAATGAACTAAAATGGCCTAAGTAGCTAGCAAGAGAATATGTGATGATGTTCATCGAAAACAAATAAAGTGTTGTTGTGTTTTGCGTTAATATCAAACCTAATCTTCAAGATTTGTTTCAATAATTGTTATTTTGTTCCAGTATTATGAGAATAATGGTTTTTAAAATAATTATCGTATTCCACAGAAGATGGATGAACTTTTACAAGTCTAGTTCGAGAATTCATGTCCATAAAAACTAATGTTAAAATGTCATAAGAAAAATGATTAAAAGATCACTTACAAAGTGACATTGCTATGGAAATTATATTGCAAAGAAAACATGAAGAAACTCCATGTTGTTGGATTTTTAGAGTCTTTGGTTTTGATCAATTGGCGCATGTGAGACTTTCCTCGAGATAATTGAAACTCTATTCATAGGCCAAATAGGAACGAATGACTAACTTATTGGACATTATGCATGTTGATGTATATAGTCCATCATGTGTAGCCATGTGTGGTGGATATTTTAACTTCGTACACTTCCACAAAAAAATTGAGTAGATTTATGTGTATATTTTACTTAATAAGGAAGACGTATGAAATATTTGAAAAATGTTCAAAGATTTTCAAGATGAAGTAGAAAATCATTGTAAAAAGAAAATAAATAATTTATGATTGGATCATAAAGGAATATATTTGAGTTACAAATTTAGCAAAAATACCTAAGATTTGAGGAATCGTTCCTATGGAGTGTTCGAGAGATGAAATCAAACTTTGTTTGACATGGTAAGATCAAAGGTGTCATTTATAAACTACCATTATGTTTTAAGGATTAAAGCTTTAGACACTATCGCTTTTACACTGAAAAGAGCACCATCACGATCCATTGAAATGACACCATATAAGCTATGGTTTGGGATAAAACCCTAGTTGTCTTTCCTTAAATTTTGGTATGCTAGGTGATGGCTCCAAAAATAGCCATCTTCCACCATGTTTAAACAATGTTTTTAGTCAAGCAATTGACAAGAAACTCTCTATCCTTCCCACTAACGACTAATAACTGTGGAGATATACTTTGATTTGTGTTGTGTAGGAAATCACGCTTTTTAATGCAAAATCAAGAGTCATAATGAAGGTTTTGAGGAAGTCCACACGACCAAGTAATTCTGGAGCCATTGCTAGACGTCTGCAACTGTAACAACCACTGGTATGGGCAGGGCATGCACGTACATTCCACCCGTACCATGTGGCGGCGGCTCCATCTCGTCAAACCCTATAACTTTTCTGAAGGCGCCTATATATTTTGAGGCCTCAGCTGCCGCGCAGAAGGCCGCCATTCTCAGATTGCATCACAACAGCACCAAAGGAGATCCACATCATAGGTCATCCCTTCCATTAGCCATAGCCATTAATTTGTACTTGAGATCTCCTTGTGATTCGGCGACCATTGTAAGAATATTGATTTCAATATAAGTATTTTACAAAATGTTTTCTATCCTTGATCTTATTGTTATGAGTGAGTAGTCCACACAGGTTGCGCGTTGGGGAGAAACGTTGCAGCGATTATGTGCATCTAATATATGGGACCATTGTGTTTTTTTTGAAAGAGAGATTTGTATATTTTGTTTCTTTGTCTCTTGTCTTGATCTTTGGACTTGTAGGTACCCAAGACCCCCGAGATTGATGAAGGCTTGAGATGATATGGTTGGCTAGCGGCGATCTCATAGGAAACCTAGTGAATCAAGGGATGTACAGTCTTCGCTTAGCGACCCATTCGGGATCACAGCAACATCACCACTTAAGGCTTTGATCTGTGTTTTACACTTACTAATCATTTGTATCCCGGTGCTTCGTGGTGCACTCTGTTGGATCAAAATACTATTGCTATGCACGTTGCATCTCATGGGCTCTAGTTTATTAGGATGTGTTGCCCACAAGAGATTATCTCTATTAAAATATTACACATGACTATGCTTATTATTATCTTTTATCCCATATTATGTGCAGCTACAGGTGGATCTTCAACCTTGGCCTATCTCCATCCATTGAATCAACCCACGATAAAATTAAATGAGATTGGTCATGTAAACGAAGGTAAAACAAAGAAACAAAGTTTTGTAGACGTGTACTTTTTATTTCCTTTTAGCGTTGTTCCCCAAGGTTCGATTAAACCTAGGTCTACTAGGGAAAAAGACTATTATACTACATAAGTGAGTCCGGATCGAATGTATCAACCCTTTTTCTGGCGCCGTTGCCGGGGAAGCAATTCACTATCCTAGTGAGTTCACTAGAGACCTTGTTTTTAGTTTTATTATTTGTTTGTAGTTTATTTGTTGTTATTAGTTTACTTTCTTGTTATCTATTTGAAAACCCAAAAATTAGTTACTTGTTATTTGTTTTCTTTACTTAAAAAATACCAAAAATATAAGAGCCATGGATCAAAAGATACTTGGGGAATATGCTACTCCCACTGATTATTTTATTCGTGCACCTATTGCTTAGCCCGTTATTTATGCGGAAGCATATGAAATTAAGCCTAACCTTTTAAGTTTGGTTCAGCAAAACCAATATAGAGGCTCATGTTCTGAGGATTCAGGTTTGCACTTAAACACTTTTACTGAAATTTGTGACATGATGCATATTAAGGATGTAGATCCAAGTGCTGTTAAATTACATTTGTTTCCTTTCTCTCTTAGCTCTATCTAAGGGCACTATTAAATCTTGGGAAGAATGTACTAATCTTTTTATGACTAAATCCCCCAGCTAAAACTATGCAATTAAGATCCAACATGACAAGTTTTAGACAAGAAGGTCGTGAGCCACTAGCGCTTACATGGGAGAGGATGAAAGAAGCCGTAATGGACTCTCCTAAGAATGGCTTATATTACATGTATTTTATAATGGCCTTAACCCAATGTCTAAGTCTATGCTAGATACTGCAGCAGGAGGAACAATCATGGGAAAGCAAGTGAGTGTTGCAAAGAAATTACTTGATGATATGCAAAACAACCATGCCCAATGGCATGTGGAAAGAACCTTAAAAAGGGTGAATTCATTCACCGAGGTAAAATTTGAAGAGCTTACATCTAAGGTAGACGAGTTACTCAACATAGTAAAGGTTAAGGAAGATACCCAAGTTAATGATATCGCTGCCGATGTTAATGATGTTACATTTATAGTTCACACTCATTATAATCATGCTTGGAAGAACCAAAATTTTGCTTCTAATGTTGAAAAACATTATTCTAATCCTGCAGGAGCTCCTTACAATAATTATGATAATCATGATGGAGCAAATCATGGAAATCTCTCGTTTGAACAAACTGTTAGAACCTTTATGCACGCTCAAACCAAGCAAAATAATATGCTTATTAAAATCATGGAGAACCATGAAAGTAGTATAGGTAAATTATCTAACAAAGATGTTGCAATTAGAAATGATGTGCATGCTCTAGAGGAAAGGACAAAGACCATGGAGGATCAATTGGGCAAGGTAGCTGAGAGCAAAGCTCTCATACTAGCAAAGTTTGTTGGGAAGACCGAGCCAAATCCGGTAGAAGACCTCAAGATGATGAGGATGGAAATAAATGAAGAGAAGCCTGGAGAGCTGGATTATAGCAACGCACCTACGCCTTAATACACTATAGAAGATCTCTAAAGGTGATTGATGGCTGTCAAATATAGCCATCTACGTCCACATTTAAACTGGATATTATTCATATTTTTGATGAAATATCTTTCTAAACCCTGCCACTAATGCCTAATGATCAAAGGGGTATGCAATCCTTTCTTTCTATTTTCCTTGCATAGATAATGACGTTTGATGATGGTAATCACTACATTAAAGTCAAAGATATGAGATTTCCAACAACCTGAAGAAACTAGGAGTTGTGAAGTGGAGACAGACGCTTTAATGACCAACTATACGACGGGAATAAAATTCTGGCCGTAGAGTTCCGATCGTATAGTTTCCGCCGCCACCGCTAGGTCAAACAAAACAACTTTCATGAAGAGATCCCTATATAAAGAGGCCTCAGGCGACGGGAAAAAGCTCTTTGCTCGACCTCTCTCTCGTCAAGCCACCGCATCCACAACACCGAAGAGCCGCAAGAGGAATAGACTTAGATCTAATCTCCAAACCCTTCACCACCACCATAGCCATATTCCACTAGTTGTAATAGTATATCTCATCTTCGATTGATGGCATTGTAAGACTATTTGCTATCAATCTCATGGTTTCAATTTCAATGTTTATGATTGTTGATTTCATCTCTGTGCATGAGTAATACTCCTTGGGCTAAGGGCTAAGGCCTAGCCATGTAGCTTTTGTACATGTTATTTATCATAGATGGGATCATGTATTAGTTTGTATGACATGATGATTATTGTATCCTCTCTTGCCTAAATCCAAGGACTTGTTAGTTACCCAAGACCCCTAGGATTGAGTCAGGTATAGGGAGTATGAGTAATGACTAATCTGCAGGTTGGGAACCCTAGTGACATAAGGGGTAGTACGGCTGTATGTGAGGGATTTTCTTGGGAATAACGGTGACATCACTATGCATATCATTAGTTCTCTTTCTTCTATGGATGAGACTAGTAGGTTATTGCTATAAGCGGTTGCGGAGTCAATAGCAATTATGGATGCACTGCCCACATATAATTATCTTGCTCTAATAATTATATGCATACTTTATTATTATCTTTTATTCCCATAAGATGTTTTGCACAACTATAGGTGACTCCCGAAGGTCCGTTAAAGTAACTTCACTATTCTTTTTTGCTTCTCGAGGATTCGATAACCTAGGTCTACTAGGGAAAAGGAGTTATACTACATCCATAATCCGAATCAAAGGTATCAATGATCACCGTAAATAATTCCAGTTTAGAATAAGCTAATGATCCTATGTACAGACAATTTATTCAACAAGTCGCAGCTAAAGTTTGAGAATTAGAGATGGAGTATAAAATACTAGCGGATAAGCTTCCTGCAAAGCTAGATGATATATTTGTGCCCACTATTAAAATTAAAATTGGGGTTAATGAGATATCTGCACTTTGTGATCTTCGTGCAAGCGTGTCAACAATTTCCAAAAGTCTATTTGATAAGTTAAATTTGGGGCCTTTTGCAACCACTGAACTGAGACCCCATCTGGCGGATTCAACTTATAAACAAGTTGTTGGGATAAAAGAAAACATAATTGTTGAAATTAAAGGAAGTCCCGCTCTTATTGATCTTGTTATAATGGACATGCCTAAAGATCCCATAGCACTTATAATTCTAGGTAGACCATTCCTAAGAACTATTAAAGCTTTAATCAATTTACAAGGGAATGTGAGAATAGGACTACCATCTTGAGATCTTTTTATAGTCCACTTCCCTAGGAAGAAGAAGGCCAAGCCTAATAATGAGATGGTATAATTACACTAAAAGCCAATTACTTTGTAGTTGGTGTCCCACTCACTAAACCTTAATGATCACCATCTAGGTCAAGCTAGTTGACCTTAACTAGAAGCGCTTCATGGGAGGCAACCCATGTGAAATAAAAAGTTTTTACTCTTGTGATCGTTTTGTTTTGTTTGGTTTTTTTTGTCTTTGTTTTGTTTTTAATGAGTGTTCAAGAAGACCTTTGGAGAGAGGAGAAGAAAATAAGGTAATCCTCGATCTTTTATTTTACTAACACATGGCCCAAAAGGTATTTCTTATTTTTATGAAGTCTATTGTTGTTATTTTGTGCTCTGCTAAGATGTGTAAATGCGCACAAAGCTAATAACCAAATTCTATGAGTTTTTCAGTTTACTGGCCGCATAAAGACCATTGGTACGACCGGAAGGCCCTGTACCATGCGCCTGTACCACATCGAGGCTTTAGAAAATAGAAACTTTGATTTTTGCCAAAGGACACAGTGGCCGCAATGACCACTGGTACGATGGGACACGGCCATACCGCCTTCTTGTACCTTACCCCCGAGCAAATATCAGATTTCAAGCAAATATACTGCATGCATAACGACCAGTACTACGGGCCTGGGCCATCGTACCGCGCGACCGTACTGAGTGAATTGCCAGAAGGGAGCTGTCGAACCTAAGGTTTTTCACTCGGTATGGGCGGGATCTAGCCGTACCGCCCGCTCGTACCACGTACACGGCCTCCATATCACCCAGGAGGAGGTAACCCTAAAATTCCAAAACACACAAATTTTTCTTTCTTCTACCTCCAAACTCCAAACCACCTCCATTGGATCTTAAAATTTACTCAATCTTTTTTAGTTCCTCACACCCAATCGATCTAAGGTATGTATCTCCTTCGATCCCCAACTTATTTGTATCAAAACTCTTCTCAATATGTCACCCTTATCAATCTAGACTTAGGTCTTCTTGTTGAGTTAATCTTGATAATGAGCATGCTTAGTATTGTTTTTAGAGGAGTTTCTTTTATAACAAGTGTAGATGATCATTTATGCTATGTTTCTATTGGACTAAATTTTTTGATTAGAAATTATTATTATTATAGATGAACACGAGGAGTTGTACACATGTGATGGCTGCGGAACAAGCCGCACTACTCGTTGATACGTTGACCCCCAAGCCACTTGATATCGAGTTCATCGAGGAGTTTCAATTGAACTATTTCAACCGTCTCAACCTCCGAGAAATCAATTCCATGTCCCTATATATTGAACCAACTTGGCATTCATGCTGCTTTCAATTTACTCTGCAACAATGTTGGTTTGTATGATTTTGTCTTTCAGGATGTTGCCACGTATCGCCGCTTGAGGCTAGAGTTTCTCAGCACCCTGACGCACACGGTGTGCTCTCACTATTTTTCCGAGGAGCAAATGCTGGAGTTGATCGCATCAACTTCCATCTTATGAACTGTGAGTACTCCTTGACACTTGACCAATTGGCTCACCACTTTGGGTTTACCAACAACACCACCGACATACCCTCCACCACCTTCGTTTTAAATCCTTCACATTGGGAGTACTTTAATAGAATGAGAATTTGTGGAAACACACCCAAGGGGAACCAAATTGATCATCCTGCTATTCGTTATTTGTTTTATGTTATTACTAACACCTTGCAGGCACGTGGTGAGTTTACTAGAGTCAATGAGGAGGACATGATGATCCTCGCTAAATCTACTATTATTAACTATAACTTAACGCCAAATTTGGGCACCATTCTTTTGTTTTACCTTAAGCATCAAGCTCAGCAGTCTCGAGATCCCATATGCAGAGGAGGAGTCATAACCGTTCTTGCACGTGAACTTCACATCAACCTTGGTAACATCCACCCGTTGACAGGAAGTCATTGTCTTGATTTTTTTACTTTGATAGCTTGTTGTATGATTTCTATAACTAATGATAGATACTTCCTTGATATACCTGGAGCAGATCATTTGATCCGAGCTCCTTTGCCTAATGGTCTATTCTCTATCGAGGATGGATGTTTGCGTTATGATGCGCAGGTTGAGGCAAGTCTACCCCAACAAAAAGTACCCATGGGAGAGGAAGGAGAAGATGAAGAAGTAGAACAAGAAGGACTAGAATAAGATGTGCAGCCACCAAACTACTACACCACCTATAAAGATATCTATGCAATTGAAGGAAATATCCAAAACATGAACAACCTCTCCATCAACCTTCGAGATGCTACTGCCAACCTTGCCACCCAGTTCCATGATTGGAGCAGCCAATGGAACATGGGAGATTATACACCACTACCACAATGAGCAACAAAAGGGCTTGTAAAAGCCTGATCTTGGGGATGTGTTCCCCTAACAATTTTATTTGTGTAATAATGATGTTGTACTCCTGCTCCTTGAGAGCTTTGAAACACTCGTGTTGGTTAGTTCCAACACTTTGCTTTTTTTCCTTTGCTTTCATTTTTTAGTTTGCTTTTTTATTTTGTTTTTCTTTTCTTAGTTCCTTGATTGGTAGCAAGTTCTTTTCTATTCTTTAATCCCTATCCTAAAAAACACAAAAATATTTTTTTGTTTGTCTTTCTTTTTCATGAACATGGATTCACACTTTGCATCTTTGCTTTAATATTATTATGGGAATGATTTTACTTGAGTTTTGAAGGAACACATCCCTATAAGTAATAGGATTATGAAGTCACTTATGAGAGGTATGTCCTATTTCCCCCACTTTTTAAGTTTAAATTGTTTATTTTAGTTGGTTGATTTGCTAAGATGACATGCTAGTGGGAGTAATTCAAAATATTTAGAGTAAAGCTTTTTATTTGTATGGATTATTAGTTGTAGAAGATTTTGCTTTAGTTCTTTTACCTAACCGAGTCTTGACTTGGAAATAATATTGCCAAATAAGTACAACAAGAAAAATTCTGAAATTTATGACTTGTTTGATGAATGATTGTCTTGAGAGTTTACCCTTGAACATACTTAACCCCATAGATGTTTTGATAGACTTGGCGAAATTCTTGAAAGGAGTTGTTTGATTGAAATGAAGTCTATAAGTAATTGTGATGCATGCCAAAGCTAACCTTGTGGATCAAACCTTGGTACTAGTTAAAAAGTTTTATGTTTCTCATGCACATCTTTGGATGCCAATAACTCCGCTAGCCTACGAACGATCTATGGTATAACCCCGGATTTCAGCTATGAGTTGACGACATGAGTGGCATACATGTCAATATAATGGGCAAAAGTATTGGTACTCTCAAAGGTTGTGCAAGCAATTTTAAAAGAAACACTCAATGATCCTTGTAGAAGGAAGAATATATATATATATATATGAAGATCCACACAACAAGTCCTTGGCATGGTCTCATTACTACTTTATGAATTTTCTTGAAAGACAATGATTGGATTAGAAGTATTTTGATAGCCTTGATTTACTGATGTGGGCGTCAATAAGACACTTCACTATTATGCCACTTAGTACATGAACTCTCTTACTCAATTATGCTATTAAAACATCCTAGTGTTCCTTGGCAAGCTGAGAGTTAACTAGAAGAATCGGATTGATTATTACACTTCTAGTTATTTATACTTATATTAAACTCTACTTTGGTTGTCTTGACTTACCGAAGCTTTATAGTATTCTTGCCATCTCTCTAACTTTGATAAGCCTTTCAAATGGATGAAGTGTTGGATGCATATAACTGCCAACCGTAAGTGAATTCTTATTCTCGTTGTTTCAAGTTTAAATGCTAAATTCCCTATAGTTCTTCTATTTCTTCTTGCTCGAGGGCGATCAAGGTTTGAGCTTTGGGAGGTTGGTGGCTCCAAAAATAGCCATCTTCCACCATGTTTAAACATTGTTTTTAGTCAAGCAGTTGACAAGAAACTCTCTATCCTTGCCACTAATGACTAATAATTGGAAAGATATGCAAACCATTACTTTGATTTGTGTTGTGCAAGAAAACACACTTTTTAATGCGAAATCAGGAGTCATAATGAAGGTTTTGAGGAAGTCCACATGACCAAGTAATTCTAGAGCCATTGCTAGGCGTCTACATCCGTAACGACCACTGGTACGGGCAGGGCCAACCCGTACCATCCACCTGTACCTTGTGGCAGCGGCTCCATCTCGTCAAACCCTACAACTTTTGTGAAGACGCCTATATATTTTGAGGCCTCAGCCTCCATGTAGAAGGCCTCTATTCTCAGATTGCATCATAACACCACCAAAGGAGATCTAGACCATAGTTCATCCCTTCCTTCTACCATCCCCTCTATTAGCCATAGCCATTACTTTGTACTTGAGATCTCATTGTGATTCGGCGACCATTGTAAGAATATTTGATTTCAATCTAAGTATTTTGCACAATGTTTTATATCCTTGATATTATTGTTATGAGTGAGTAGTCCGCATGGTCTATGGGTTTGGGAGAAACCTCGTAGCGATTATGTGCATATAATCTATGGGAGAATTGTGTATTGTTTGAAAGAGAGATTTGTATCTTTTGTTTCTTTGTCTCTTATCTCTAACTTTGGACTTGTAGGTACCCAAGACCCCCAAGATATATAAAGGATTGAGGTGAGATACTAAGCTAACGGCGATCTCATAGGAAACCCAGTGACAGAAAGGGTTGTACGGTCTTCACTTAGCGACCCATTCTGGATCATAGCAACATCACCACTTAAGGCTTTGATCTATGTTTTACACTTAATAATTGTTTGTAGCTCGGTGCTTCATGGTGCACTCGGTTGGATCAAAATACTATTTCTATGCATGTTGCCTCTCAGGGGCTCTAGTATATTAGGATGTGTTTCCCACAAGAGATTATGTCTATTAAAACATTACACATGACTATGCTTATTATTATATTTTATCACATATGGTGTGTAGCTGCAGGTGGATCTTAACCCTGGCCTATCTCCAACCATTGAATCAACACACGATAAAAGTAAACTAGATTGGTCTGGTAAATGAAGGTAAAAAAAGAAAAAAGTCTTGTAGACGTGTCTTTTTTATTTCCTTTTAGCGTTATGTAACATCCCAGCATTAGAGCTTAGAAATAAGCTGAGATCAGGTGTGTGCATTGCATTCATGCATAGAAAATCTAGATAATTTTCGTGCTTTTGAACAAAACTTGTAAAAGTGATTGAAGCTTCTCTTAACTTGATGGAACTAAAGTAGATCATCAAGTTGATTGCGATAAGTTTCAATATGACCTCTTCTAAAACCTTCTTTTGGTTAAATGTAATTTGACCTATGGGTAGATCAAATGGAATACAACTAAACCTACAACACATTATTGAATGGTTAATACTTAATATATTGGAGATTATATAAAGGAATTCTTTACAACAACCCTGGATACCAAATCAAGTATATAAACCAAGTAAATAAGTTCAATAACTAAACCTTGACAAACATGCTTACCATGGTTATTCCTACCATGAGTATCATGGTAGTTCCTACACACTAACCCCTTATCATAAATAGAGTAG
This sequence comes from Avena eriantha, assembly GCA_910589775.1. Taxonomy (NCBI): domain Eukaryota; kingdom Viridiplantae; phylum Streptophyta; class Magnoliopsida; order Poales; family Poaceae; genus Avena; species Avena eriantha. The sequence goes on along the minus strand of OU342744.1, from coordinate 286,533,960 downwards.
GAAGGAAGATAAGTCAAGACCATTCATCACATATCTTTATTATCATATTAATATATGACATTCATATTTAACTAAGTCCTAGTGTCAATTGATCATCGAAGTTGAGTGATCAATTCTTGGCCTAGCACTTATTGACCTATTATATTGACCTTTCCAAAGTCCTAAAGAAAATTAATAAGGAGAAGGAACTAGTTATGGATGAGTGTGATATCATCATTGGGATAAGATCCTTTGTGGAGATCAAACCATTTGATGCTGTAGGAGTTAAATCATTCATGAGTTAACTAGAAGAAGCATCTAACCTAAAAGATAAGCTAGTAATTAAGAAGTTATAAGAAAGCTAGTAATGATAAAGTATCAAAGACTGATCTTGTTAAGCCAGTAAGGTACAACCATAAGATAAGCTTCATTAACAAGATAAATCATATAAATAGAATAAGTGTAGTATAAGTTGTTACTTAGCTGAGGATAGATCCTGACCAAATAATTACAAGCCTAAGCATAGTGTACTTAAATGATGGTGGTCATTATTCTCAAGTAATTTGGGGATAGATGACTAGATGTTGAAGAGTTGGTATTGATTCACCAAGCTAGGCTGAACCCTAGTTTTTAGTTAAGTCATCTAGCTTGTTCATGAGAAGTCAAACTAGTGTATGATGAAGAATAGAACCTGAGTTGAAGGGAGTGGTTGGAGGAATGGTAATGTTAACCAAGTTAATACAAGAATAATCTTGTATTATGAGGAATAGTATTATACCTCTTCTAGAGAATTGATATCACCTGAGATATAGCGAGGATTATAGACTTACAAGCCTTGGAAGTAGATGCAAGGAGAATATAAAGGAGTTAATGGATGGAGTTAGAAATAACTACATTGATGGATTCATCAAGGGTAGCTAAGACATAAAAGTTATATACTAGAGGAACAATGGAGAATGAGTAGTGAAGAAGTGACATGACCATGCCATCATCTGATGATGGATATGGTGGAGTCAGATGATTAGCTTATTCAAGAAAATGTGATCCTTGAGGTTAAGATGAGAGATTTATATAGAGTATATATAGGAAAGGAATTCCTTAACTAAGACTCAAGCTTAATGAAGTATTAAAGATAGGAAGTCTGAAGAAATCATTAACCAAGATTATATCAAGCCATGTTGAGATCCATGTCTAACTCATTCTTTTAAAATCTAACAAGAACTTAGTATCAAGGAAAACCTCAAGATCACATTAGGAAGTTATCTCAATATTCCACCCTAAATTGAGGCATCATCCATGATCATTAAGATAATGTCATTTCACCAAAATCTTTAACAATGACTATTAAAAGAACAAGAATTTGGGAAGTCTTTTAGAGATCAAAGTAATATAGCCATTACATTTCAACATTCTATCAAAGAGTCCTCACACCTGAGAGGGTAGTAAGCAACTGTTAGATGATTCTATTCTTGAATATTCTATAATAGTAAGTGTTGTGTTCATGATTGATATCTCCACAAGGATACATATTAAGTCTGGACTAGTCTCATAAACACCTTATCTATGTTAGTAAAACAACTCTCCTAATCCATACTAACCATAGGAATAAATTCTATGGTTATGGGTCTAATATCAAATACATTATTCTACTTACTCATCCCAAATGAGCATGACATATATATGATCATAATTTTATGAACAACCACCTAAAGGCATTAAATGCATAAAGTAATTATTATGGAGGCCCTCTCTAATGGTTTATAGATATCCTAAACCACACTTATCAATAGATAAATAAAAGCATAGTTTGAAGAAGGTTTCTAACTAAGAAACAAAACCTTAAATCCTAAATCACTAATGAGTTTTCGTATATTCATCTCACAAATAAAAATGATTTATACAAATATACTTAAAAGAATTCAAAACTAGATAGTTACAATGATCTCTGGAATATTTTAAATATGTTGAAATTCAAATTGAGAATGAATTACTAAAATAGAAGATAGTAAACGAAAAAGGAAAGGGATTGGACAAGAATATGGCCTGTGGACCACTTGTCCTTCTTCCTTAACCGTTGCTTAGCGCAGCAGCCACAACTCGAATTGCTTGCTTTGTTGCAGCCCACGCTGGCACACGCGCAACACACCTAAGGCCCGTACCGCTTCTCTATCTCTTTTCCTTTCTTCTTCCTCTCACCAGAATGCAATAGCGATGCAAGTAGCTGCCTGGCATCTCAGCCGCCTGTAACACCCCAAAAATATTAATCAAGATTATCAAGTTCTAATCACCCAAGTTTAGGGTTAACAAAAACTTTTCTTATTAAATCTAATATGAGTGTATGTGTGATTTGCATTAGTGTATGAATGAGTGCAATTGCCATGTTTGATTGCTTCAAATGATAAGGAATGGTTTAAAGATGAATACTACATCATCTAGTCCATTTACAAACAAAATCAAAAGAAAAGAAATTCAAATATGAATCATATGATCAAATGGTCATTTTGACCAAAATTAACCACTAGACCACTTTGAGTGTTTCTAGTAAAAGATTTCTAATAGAAACTTTCCCAATTCTCTTCACCCCTTGCTAAACCAAGTAAAAGTGATCCCAAGCCCACTTTACAAACCAATAGAAGCAAATTCCATATCTATTTAAAGGACATTGCAAGATTGAATCAAGTTCATATGCATAGATCACCATTTTGCAAAAATCACTCAAATCAATTCACCTTGACTTTTCCAAGCAACCATAGACTATCAAGCAAGTACTCAGAACACTCACCAAAATTCAGCCAAAAATTCATATCTTAAACTCATGCGGCCATTTGGTCGAGCACCTTGCAGACACAGATAAACCACTGCCTAACTTCTACTGTTTTGAGTAGTAATTAACCACCCCATTGTCCCATCTGCATCCCACTCACTCACCCCAGTGCCTAGCAGCGCAGGACACGTTTCGCCCTTTGCTGTTTGCGCCAGTGCAGCGCCGCCCGAAGCTCGCCGCGCCGGTTGACCAAGAACAACTCGCCACAGACCGCGCCGCCCTCTCCCACGATGTCCAGGAGACAGGCGCCACACCGCCGCCACCCTCTGTCCACCCCTCGACCGCAGACAAGCCGTGGACTAGCCGTGATCGCCACGCCCACCTCTCTGTCTGCCATGCCGAGAACGTGCTAGAGCACCACAGCCGACACGTGCACACACGCCACGCCTCGCCCTCTCCACACGTGCACACACTCACCGCGACACCAGCTACACCCCAGACACGCCCGTTCACCGCCGCGTGGATCATAGACATTGTACGCCGTCTCGAACGTTGTCGCTCCCGCGCAGGACACCGACCTTTCCCGATCGTTCTCGACCACCCCTTTCCGTGCCATCAAGCCCATGACCACCACCCTGAAGCACCGCGTCGACCCCTACCCTCAGCCATGTCGCTAGCCTCCGTATCGACGTCGCCGACAACCCCGAGCCATCCTGCTCTGTCCCCATCGCCGGTGTATAAATAGAGGCCACCCCAGCCTCAATTCGCCACACCATTCCACTCCCCTATCTCTCAGACACCTCTCACACCTCTCCTGGAGCAAGGCGAGCACCACCTCGCCGGAATTTCACTAGAGCCCACTGCTGCAGAGGAGAAGAGGAACCGGAGCTAGGAGCCGCCCCAGGAGCCGCCGTGACCACCATTCGAACCCCATCGTCTATAACATCGTTCGCCCCATCGCCAAGTCTAGCTGGAGCCCAGGTGAGCCCCCACTTACCCCCACCGTCGTGTTAGGGTTTGTTTCTCGCCGGAGCTGTTCGCCGGAGACGACGAACCACAGCCGTAGATCCTAGTCTAATCGCAAGGCCCAGATTGAAACTTACCGCTTCGCGTTAACTAGGTCGCTGACACGTGGGACCGTTCTATCAGCAGCCCGCTGCGCCAGCGCAGTGCAGTTGGGCCGGCCTAGTTAGTTTCCTGCGCAGAGCCCGTCGATTCAAATAGATTTTTCCATTTTAGTTAAAACTAGATTTTGTCAGTAGATTCAAAAAATCAATTCAAAGAGATTCACTAAACCAAATTGCATGATTCCAATTTTTTTAGAAAGATATTCAAAATATCTATCCAAGCCCGTTGGATTCAAACCATTTGAAATTATATATCACCTATACCAAAAATAACAAGACAGAGGCTTTTGCCACTTCAAATATTTTTCAAAAATCAACCATAAATGCTTTTGAGTTGATTCCAACTCTCAAAAATCACATTTGACAAGATATATCTGAATATGTAAAAATATTTAGGTTTACATGCTATGATCTTGGACTAGTACTAAAAGAATGCTATATAGGCATTTCTAGTCACTTTAATTTTATTAAATAGTAATTATAAACTTTATAAAATATGACCAACACTTTAAATCACATTCCCAAGTATTAGAATATGTGGTGATGACATGTGTCAACATGATCCCATATTTTAATTGGACAATATTAAATTTTTAAGTATTTTCAATGAGTAGAAATTACTTTTCTAAAATAAGATAAACAAGACTAGGTCTTTATTTCATGTGATGGTTATGATGATGCTAGATCATCTAGTGAGAACCTTTGTGTGCCAAATAGAAGTAGTTAAGTGTTGTTTGGTGATTGTATACCTCGTATTCATTTAAAGACGATAGTACCGACCCGAGATACGATGAGGAGGAGTACTATGAAGAAGAAGAAGAAAAAGAGAACTTCAACCACTGCACTACTCAAGGCAAGCTAGAACTATGCAAGCTAACACTTGCAAGTTTAATAACAGTGCAAGCCTCACGCTACAAGTTAACTATGCAAGCTATCCTTGCAAGATAATCTATGCAAGATGCATTATGCATGCTTTGGTTATGCAACCTTGATTATACCAATCCCAAGTTTTCTTTACAAGCTTTATTCTTTTACTTTTATCAAAGTTCTTTACTTTTAGTTAGTGATTTCTAAGTCTGGAGAAATAGGATAGATACCATAAAGAGTATAAAACTAGGCCTAACTAGTTATACATAGATTTCATCAAAAGGCATAAAACTAGAGTTGGATAGTTACACTTGATTAACACCCCTCATTAGTGAATCCTCTCAACTTTAGTAGCTAGTGAAAGCATAAAAGTTGATCACTTTATATGGGAATACTTAGTGAAAATGATTATCAAAACCTTGGAATGATGATTCATTCTATTGAAATGTTTTGACATGTGTTGAGAAACACAATGATTGATGATGAAAATGTTGAGGCATGAGCCTTGGCCCTTTACAAAAACTGATGGTTTGGTTCGGATGCGATAGCATTCCAATTTTACCGTACAACCAAAATACCTGAATTGGGTAGGGCTTAATTGGAAGTTTATATGCCTTAGTATGGGTTCCCTTGCGGAAGAGGTTGAGCTGAGGCTACCTCATGATGAATGTCCACCTATGCAGTGCCCAGGATGGCAGATGGCCATGGCTGGGAGGCCAGACTCATAGGGGAGGTGCCTATACTAGAGTGTGTAATTCAAAGGTTATGATTGATTATCCGCATACTATGTATGATGATTCAGGGTTATCCTAGACGGATGTATCGAATTTTGTGGTGAAAGTGTACGACCTCTGCAGAGTGTCATACTATTCGAATAGCCGCGCCCGCGTTCATGGACAGTTGGAGTGGCCATACTATTCCGTTGTCAGATGTTTTCAAAAATGACTTGTGAATTGAACTATGACCTTGACTTTTGACCACAATAGGGTTGTGGAAGTGAAAACTAGGTTCCCACTTAGGTGATGTAGAACATTAAATTAGTTTTCTTTACTTCTAAACTCAGTATGAAATAAACCTAGCTTTTTGCAAATAAACCTAGAGCTTAAGATTCCTACTAGAACTACTTTACTTGTTAGTGATAGTTTGCGAGTACTTAAAGAGTACTCATGGCTTTGTCCCTGACTATTCCCGTGGCCAAACTATGAGGAGGACTACCAGGAAGATGGACAGCAGGAGGTGTATGACAACTAGGATCATCTGCCATCATCAGCATTGCTTGTGACCCTGAAGATGGAGCCCCTACTATGTTTACTTTCCACTACTTTGATTGTATTAAGACTGGATCATGAGATCCTTTATTTGGAAGACCTTTATTATGGGTTGTAATGGATGATGTACTGTGGTACCAATTCTGTTATGTCTCGCAATAATGGTAATCCTGGGATTGCGAGGTATGGCATAACAGGCATCTAGGATTAAAAATTCGGGTGTTGACACCACCATCATCGTGATCCCCGCCTACGCTGAGATGAACACTACCGATGTGAACCTCGCTTATAAGTACCCTTGGATGCCAAGAAGAACCATAGTTTCTTTTCCTCTCTCGAATTTTCCCTTGGGTTGGAACCCTAGCTCCGCGGAGCTACGATATTCCTATGTTTGCATTCACCCCTCGTTGTTCTAATATAACTATAGTCACCACCATGCTAGTCTTGGTCGATTTCCCATGCTGTCTCGTGCCGACGAATCCCCGGAAGTTCCAATCGTGACCTCCTTCCCGATGTCCGTCCGTCGCCATCCCCATTGATTCCAGCCACGATTCACTTCACCTATCGCACCGTCACGTTCTTGGTAAGCCACTGAGCCTTCCACTACCCTCCTTGATCTTCCTCTCCTTTTATATCATCGTCGCGCCATAGTCCGCCATCGGCCACCGCAATAGATGGTCGCCGAAGTAGTTCCAATGACCAAAACTCGGCGACGCAGCCACCACTAGACTCACCATCGCGCCCTATTTCCAACGCACACATCTGCAGCCGTGCGCGCACTCCCAATCCATCGATCGATCATCGATCTGTGAGGTTGATCCTCAGATGATGTTAGCGTGATGTCACACTTACATCACCTCAGCCACATCAGCGATGTTTGACTCGGTCCATGCCCATGTGGCATGTGATGTGGAAGAGACCCCACTAGACAGTGACTATGGCTAGGTCGAGTCTCGGTATAAAAAGTATTCCCCAATTTAAAATTTAATTAGAAAATAAATAAATATATTAAATTCAGTTATCATTATTTTCCAAGAATTTAATCAAAGGAATAAAACTTGTAAATTCAATATCTCTTGTTTTATAATTCAGAAAAACATGTGGTATATATTAAAAATTCCAGAAAAACAAAATCTACAATTTAAATCTATCATCTTACATTATTATATTACTTAACCAAATATTTATTATTTAGAAAAGATTTTATAAATAATAAAATTTACAAAATTTATATTTTAATATTTGTAAATGAGAAAAATACAAATAATATACTAAAATTCTTAAAAAATAAGATATACAATTATAAACTACAATAATGCATTGTTATGCCACTCAACTAAATATTTACTATTTATTAAGTATTTTATAATGTAATAAAGCTTATAAAAATCATATCTTATTATTTAAAAATCACAAAAATACAAATAATATACTAAAATGATCACAAAAATAATATGTACACATTAAAAGTATAATACTCCACCTTTGAAGTAGATAAAATTTAGTACTCTAATAGCTTGAATTTAAAATTATTTCCTTGATTGATAATTTATAAAAGGGTATATAAAGTTTCTAACAATTCTAATATTATCCATTGAAGGTCTAATAATAGTATTAGTATTAACTAATGCTAGTATGAGGTTAAAATAGTCCCAAAACATCTTAAATGCATTTTCTTAAATTATGATTCTAAAATAAGTGTATATTGTTTTCCAAAAGAATAATATTCATTTATAAAACCATCAAAAATAGTATTATTCTTATTAAATGTTCTCAACATTAATACTTTTAAAAATAATAACTTCACTTGAAATCTAAGAGAAAATTTCTTAAATATTTAAAGCAATACCATTTCTATGTTATACATTATAACCACTACCTCTTAATAAGATAAATGATTCTCTCCACTTAAATTGTTAATTAACACTACTCAAATAAAAGCAATAATAATTTTATTATACGTTTATGAAGTGTTATGAAATAAACCACATATAGTGTCACCCCATATTAAAGATATATATAAGTCTCCACTACAAGTATTATAGCTATTCAAATACGATAATTGTTTTCTTCCCTAATCATTAAAGTTAGTATGAAACTTAAAAGTGTTAACTTCTAATTTAAATGCTTTCCTTTGAACATAACCTTTGCTTCAAAAGTTACTTTTTAAGTTACATCAAAAGTAATTCTTAAGCATTTCCATAAAGGCTATAATTGATTAACAATCTTTAAGAAGTCTTTAGATACCATTCCACACTTGAATGTTTATTGTTGTATATTGCTTATGACACTTGCTAGTTGTTTCACACACTCTCACAAGCCTTAATAAGAAGCACCAGCGTGAAATTGACCTAAAATTGCAACACATTCCAAAGAAACCATTCCCAAATCCCAAAACCCTAGATCAACGATGCTTACTCCGGGGGTTCGAGATTATCAAATTGCATTACATAACTTATGCATAATAGCATCTTGCTTCTTTAAACATTAGTCCTTACCGAACTAATGTGTTGATTTCAGATATTGGATCTTCTATTATCTCAAAGACCATGACTGCATAATATTACAATCACAAAAGGCAAGTTCACACTTGCTCATGTCCTCTAGTTATTTTCTATCAAGTATTTGCAAATCAAATGTTGTCATCACCTGCAGTTCAAAAAGGTCAAAAAACACTATTTTCAATAATAATGTGAACTATTGGTTACTGATCCAGGGTGATCAGCTAATCTATTAAGTCTTGCAATTAGAATACCATTGCACATGAATATATCATCTAGGAATTAACAACCAATGCCGCTAGTGATTCTTGCACCGTAAATTATGTGTTAACCATAAGTTCTACAATGGCTCTAGGGAAGTCAGCTGGATCTTCTCTCTCTCATATGTCAACGAACGATTGGGTCGTGGTTGTAATTCTCAGAGAGAATTGACAGCATATGGGTGGGAACCCTCAATGTCCCACTGCATCTGGTGTCTACGAGGGTTGTGTGTTTTAGGCCGTAATTGGAAACAAGATTTATCCTGGGTCTGGCATGCAATCCAACTGGCATATGGGGTCGCAGAGAAGGACAGTGATCGGCTTGGGTCCTTATACCGGACCCCATACCAAGGAAGTATGGACAAGCTCATGACTTGGATGTGCAACATGGATAAGGATCTCTTATGGGTAAAGCAACGCAACTCTACAGAGTGTAAAAAAGTGTGACATGTTGCTCCCTATTCTAGGAAAGAGCTGCGAAAACTACAGGAAAGGAACTCCACGAAGTTCTAATCAACCTGTGAAGGCTGACTGACATGGACATAACCCTTTGGGTGGCTATTATTGGTATATATGGTACGGCCCAATGGAAGCCTCACCCGAAGATTTGCCAAGATCCATAAAGCCCACGACGATTTGGCCGATACGAGGTATACAAGGACACAGACTCCTGGTGATATAAGACAGGAAAAATACAAGACTAGACTAGATACAAACTCTAGCTTGTAACCTACTCATATTGGTACCCCGAGACCTAGCCTCCTCATATATAAAGGATAGGAGGGGCCAACAAGAAGGAGGGACACACAATAAATATATGTTACACCCAACTTTAGATCTAGACAATAGACACCAAAATCCAGAAGACAACTTGTAATAGTGCGATTACTCGATATTTAGGCGACTTTGACTCCATTATTTTCCTGACATCCGACAAAATCCCCAGCGTTCTTTTTTCTGTGAAACCCTAAGTCCATCACCATGGACATTGCCGAGGTTACCCCTTATCAATTGGCGTTGTCTGTGGAAAACCTGAACGCTGGAACCATGGATTCGGCGGACCGCTCTCCACCAAGCATCAACCCTACAAAAGCAGACCGTGGAAAACCTGAGCGCTGGAGTCATGGATTCGGTGGCTCCCACTTCATCAAACAAGAACTCAACGATCGGAAGCAATTGTCGGATCCACCAAGTCATTGGATTGACTGTTCCGCGTAGAAGGAAGAAGAAATAGGATAGGAGCGATCTGTGACGTAGAAGGAACGAGCAATACGAGTCAAAACAGCAGCTGACTTTGCCACGAAACCGTACATGGAAAGAAAAAACAAGACGAAGTGTTCCGATCGGATCAGCCAAAAGGGCCACCAGTCGTTGATCAGTGAGAGAATCAAATCCACTTCACCGACAGAACTTCCAAGAAAACTCCTTTACATGAGAAGGCCACCTGCAGAATTCTTGGTCCCTGATGTACGTCCCTGGATGTGGACGAAAATCAAAGGCGTCCTACACAAAAATCAAGATGTTCCATGAAGATCACATATGTGTGACAAGCACATCTCGTAAAGAAACAAAAATACAAGGTCTGGATCAAGTCAACCAAAGAGGCATATTATTTTACGGGCAAGAGGCGTAGAACCACGGATCGGCATGCAAATACTCTCTCTCCACTACTCTTTATTTATTATTATTATATCTACTAATTATTTGACCTGTATATTTACGAGGTTAATTAATAAAGTGCAAATGTGCAAATCAACGAACGACAAGCGTCGACATCTGGGCAAGCGCTCGTATCCGCCGTTTCAGCCACACCGCGTCAACTGCAGATAACAGAGATCAAAAGATTCGCGAATGCATCGACCCCGTCAACCGCGTTTACACTACGCTCAGGGGCTCCACCGACTACATCGCCCAGCCCGCCAAAATCTTCGGATGCGGCGACCCGTTATAAATCTTCGGATGCGGTGACTAATTGTCGTCATCGGCTTCGGATCTAGCTCCTCCGACCACATCAAACTCGTCGATTACCAACAAAGCTAAGTTCTCTACTTTGAGTTGATTTCTTTCTTATTTTATTTGCACTCTAAACAATTGGGGGTTGCACCGTCTTCGAGTAACCTAAGTGTCATCGACTTTGTGTACTCAAGCACCTCATACGCGATTTCCTGAATAGCTGACTCTGCCTGAGCGTTGAATCCTTAAACTCTGACCCAGTTGTAGCCCAACTGATAGGTCAGCAAGTGATGGCTCAAAATATGATGATCTCGTTGGGAACCCCAAGAGGAAGGTGTGATGAGCACAGCAGCAAGTTTTCCCTCAGTTATCAAACCAGTAGGAGCAAGGAAACAACCCCAAGGTGTTATCTCCAACTTGGAATCCTGCAGAACACAACCACAGAATTTTGCCCCAACTTATAGTGAGGTTGTCAATCTCACCGTTTTTGCTGAAACAAAGGATTAAACGTATTGTGTGGAAGATAGTAATTGCTTGCATAAAGTAAAACAGTAAATAGTAGATTGTAGATTGATGATAAAAGACTGGACCGGGGTCCATAGTTCACTAGAGGTGATTCTCCTTAAGATAGATGACATGTCGGGTGAACAAATTACAGCGGGGCAATTGACAGACACCAAGAAAGCATACAAGCATATACTAATCATCTTGACTCCTATGAGATTTGATTGAGCATTAGACTGTAATCCAACTGCATCTATGACTAATAATCCACCTTTAGGTTATCATCCGAACCACCTCCAGTATTAAGTTGCAACCAGTAGATAATTGCATTAAGCAAAGTGTGTAAAGTAAACAATATGATTACCCTATGGACAAATGATTGTTGTTTTCTCCCTAGTAGCAACATCACATCTAGTACCTTAGAGATTTCTGTCACTTCCCCAGATTACTAGAGGCATGAACCCACTATCGAGCATAAATACTCCCTCTTGGAGTTGCTAGCATCTACTTGGCCAAGATAGCTACTAGCAACGGAAAGCATGCAAGATCACAAATAACATAGACATGATAGAATCAATAATCAATCTGAAATAGCATCTCAATATCCATCGGATCCCCGCAAACACAACATGTAAGATTAAAAATAGATGATCTTGATCATGAACGGAGCTCACAAGATCTAAACATGGTAGCACAAAGGAGGAGAACCAACCATCTAGCTACTACATGGAACCGTAGTCCAGGGATGTACTACTCACGCATCACACCGGAGGTAGGCATGGTGATGAAGAAGGCCTCCAGGGTGAACTCCCCCCTCCGGGGGGTGCCGGGAAGAGCTTCAGATCCCTCCCGATCTAGGGATGGAGATGACGGCAGCTACAGAGTCTTTCATGGAATTTTGATCGGGTTCTTAGGGTTTTCGTCCCGAGAGCCTTTTATAGGCAAAGGAGCAAGGTCAGTGGAGTGCTAGGGGGCCCACACCCCCTAGTGGCGCGCCCCTCCCAGGCCGTGCCGCCCTAGGGTGTGGCTGCCCTGGTTCTCCGCTTCGTCTCCCCTCCGGACTCCGTATTGCTTCGGGTAAAATATTGCCTTTGGCTTTTATCCGGTCCAATTCCGAGAATATTTCCTTACTAGCTTTTCTGAAACCAAAAACAGCAGAAAACAGGCAACTGGCACTATGGCATTTTGTTAATAGGTTAGTTCCAGAAAATGTGTAAAAATACTCCAAAGTGTGGACAAAACATAAGAAAGTAGATATAAAACAAGCATGGAACATCAAAAATTATAGATACGTTTACGACGTATCAACATCCCCAAGCTTAACTCCTGCTCGTCCTCGAGTAGGTAAGTGATAAAAAGAAAGAATAATTTTTGAGGTGACATGCACCATCACAATCTTGATCAAGGTATTTGTAAAACATTGATAGCTAAGATCATAGTACTTTAACATTGCATGAAAGATATAGTTCTAATAATAAGACATAGCAACTATGTTGTAACATGAAAAGGTACAAACAAAAGATTCATGAATAACAATGCTTTGAAAGACGTTTGTTTGTTTCACATATAGAAAACATAATGAGAATGGTATTCAGCTTGTCCCTCATAGTGTAGTAAAACATAAATGCATAGGACACCTTCAAAGTTCATAAGGGTGACTAGATACAAATAGTTTAAGAACAAGAAATATTAAAGTTATGAATCAATCAACAAGTTTTGGGACAATGCACACTAAACTAAGAATAGCCACTATGCTCTCTCAATAGGTGCATAAAGATAGAAGATGGAGACTCAACATAAAAAGTAAAAGAAAGGCCCTTCGTAGAAGGAAGCAGGGATTCAATTTTCATAAAGAGCTTCCAAAAATTATGTCACTTATTAGCTTTCAGCTCTCATTGACCCTATCATAAGCATCTTTAGGTGATTAAAGTTAAAGTGAACAAATATGAGGATATGCTTGTCAAGTTATAAGCTCAAAATCTCATGCCCCTTGCTTAAAAAGATTGTTCCTCATGCTACTCAACATTAGTCACAGGTAAGTTCTTGTCATTGTAAGTACATGTGTATCATAGAGAACCGCCAACGGGGTACCCCTTGCCCGATGATACGGAAGATTCCCCATATCAAAATGACAAGGCAAGCAGACAACGAGCATCTCAGCAATCCTTTTATTCCTTATTTGCATAGGTTCTCTTTTTTTCTCTCTCTTTTTTCCTTTTTTTTCTTTCCTATTTGCATAGGTCTTTTTTTATAAAGAGGATGCTTCATAGATTGCTCATTATGGTTACGCTGCAGGTTTCCACCATGATTAGGCATGGCTTAGACCAGCCGCCCAGGCATTTCTCTAACACATATACAAACTCCATGAGCTTTACAATCCCCCCTTTCATTTCACACCGCCAGGATCCATAAGCAAAAGAACATGATATCAACTAAATAAAGTGCAATTTTGAAAGAATTCCCCATGATAACATGGTTCTACTAATTCACAACTTACAAAACGCAAACATATACGCAACATACACGGGCACAATGGTTCAAGTTTATTAAGTGCAAGAAAAGTAAAGTGTGCCATCAAGTTCGTGGGAGCTTTAATCACTAATTTTCACATAACAAGTTTAATTCGGAAGGTAGATAAAAACATGAATATACTTGGAATAGCAAATGCTAATAGGTAGGTATGGTGGACTCTTTGGAATAACTTGGTTTTATTTGGAGTTGGATGCATGAGTAGAACTCATACTTGGTATGGAGGCTAGCAAAAGACTGGGAGCGACCAACTAAGAGAGCAATAATGGCCATAATCATGCAGAGCGACAAAACATTATTAATTAAAGCATAAAGTGATATTACAAGTCGAAAACTAAATGATCATAGAGGCTATGGTGACTTGTATAGTCTTAACATGGTGTGAGCATGCGCCAAGTCAACCCAAATAAAGCATCACAGGAGAATACCACAATACTATGCTTTAATATGCTAAAACAACATATAATTCTTTCAAGGCACATTAAGCAATCTCAATTATTTGTAACAAGTCATGCTACAGCAATAATCACTAAGCAAAAAGCCAAAACAATATCAAGCATGACATGACAAAGCCTAGGCCACATTCAAAAAGAAGCTCCTTTGTATACCACTTATAAGCATGAACTTTCCTACTCTTTTCCAATCCAAACCACCTTATTTGAAAACTAATGAATGAAGGCGGGGATCCAACCAATTTATTCAAGCAAACTAAGCAAAAGAAAACTAAAAACAAAAACGAAGACGCTCCAAGAAAATACACAATTGTGCGTGAAACAATAAAAATGCAGTGTTTGGAAGAGAACCTGAGATTATTATTGATGAAGAAGGGGATGCCTTGGGCATCCCCAAGCTTTGACGCTTGTCCTTCTTGAATATTTATTGGGGTGACACAGGTGGCATCCCCAAGCTTGAGCTTTTGTCCATACTTCATCTTATCACATTGTTCTTCTCTACACCTGAAAATTTTCCTTTATACAAAACTTTACACAATGTTTATTAGCAACATTAGTGTACTCAAGATAATAAGTCTTTGGGTTCAGTTCTAACACAAGTAAAACTTCCATTAAAACATAAGCTACTGTAGCACTTCCTTTTAAAAGTTCAAGTGATCAAAGAGAACTCAAAGAGAAAGAGATTAAGAGGCAAATGCAAATAATGGCAGAAATCTGTCAAAACAGACTAGCAGGTAAAATCTGATTTTTTTTGAAGAACTTCTGTTGCTCAAATCGAAAGGTGTTGAACTAAGGAAAGTTAGATAACAACCTGGGGCAGAAGCACCAAATATTATAGCTCAATCCGACGTACAGAGATTTTTCATGAATTTTTATGGTGAAGCATAAAAATATGTTTCGGGACAGCAACTTTCCCATGTCTTATTTCTCTCTCATTAGAGGTTACTCTTGGCGCAAAAACCACACACAAATGATAAGGAGAGGTTATTATAGAGGCAATAACTTCCAAGTCTCAACACAAAATTCCTAACGAAATTTGGGTTATCTCCCAATAAGTGCTTTTCTTTAATGCCTTTGAGCTAGGCATAAGAAGTAAGAATCAAGTATTCTCAAATGAAGAAGCATTAAGACCAAATTTCTTACCCCTACCTTTCTTACCTTTATTATTATCTTTGGGGAACGTATGATTGTTTGGTGGAGAAGCAAAGTGCATGATGCCCTTTTCCACATCTATTATTGGTCCAAGGAGTTTTGGAAGGGATCTTCCAAGTGTAATCTGTCCTTTTCCTACACATTCAATAACAAGATAATCAGTAGACACCACTTTCCCTAGAATCTTTCTAAATACTCCTTCAGCTATTCCAATGGGTAATATTGTGGCATTATTAGTAAGAGATATTTCTCATCCCCCTTCAGAAAGTCCCCAAAGATTTAAAGATTCATAGATATCTTTAGGCATAAGGCAAAATTCAGACATGATATCACAGCGAGCATGAAAAGTTTCATTATTTATAACAACTTTTACTGTAGGAAGCCATTTTGAAGGTTTAGCATTTATTGGGACATATTCATGATGCTCCCTAAGCATGTTATAGCATTCTTTTAAACTAGCAGTGTTGGTCTCAAGAGTGTTCAATCTAGCAAATATGTTTATGAAGGAGGAATCAGATTTGCTAGGCAAGTCATATGTTGCAACCAACTTTGTATGGCATTAAAAGCTTCACCCTCATTGCATTGGAGGAAATCTCCTACTACTACAGCATCCAAAGCATATCTATAGAAAAGAGCAATTCCAAAGTAAAAACTCCTAAGAAAAAAGCTTAGAGTCATTTTAGGTTTAGTTTTTTTATTGTAAATCAGAGATTCTAGACCAAGCTTCTTTAAAACTCTCTTCAATTCCTTGTTTGAAAATAAAAATCATTTCCTCGGGTGACATAGTGATTGGAGCAATGCTAGACATAATGGCAATATAAAATAGGAACTAGAATTTTTTGTGTTTTTTGATAAAGAAGATCAAACAGGTACAACTATTTTTTGTGTTTTTGATAAAGGAAATAAGCAAACAAAACAGAAATAAACTAAGCAAAACAAAAAAAACAAAGTAAAGAGATTGGTTATCAAGGAATCCCCTTGTGAAGCTGTCCTTGACTCCCCGGCAACGGCGCCAGAAAAAGTGCTTGATGGCTCAAAATATGACGTGCTCATTGGGAACCCCAAGAGGAAGGTATCATGAGCACATCAGCAAGTTTTCCCTCAATTATGAAACCAAGGTTATCAAACTAGTAGGAGCAAGGAAACAACCCCAAGGTGTTGTCTCCAACTTGGAATCCTGCACAACACAACCACGGAACTTTGCCCTAACTTACAGTGAGGTTGTCAATCTCACCGGTTTTGCTGAAACAAAGGATTAAACGTATTGTGTGGAATATAGTAATTGCTTGCAGAAAGTAAAACAGTAAATAGTAGATTGTTGATTGATGATAAAGACTGGATTGGGGTCCATAGTTCACTAGAGGTGATTCTCCTTAAGACAGATGACATGTTGGGTGAACAAATTACATCGGGGCAATTGACAGACACCGAGAAAGCATACAAGCATATACTAATCATGTTAACTCCTATGAGATTTGATTGGGCATTACAACATTATACATAGACCGTAATCTAACTTCATCTATGACTAATAATCCACCTTCAGGTTATCATCCGAACCCCCTCCAGTATTACATTGCAAGCAACAGACAATTGCATTAAGTAAAGTGTGTAAAGTAAACAATACAATTGCCCTATGGACAAAGGATTGTTGTTTTCTCCCTAGTAGCAACAGCACATCTAGTACCTTAGAGATTTCTGTCACTTCCCCAGATTATTAGAGGCATGAACCTACTATCGAGCATAAGTAATCCCTCTTGGAGCTCCTAGCATCTACTTGACCAAGATAACTACTAACAACAGAAAGCATGCAAGATCAGAAATAACATAGACATGATAGAATCAATAATCAATCTAAAATAGCATATCAATAATCCATTGGATCCCCACAAACACAACATGTAAGATTACAAATAGATGATCTTGATCATGAACGGAGGTCACAAGATCTAAACATGGTAGCATAAAGGAGGAGAACCAACCATCTAGCTACTACATGAACCCGTAGTCCAGGGATGTACTACTCACGCATCACACCGGAGGTAGGCATGGTGATGAAGAAGGCCTCCAGGGTAACTCTCCCCTCCGGCAGGGTGCCGGGAAGAGCTTCAGATCCCTCCCGGTCTAGGTATGGAGATGACGATGGCTAGAGACTCTTTCATGGAATTTTGATCGGGTTCTTAGGGTTTTCGTCCCGGGAGACTTTTATAGGTGAAGGGGCAAGGTCGGTGGAGTGCTAGAGGGCCCACACCCCCTGGTGGCGTGCCCCTAGGCCACGCCGCGCTAGGGTGTGGCTGCCCTGGTTCTCCGCTTCGTCTCCCCTCCAGACTCTGTATTGCTTTGGGTAAAATATTGACTTTAGCTTTCGTCCGGTCCAATTCTGAGAATATTTCCTTACTAGCTTTTCTAAAACCAAAAACAGCAGAAAACAAGCAACTGGCACTGTGGCATCTTGTTAAATAGGTTAGTTCCAGAAAATGTGTAAAAATACTCCAAAGTGTGGACAAAACATAAGAAAGTAGATATAAAACAAGCATGGAACATCAAAAATTATAGATACATTTATGACGTATCAGCAAGGTACTGAGACTAAGGGCGTCAGGGTAACGAAAAGGTCTCACGTTATAGTGCGAAATTGTCGGGTCCGATGGCACTAGAAAATGTTAAGATAAATTGAAAGGCGATATTCTTCACAAGGTGCAAGTACTTTTGCAAGGATATCAGTTACATCGAGCTATTTTATCAGGTCCTCCAACGGAGTCGACTAAACGCCACTCGTGTCAACTTACGCTAAGACCCGACTCAAGTACCTCCTCGGATGAAGAAGATTTCTGAGCTTATGCTCACCCGATAAAAATCAAGACCCAAGTCGAGAGACTTCTCGGATGAATATCATCTTCATGCACCCGATATCAATAAAGCTAAGTTCTCTTAACCGAGTCTACTTTTCAATACTCTATTACACCTGATACTCAAGGGCTCAGTCGAATAAATTATTACATAACCATACTCCAATACTCGGGGGCTTCGCTATTCAGCGCAAATTTAAAAATTCTTCGGCTCTGCCATGAAATACGTCAAAACACGCTTTGACCTGAGTAGCTGATCCAGCCCAAAGGGCATCAGGCTAACGAAAAGGTCTCGAAAGGGACGCAACCGCAATAGTCATCGGCAAAAATATATCAAGTTCCAAATTCACACATCCGAAACAAATTACAACAAGCTATACTTTCGGCTGATACATACAAAAACTTTACATAATCTACATGTTTTTTTCCAGGATCCCTATTTTATCTACATGGAGAAATTCTCGGATGAAGAAGATCTCTGAGCCTATGCTCGAACGCATGTGTTTGAACATAGCCTCGGGCTACTCCCATCGGGAGCGCTGGCCGCGTACCCGATAGAAAAAAAAGAAATCCTCCAAACTGGAGTCGACGGAAGAATATCTGCAATGAAGAAGCATAACTTTGAGTCTACCCGAGTGTAGCCTCAAAGGTTACTCCCATTGGGAGTACCCAATGAAAATGCTGACATCACATCAAGAGCAAGACAACATCATCCATTGCATCAGCCAAACAGACATCGACAAGTTCACGCATCCGAAGAAATCTCCGAGTTCACCTTCCAAGCATATTTAAAAGGACTTTGAGCCTATGCTCGGACGCAAGGATCCAAACATAGCCTCGGGGGCTAATGACATGGGCATAACCCTTCAGGTGCCTATTATTGGTATATATGGTACATCCCAACGGAAGCCTCACCCAAAGATTTGCCAAGATCCATGAAGCCCACGACGGCTTTGCCGATACGAGGTATACAAGGACACAGACTCCTGGCGATATAAGACAGGGAAAGTACAAGACTAGACTAGATACAAACTCTATCTTGTAACCTACTCGTATTGGTACCCGGGACCTAGCTTCCTCATATATAAAGGCTAGGAGGGGCCAACAAGGAGGAGGGACACACAATACAATAGATGTTACACCCAACTTTAGATCTAGACAATAGACACCGAAACCCACAAGACAACTTGTAATAGTGTGATTACTCGATATTCAGGCGACTTTGACTCCATTGTTTTCCTGACATCCGACGAAATCCCCAACATTCTCTTTTCCGTGAAACCCTAAGTCCATCACCATGGACATTGCCGAGGTTACCCCTCGTCACTGACATACATAGTTTTTCAGAATAAAAGCAATCTTTGAAGAAATGTTTATAAAAACCTCCATAACCTATGACCTTTGGTATGTGGTTGTAGCTAGTGCATCAAACACTCCTTTTCGGTGAACTTGCTGAGTACGCTCGTACTCAACCATACCTTCTTAACCCTTGCTAGGTTATAAAGTCGGTGAAGAAGACGACAATACCAATTTATGCTCAAGGAATCAACATTGAAAGCTCAAATCCTTCAATGGAGTAAAGAGATACATCAACTAGAGTAAATACAAAGTTCATGATTAGATAGGAGTAGAATATCTAGCCCATAACCTATTTCTATAAAGCATTGGAATAGCAGCAATTGCAAACCAGATAGTTTAGATACTAGTTTTATTAGTATGTCAGTTCGAAGTTGTTATTTCTGGTTCTTCTTTGTAAGAAGTTTCTTTCTCTCTCTTTAACCTAGAATGTTCTCTGGATCTTTTGTAAAGAGTTTAGTTGTAACCTATAGTCATGTCTTGGACCTGCTATGTTTCTGTTGTACCACTCTCAGGGATGTAATACTAGTGGAACAGTGTTTCATTGGTGTTATGTCAACGACAATAGTGTACTACATCATGGAGTGGTATATTGGGTCACCACATGTTGTTTCCCAAGCTTCGATTAAACCTAGGTATACTAGGTAAAAAGACTATTATACTACATCCGTGAATCCAGATCAAAGGTATCACTAGGCATAAGTAAACTATTTACAAACAAAGTCGGATAAGCACGTCTTTGTAGGTTATCCCAAAGAAACATTTGGGTATTCCTTCATAACAGTAAAGACAAAAGAGTTTGTCACTTAGAACATCAAGTTTCTTGATAAAGATTTTTTCGCAGAAGTTAAGTGGGTGGACAATAGAACTTAGATTCGATTGATGAACCTAAGCAACATGTGCTAAGTAGAGCAGTACCGGAAAGTGTCCCGGAGTCGGCCACAATGCTCATGGCTCCCGTGATTACAAAGGTTGTGATCTCGGAGATTAGAGTTCCTATTGAATCGTATGGGTTGGGTAACAATCAAATAGTAAGATTTGAAACAAGTTGTTATTGTTTTGACAATGATGAACAGACTGCATGCAAAGAAGCGATGATGGGCTCTGAGTCCATCAAAAGACTAGAAGCCATAAAACCCATGATAGTTTCCATACATGAGAAATCAACTTTTTTGAACTTTGAAGACCCTCCAGAAAGGCATGAAGCCTATCATTCATATTTGGATCTATAAATAAATAGACATGGATGTTTCACATCTATAAATAGTCAACATGTTGGAAAGGGTTTACGATAATGATCAAGGAGTTGAATATGAAAAGATTTGATCTTCGGTAGCGATATGTAGTCTCGACAAATTATTGTAGCAACCACTACATATGTATATATGGCAGTTGAATAAACAAAACAAAGTTCTTCTAATAGAATGGTTACCTAGGACGTGTACATGACACGGTCCGAAGGTTTTTGTTAATTCAAAGGATGCTAAAAGGGCATGCAAGCTTCAATGGTTGAAATAAGCATAGCAGAGTTGGAATCTTCACCATGATGAAACTGTTCAAAGAGTTTAATTTCATCGGAGATGACAAAGATGCTTTCATTTGCAAGAAATTAAGTGGGAGCGTTGAGACATATTTCTAATACATTATTTACAAGACATGTTGTTGATTGGAAATGATGTATCTTTTATTGACAAAGGTTAAGAATTTCATTAAAATTATATTTCGGTGAAAGACTTGGGAAAAACCAGAATATTAGGCATCAATGTCTATATGGATAGATTGAGGCTCTAATATGGTTGTGCCAAACATATATATATATGAGATACTAAATAAGTTCAATAAGGAAACAATAAGAAAGGTTCTTGCCGCATGGAAAGGGTTGAATCAAGATTCAAGTGTATCGACACTTGGTAAGTGAAACAAGCTTCAAGTGTTTTGACACTTGGTGAGTGAAATCTCAAGAATATTTTGATCAATCATGTATACTGTCATACGTACATATCCAGATATGTCCTATTCTCTAAATGTTATGTGCATATACCAGAATGATTCATAAGATGATCATTGGATGATATTAAATATATTCTTATGAGCTTTGGAAGAACTAATAATATGTTATGTATAGGTGACAAATAGTTCATTATAAATAGTTAAAAAAAGTTCATTGTAAAGTGTTATGTTGATACTAGTTTTGTCACAAGATATAGTTTATCTCAATTTAGACTATGGGTGGCACAATGTAATGGAAAGGGAGTTCCATGATAGATTTGGATGAGTTCCAAATATAAGACATTGTGATGGATACTACAACAAAAGGATGAGTATATGAGTGCTTAAGAAGAAGCAAGAGAGAGCATTTGTGTCAAGTAGTTTGTTATCAAACTAGGTGTGGTTCAAAGCGGGATAGTTCTACGAAGATAGATTGTACGACAATAGTATCTACATGACTTGACTCCAAGAAACTAAGGTCTCATGAAAGGACCAAATTTATACAATGTCATCTCATTTAAGAATGAGTGATGCGTAAAGACGCAAGGACATGCAAATACACATGGACCTAAAAGTGTCAGATCCGGATATTATATTTACCACTATAAAACGTGTATATACAACACCAGAAAGCCATAGGTGTTGAATGCGCAAGTTTTTCAAACTAGATTATTGACTCTAGTGCAAGTGGGATACTGAAGGGAATATGCTCGAGAGGCAATAATAAAGTGGTTATTATCTTCTTCCATGTTTATGATAAATGTTTATTTCTCATGCTATAATTATGTTAATTGGAAACGTTAATACATGTGTGTTTAATGAACAAATAAGAGTTCCTATTTATGCCTCTCAGTTAAACTAGCTCGTTGACTAACAAGAAGATCAAGGTTTCCTGATCATGACCATTGGATGTTGTTAATAACGAGGTCACAACATTGGTGGAATGATATGATAAACATTCATCCGAAGTATAGTAATACGATCAAAGTCATTATGTTTAAATGACTATAACATCATGCAAAGTAATGTTAGTCCTTAGACCATGAGATCATGTGAATCACTAACACCGGATGAGTAACTTGACAACATCAAACGTCACACTGTAACAGGGTGACAATAAAGGTGGGTTCAGATACTCCGAAAGTGTTATGTATAGGGCCCAGGCCCCCCCATCATGCAAATGGAAATTTTATACCCCGAAAAATTGTTGACTTTCTCAGCTTCTCGTATCCTCTTTTTGTCTATTGCTTGAAAAAAGAAAATGGGAAATGAGGAACCGAGGCATCCCAAGGCCCATACGAGCAGTGTTAAGGAAGTTTCTGGTCATCCCCATGTGTGCCCAACACAGGTCGCGATTCTTCTTGCGAATGTGTGCCTAGCGCTCTGCTATGCTTCCTAGTTCGGCGGCTCCCTTGCTCTACTCCGCCTCCACCCTCTAGTCCATGGTCGACACTCGACAGCACCGCCGCAGTAGCTCGAGCGAGGGGACAAGCTCTAGTCCCAGACCCTCTTCAAATCTCCGATTTTGGCTATTCAATCAAGGATAGGTATATATTTTGATTCCCTCTGATTTTGGCTGTTTAATCAAGGACAAGCTCATATGTTGTCTAATTCTCTAGAAAATATTGTTTCCCCAATTCCACAATTTTCCTTGGCTGTTAATTCTAGGAATATGGCAAAGTATGAAGGACAAGCTCGTAACTATCATAGCTGATGTTTTCAATCTTTATGTTTTTAGGATATTCATGGCTAAAAATAAAAGGAAGGATCTATCAGTGCATAATATTCATTCTTATTTTGGGAAGAAATAAGAGTTGATGATCCAGTTGCTAGGCCTGATTTAAATGAACAAGAAGCAGAACATGTAGAAGAAGTTTCAGTACCACCACCAACACCCAGAGCAGCAACACCTCCTCCAACTCCAGTTTAGATAAGGAATGATGATTGTCCTATATTGGTAGTACAAAGAGATCCGGGTTTGTGGTGCCAAATTTGGGATTATCCTACAAATGATCAAGAAAGGGCTCATTTGGCATATATGAAGCATGGGCCATACCAATTACAAAAATATGAGTACCCTCTTAATGATGCAACAAAACATCCTCGCAAGTTTCAATATCAGTAGTTTAAGATCTTCCCTTGGTTAGAATACTCCCCTATAAAAGATGCAGTCTACTGTTTTCCATGATTCCTATTTTACAAGAAGCCACTTGGAAAGAATGGATCTGATAAGTTCACAGTGGACAGTTTTAGAAAGTGGAAGAAGGTTAACAATGGAAAGGATTGTGCATTCTTAACTCACATGGGAAAGATAGCAAATCTGCTCACAATTATGATATCAAATATTATGATAATTTGAAGAATAAGCCATATCATATGGAACAATTGGTGGATAAGCAAACAGAGGTTGACATTAAAAGAAATAGGTTGCGACAGAAAGTAAAAATTGATGTATTATGGTGGTTAGCATTCCAAGCTTGTCCCTTCTAAGGCCATGATGAAAGTGTTGGTTCAACAAATCAAGGTAATTTTCTTGAAATGGTGAAATTGATAGCTTCTTATGATGATGAATTGGGGCTATTGTACTAGGTAATGCTCCACATAATGCTAAGTATACATATCCTACCATTCAAAAAGAACTTTTTCATATCATTGCTTCCAATGTTCAAGGTGAAATTCGCAAAGAAATTGGTGATGCTAAGTTTTTATTACTTGTTGATGAGTCAAGAGATGAATCAAAAAGAGAGAAAATGCCAGTGGTGATTTGGTTTTTTGATAAAAATGGTTTCACTCCAGAGCGTTTTCTTGATATTGTTCATGTTTTGGACACATCTTCAACTACTTTAAAACATGCAGTATCTTGTGTTTTGGTTGAACATTAGTTAGATGTTAACAAATTTCGTGGACAAGGATATGATGGTGCTAGTAACATGCATAGGGAGTGGAATGGACTACAAGCCAAGTTCATGGAAGAGTGGCCGTATGCCTATTATATTCATTGTTTTGCTCATTAGTTGCAACTAACTCTTGTTGCCTCATATAAATAAGTAGGTGATGTTCACAACTTTTTTGATCATCTTGCTCTTGTTGTCACTATGGTTGTGTATTCTAGTAATAGAAGTGATGAGCTCCATGCTAATCAAGTTGTTGAAATGGAGAATCTCATTGAGCTTGGTGAGCTTGACACTGGAAGTGGGGAAAATCAAGTTGGAACTTTTAGCAGCCATGTGACACTAGGTGGAGTTCTCACTATGCATCTGTTTGCAGCCTTTTGAACAAATACAAACCTACACTTTTGGTACTTAAAATTATTGTTACTTCTATAGGTTCAGGTACTTCACCTTCAGCATGAGCAAAGGCTAATGGGCTTGTTAAGCTGATGATGTCTTTTGACTTCATATTTATTCTACATGTCATGAAAGAACTTATGGGAATCACAGATTTGTTATGTGAGAAGCTACAACTAAAATCCCAAGATATTGTGTATGCCATGGATGATATGAAGACTACAAAAGTGTTGATTTAGAAGCTAAGAGATAATGGTTGGAGCAAGCTTAAAGCTGATGTGCTTTCATTTTGTGTGAAACAGGGAGTTAAAACACTAGACTTTGGTGATTTTTATGTGGATTTCATTAACTCTCGTGTCCATGATGAGAGTACGGTTGAGCACCATTATCAGTGTGATATTTTCATGGTTGTTGTGGATCAGCAGTTACAAGAACTAAATTGTAGATTCAATAGAGCTTCTCATCATGTGCACTTCATTGGACCCTAGAAACTCATTCAGTTCATTTGACATTGATATTGTGTGTTCTCTAGCTTCAAAATTCTATCCCACTGATTTTGAAGAACAAGAGATGGAGAATCTGAGATGTTAGTTGCGACATTATGCGCATCATATACTGATACGTTGCTAACGTATCCATAATTTTTGATGTTCCATGCTTGGTTTTATCTGCTTTCTTATGTTTTGTTCCAACTTTGGAGTACTTTTCATAGACTTTCTTGGGATAACCTATTAAAAAGATGCCACAGTGCCAGTTGCCTGTTTTCTGTTGTTTTTGGTTCTAGGAAAGTCAGAAAATGAATATTCTCGGAATTGGACAGGACAAAAGCCAAAGTTGATATTTTACCGGAAGACTCATGGAGCCAGAAGACGAGACGGAGAGGGGCCACAAGGTGGCCACACCACCCTTAGGCGCGGGTCCCATCTGGCCGCGCCAGGGCATGGTGTGGGCCCCCTGGCTGCCCACCGACCTTGCCACTTCACCTATAAGATGCCTCCTGATGCGGAAAACCTAAATAATCAAGCCTCTAGCCACGAAAAGTTCCGCAGCGCCGCCGCCACTGAAAAGGAGATTCGGGGGTAGAAAGTCTCTGTTCCGACACCCTGCCGAGATGGGGAAGTGCCCTCGGAGCCATCTCCATCGATCTCCACCACCATCTCCATCATCGTTGCTGATTCCCATGATGAGGAGGGAGTAGTTCTCTCGAGGCTAAGGGTTCTACGGTAGCTATGTGTTCATCTCTCTCTATGCATGATCTTATTGAGATCATGAGCTTGTAATCTATAGATCTATTCTACTACTCAAGTGCTTTATTAGATCTCTGCTCTCCCCATGTGTGTGAAAGTGACAGCGTGCTCACCATGGTGACACTTAGGCTAGAGATTACAAATACTTGTTATGAGTTATATTTGGAGTTGGATGTCTCTATGAAATTGTGGTGTTTGTTGGACTCATCTAGTACTCAAGGTGACAGTGTGGGGTTTTCTAGATGGGGAAGGCTTACTTTGAGGTGTGTTGTTATAACCCTACCATGGATTAGAGTGTCCAAACGGAGAGTAGTTAAGGGTAGTATCATAAAGAGAAGATATTTATATGAGAGTGTTCACTAGTGAAAGTATGATCCCTAGGCCTTGTTTCTAAGCATTGATACACCGATTGCAATTAGATATGTTACATGTTTGCTTGCTTCCATCTTTATTTCAGTTTTACTTTAGTATTTTCCACGCCATCAAGTTATTTTCTAGCACCGTTACCACTTATAATTCTTCATACCACTTGTATTTCACTATCTCTTCGCTGAACTAGTGCACCTATACACCTGACAAGTGTATTGGGTGTGTTGGGGACACAAGAGACTTCTTGTATCTTGATTGTAGGGTTGCTTGAGAGGGAATACCTTTGACCACTTCCTCCCTGAGTTCGATAAACCTTGGGTGATCCACTTAAGGGAAAACTTGTTGTTGTTCTACAAACCTCTGCACTTGGAGGCCCAACAACTGTCTACAAGAATAGAAGTGCGTAGACATCAAGCTATTTTCTGGCGTCGTTGCCGAAGAGGTAAGGTAAAAGTTATTCACACTGGAGGATTAAAGAAGAAGAACCTCCCACGGCAAACGTCTATTTTCTGGTGTGAGTGCTCAAAGTTATTTCCTTTAGATTCTGCAATTTTGTCTTTTTGTTTCTTGTTTTCACTAGTTATGCTTAATGGAAAATAACAACAAAATTAGAGAGCTTTATAGTATTTATCTTGAGTTAGGACATGAAGTGTTTGAAGAGAAAATTAAAAAACCTATGGAAATTTATTTGCATGCTTATAGCAATGTTGTTAGTATGAATTCTTTGGACACCATTATTGCTAATGCTATGGAAAAGTCTAAGCTTGGGGAAGCTTGTTTTTATAAAAATGATCTTTTTAGTTCCCTAGCTTTGGAAGATAGCTATTCTATTGCTTATGATGATACCAAG
Organism: Avena eriantha; assembly: GCA_910589775.1. NCBI lineage: Eukaryota > Viridiplantae > Streptophyta > Magnoliopsida > Poales > Poaceae > Avena > Avena eriantha. Next base: position 286,506,657 of record OU342744.1, on the reverse strand, counting down.
CCTCCAATATATGATGATTGCAATGATGAATATGATATTTTCAGTCCACCTACTATTGAGGAGGAAAGTAATTATGATTACAATATGCCTCCTATATTTGATGATTATGGTGATGAGAATAATAATGATAGCTATTTTGTTGAATTTGCTCCCACCACAATTAATAAGAATGACTATGTTTATGTGGAGAGTATTAATTCTTTTATGCATGTGGCTCATGATAAGAATGTTTCATGTGATAGTTATATTGTTAATTTTATTCATGATGCTACGGAAAGTTATTATGAGAGAGGGAAACATGGTTTTATGTATCTCAACAATATTAAGTTTCCCCTCTTTTTGTTGAAAGTCTTGAAGTTGCACTTGTTTTTATTTACTATGTTTATTGCTTTGTGCTTTCATGACTTATTTCTTTACAAGATTCCTATGCATAGGAAGTGGGTTAGACTTAAATGTGCTTTGAATTTGCTTCTTGATGCTCTCGTTTACTTTAAGTCATATTTCTTATGTGAGCATTTTCTCAAACTATCATGCCTAACTTAAAGGCGTTAAAGAAAAGTACTTATTGGGAGATAACCCAAAAGTTTTAGATGAGTCTTGGAAGTTATTACCTCTGTAATAACCGCTCCTCACCCTTTTTTATTTGCTTTTTGTGCCAAGAGTAACCTCTAATGAGAGAGAAGTAATGCTTGGGAAAGTTGCTGTCCTGAAACACATTTATGTGCTTCACCGTAAAACTTCGTGTAAAATATCTGAACGTCTTTTTGAGGCATGAATTTTTGTGCTTCTGCCCCAGGTTGTTATCTAACTTTCGTTAGTTCAACACTTTTTGATTTGAGCAACAGAAGGTCTTCGAACAAATTCGTCTTTACCTGCTGGTCTGTTTTGACAGATTTCTGCCATTTTCTGCATTTGCTTCTTGTTTGTTCCTTCTTGAGTTCTTTTGGGGAATTGAGCTCTTTGAAGGAAGTGCTACAGTAGCTAGTTTTCTAATGGAAGTTTATTGGTGTTGTAACTAAACCTTAAGACTTATTATCTTGAGTGCACTAATGTTGCTAATAAGGATTGTGTGAAGTTTTGTATGAAGGAAAATTTTCAGGTGTATGGAAGGAATGAGTAATGAGATGAAGGATGGACTAAAGCTCAAGCTTGGAGATGCCACGCGTGTCACCCCAAGAAATATCCAATAAGTACAAGCTTCAAAGCTTGGGGATGCCCAAGGCATCCCCCTTCTTCATCCATAAAAATCCCAGGTTTCTTCCAAACGCTTCATTTTGATTGTTTCATGCACAGTTGTGTTGTTCTTGGACCGTCTTATTTTTCGTTTTCGTTTTGGTTTTTAGTTTTCTTGGTTGCTTAGTTTTCTGAATAAATTGGTTGGACCCCCTCTTTCATACATTGGTTTACAAATAGTTTGGTTTGGTTTGGAAAAGAGTAGGAAAGTTCATGCTTATGTGGTAAAAAGAGCTTGTTTTTGACTATGGCCTATGCTTTGTCATGCCATGCTTGATATTGTTTTGGCTTTATGCTTAGTATTATTTGCTGTAGCATGACTTTTTATAAACAATTGAGATTGCTTAATGTGCCTTGGATGAATCATGCATTGTTTTAGCATATTAAAGCATAGTATAGTGGTATTCTCCTTTGATGCTTTATTTGGGTTGACTTGGCACATGCTCACACCATGTTATGACTATCTCAAGTCACCATAAGACTTTATGATCCTTTAGTTTTCAACTTGTAGTGTCATTTTATGCTTTGATCAATGATGTTTTGTCGCTCTGCATAATTATGGCCATTATTGCTCTCTTAGTTTGTCGCTCCCAGTCTTTTGCTAGCCTCCACAACCAAGTATGAGTTCCACTCATGCATCCAACTCCCTAAACCAAGTTATTCCAAAGAGTCAACCATACCTACCTACTAGCTTATGCTATTCCCAGTATATTCATGCTTTTGTTTACCTTCCAAATTAAACTTGTTATGAGAAAACTAGTGATTAAAGCTCTCACGAACTTGATGGCACACTTTACTTTTTGCATCTAATAAACTTGACCCATTGTGTCCATCTTTGTTGTGTATATGCTTGCGCTTTATAAGTTGAAATTAGCAGAACCATGTATCACGGGGAACACTTTCAACATTGCACTTGTACTTTGTACCCCGTTGATATCATGTTCTTTTGCTTATGGATCCCGGCGGTGTGAAATAAAAGTGGAACTTGTAAGATCATGGAGTTTGTATGTGTGTTAGAGAAACGCCTCAGCCGCTAGCCTAAGCCATGCCTAATCATGGTGGAAACTTTCAGAATCACCATAATGAGCACTCTATGAAGCATCCTCAATAAAAACCTATGCAAATAGCAAATAAAAAGATCGCTAAGATGCTCATTGTCTGCTTGCCTTGTCATTTTGATTATGGGAAAGTTCCCGTATCATGTGCAAGGAGTACCCTATTGGCGGTTCTTAATGATACACATACTTACAATGACAAGAGCTTACTCGTGACTGAAGTTGAGTAGCATGAGGATCGGTCTTCGTAAGTAAGGGGCATGAGATTTCTGTTTATAACTTGTCAAGCATATCCTCTTAGTTGTGTCACTTTAACCTTAATCACCTTCAAGATTCTTATGATAGGGGCAATGAGAGCTGAAAGCTACAAGTACCATAATTTTGGAAGCTCTTTATGAGACTTGAATCCCTATTTCCTTTTACAAAGGCCTTTCTTCCACCATTATATTGAGTCTCCACCTTCTATCTTTATGCACTTACTTTGAGAGCATAGTGGCCATTCTTAGTTCTATGTGCATTGTCCCAAGACTTGTTGATTGATGCATACCTTGATATTGCGTGTTCTAAACTATTTGTATCTAGTCACTCTTATGAACTTTGAAGGTGTCCTATGCATTTATATTTGCTACTCTATTGAGGGACAAGCTGAATACTACTATGCTATGTTTTCTTTATGTGAAACAAACAAACGTCTTGCAAAACATTGTTATTCATGAATCTTTTGTTTGTGCCTTTTCATGTTGCAACATAGTTTCTTTGTCTTATTGCTAGAACTTTGTCTTTCATGTTATGATGGAATTACTATGATCCCAGCTTTGAATGTTTTACAAATACTTTGATCAAGTTTATGATGGTGCATGTCACCTCAAAAATTATTCATTCTTTTTATCACTTACCTACTCGAGGACGAGCAGGAGTTAAGCTTGGGGATGTTGATACGTTGCTAACGTATCCATAATTTTTGATGTTCCATGCTTGGTTTTATCTACTTTCTTATGTTTTGTTCCAACTTTGGAGTACTTTTCATAGACTTTCTTGTACTAACCTATTAACAAGATGCCACAGTGCCAGTTTCCTGTTTTCTGTTGTTTTTGGTTCCAGGAAAGTCAGAAAATGAATATTCTCGGAATTGGACGGGACAAAAGCCAAAGTTGATATTTTACCGGAAGACTCATGGAGCCAGAAGACGAGCAGAGAGGGGCCACAGGGTGGCCACACCACCCCTAGGCGCGGGTCCCCTCTGGCCGCGCCAGGGCATGGTGTGGGCCCCCTGGCCGCCCACCGACCTTGCCTCTTCACCTATAAGATGCCTCCCGATGCGGAAACCCTAAATAATCAAGCCTCCAGCCACGAAAAGTTCCGGAGCGCCGTCGCCACCGGAAAGGAGATTCGGGGGACAGAAAGTCTCTGTTTCGGTACCCTGCCGGGACGGGGAAGTGCCCCCGGAGCCATCTCCATCGATCTCCACCACCATCTCCATCACCGTTGCTGATTCCCATGATGAGGAGGGAGTAGTTCTCTCTCGAGGCTAAGGGTTCTACCGGTAGCTATGTGTTCATCTCTCTCTCTATGCATGATCTTATTGAGATCATGAGCTTGTAATCTATAGATCTATTCTGCTACTCAAGTGCTTTATTAGATCTCTGCTCTCCTCATGTGTGTGAAAGTGACAGCGTGCTCACCATGGTGGCACTTAGGCTAGAGATTACAAATACTTGTTATGAGTTATATTTGGAGTTGGATGTCTCTATGAAATTGTGGTGTTTGTTGGACTCATCTAGTACTCAAGGTGACAGTGTGGGGTTTTCTAGATGGGGAAGGCTTACTTTGAGGTGTGCTGTTATAGCCCTACCATGGATTAGAGTATCCAACCGGAGAGTAGTTAAGGGTAGTATCATAAAGAGAAGATATTTATATAAGAGTGTTCACTAGTGAAAGTATGATCCCTAGGCCTTGTTTCGAAGCATTGATACACCGTTTGCAATTAGATCTGTTACATGTTTGCTTGCTTCCATCTTTATTTCAGTTTTACTTTAGTCTTTTCCACTCCATCAAGTTATTTTCTAGCACCGTTACCACTTATAATTATTTACACCACTTGTATTTCACTATATCTTCGCCGAACTAGTGCACCTATACACCTGACAAGTGTATTGGGTGTGTTGGGGACACAAGAGACTTCTTGTATCTTGATTGCAGGGTTGCTTGAGAGGGAATACCTTTGACCACTTCCTCCCTGAGTTCGATAAACCTTGGGGTGATCCACTTAAGGGAAAACTTGCTGTTGTTCTACAAACATCTGCACTTGGAGGCCCAACAACTATCTACAAGAATAGAAGTGCGTTGACATCATATACCTACAAACCCGAAGTTTCAGAATTTGCTAACTATATCAGAGATTTGTCAACAACTTACGGCAACCGGAAAAAATGATGATTATCACTTGATTGACAGGTATATATTGTTCTTTGCCACTATACTAGTTGATTTAATCATTACTAAAAGTACCAAGTCATTGTCTCATTTTAATGAACCAATTTATTCGCCTTATTCTTACTTTACCAGTCTTAACCACAACCATAGAATGTGCTTTCTTTGCCATGAAACTTGTGAAAACAAGGCTTTGGAATAAAATGGAAGATGGATTCCAAAGAGATTGCTTGGTGACATACATTGAAAAGGGGATTGCGGTTGGAATATCGACGGATGCAATTCTTTATGAGTTTGATGAAGCACCATGATGAGTGGACTTCAATTGAGAAGTGCTAGTAGCTCTACCTCATGTTGTCTAGATTTTAGCTTTTCAGCAATATGCAATTCTACATCCTTTTATCCTTGACATGTTGTGAATGGTGGTATAATCAATGCAAAATATTTTGTTATGGTTTCGTCCCAATTTTGGCTTTTTTGCATTTGTGAGTTTTCTTCTTTGTTCGCCCCCCCCCCCCCCTCAAAAAAAATTCCCGCATCCGCCATTGAGTGACAAGATCACTAAGAATGTTATATCACGGGAACAAGAAAAGATTACTTGTCGGTAACAAGATCAAACTAGGTATGGGGATACCAATGATTGGATCTCGGACATGTAATATATCACGAGACAAAGGGATTTAGTTACACTGTTAAAGGTTCACACGATCACTTGAGTCATCGTTGAATATATGGGAGTTAGTACGGGTCTCCAGGTCCCGCTTCTGATTATTGATAGGAGAGGGGTATAGATCATGTCTAAAGTATTCACGAACCGTAGAGTGACACACTTAAGGGATTCCGACACAATTTGGAGAGAATATGATACCAACGAAAGATTATGAAATCGTTGGAATTATTTCGATCGACGCCGGTATTTTTCGGGTCAAATTGTTGAAAAGGGGTTTCTGATGTAATATCGAAGTATTGCAAGGGGGTTTACGCAATATTTTCAATTAAAGTAGTTAACAAAATTCCGAATAAAATAAATAAATTTTTTTATTAAATGAGAGATGCATTAAATTTGGTGGAAATTTAATGCATGTGAGTGGAATTTTGAGTGGGGGGTTTTTATGTGAGTGGAGCCTCCACCCACATGAATGAAGGGATAAGTGGGGGAACCATCATGGTCACCGGCCATGGGAGGGGCTTCCCCCTCCCCCTATAAAAGGCACCCTCCTCCTCCTCTCACTTCACACCTCCTCGTGAAGGATCTCTCTTCCCCTCTAGAATATTCCCCAGGGCTTCGGATTAGCGAATACATGTTCCCGGTGGCTTTCTATGAAAAGATTTTCTGCTTCTGCTACTTTGCTATAGCAAGGACTCGGAGGTTGTCGATGTACTGGACATGTGTGCGATAACGGATGCACTACTGCTTTGCAGTGCTGGACTTCAACTCAATGTTGAGATCAGCAAGTGAACAACTACATCATCCAAGAAATCAGATTTTGTTAACCAAGCATTTTGGTCTTCGAGGGTAAGATCTCTATGGATGTATATCCACCCATTGATTCTATCTAGGTAGATAGATCTTGGTGCTTGATTGTTCATATCATAAGAAACGTTTTGTTTTCTATGCTGCAAACCCAATAGTATCATGATGCAAAAGTATATTACATGACATTAATGTGTTCGCTCGATACTTCGTGGTTATGTGGGAACCAATATGGGTGTCTAGATCCAACTATTGATTATTGTTCGGAAAGAGTTATGTGGTCATGTCCACATAATATCGAACCTGCGGGGTCACTTGCTCAAGGGATATTGTTCTATAGAGTATGTAGATCACATGTGTATGTGAGAGATGCTTCTAAATGGTTCCGGATCATCAAGAGAATTCAAATGAGAAAATTGGAAGAGTTTCGGATTGACAGAATGGTTCTGGGAGAGAAAAAGGTCAGAAGTGCAGCCCCCGTGGGGATGATGCGTGGGGGCAGCATGCCCCCCATGGGCTGCACTTAACCTTCCTAATTTGAGTTAAGTCATTTCTAGGAAAGTATCTGACCATATCCTTGATTGTGATCTGATTTGGTATTGGCATTATGAGAAGATATCATATCTTATAATTGAGGAAGGAGACTATATGGAATTAATGATCAGATCATTCACTGCCTAACATAGAGTGTAGGGGACACCATGGACGACGACCACCCTAGGGAAACCCTAGGGCACCTCCCCCTCTCCCCTTCTCCTATATAAAGGGAGGATGGGGGCAGCCATCCACACATTCCGTTGGACATGGGTTGCATCCCTCCCTCTAGATCTCTCTCTATCTTTGATACACATCATGAGGGTTCTCCACTAACTCTAGTATTTCTGACCCCTAGACGGCGAAGCTCTCCTGGAACAAGATCACCAAATTCATGGATAGCTTCGAAGGGATCATCGCTTTCATCCTACTCGAGCACATCACTAACATCTACTTTGATGAATGAACCTCCACTACAATGTTGGTGAGTACTAGATCGAACCCATCTCGTGTTCTTTCACGGTTCAATCTCGGTTGTTCGATAGTTCTAGATTTTTTTGTTTCTCTATGTGAACCCACAACAAGTGACTTCAGCTATGTGCCTCTTGTTCTATAACCCCAGAGTCTTCGCCCCTAGACTGACAGATTTCAGCTTCTCACCGTTTTGAGCGTAACTTTTGTATAGGGACTTGTATTTTGGTGTTCTTTAGCTCGTTTCGAATAGGAAAAGGAGCTCTAAATCATCATCATGTTTTCCATTCTATATTATTCAAACCAAATTTAGTGAGCAAGGAGGAACAATAATAAAGGGTAAAGATCATCGAAAAAGGTATAAACATTTCGCGTCTTCTCCCCACTTCCATTCCTTTGTGAACCACACTATCTTTGTGACCTAAAAATACCTACTAAGAATAGTTCCTCCTATGATTTCTTCGGATTTTCACATTTGATACGTACTATAATTATGAGTAATTGTTGTATGTGCTATATCATATAGAGATCTTGTATAGTTATTGGCACAAGGAAGAGGTAAGTGAAAAATAAAAATAAAGAAAGAGAATGAAACAAAATGGAAGATAGAAAAAAATAAAGAATGCCTCCTAGAATAGAAACCGCAAGCTCAATGAAAAACTTATAGGTGTGATAGTTATTGTGCAAATCTTATAACCCACCATTATATGCAATTGAACTAGCATATCTCCTTGTACTTGTGCGAAGTGGGCTTATAGTCTACGCTAGGTACTCATTTGGTTCTTAGCTTACTTTTTTTGTTGCACAAGTCCCATTTATCCCACTTTCTTTTGTGGATTGACTTTTTTTCTTTATGATCATCATGGTTCTTTACTTGCCCTTACAATATCTTAGTTGCAGATTATTTCCTTTGCATGGAAGTGGAAGTGGAGGTGGGTGTTAGGCATGATTCATAATACTTTGATTTATTGTTCTACGATAATACTTGTGTGTGTTTTCTCGTTGGTTGGGTTTTGTGTTCCATGACACTTCACTTTGTTGGTTCGATTTTCTTTCAAGTGTGGCCATTTGTCCAATACTATATATCCAAGGTGAGTGAATGTAAAGATGTGGTTCACCCTAACACCCACCTCCAATTCCATGTACATCACTTGGTCGTGTGAATTATGCCTAGGAACAACGAAGCCAATGAAAACGAATACATGCTGAGCACCATCCAAAATGCTCCCAAGTGATATGGCAAGGTTTGAAGAAAAAATAGATCACCACACCATCAATTTCAAGAGCGACAATGCAATGATCACTAATGACCTTTCTAAGATCAAGTACAACATTCAACAACTTGTCAAGTCAAGTTGTGATACATAAATATCAATAAGGCACCATAAGCATAAGAAAAGTGCCAATGAACATGAGCATAATCATGTAAAACATCATGTGGATAAACAAGCGTGTCGCTGACATGAACCATTTTCAAGGAAAGCTAAGGATCTTCGTCCACACATTGTAAGCCTTGATGATGAAGCAAGAATACAAAGCCCAAGGCATCTACTACTAGATTAATACCTAGGGGATAATGAAGCGGGCCTTATTCCATGCCAACAAGATTCAATGAAAAAAATTCTAGTCCAAGATGAAGTACCCAGGTATAAGAACTTCCACAACACCACTACTTCGAGGAAGACTACTTCACGAGCTTCAAGATCCTCGAAAGAGATGACCTCACAAGATGTTGGTGCTACCTCACAGACCGAGATGGTGTCAAGGACAAATAAAAAGGAGCTAAAATGGCATATTACACTACTAGTGTTGCCACCACAATGGAACCAAGAGCCAGCTCATGCTACAACAAGGAAGATCACACTCCCCAACATGTGTTACCTCCTTCTAGTGCCACCACCATAACGGCACCCAAAGTATAAGATGAAGAACTACTATGCTACAATTGTCAAGACCAAGGCGAAGCTACATGGGAATGCCCAAACATCATATGTGCCAAGTGCCAAGGCCAAGGTCACAAATTTTGGGAGTACTACAACAATATGGTTACGTAGGATGATGAGAAAGCTCCAAGTGAAGAGTCTACACATCAAGATGGAGGAAGACAAGTCCAAGTATATGATAGTCGATTTGAGCTACACTCTCGGCACCACTATGATCCCAGTTCCACCACTAATAAAAGATGGTGATCATGAGGACATCTCCTCCAATAAAACCAACTTCCAAGAGAAGATCTACAATGATCAAGCTTCAGACTGTACTACCACCAAAAAGAGTGCGCATCCATCTTTTGAAGCTTCAGTTGAGCTGGAGAAGACAATGGATTCACTCAAGAACTCTTCTTTGGAAGATGTGATAAGATGGTCGAGCATGGGATTTTCCCTTTGACCAAGGTGGCGAGCAATGATGAAGCTATCACTTTGGATCCCCCACAAAAAAATCTATCACTTTGGACAACAAGTTAAGTTAAGAGGCCAAGCATGGGATGTTCCCTTCGGCTAAGGAGGCGGGTGATGATGAACATGTTATGGCATTCATCTTTGGAGGAGGCAAGGTTAAGGATGGTGAGCATTTGGATGTCCCTTCACCAATGGAGGCACATGGAGTTAACAAAAACGAACCTATCCCTATATGCTTGAGTAGTGATGTGGTACAAATACCATGTGACTATGTGATCCACTTAGCCCACTTGAGTGAGAGCAAGAGTGAGATGAGTGACTCCACCATATGTGAGATTGAGTGATTCCAATTTAAGGGCATGAGTGATACACCGAGTGAGTTGAGAGTGGTAGTTGATAGATAAAGTGAGGACATTTCGATTTCCAACAACTTATCCTCTACCTCTAGTGTGTTCTCTTATGTTGTGCTAGGTCATACGGATCACGAAGGGCCAAGCCTCAATAAGATGATGCCTCAAATGGAGAAGATATACATGTTGGATAAAGATGGTGTCATCCCATGAATATATCAAGATGAAGAAGTAGTCCACATGGAGGCCACTACTACCACACCATCACTTCATATGTGAGGTACTACCAAGGTAAATATATGGGTGTTTATGATGCCATGATCCCACTAGTGGAAATGGCAAATTTTTATGTTTTGCATTCTATGGATGATACTTGTGACAGCGCATATGCTTCATTCATATTTCCATGTGATACTTTTCCGTTAAATAATGTTGATCACGAGAAATTATTTGATTGTGATGATATTTCCATACACATGCCATGCTATAAATGTTCCATTTATCCTCCCATTGCATACAATAGTTTAATAATTGCTCTTTCACATGTTTTGCTTGCAACAATACTTATCATATGGTTTATAATGAGATTGTCCCCATAAATTTCTCAAGTTTTGGAGATTTTAACAAATGTCATGATAAGCATGTTCCCCGCTTATATATTTACCATGCATATAATTTAAACTTGATTGAAACTAATGGTGATGTGCACACGATAATATGCATCATGATGGATGATGTGTTTATCTACCATGCACACATGTTCTTTCTTTTGTCTATGTTGTGTATAGGTACTCGAAATATAATGCCAACCTCGATTGAGCATGAGTTGACAAAACGTGCTCTTTTTGTCAAATAGAAGAAATGAACAGAAGCAATGTCCAAGGGCTTTATGACTATTCGAATCATGTATAATAAGAACAAGAAGATCAAGAGTGTCTTGAAGAAGAAGATGAAGTTCCTAGTGGTTATCTTCAAGACATCATCCTAATGGAATTGGAATAAATGAGGTGCAAGATCAAGATGCTCCATATCAATAATATCACATGCTTTAAGCTTGCCATCCACGGCGATCATAGAGTGATGAAGACAAGTTTAAAGAAGAGGTTTCCCCACGGAGTATGGGGGAGCAAATCACAAGTCTTCATCAAGTGAATGTGAAAAAATGCAATCAAGAAAGGTGTTCCATCTTGAAGAAGACAATATCGTCACATCAAGCTCAAGTGGAATGCTCAAGGCAAAGGTATGATCTTAATAGGTTTCTATTTTACTGGTATCTTGTAGTTGTTGGGAGACCGGGTTCAGGATAGATAGCCGCACTATCAAGAGGGTCTCTCGAGTGAGTAGATCGATTGTATCTTTCAGAGAGATCTCAAACCTTTGCATGCGTAGCATCATATTTGTTTGTTGTTGTTTGGATCTTGTCCATGAGAGAATCTAGAGCTTGTGGTTATCTTCATAACAAACTCTAGTTCATCAAAAACGGATTTCCCTTGAATATCTTATTGTGTTTTTATCTTGCGGGTTTTCCAGCTCCACACCTTGGGAGGTATCTCACATATTTATACATGATATTTTCAACCTTGGTGGTATCCAATATTTCAAAACAAATTCTGGAGTTCATCCCTTTTGGCTCCACACATCACCTATACATGCAGCTTTTCTGTAAAAAAAAACCCTTCAACCAAGGTGGCGAGCAATGATGAAGCTATAGCTTTGGACAATAAGTCAAGTTAAGAGGCCAAGCATGGGATGTTCCCTTCGTCCAAGAAGGCGAGTGATGATGCACATGTTATGGCATTCCTCTTTTTAGGCGGCAAGGTTAAGGATGGTGAGCATATGCAATGCCACAAGTACCATCCATAGAATGCAAATCATAAAAAAATCACCATTTCTACTAGTGGGATCATGGCATCATCAACACCTATATATTTACCTTGGTAGTACCTCACATATGAAGTGGGTGGTGTGGTAGTAGTGGCCTCCATGTGGACTACATCTTCATCTTGATATATCCATGGGGTGGCACCATCTTTATCCACCATGTACTGTTGAAAATATAAGCAATAATCCATATGATTTAATCCAAACAAATAATCAACAATGCATGATCATACATATAGCAATTAAGTAGATCATGCAAACTAACAGAGTAGATGAACATATTACATCTAAACAAGACAAACCTATTACATCTATACCAAGTGCTAGAACTAGACACTCTAGCATAATCTGAAAGAGATGGATTGAGATCACATACGGTATAGCGGCGTCAGCAGCAGTAGCTGCAGTGGTGGAAGGAGCGTTGTCAGCCATGTCGTCGATGTAGAGGCTACCGATGTCTGGGAAGAAGTCCTCGTCGGGGAAGGAGTCATCCGTGATGGTGTCAGTAGTCGCGCGGAAGCGCTCCCCAAAAACCTGATCGCCCCTCAACCGTACAGGTTCACAAGAAAGCGGGGTTCCGGAGGCATACTATCCTGATCTGCGGTGCACGCCACAAGCCAGGATGGGGAAGACGAAGGCGGTAGCACAATAGACTGGAAGGAGACACGTGTGGTAAGTGGTGCTGATTAGGTTTAGCGCAGATGCTTATATAGCGCAGATCAGGGAGATCGTGGGACCCAGCCCACGTCCAAGTCAATAACAGCCCACGTCCCATAAAGACTAGAAACGGCTGACTAATTAACGCGTTCGTTAATGACTCGTAATTAATCTATGATTAATTTTCCTGACTAGCAAAAAATAAAGCTTTCCTCGGCGAGATTCCCGCAACCTGCGGCGTGCGCGCGTCGTGACGAGGTGAGGTGTGGCGTGGCGAGGCGAGGTGAGCGGTGTCGGATGAGGAGTGTGTTAGAGATGCTCCTTTTCACACCTTAGTGAGTTGTGGAACATCCTAGTATATAAGGAGGTGTAACTCTCACTCAACTAGAAATGTGGGACTAAACTTTAGCACCACTAGCACAGACATATGCTACCATGCACAAATGGGCCAAAGAGAATTTCAGAATTTGTCTAATGGGCCAACAACCCAATATTCACCAAATTCCAACAATCCCCCACAAAGTCTCATTGGCACATCACCTCACTTCCATTCCAGAATATTGTTTTATATGCCGGTGTGTAGTGGAGACTGTTAAGTTGAACTTCCACGTTAAACTTCATGCTACACTAGCTAGTAACTTGAATAGTGGACTATGCCTTGAACTACAAGTTTTCTGCACACTAGTTTCACACTAGCCACATGGCTTCCCCGTGGTTTGGAGCTTATGCGTCATACTCCAGGGCCTTTCATGAGTTTATTAGAGAGCACCCAACTCTCACGGACTACGACGTTTGACAGTCAGACTCATATAGGTATGCTCCTCAATAGATGTTCTGCAGGACAATATCTCTGCTTAGAAAAGCCAATTGGAACACATTAAGATAAATATGAACCTCCCATGCAGAATAAAATAGTATTGCATCTTCATGAAGATGTAAATATCATATGGGCATATTGTCCTCTCAGCTGATCAAGAACTTGTCTCCCAGCTCTAATTCACGGGATCTCCGATCACATAGAGTAGGTTACCACTATGAACAACTCATTGTGTGGGTCTCAAACCCATCTTCCTCGATGCATTATCTATCACATTACATGATAAACCCTTTGTGAAGGGATCTGCCAAGTTCTTAGATATTTGGATATAATCCAACGCAATAACTCCGGAGTTTCTCAGTTTCCTGACAGATTTCAATCTCTTCTTCACATGCCTTGATGACTTCATATTATCCTTAGAACTGTTTACTTTGACGATCCCAGTTTGATTATCACAGTTCATCGGGATGGCAGGTATTGGCTTTTCAACCACATGTAAGTCCATCAAAAGCTCACGAAGCCACTTTGCTTCAATAGTGGTTGTGTCTAATGCTGTGAGTTCTTCTTCCATAGTTGACCTCGTTAAGATGGTCTGCTTGCAAGACTTCTAGGAAACAGCGCCACCACCAAGTGTAAACAAATAACTACTTGTGGCCTTAATCTCATCAGTATCAGATATCTAGTTTGAATCACTATACCCCTCAAGTACTCGTGGATACCCAGTATAGTGAATACCATAACTCGCAGTGCCTTTCAAGTAGCACAAATCTCTTTCAAGAGCATGCCCATGATCATCTCCAGGATTAGACACAAATCGACTCGGTCTGCTTATAGCAAAGGAGATGTCAGGCCTCGTAGCGCTGGCTAAGTACGTGAGAGAGCCAATAATTTGAGAATATCTCAATTGATATTTAGTATTTATTCGATTCTTTCGAAGTAGCACACTCGGATCATAAGGCGTTGGAGAAGACTTGTAGTTTCTATACCCAAAGCGACTCAATATCTTTTCCACATAGTGACACTGAAGCAGTGTAATCCCACCATTGTCATCCTTTAGTAGCTTGATGTTTAAGATTATATTAGCCACTCCCAAGTCCTTCATCTCAAAGCAGCGAGATAGGAACTCTTTGACCTCCTCAATAACAGTGAGGTTGGTCCCGAATATCAATATGTCATCAACATAGAGACACATAATAACTCCCTTGCCCCCACCATGGCGATAGTACACACACTTATCAGCTTCGTTTACAACAAAGCCTTCATCAGTTAAAGTTCTTTCCAACTTCTCGTGCCACTGCTTAGGAGCTTGCTTAAGACCATATAAATACTTCACTAACTTGCACACCTTTCCTTCTTGACCATCTACTACAAATCCATCAGGCTGCTCCATATAAATTTCCTCATCTAGCTCTCCATTTATAAAAGTTGTCTTAACGTCTATTTGATGAACGACAAGACCATGTGAGGCAGCCAAGGGTAGTAGTACTCGAATAGTGGTCAATATGGCTAAAGGTGAGTAGGTATCAAAGAAGTCTTCACCTTCTTTCTAGGTATAACCCTTGGCCACAAGACGTGCCTTGTACTTTTCAATAGTACCATCAGGTCTAAGATTTTTCTTGAACACCCACTTACATCCTACAGGTTTGCACCCATAAGGACGATCAGTGACCTCCCAAGTTCCATTAGCTAAGATGGAATCCATCTCACTACGGACAGCTTCTTTCCAGTAGTCAATATCTTGAGATGCATAGGCTTCTGAAATAGAAGTGGGAGTATCATCTACAAGGTACACAATGAAATCATCACCAAATGACTTTGTGGTCCTTTATCCCTTGCTCCTTTTAGGAGCTTCATTGTCGTCCTCCATGGGATCATCATAGTGTTCTATCGGCATAGTGGGTTCAGGAATTATAACAAATTCCTGACTAGATGAACTAGTCATCTCCTGATTTGATGATCTAGACATACCTTTCATGGGAAAGATATCCTCAAAGAAAGTCGCATCATTCGACTCCATAATCGTATCAACATGCATGTCAGATACCTCAGATTTTACTATCAAAAATCTATAGCCAATGCTATGAAAAGCATATCCCAGAAAAACACAATCCATGGTTTTTGGTCCAAGCTTTCGCTTCTTCGGTATTGGAATATTGACTTTCGCCAAACATCCCCAAGTTCGTAAGTAAGAGAGTTTAATCCTTTTATTCTCTCATTCATCAAATAGAGTCATGGTTTTATCCTTTACGGGAACATTGTTTAGGACATGACACGCAGTCATTAGCGCCTCCCCCACCATTCCTTGGAGAGACCCGATGTATCTGACATGGCATTAACCAAATTCGTTAGAGTGCGGTTCTTTCTTTCGGTGACCCCATTTGACTGAGGTGAGTAGGGAGGCGTCCTCTCATGGATAATACCATGTTCCGTACATAATAAATCAAATTCATTTGAAAAGTACTCTCCACCATGATCCGACCTTAGCCGTTTGATTTTAAGATCAAGTTGGTTTTTTGCTTCAGCTTTGTAGTTTTTGAAATAATTCAAAGATCCATCTTTAGATTTCAGAAGATAAACATAGAAGTATCTAGTGGAGTCATCAATCAATGTCATAAAGTATATTTTTCCACCTCTTGTCAACACACCATTCATCTCACAAAGATCTGAATGTATAAGTTCTAGTGGTGCTAAGTTTCTTGGTTCCACAGCCTTATAAGACTTGTGGGTTTGCTTTGCTTGCACACAAACTTGGCACTTAGAACCTTTGACAGTGGTAAATTTCGGAATTAAACTCATATTGGCTAGCCGCGTCATGCAACAAAAGTTAATATGACAAAGTCGTGAATGCCAAATATTGGACTCATTATCATTGCAAACATGATTAATAACTTTAATACATGATTCTGACAAAGATAAGCGGAACAGACATCCGCACTCATAACCATTTCCAACAAATTGTACATACTTATAAATTACAACTTTATTGGACTCAAACACCAACTTAAAACCATCTCGACATAGAAGCGATCCGCTGACGAGATTCTTATTGATGGAGGGAACGTGCTGCACATTCTTTAGTTGTACGGTCTTCCCTAAAGTAAACTTAAGATTTATCATACCAACACCATGAACAGAAGCACGTGATCCATTTCCCATCAGCATGGAGGAAGTCCTTGCAACCTGATAAGAAGAGAACATGGAAATATCAGAACATACATGTGTTTTAGCACCCGTGTCAATCCACCATTCAGGAGAATGACATATTGAAAGGATAGTAGGTAAAATACAGTACCCAGCGTCTTGCCTCTATTCCCATGTTGTCGCTTGTCAAAGCGATTAGGGCACCTAGGAGCCCAATGATCAGGATCACCACAGACGTGGCAAGAGCCTTTATTCTTATCATTTTTCCTCTTAAAGTTGGTTGAGTGAGTGGCCTTGTTCGTGCCATCAAACTTCCCTTTGCCATCATATTTGTTCTTATTCTTGAACTTGTCGGATTGGAAGTTTTTCTTATGTACCAAATTGGCACTAGAAGCTCCCTCAAAGCCTCGATCACATGTGTCCTTCGCTCTCGCCTTCTCTTCCACATGAAGAGACCCAATGAGATCTGTAACAGAAAAATCTTGTCTCTTATGTTTCAGAGAAGTAGCCAAGTACCTCCACATGGGAGGAAGCTTGGCAATAATGCCTTCGGCCACAAACTTGTCCGGTAAGGTACACTTGAACTGCTCAAGTTCTTTGGCAAGTGATTGTATCTCATGAGCTTGCTCAACAACGGAGTGCTCATCAACCATCTTGTAGTCATAGAATTGCTCCATGACATACAACTCAGTGCCAGTGTCCGAGACCCCAAACTTGGCCTCGAGCGCATCCCACGTGTCTTTGCCATTACCAAATGACATATATGGGTCAACAATGTTGTCCCCAAGATTACTGAACAGAGCCACCATAAAAATGGTATCGTCTTTCTTAAAGGCCGCCTTCCTGCTCAGCACAAAGATCTCCTCCAGGTTTACCAAGAGTGGCGTTATAGCAATTTAGGTTTTTAAATCATAGAATTGCTCTCGCGCACCATCTCTTATAGTGCATACCATCAAACGAAGGCAGCCTCGTAGCCGTGGCTACACCAGTGGAATTCAGTTGCCTATAATCAGGTTTTTGGATTATTGAAAATATAAGCAATAATCCATATGATTTAATCCAAACAAATAATTGACAAAGCATGATCATACATATAGAAATTAAGTAGATCATGCAAACTAACATAGTAGATGAACAGATTACATCTAAACAAGACAAACCTATTACATCTATACCAAGCGCTAGAACTATACACTCTAGCATAATCTGAAAGAGATGGATTGAGATCACATACGGTATAGCGGCGGCAACAGTAGCAGTAGCTGCAGTGGTGGCAGCAGTGTCGTCAGCCATGTTGTCGATGTAGAGGTTGCCGATGTCTAGGAAGAAATCCTCGTCGGGGAAGGAGTCGTTTGTGATGGCGTCAGTACTCGCGCGGAAGTGCTCCCCAAAAACCTGATCGCCCCTCACCCATACAGGTTCACAAGAAGGTGGGGTTCCGGAGGCCTACTGTCCCGATCTGCGGTGCACGCCACAGGCCGGGATGGGGAATATGAAGGTGGCGACGCAATAGACTCGAAGGACACTCGTGTGGTAAGCAGTGCCGATTAGGTTTAGCACAGACGCTTATATAGCGCAGGTCGGGGAGATCGTGGGACTCAGCCCACGTCCGAGTCGGTAACAGCCCACGTCCCGTAAAGACTGGAAACGACTGACTAATTAACACGTCCGTTAATGACTCGTAATTAATCTATTATTAATTTTCCCTACTAGCAAAAATAAAGCTCGGCTCGGCGAGATTTCTGCAACCCACGGCACGCGCGCATCATGACAAGGCGAGGCATGGCGTGGCGAGGCGAGGCGGGCGGCGTCAGAGGAGGAGTGCACGAGAGCTGCTCTTATTCTCACACCTTAGTGAGTTGTGGAATAGCCTAGTATATAAGGAGGTGTAACTATCACTCAACTAGCAATGTGAGACTAAACTTTAGCACCACTAGCACAGCCATATGTTGCCATGCACAAATGGGCCAAAGAGAGTTTCAGAATTTGTCTAATGGGCCAACAACCCAATATTCACCAAATTCCAACATGTACATCTTCTCCATTTGAGGCATCGTCTTGTTGAGGCTTGGCCCTTCTGATCCATCCGACCTAGCACAACATAAGAGAACACACTGTAGGTAGAGGATAAGTTGTTTGAAATCGAGATGCCCTCACTTGACCTATCAACTACCACTCTCAACTCACTCAGTGTATCACTCATGCCCTTAAATTGGAATCACTCAATCTCACATATGGTAGAATCCACTCATATCACTCTTTCTCTAACCCAAGTGGTCTAAGTGGATCACATATTCACATGGTATTTGTACCACATCACTACTCAAGCATATAGGGATATGTTCGGTTTTCTCAACTCCATGTGCCTCCATTGGTGGAGGGGCATTCCAGTGCTCACCATCCTTAACCTTGCCGCCTCCAAAGATGAATTCCATAACATGTGCATCATCACTCGCCTCCTTGACTGAAGGGAACATCCCATGCTTGGCCTCTTATAGCTTGACTTGTTGTCCAAAGTGATAGCTTCATCATTGATCGCCACCTTTTCCATGAGTTTTTGACAGAAAATTTGCGTGTATAGGTGACTCATCTCCATATGAAATGGATAGTGCAACGACAGTTTAATGCTTTGTGAAATAAAAATAGAAGATATCTTCTCGATGGGTGGACAAGGATGTGGCATATTTATTCTACTCTAGCATTTTCATTTCCAATGTACATTTGTAGCTCTTTGTCACCTCTTTGGATGCATTGCATATACCCGTAGCACACTATATATGCTCTTTGTCACCTTGGTGAACCTACAAGAAAATGGTTACTTGTCAAGTAATGAACTCCTACATCATAATGTATTTGATGTAACCTTAAAAATCCCACACTTCCTTTCTCAAGTAATAAATTATGTAGTTTGTAGAAATCTCCACATATAGTTGTTATGCGGTAGCAACTTTATTTTTACTTTATGTCACTTGTTAATAAGATGGAGTGTTAGAAGTAAATTATTCTTAGTGAGTTTCTAAAATAGTAGTGAATAAATCGAAAGTATATGGTTAGGCTTCATCCATCATTTTCTAGCTCTAAAAATAATGTATAGGCTTGGAGATAAAAAATTAACAAAAAAGACTAGATTATATGACAAGACCAGTGATAGCTCCAAATTTTAACACTTTTTATCATTGTTTTTCCTCTTGTTTATTGTTGGATTTAACTGAAGTTTACCCTTTCCACTAATGTTAACATCGCAATTAGCGAATCCTTCGTTTCTTATGATGGCTTTTAGGCAATGAACATTTTTGGAAGATCTAATAGCATTTATGGGCTAATTACACCTAAAGAAGCAAATCCCCAATTGGAGCCCTTTTCATTGGAGGCGTCCAGAGTGCATAACGACCATTGGTACGGTCGGGGTGCGCCCGTACCATCCGTCCGTACTGCCTACCGTCGACTCCGTTATATCAATACAAGCAACTTTCATGAAGGGGAGATGACGAAAAACAGAACACAACCGCCGCAAACTTATCCAGAAGGGAAGAGATCATATCTAGAAAAGGAGAAGAACACTGTCTCATTCTTCAACGATCTCTATCCTCTAAGCCATTCACTCCACCATCATCCCCATTTGTACTTATAGAGAGAGAGAGAGATTAACACTTGTAAGATTAGGGTTTGATACTTTGATCTACCTTGGTTTGTATTTGATTTGATCTTCAACTAGTATTGTGGCTAGCTACGATAACTTTGAGATGCTTTCCATTTGCAATACAATTATGCCTTTGATTAATCTTCCTCTCATGTCTGAGTAAATCTCCATAGGCGTGGGAGATGTAGGGGATTGGTGAGATAGGTTGTGCCTTCTTTAATTCTATCCATTTATGATTGTTGTAGTGTTTATTAAATTGTAAGAATGATTATCTATGTTTTCCTAATGCTTGTTATCTAATTTAAGAGCCTAGGTAACATGATCTATACACATCATAGGTATGAACTTGTATGCTAGCGAATCAGTGACCCTCGAGTGACATGACCGATATCAATGAGGAGCTAGTACTACTCGAGGACAACAAGAAACCATCAGGATTAAAGCCTTGATCTGGTCGGAAGACCTTAATTATTATGTTGGCCATTGTTGTGGTAACATGAAGACGGATCATTGGGACTGGAAATAATTGGCCATAGGGACTCCCAGTTGATATACTTCCTACTCACTTATAAATAAGAAATATCACAATTACGTATTCCACTTTATTCATCTAGCACCTTCACTATCACCATGAACCGTTTCTCTTTGTGCCTAACTTCTCATCTATAAGAACCTCGAACACCTTTCTCGTCTTTACTTTTAGGATATTTAATTCTTTCTTTATTCCTTACGCAAGGTTCCTTTATTATTCACTCACCACCTTCCACCTTCAAAAATTGCAGTCAATTCACTCAAGACCAGTGACACCTAGAGTGTGACAAAAATGCCGCATAAAAACACTTATCCAGGCTCCTTATTGAAATTGATATAAAAACTGAAATTAATACTTTCGCGAAAACATGCTTCGACGAACCTGTGCACTTGCAGGCAGTCAACCAGCTAGATGAAACTAATGATTTTATCCACAGATATCTTAAAAATTTATAAGTGCCAAATCATTATGCAGCATCTTTATAGATGTGATAATTGGTCCTCCATTTGCGGTACTTAGGCTTGCTTTTGTAACATCTCAACATTTTCCTATTTTTTAATGTTAAAATAAATTAAATAAGTTGACTGAATTGTTGGATCTTGTTGAAACTTTTGAATAAAAAGAAACTTTTGAGGATTTGTTTGAAATTTTACTAAGCCACATTAAAAAAAGTGGATTAACATGACTATGACACTGGTTGGGAAGTTTGAAAATCCAAAGCATTGTGCTTGCCTTGCATTCACGATCCTTGCATCATTGCATTTCTCAAATTCTTATGTTAAAACTCATTTACAAGACCCTATTTTTAATTACCAAAATACTCCTACAAGAGTACAAACAAGGAATTATAAATACATTTATTTTGAATATAAAACTATTGCCAAAGAGGATCCTATGCTGATATACTAAATTTCAGAAAAAATTAGAAACTAGTTTGAATCTATTTGGACTTCTCAATCAAAAGATATAAAGGAAATAGTAAATCAGGAAATATAAAAGAAAAATGGGAAAATCGCTAAGCCTAATCTAAATGGGCCAGCTAGAGCCAGTTCGTGCCCTATCCGCCACACACCTCAGTTAGCGAGCGATGCCAGTGCATGCAGCTAATGGGCCAGCCCAAAACCTAGCTAGCAGCAGTAGCCCAGCTTCAGCTCGTCTCCTGCTTACCTTCCTCTTGCTCGCTGACGTGTGGGACCCACCCGGGGGCTTCCACCTTGCAGGAAAAGACCAACACGCATACAAGTTCAACTCGTTTTCGATCGAAAACCCCATCAAAATTGGCCGAGTCCGTTCGGTTTTCTTTCCCCTCTCACACGTAAACAATTCCTTATAATCCCGCTCCTCCCCCATCTCGATCTTTTCCCAAAACCACCTGAAACCCTAATTCCCAAGCCGAAATCGATCTACATCCGTCGTCAACATTGTTGAGCTCAGGAGGTCAAGCTTCCCCGATGTTCCATTGCCCAATCACCCTCCTTCCAACTTAATTGTGATCCCCATCGTCCACCACTTCACCTTGTGCTTTTTCCCCATCTGCAGAGCACCGAACTGCTTGTAATTCGTCATCGTAGTACCGCCATCGACCGTGGAGAACAACGGAGCACCACCACCGCTACGACAACGAAGAGGATCCATAGATGGTACTAGGGTGATCGCCATCGTCTATCGCTTTGCGTCGTCTACTTCACTAGGTCTAGGAGCCTCCAGAAGCACCTCCACCATCACCACCAGACCGTCTACCGCTACCGGTGACGTCATCTCCGACGAAGGCGAGGAAGGTTTGGGTCCAGGCCGCTGGATCCCCATCTGGTGGTCTAGATAGATCGATCCCATGAAGGGGTATCCACCAATCAGCGCACCCACTTGTCCAGCCTTGTCAGCGCAACACGTCAGCTCAGTCACTCGCCATGTCGTTGCCAGGTCAGTAGAGAGCACACTTCGTCAGCAACCCAATCAACAATTCATTTTGAATTTTAATAAATAGACAGAAAATAGTACAATCTTGTATAATTCATAATAAAATATCTATATGTCCAAAAATTATAAATAATATACCATTGAAAAGACAATTTAGCGTAGAACATTCGTGATCAGATCTAATTTTCGGTGTATAGTTTTTCTTTATTTATTTAATTGGTTAAATAGTTTTTTATAACTTTACCTCAGAAAAAACAAATAATATATCAAAATATTCATAATTTTGTGTAAAATATTAATATGGGTTTAGATCTGACTTTTGCCGAAACTTTATTTTTAAGTAATTTAAACTCTCTTAATTGGTAATTAAATCATAGAAGATTATTTATAACTCCTTTTTAGTTGATTCTAGTTGCTATTGACTCTGTTAAATCGTGCCTATCCGTTGGAACTTACATCAAAAATTAATTTGACTATTATACAGAGTTCGAATTGGATGTTCTAAAACCCTAATAATTGCAATTTGAATTTATTAAAGAAATGTTTTATTGCATTATTTTTTTCCCGACGTTCATCATATGACCAGGGAACAAATTTGCATTATCGTGGCATTATAACTTGTTGCATGCATATGTTGTTTGTGGAAATGTTTGCAATGTTTTGATTAGATTTATTACTTTGTTTTTGCGATAGACTGTTCGGAGAGTGCGTTTGTTGCATAGGTGTACAACTATCACACATATTATTAAAATAAGGGAAGTTACACCTTTATTCATAATCCTTGTCCCGTGTTTTTATACTATGCATGTTTTATCTTCAAAAGAGTAGTATGCGTGTGTAGAATGTTTTAATAGAAATATTTTACAAGTGTTTTATAAAGGCGATGCTGTTTTGTAGTATGCCATGAGTAGCCCTATATTTAGGATTATTTTCCCTACTAATAGGCTCTCCCTGGATTTTTCTAAGTGTTATGCTTGTGCTATGCTATATATATGCAAATGGTGTTGGGGGATTTCAAAGACAGAAATTTTTCTAAGTATAAAATCTCTCTTGAGCGAACCTTTTTCTCTCAAAATCTACTTCAAAATAAAACTAAGTTTTTTTGGACGGATTGGTTGTCAGGACAACGAGTAGAATTTTGGTGGAGGATGACCGCCCAAAAATCAAAAAAGTCTGCCATATGTCAGAATTTAGAAGCTTTGAGTGCAACCATATACTCTTCGAAGAAAATCCATATGGAGTCCAGACTCGTGAACATTTTATATGATCGTGACAACTATATCATACTAGATCACGTAGGCGCGCGTTGCCACACCCGTCTATTAAGAATATGAAAAGTTATGAAAAAGTAAAATTATATTTTAAATAAAAGTTTGTATTGTAATCTAGGTTTATTTATAAAATATTTGTTGGGTCGTTTGACGTGATGGATCATATGTCACTCAGAATATGGAAAATTATGAAATAGTAAAATTGTATTTTAAATAAAAGTTTGTATTGTAGTCCAGGTTTATTTAAGAAATGTTTGTTAGGTTGTTTGACGTGATGGATCATATGTCACTCAGGGCCAGTAGAATATTTCATCGATTGGTCAAAGTTACCATGGACCAAGGATCGGACACCATGAGCATCGGAGGAGACATTGTAGTGCGCTAATGTGGTAGTGAATGTTCGCAACACTATTAACGTGAAAAGAAACTGAACGCCCGGATTGATTTTATTGCACTTCAGTGAGTCATTAGAAGCCCAATTAACCACATAAAGCCTATTTGATATCCAGAGAAGCGTCTCTAAGGGATATTTGGGCCATGCATGATTTGAAGAGCATCTGATGGTTAGAAATAGGCAGATGACGTGATCCCACGGCCAGAAACGTATAGGTCATGAGAGAGCTTCCTCTTGTTCCGGTTATAATATCCCTAATGGGCCCTATCTTAGCCAAGTATTTAGTGGAAAACCTCACCTGGGTACCACCACTCGAAGATTTTTGGCACAGGTGGATCCGGAAGGTAGAGGGACTGCTAAGGGAAATTTTCACCTGGTCTTGTTTGTAAAAGGAATTGATCGTGAATTGTATGTAAAGTGTACAAACTCTTGAGAGTAATCAATTTGATCGATCAGCCGTGAAAAATAATAACTTTGAGCATCTGAAGGATGGACCCTCTGAAGGATTTCCTCTTTCTATGGCGTGTGTAATATCGTTCATAGGTAGGTTTTTGGGACTTGGTGTATAATATCCAAGTGTCTTGGTGTGTAATATCCAAATGTTAGGTTAAGGATCGGATAATTGATGTGTAATATCCTTGTTCCACTCGACCATATATTATTTATCAAATGTTTACAAAGTAGGATAAAAGATTTTCTCTCCTCTTTCTAATTTATGAAAATTGGCTTTATACAAATAAACCTCAAACCCTTTTTTCAGCCTTATGCACGTAGAGATAGCCAAGTCTTTTCCTTCGTGGTGTAATTTGTCAATAAATTCAAAGTATTGAACAACTCGTTTGGATGCACGTTTCATGTGCAGAATTTTGAGATTGTTGAAAGGTACGCTAGGATCGTAGATCTTCACTCAACTAGCATGTGTCATTAATGGGACTCAAGTTGTATTATATTTTTCTTCTGTTGTAATAAAGTAAACTCTGAATTATCTAATTCATGTAATAAATACTTATGTTTACATGATATTCATTGACTGTAAATGGTAGCTAATGATCTAGGAACTAGCATATTAATCAGAGGAACTTATGATCTTTATCGGATCCCAGGTCACTACAGCTTTGCAAAAGGAGAGATACTGAATGTAGTTATCTTTATTTGTTGTTAGTGAATTTCTCTTTTAATTTTAATTACTTCATTTTATCATATTAGAGGGTAAAAGTACATCTTGCATCTTGTCTGTTGAAACTTATTTACTTGTTACACACCTGATTTGTTTTTGCTTTTCGCAGATTTTACAGAGTTAGTAGTCAAAGCAACCATTCAAGTCCAGAACTCAAGTGATTGGTGTGATCTTGTTGTATGTGTTGGAAATAGATTCTATTTCTCATATGCAGTTACTTTTAGCTCGAAGTGTCGTACGGATGCTTTTCCTTTTGTTAATGCACTTGTTCCTTACGAACATGCACCTCGTATATCAGTTGTACGGATGCCAACATGTGGGAACTCTTGTATAAATACCTCTCGATGATTGATGAAAGAACATAGTTCCATTACACTTATTTTCATTTCGTACAGTATGAAGTGTTTTTCTGTTTGATTATGTGCCAGAGAAAGACCAATGGAGACACAAATTGTATAGCTTGTTTTTCTTGGTGGCGTATGTTCTACTTTTTTTCTTTTTTCTATAGTTTTAGTGTTGGTTATTGTGTAATTTCCTGATGTTACATCTGTCAAACTGCATGATCAACGAGGGTGGCAACACCTAAATTAAGTATATAAAACTTGCATACTAGTTATACGTGTTCACTTTGTAAATATTTTAGCTGACCTGATTTGGAGCTAATTGAATGCTCCACCAAGCCATGCTAACCATTTGGTGTGTAACCGAACAAGATATGTGGAAGAGGATTAGAGACAGGAAGGGGTTAGAGCCGTGGAAGGGATTAAGGTGAGGGCCCGGGATCACCTAAAACCTCGACGGGTTAGTTCCCTGTGGGGGTTACTCCCGCTAGAACCGAACAAAGCCCCATGGGGGTTGGGCCATGATCCCGGTAAGGGTGGGGCTAACCGAACAAGGCCTCATGAAGAAGTACAATTAGTGCAACTTGACAAACCTGTTAACGTGAGAACGATCAAGAAGTGTTGTTTCAAATAAATCCGGGATTGCCTAAGTAGTGTAGTTTCTTGACAACAGGAGATTCGTAGTTCATGGAGTATACTTGTGCCTTTTCATGGCACAGTATATCACCGTCTAAAATTGAGTGAAAAGTTCTTTTTCTCCACAAGGACCACAATGATCCTCCTTGCGGAGCTGCGGTCTTGAATTCAGGGTGCAGGTGGAACTGCCCGCGGGAGGCCCGCATACACCCGCACAATCCCACACAATTTAAGTGGGTATCCCACGGGAGCCCACGAAACTTATACGGGTGTCCACTATCCCACGTATACCCACATATACCCGCGAAATATAACTAGATTTATTTAAATCTAGACAAATATAAAAATATTAATTTGGAAAAAAATATTTTTTTGATGCTCGCTCGATCGCAGGCTTTTCACGGAAACCCACCATTTTTTCTTGTTTACCCACGGATGTCCCGCATAGACTTTTATGTGGGCTTGGGTAGGGGGCTCCGTGGGCAGCCCACTCCCGCCTGCACCCTGATCTTGAATACTCCGGCACGAACGTGGAGCTGCCCTGCCTTACTTTGACGTCACGTCCTGATGACCTGATTTGGTTTAGCAAAAACTGATGAAGCTCGGGCCTTCAGTCGGAGCGCACCACTAAATCTAATGGCAAATTCTAATAATCCCTAAATAACCTTTATGTCATTGCAAAAAAAGTTCGCTGGGTAAATCACTTGGCCTGGATGTCACTTTGGCAATTGTCAGGATTTGTCATAATATGCTGTTGTCAGATTCGCCTAATAAACAGGTTAACTACGTGTTATCTTATCCCACGGATGAAAGTAGAAACCATCATAATATTTTTCACGGTACTTTTTGCTGTGATAAGAATAAAGAAAATTGCTAGCATTGTTGCCGTGGCAAACCTGTCAGAAACTCTTGCAAGAACCAGCAACCCTTGACTTTGGCAAGGCTTTTGAACCTTTGATGAGGAAAATGATACTGTCTGCAAGGCATCCCCGTCTTGGGATCAGATTCAAAGTGAAATCTACCCTCTTTGGGTGTCCAGTTACAGTATACAGTCTGAATCTAAACAGTGATTGGCAAGGGTTGACACAAAGTCCAGAAATCATGTTGCTGCTGAGAGAACTACTAAATTTGTAATCAAACAGTTGAGATATCCAAGCTACAAAACTTGAAAAAGCTTACTATACTACTATTGGAAGTGAGAGAGACAAACTCTCCACAATTCCAAGTTTCTAGTGCATGTGTTGATGCAAACTGTTTTAAATCAGGCAAAAGTTAAAAAGTGTATCCAGATAATATGGTGCTGCCCAGGCTCGAACTGGGGACCTTTTGCGTGTAAAGCAAACGTGATAACCGACTACACCACAGCACCGTAACCGTGGTTGTTAACAGGAAATACCAAAAGATAGTTATCCTAATAGCTCCAGCCTCTGCAAAGAGCGACAAAGACAAAGGAAACATCACAGGCCCTTCAACTCGAACTGGAGTAATTAAGATTAGAAGCCCAGGAAAAAAAAAGTGGCATTAATGCGATTGCCCCATTCCGAAGTGTTCATACATTTATTACATCTGCAGTTGGCTTGGATGCACCTGGAAAGAACGTCACTGAAAAAGAGAAATGTTGGTGCGAAGCACAGAAGAAGAAAGAAGAGGGAAAAGCAGGACACGGGATGACAACAACAACAGTGTCGGGATCCCGGGGAATTGAGATGCGGAGCAGAAACCGTGGAAGCCCGCCGACCATCTGTACTGTTCCGAATTTGCTGTTGCGGTCTGCGTCTGCGTGCTAATCATCTTTGCCCATCCGTGTAAGCATGAAATCCTCGTCCACCTAGATCTAGAACGAAGAATCTACCAGCGAATATTTGTTTCATAGCCGGGACGACCCGGGAGGTTGGGGTGTCGATCGGGAAACACGACCACAACCTGATACGGACCTCCATGTCGGAATCGGAGGCACTGCATGCACACATAAATCATGCCCATAAACTCAAGAAAAGGTTGTCGAGATTTCTTCTGGACTCCATTTACCAAATTGCAGAATCGCGCGATTAGCCTTAATAAGGCACAGCTCAATGTTTACGCCATCTACAGGGCAGTTTTGGAGGGAAAACACACAAGATAAGAATTGTCTTCGATGTACGGTATTTGCATTTCAGTGGTATCTGAACCTGAACAATGGTGCTATGGGTTGTGCTAGTACTGTTTTTGGCACTGCCTTCTTCAACCTGGGACTGAGCTTCTGTGTGCGGCATGGAAAGGCCAGCCGAACCGAGGATTCCAGACGCCGTACATGTTTCGTACCCCTGTTTTGGTTCAATCCTCCTCTCTCAAAATCCTATTTCTCAATCGTGTACTAGGAAAGATGGTGCGGCGTCCTGCCGCACCCGTGATGGGACAATGTCGTCTGCTACTCGGTTAAGAGACAGACTATTTTCAGTGTCTTCTTCAGAATGTTGAGGCGGCGGCTACGTCTTTAGGTCAGAATAAAGTCTTTCCCGCCCTATCCTTGTTCTGATGGTGCGTCTAGCATCAGCGAAGGGCGCGTGAAGTCATGTGTCCGACAGGTTCCTTGGATCTGGTCGTTTTTCGTACGTGTGTTTTGAGGTCAGTCTCTTCCGATCTACATTGTACATCTTCGGCGATGGTTGCTGCTCTAGTGCGCTGGTCCTTTGGGACCTTAGCACGACGACTTCCCGTCCGTCTACTACAACAAGCTCTACTACGACAAGCTTTGCCTGGCACCGGTGATGGAGGGGCAAGGACGGCGGCGCGCCTTCGGCTCGTGCCAGTGTTTGTAGTCGTCGCTAGGTGGTCCAATGGCCTATTTGTAATTTTTATTACTTTTATGACTCTTTGTACTGTTGTTGATGATTATTAATAGATCGGTGAAATTTCGCAAAAAAAAAAAGACTACGTCATAGCATAGTATTGTTGACCCAAATTATTCGGAAATAAAAAAGACGACAGTTGGTGAAATTAGTGTGAATTACGACCGTAGGGTAACCACCGTCAGGAAATTAGCAACAAAAAGTTATGCCAAAAATTACCGTCGAGTAACTAAAAGAAGAAGCTAGAAAAATACACTACCGTTGAAAAATAACGACCGGAAAGGTGTGTCGAAAAAGTACCGTCAAGTGGTTAAAAAGGGACGAAGGGACGTAGGGCAACCAAACGACGAATTACGGCTTACCCTCAAAGAATTTGTTGGGTAAATACCGCCGGAAAATTATAGCCACTAAGTTATGTCGGTAAATCGCCGGCGAGTAGTTCAAAAAAGGAGCTAAAACAATATTATCCTCGACATAGGCTAATTGCCGTCTGAAAATTACGTCAAAAAGGTGCGGTGAATAATTACCGTCGAGTAGTAAATAAAAAAGGGACGTAAAGCTTCCATAAAGTTGGATAAAAATTTACCATTGAATGGTTAAAAAAGGGACGTAAAAGAAATATCATCTTGAAAGTAGTTACTTTTTGTTCGAGAAGTAGACGTAGTTAATTACAACCCAGAAATTACCGTCGAAAACTACCGTCGAAGAGTCTGACAAGAGAGAAACCGGGAAAAAAAACACTATACCCACAGGCCTACATGGCAGCAACTGATTGGTAGATAATCGGACATCTAAAATGCTACTGCATTGAGCGCTGAGCCTTAGTACTGGCTCCAACTTTAGTTTGTCTAGATTCGTACGTATCTAGTATATTTTACTATATAAATAATACGAATTTAGATAAACTCAAGACACTTATTTTTAAACAGAGGGAGTAGCCTGTTTTAGTGTATAGATACGTTCAAATCTAGATAAGGACAGTCACTAGACGATAGGGAGTATGTACTGTACTTTCTCGGTTTCATAATATAAATGTATGAAGATGTTTCAGATTTTGTAAAACGAATGTATCTAGACGTCTTTTAGTGTGTAAGTTCACTTCGAACCTACACACCAAAAGAGCAAAAGATTTGTTTCACAAAAGGTAAAACATCTTATATTTTAAAACGCAGGGAGTATGTATGTATGCTAACAGGATTATAATGTATCTATTTTATGCTACAATGCCACAACAAAACTGAATCAATTTCTGAAAAGATCAATTTCCGAAAACAAAACCACAACAAAACTGAATCGATCCTCCTCTAGCTACACTCCTAACTCCAGTTTTCCAAAATCCCTGATAGTGTGGTACACCAAAATGTTTTCTCACTTTTCTCAGCTGCCTTCTGTGATATAATGGTTGGCATGGTGCTAGCCATTACATTGTGGCATTTGAAGTTTACACATTAATCCATCAGTTTCAAAGACAAACATCATAAAGCCTTTCTTCCCAGTTAAAATAGAAGAAACAATTAATTCCATCCCTGAAGAATTTATCTGCAATTCCATGTCCGAGTGACTAATCCATGGAGAAATCACATCAACAAGAAACACCAAAATGGCGACAAAAAAATGGTTCTAATCGTCTGACAGAGGTTTGCATTCTGCAAAGCTATACACCAAGAGAATAGAACTATTCTACTTGATGACCTCAAAAAATAGAACTTCAGGCTTGAGCTTGCAGTCCTTGAAACGTTCTAGCAAATGCTCCCAAGTATCTTCTTTCTGCATGGAGGATGTTCACATCAACAAATCGAGAAGTTACAATTAAATGGCTAAAAGAAAGAATCATGGCCCTAAATCAAGACATACGGTTCATGAGTCACTTACCTCGACAGTTTCAAAGTCATATATGAGCCACTTGTCCTCATGGTCGCGGGCAAAGCAGACGTAGCGCTCATCAGCATAGCAGATCTGTAAGGGTTTAGATTGCAAGCTCCCATAAGATGAATACTAAATTGCACCGTATTTGCAAGGAATGACTATATTGGTACACATGAGCAGGCAAATTAAGTGACTAGAGCATTAAACCAACCTTGCAATAGGACTGTTGTAAAACTCTAAGCCGCTGGAGAGTTACTAGTAAAACATAATAAAGAGAGAAAAGAAAGTGTACAGATAAACAGTTACTCCAGCTTATGTTCTGCAACCACTCGCTGTGATTTCATGAGACCATTTACCATTAGATATAAATGGAAGGGAAATAATGCAAGATATGCTTGAGACAGCAGCAGAGGCTACAAGGTCCAACCAGGTTACCTAGATATGATATTTCTCCAATGCACAATCAGTAGAATGTTCAATGAAAACGCTTAGCAACATAATGACCACACAAAGGAATTGATTCTTTCTGAAATTCATCTGTTCAATCTTCCAAATATTTTGATATCAGTGGGCTTAGAACAGAAGAACATATGCCACAGATAAGACCATGTTACAACTTGAAAATATCTCCTGAATATACAATATGACCAACTAAGATACGATATCATAGTTTAACCTGTTATCCACCTATTTAGATAAAGCAGAAAAATGCCTTATCAAGGTAACCTAGTCAGGCTGAACCCAGTGACAGTGCAATTTACTACTCCTACCTTGGTCCACTATTACAGAAAACAGAAACAATTCTTAGTGTAATACTAACTTTGCCTCTCTCAGATTGAGAGTATGATACAACATCAATATTTATAATTACGATGCATCAGGCACATCTCAAAGTTAACAAAGAATCCAGCACCAGTTGTGGAATAGCAACAAAGCTTATAAACTCTCAGGTCAATGCATATCAACCAATATCGAATAGGTCATTGTTTTCTCCTCCTTTTTGGATTAGCTCAAAATTCAAAAGTATTTGTTCAGTTCCATTAACAATTTAATTTAGGAAAATAGAATATTCTGGTGTGGACGTACCAAGGAGGTGACAGTATACATAGCTGAAGAATTGGCACTTTTGCAAAAGAATCCAGTGTCAAGGGGGGACGTGATGCCAGCCAGGACTTCAGAGAGTGTGCCCTGGCTTTCACTCTCACCCAGCCAGTTCAAAACTGCAAAATGAGCAAAAGAAGGCAACATGATGAATATTTTTGGTGTAACCTTCTGCAACCAATGATGATTTTTAAATCCAGCAAACTCTTGAACCAGAGCAGAAGGAAATTACCAGTACCATAACACAGACACGTATCTTTCTCATGTTTCATTCTGAAGGGAAGATGATTCTATTTTTTTGAAAATGAATTTCTAGGATAAGAAGTCATATCACACTAATTATTGTACACATGTAGTAATGTTGTACTTGGGTTCCAATATATGTTGTATTGCAGAAATTGGTACAAGTTATAAATCTCGAATGCCATTTTTCTGTTTTGCAGAAGAAGGGCCACAGAAAAGACAAGTTAACCTATTGTAAAGAAATGTGGTGTGTTCAAAAGAAACAGATCATTATTCTGCAGAGTTCCACAGTCCTTGCAGTTGTTGTCCTTATAGAACTGTTCATCCAATAGAACAGGAAGCTCTGCAAAGGACTGGATCTGCACAAGAACAATGATAACCTCTGGTAAAAATTTCTTACTTTCGAGGATCAGATATCCACGTATACAAGCTTGGATGGACAGAAAATGTACTTCATACGACATACCTTTGTTGTTTGAGGTGAACCAGCATCAAGTTTATGGAAAAGTGCGGTATATACGTATTCACCAGAACACTCCCCACACTGGCAGCTCATTTGCGCACTGAATTTGATCCCAAAAAGGGTATCTGTTGGGCATATGCAATCTCCGCACATGATTGGGTTCAGCACATGTTTCTCAGTCTCCTTGTTTAAACTACAACGTGAACAACTTTCTGAGATATGCAATCCACTGAGAATTGCGGCCACAATCTCAGAAGCAAAATTTGTCCCAGCCTGCAAGTGGAAATTGATTAACAAGGTTGCCTTGTGAAGACACAAAAATGTCCATGCATAATCAAACAGAACTGAAGCAAAATGCAGATGCTTTTAGTTCAATATTTCACACATACCCTAACAAACAAAAACATTGATTGGCAGAGCTTACACACCAAGAATATAACAACAACATACATAATATTTGGTGTCAATGTTCAGCATGCATACAGAACAAAAACACATATAACTAATTAATTCTGGTATGGACAGTGTTTATGAGATTAAGGTATAAACCTTTTCATAAAAAGTGGTGCAATTTATGATCCCGCAGAGAAGGGTCTTCATGTAAGTCAGTACACCATCCGTTAATTGGTGGTCGTTTTTCTCCCAAGAAGTGAAGATTTCATAAAATTTCTGGGCAATGCAGGGATTGTCAAAAGACGGAATCCATACAAGTGGCGCTGTTAGAACCTTATCTCTGAAATGCCTCAGGTTGCACAATGACTGCACGCATACATAGGAAATTATAAGTCGGTAGATGAAAAATCACATAGCCACATTCAAGTTTTGTTTACCCGTATGATTAGACTCAAGATAGAAAGTTCTTTATCAGCATTGTTCTTGTTGAAATCATTAAGACTTTGTTGGGAGCTGGAGGTGCTTGCAATTTCCTTGACAGATTGGCCAGAAGTTCCTGTATTATGAAATCATAGGTATTTGTGACATTACGGAACATATTTTATATTGGTAAAAGGACAACATAAATTTGGAAAACAGGAACATATTAGATTATTCTAACAAGTATTTTCCAAGAGGTTTAGACTCAAATCCTATATATAAAACAACCTCTAACATAAATCCTACCTAATTCTTTAAAAGTTCCTCTGAATCAAAGAGGGCTAATCATACTAAGGATATGGGATAATCATACTAAGGATATGGGATAATCATACTAAGGCTAATACTAGATCTCTTCCAAGATTTAGGTAGGTGAAATATAATCTTTTAGTTATGACACCAAACAAACGAAGCTCTTGAAAGATTCAATGTCACATGAGTTCAAGAATTCATCATTCTATCAGTAAACGGGAATAAATACAGCTAAGTGCTAATACTAGAAAATCATGCAATTTATGAACAGATATTGACACCATAGGGGAAGCAGGAACTTTACCGAATATAGTGTCGATATAGGCATGGCCAATGATCCCACCAAGATGCTTTGCACTAAGAGCAATCGATTCTTTCATTTTTATCTGCAAAGATGGTATCAGTTAGCACACGATATGAGCAACTGAGCAAACCAATTGATTAACACTAGAGAAACCAAGCATTCCAATGTTAACAAACCCATTGGAAAGATCTCGCAAGGGGAAGGATGACTTCACGATGATCCAGAGCAGAAGTTTGGAGGAACTTAAGCCACAAGTCCTGTGTTGCAAAACAAGACCCCTGAAACTGCAATTTACAACCAAGTCAAGCATTAGTCTGATACACATTATTATCAGCAGAACAGTGAAATAAGGAAGAATGCTAAACTGAAACCATGTCATGTAAAAGTGCTAGACCTCAGTGCTAAGTGCATGATCAGGCAACATCTTCAGCTTCTTCTTAATGTCCTCAAGGATCTCAGCTCCTTCTCTGCATTTCCTCTGTCGCATTTCAGCAAGGGGCTCTGCTCTTATTCCAACAGATGGTGAAAGGAGCAAGGATTCAAAAATAGGTTGCACCCCTGGTAATTGGAAGATGTCATGATGGCCTGAATCTTCACAGAGAGTTATCCCATCCAACGAGTGATCATCCTTTGATGCATTTTCATTAATATCTTGACCTAAAACTGACTGCAGCTTCTCCCATAGCTCATCCCTGTGCTTGCTGCTCATGTGTTGCCAGAGCGATTCAGTGTTGACAAACTTCTTGCCATGGCAGCGGGGATTGGGGCAAATCAAGAAACTCCATGAACTCTGATTCTTGAGAAAGCGCAGTGCATCAGCTATGGTCTTTGCTGCCGCCTGGTCGATTCCAGCATAGTGCCCCTGCAGCGTGTCAACCCTGACTGATATGACCATGTCAACCCTCTCGCCGTGTTGCGTGCTTTTGATAGAGCTCCAGCATTCGGCAGCCACAACTATAATCCGCTTGAGCAAGACACGGACCTGCTTCTTGACAGAAGATACTCTGGATTCATAATCTGCTCCAGGAACAGATATAGCAGGAGGCATGTCTTCGAAATTGGGGTCAGTCGGCTCCTCGATGCGAAGTGCTCGGCGGCACTCACTCTCCGATTTATCAAACTCATCCAGGGCGAACAAGACCTTGGCGTGGAATAAGGCAACCAGGAGAGAGGATTCGAACTTATCTGCCGCGTGAGAAATCAGGGCGAGATTGCGGCGCAGAAGCCCCTTCCTGCGAACTGCCTGATCGGTGGCACGGACTTGTTCCAGGTCGATGTGTACGCGGAGCAACTGGGCGCGCACCGAGTAAGGATACATCTCGGAGAGAAGCTTTGCACGCGCTTGCACTTGACCAACAGAGGCATCCCCTTCGAGCAACTTCACGGCCTCTGGGGGCACAATCTCGTTGTTGATCCTGGCCGCTAAGTCCTGCATAAGGACGCTGGCCTTGTACACAGCGTCCTCCTTCCTCGCCTTCGCGTTGGTGGCGACGAGCAGGTCGTACGCCACGTGGTGCACCACCGGGTCGTCTTGTTTGGTCGCGGGCGTCGAGGTGACGCGGAATAGTTCCAGCATCGCGCCGGAGAACTGTTGGTCGGCGGCGAGCGCCTCGGCGTGCAAGAAGCCGCTCATGACGCAGTTGGGCGCGACCCGGGCAGCGGCGGAGAAGGAGTCGACGGCGGCGCGGCGGTGACGCGACGCATCCTCTTCGTCTCCGGGGGGCCCTTCGGCCGCGGTGGAGGCGCGGACGTGGAAGTTGCCGGCGAGGTTGTGAGCGAGCGCGGAGCCTGGGTTCGCGCGGGCGAGCGCCGTGGCGAGGGTGAGCGCCTCCTCGTACTTCCTATCGCACTGGAGCCGCACAATCTCCAAGGCCTGGAGGCGGATGAGGCGATCAGCCATCGCAAGGGCGCGCGGAGAAGGGGAGAGGCGCGTGAGGTGCTCGTGAAAATGCCGCAAAGCAGGAGCGGGCGGCGGTGGGTGTGGGACGGGGACCTAGGGTTTGGGCGGAGGAGGAGGAGGAGGCGAGGTGCTGGTTCTGGTCGAAGCGGGAGATTTGGATTGAGGATGCGGCAGTTTTGGTTGGTGAGGCGTGCACGGGAAGGAGGAGTACTTATAGGGAGGAAGAAGGTGGAAATGGGGTGGGCCCTAGGGTGGTGGAACGTGGAAGACCAAGAGGAGATACGCGTGCGATATTCAGGGGATTATACGAAGTGAAACATGGCAGAAATAATTTTTTTTTTATTTTTGCAACTTGCACAACAGAGTAAGTTTGTTACAGTATAGCAGTTCTTTGCCCTCTCCCAACCAGTAAACGTGCACATGCGTTGCAGATCTACAGCAAAACATTTATTTTAAATTTTATTTCTCTTATATAAATTATTTTATCAAGTCACACATAATCTACAATAAAATATCAATTTGGTACTGTATATTATTTCTCTTTTAGCGAGTTTATTTGTCGAGCCACACATAAAATATATCGTAAGCCTAGTGATGTGAGCACGCATGTGATGCATGTAACACAGATTCACACGGATGTCTTCACAAAAAGTTTACAATCACATAAATAGGTTATAATTAGTTACAAAACACTTAAAAACAATAACTAAGCAACATCATCCATAAATTATTTTTCCAAGTTTGATTTATATTATCATCATTCAATTTCGGATCCACTAAATTTCAAGTTTTCTTCTAAAATGTGCCATATGAAGCCATCACGTACAAATAGTAATCAAAGTTAGTTTTCAAATAGTAAAACACTATGAAATAAATATCATAATACATAGAGAAATATACATGTTCATGAGTGTCAGAGTATCTTGTGAAGTACGCCACAAGATGACATGCACGATTACGAACTTTAATAATGCACTTTTCACTATAATCAATTAAAAACAATCACCAAAAGATATTAAAAAATTAAATTTAAAATACAAACGTAATATTAAAAATCTTCATATAATCCTATCGTTAGCTAGACCGAAGGAAATCCCTAACATTATTTTTTCTAAATTGAAACAAATGCGATTTTTGCTTTTGGCCTATTTCTAAAATCTTAAACCGGATAATCATGCCCGTCATGACTGGTAAAGTGTTTAAATAACTCGTTTAGGTATATAAAAAAGAAAATAAAGGACAAATACATGGTAGGTGCGATGGCCTGTGGGACACCCTCCAGAGAGTCGACGTTCCTACCGCCCGATCTCCACTAGTGTTTGATGACCCACAAGTATAGGAGGTGTATCACAGTGTTTTCGATAAGTAAGAGTATCGAACCTAACGAGGAGCAGAAGGTCTTGGCGAATGACTTGGAGCAGGAATTCTCTGTAAATACTTAGCAAACAGATTTTTAGAGGTTTTTAATAATGCAGATAAATAAAGTACGAGTAAATAAAAGACAATAATAGTAAATACAACAAGTGGCCATTTCTTTCTTTAGCAAAGGACAAGCCGGTTGTATTACTTAAGATGACCAAACGTTCTCGAGGACACATGGGAATATTGTCAAGTGCTTTCGCTTCATATAGTTGATTAATCTTCTTTAGCTTGCTAAGTGTTGTGTGGGTGAACCTGTGCTAATGTACCGACCTTCCTAAAACTAATACATACTTGTGATTATACCCCTTGCAAGCATCCGCAAGTACAAGAAAGTAATTAAGGTAGAAACCTAACCACAGCTTTAAACTCTAAAATCCTGACATCCCTTATGCAAAGGTTTCCTAACGGGGGTTCAGGTTTCTGTCACTCCGACAACCCCTACGATTAGTAGCCAAATACACAATGCATTCCCCTAGGCCCATATAGGTGAAGTGTCATGTAGTCGCCGTTCACATGACACCACTAGAGGAAATACACCACAACTTAAATATCAAACCATTGAATCTTTCTCAACACAATTCTACTACTAACAACATGACTTCTCCCATGTCCTCAAGAACAAAACAAACTACTTAGAAGACATCATATGAATCATGATCAGAGATGAAATAATGATGTGTAACAATCTGAACATAAACGATAATTTAATGGTTCACTCAATAGCATCAACTACAAGGAGTAATCAACACTGGAAAAGTTTTCCCTAAGAACTATGCAAGATTCAACCCAATTTCTACAGCGGTATGAAATGGTGATGATGGTGCTGGTGGAGATGATGGTGATGATGATGATGATGATCCCAATGAAGTCCAGCTTGATGGTGGTGTTGATGGCGATGATCTCCCCTCTCCGGAAAGGAATTCCCCTAGCAAAATTCTGTCTGCCGGAGAGATCTTTCTCTCTCAGTGTTTTCCGCCCCGCAGAGGCGGCGGAATCTTTCTATGGTCGCTCCCCGAGTCTTAGGGTTTCAGGAGGATAATATACGCCAGAGGGAAGAGCCTGGAGTGGGCCAGGGTGTCCACACCACCTGCTGGCATGGCCTAGGGTTGCCTGCGCCAGTGGGTGGTGTGGGCCTCCTGTGGCCCATCTCCACTTCCCCTTCTGGCAATCTTCGTCTTCTAGAAAAATAGAATTTTCCATATATTTTCCCAGATTTTCTGATCTTCGCGAATTTTGCCTCCAAACATCACCTTTTCCATCAGAATCCTGACTGTAGCGGTCCATGCTTCAAAAGTCATTAACCATGCAAAAACAGATGAAATAACATAAGTATCATCTCTTAATATGAAATATATCAATGAATAACAGTAAATTATGATATAAAATAGTGATGCGAAATGGACATATCAACTCCCCCCAAGCTTAGACTTTGCTTGTCCCCAAGCGAAAACTGAGCTCAATAAACATGACCTCAGGTTTACGGAGTGAAGAGTCGATAAAAGAATACATATGTATCATAGAGAACCGCCAATGGGGTACCCCTTGCACATGATACAGGAGCTATCCCATAATCAAAATGACAAGGCAAGCAGACAATGAGCATCTCAGCAATCTTTTTATTTGCTATTTGCATAGGTTTTTATTGAGGATGCTTCATAGAGTGCTCATTATGGTTATGATGCAAGTTTCCACCATGATTAGGCATGGCTTAGGCTAGCGGCCTAGGCGTTTCTCTAACACACATACAAACTCCATGATCTTACAAGTTCCCCTTTTATTTCACATCGTCGGGATCCATAAGCAAAATAATCATGATATCAACGGAATATAAGTGTAATGTTGAAAGCGTTCCCCATGATACATGATTCTGCTAACTTCAACTTATAAAGCACAAGCATATACGTAACAAAGATGGACACAATGGTTCAAGTTTATTAAGTGCAAGAAAGTACCATCAAGTTCGTGGGAGCTTTAATCACTAATTTTCACATAACAAGTTTAATTCAGAAGGTAGATAAAAACATGAATTTACTTGGAATAGCAATAGTGCTAGTAGGTAGGTATGGTGGACACAAATGGCATATGTTTTGTTTTAAGGATTGGATGCACGAGAAGCATTCCCTCTCAGTACGGGTTTTTGGCTAGCAAGGCTGGGTAGCAAACATAAGAGTTGAATGAAACAAACAAACATACAAGTGATAAAAACAAACATGCAATCTTCCTTGAAAACACAAAAGATTTTAACTAGAGAATACTAAACTTATGAGCAAATCAAGAAAGATGATGAGATTATATTTCTTTAAGAGTACTTTTGTCTTTTTCATTCAATTCTCAAAAAAGTGTTGCTACAGACCGAGCCAGGTTTGCCAAAACCAACTAAATTAACTCAATGATCCCAAAGTGATATCAATACTAATGACAAGATCAATCATATAACCGTGAATTGAAAACTAATATAAGATATGCAAAAGAGTAAATGATAGAACTTCTCATTAATATTCCATAACGGCAACTCACACCAAGGGATACATAGATATCTAACGAGAGGGGGACACTTCCATAATGCAAATCATCCTACATGATAACTTCTCTATTCATGATATGACTCTACTAAAAAGGAAAAAGATAGAAGATAGTGATGTGATACCGCGACACTCCCCCAAGCTTGGAACAAACCAAGGAGATGCCAAAACCTGATGATGAATTACTCCTTCGGTGGTGGTGGTGGTATTTCCCCACTCTTCCTCCTTGAAGTCTTCTTTTCCTGCATGGTTAGAATGAGGCATATCCCAATTGGAGGTTAGTTTCTCCTTGGGCATCTTCTGGAACTGATGCTCATGGATAAGGGTATGGAAGGTATTCTTGGTGTGTGGAGGAAGTGACCGTGGAGCCAAACAATGACACGGAGGCTTCCCTACAGTTGACATCCGCGTAGTCCATTTGATATTGGCAGGGTTTGCCAACACTCTAATGCTTTCTATGGTAGTGCTGGTGTGCGGATGCTGGCGTTTCTTTGCCTCCTCTTCATCTTCACTCTTGATCTCCTTCTCCTGGCCAAGGTCTTGAGGATCCTCCTCCATAGGCTCCTTTCCCTTATCTTTGGCAGAGACCATTGTGCTTCTAAACTTTAAGAATAGTTCCTGGCAGAAACATCTCGAAACGAAAACACGACGAGAACACGATATACGAACCTCTGGGGATCCGGGGGATTATATATTATGAAGTTTTACAATAAAAGGAAGGTACTAGGAGAAAACAGGTCGGAGACGGAGTCCAGGGCGGCCACACCACCTGCTGGCGCGGCCAAGGGGGCCCGCGCCAGGGGGTGGTGTGAGCCACCCTGGCTCCGCTTCCGTCCCTCTTTCGCTTTGTTGCTTTCCTTGTTGGATAAAAACTCAAAAAATATAATTGGACAGAATTTTTGCGGAACTTCCCTTACCAGAACTGTTACCTATTCAAAAATGGACTCTGCAGGTCTCTGAATTTGGTCTTTAGTAGATTCTTCTGGAGTCACCACTTGAATAACATCAATATCTTCATCTTCATACACATATTGCTCGAGTTATGAAACCTTTCACTTTTTATTACA
The DNA here is from genome assembly GCA_910589775.1 of Avena eriantha. Taxonomy (NCBI): domain Eukaryota; kingdom Viridiplantae; phylum Streptophyta; class Magnoliopsida; order Poales; family Poaceae; genus Avena; species Avena eriantha. The sequence goes on along the minus strand of OU342744.1, from coordinate 286,465,466 downwards.
CCATTCTCTCCGATAACCTAGAAATTTATTTCACACAAAACTTCACACAATTCTCATTAGCAACATTGGTATAAGCGAGATCCCCTCTCCCTATGCCTGCTGCTCCGGCGGGAGGGAGGGGGATCCGGTCTCTCTACTCTGTAGTTAGGGTTTGGTTTTGCTGGTCGTGGAGCGTCGTTGGGGCTGTAGGAGAGGCGCCCAGGCGAATAAATCTGCCTCAACTTCACTCCCACACCGACAACGTCCCTCGTGGCGGCGTCTCGGAGTTGATGGCATTGTGTGTGTGTCGATTCCGCGGATTGGCGGCATTAGATTTCTTGGATGGTGTCGTCGAGGCGGAGGCGGCGATCCCATCAGGTGTGTCCCTCCTTCTGCTCTGTCCCCGTTACTACGACGTTTGCTCCGACGCCATGGTGGAGCAGGGAGGATGTGTTGTCCAGGAGTACGCGCAGACAGTCGTCTGCATATGTGTCAGATTGAAGATGGTTTATCATGTGTTGGGTTTGTGGATGGAAGCTGGCAGTTCTGATTTCCCCTCCCGGCGTTGTAGTCATGCGGGGCTGTCAGTTCTGGAGTTTGATCGCGTGTCCGGGACATGTTGCCCCGGTCTTATTCTTTCAACGATAATGGTTTTGCCTTTGGCAAGCTACTTTGGAGGTCTAAAAAGCTGTTGATCAGCAATGGAGCCGCGTCAAGCTCAGGTGTTGTGGTGATCTCTCTTTCGCCCCTTTGGTGGTCGCTTTGGTGGTGCCTGCTGACTTGTGTATTAACGAGCTCATTGGGTAACCCCAAGAGGAAGGTATGATGAGCACAACAGTAAGTTTCCCTCAGTTATGAAACCAAGGTTATCAATCCAGTAGGAGCAAGGAAACACCCCAAAGGTGTAGCTAGCTGAACTTTGGCAGGGCGCACTACCGGTGCCAGCAGCAACGTGGAGACCTGCACAACACAACCACATAACTTTGTCCCCAACTTGGGATGAGGTTGTCAATCTCACCGGTTTTGCTGAAAACAAAGGATTAAACGTATCGAAAGGAAGGAAGTAATAGTTTGCAGAAAGTAAACACAAAGCAGTAAACAGTTTGTAGATTGTATGTAAAAGAAAGGACCGGGGTCCATAGTTCACTAGAGGTGGCTCTTCTTAAGATAGCTAACATGTTGGGTGAACAAATTACAGCGGGCAATTGACAAACATCGAGAAAGTATACAAGCATATACTAATCATCTTGACTCCTTTGAGACTTGATTAGGCATTACAACATTATACATAGACCGCCATCCAAATGCATCTATGACTAATAATCCACCTTCAGGTTATCATCCGAACCCCCTCCAGTATTAAGTTGCAAGCAACAGATTATTGCTTTACGAATTGCGTGTAATGTAAACAATACGATTGTTCTATGAACAAAGGATTGTTGTTTTCACCCTAATAGCAACAGCACATCTAGTACCTTAGAGATTTCTGTCACTTCCCCAGATTACCAGAGGCATGAACCCACTATCGAGCATAAATACTAACTCTTGGAGTTGCTAGCATCTACTTGGCCAAGATAGCTACTAACAACGGAAAGCATGTAAGATCACAAATAACAAAGACATGATAGAATCAATAATCAATCTGAAATAGCATCTCAATATCCATCGGATCCCCGCAAACACAACATGCAGAATTACAAATAGATGGTCTTGATCATGAACGGAGCTCACAAGATCTAGACATGAAAGCACAAAGGAGGAGAACCAGCCATCTAGCTACTACATGGACCCGTAGTCTAGAGATGAACTACTCACGCATCACACCAGAGACTTGCATGGTGATGAAGAAGGCCTCCAGGGTGAATTCTCCCCTCCGGTAGGGTGCCGGGAAGAGCTTCAGATCCCTCCCGATCTAGGGATGGAGATGACGGCGGCTACAAACTCTTTCGTGGATTTTTTATCGGGTACTTAGGGTTTTGGTCTCGAAGGCAATATATAGGTGGAAGGAGAGGCCGAGGGGGTACTAGGGTCAGCCAGACCACCCCCTGGCGCGGGCCAGGCCTAGCCGCACGGACAGGTGGTGTGGCCGGGCCCCAGCCCTTCTTCGTCTCGTATTCTGGCTCCAGATGCCTTTCGGTAAAATAGCGACTTTGGCTTTTGTCCCGTCCAATTCCAAGAATATTCATTTTCTGACTTTCCTGGAACCAAAAATAGCAGAAAACAGGCAGCTGGCACTATGGCTCTTGTTAATAGGTTAGTCTAAGAAATCATATGAAAAGTACTCCAAAGTGTGGACAAAACACAAGAAAGTAGATAAAACAAAGCATGGAACATCAAAAATTATAGATACATTTGCAATGTATCAACATCCCCAAGCTTAACTCGTGCTCGTCCTCGAGTAGGTAAGTGATAAAAAGAAATAATAATTTTTGAGGTGACATGCACCATCATCAACTTGATCAAAGTACTTGTAAAACATTCGAAGCTGGGATCATAGTACTTCAATCATAACATGAAAGACAAAGTTCTAGCAATAAGACAAAAAACTATGATGCAACATGAAAAGGCACAAACAAAAGATTCATGAATAATAATGCTTCGCAAGACGTTTGTTTTTTTCACATAAAGAAAACATAGCATAATAGCATTCAGTTTGTCCCTCATAGAGTAGCAAATATAAATGCATAGGACACCTTCAGAGTTCATAAGAGTGACTAGATACAAATAGTTTAAAACAAGCAATATCAAGATATGCATCAATCAACTAGTCTTGGGACAATGCACATAGAACTAAGAATGGCCACTATGCTCTCAAAGTAGGTGCATAAAGATAGAAAGTGGAGACTCAATGTAATGGTGGAAGAAAGGCCTTCATAGAAGGAAGTAGGGATTCAAGTCTCATAAAGAGCTTCCAAAAATTATGGTACTTATAGCTTTCAGCTCTCATTGCCCCTATCATAAGCATCTTGAAGGTGATTAAGGTTAAAGTGACACAACTAAGACGATATGCTTGACAAGTTATAAACCGAAATCTCATGCCCCTTACTTATGAAGACCGAGCCTCATGCTACTCAACTTTAGTCACAAGTAAGCCTTGTCATTGCAAGTACATATGTATCATACAGAACTGCCAACGGGGTACCCCTTGCACATGGTACATGAGTTATCCCACAATCAAAATGACAAGGCAAGCAGACAATGAGCATCTCAGCGATCTTTTTGCTATTTGCATAGGTTTTTATTGAGGATGTGATACATTGCAAATGTATCTATAATTTTTGATGTTCCATGCTTAGTTTTATCTACTTTCTTGTGTTTTGTTCCAACTTTGAAGTACTTTTCATATGAATCCTTGGACTAACCTATTAACAAGAGCCATAGTGCTAGTTGCCTATTTTCTGCTGTTTTTGGTTCCAGGAAAGTCAGAAAATCAATATTCTCGGAATTGGATGGGACAGAAGCCAAAGTTCCTATTTTACCGGAAGACTCACGGAGCCAGAAGCAGAGACGGAGGAGGGCCAGGGCCTGGCCACACCATATGGTGGCGCGTGCTAGCCCTGGCCGCGCCACCAGGTGGTGTGGACCCCCTGGCCGCCCACTGACCTTGCCTCCTTCGCCTATAAGAGCCTCCCGATACCAAAACCCTAAAGAATCAAGCCTCCAGCCACGAAAAGTTCCACAACGCCGCCGCCACCGAAGGGGAGATTCGGGGGACAGAAAGTCTCTCTTCCGGCACCCTGCCAGGACGGGGAAGTGCCCCCGGAGCCATCTCCATCGATCTCCACCACCATCTCCATCACCGTTGCTGATTCCCATGATGAGGAGGGAGTAGTTCTCTCTCGAGGCTAAGGGTTCTACCGGTAGCTATGTGTTCATCTCTCTCTCTCTCTCTCTATGCATGATCGTATTGTGATCATGAGCTTGTAATCTATAGATCTACCTTGCTACTCAAGTGCTTTAATAAATCTCTACTCTCCCCATGTGTGTGAAAGTGACAGCGTGCTCACCATGGTGGCACTTAGGCTAGAGATTACAAATACTTGTTATGAGTTATATTTGGAGTTGGATGTTTCTATGAAATTGTGGTGTTTGTTGGACTCATCTAATGCTCAAGGTGACATGTGGGGTTTTCTAGATGGGAAATGCTTACTTTGAGGTGTGCTGTTATAGCCCTACCATCGATTAGAGTGTTCAACCGGAGAGTAGTTAAGAGTAGTATCATAAAGAGAAGATATTTATATGAGAGAGTGTTCACTAGTGAAAGTATGATCCCTAGGCCTTGTTTCTAAGCATTGATACACTGTTTGCAACTAGATCTGTTACATGTTTGCTTGCTTCCATCTTTATTTCAGTTTGTCTTTAGTCTTTTCCACGCCATCAAGCTGTTTTCTATCACCGTTACCACTTATAATTATCTATACCACTTGTATTTCACTATCTCTTCGCCGAACTAGTGCACCTATACACCTGACAAGTGTATTGGGTGTGTTGGGGACACATGAGACTTCTTGTATTTTGATTGCAGGGTTGCTTGAGAGGGATACCTTTGACCACTTCCTCCCTGAGTTCGATAAACCTTGGGTGATCCACTTAAGGGAAAACTTGCTGCTATTCTACAAACCTCTACACTTGGAGGCCCAACAACTGTCTACAAGAATAGAATTGCGTAGACATCAGGATGATTCATAGAGTGCTCATTATGGTGATGCTGCAAGTTTCCACCATGATTAGGCATGGCTTAGGCTAGCGGCCCAAGCGTTTCTCTAACACACATACAAACTCCATGATCTTACAAGTTCCACTATTATTTCACACCGTAGGGATCCATAAGCAAAAGAACATGATATCAACGGGGTACAAAGTACAGGTGCAATGTTGAAAGCGTTCCCCATGATACATGGTTTTTCTAATTTCAACTTATAAAGCGCAAGCATATACGCAACAAAGAAGGACCCAATGGTTCAAGTTTATTAAATGCCAAAAGTAAAGTGTGCCATCAAGTTCGTGAGAGCTTTAATCACTAGTTTTCTCAAAACAAGTTTAATTTGGTAGGTAAACAAAAGCATGAATATACTTGGAATAGCATAAGCTAGTAGGTAGGTATGGTGGACTCTTTGGAATAACTTGGTTTAAGGAGTTGGATGCATGATTCGAACTCATACTTGGTTGTGGAGGCTAGCAAAAGACAGGAAGCGACAAACTAAGAGAGCAATAATGGCCATAATCGTGCAGTGCGACAAAACATCTTTGATTAAAGCATAAAGTGATACTACAAGTTGAAAACTAAAGGATCATAAAGGCTATGGTGACTTGAGATAGTCATAACATGGTGTGAGCATGCGCCCAGTCAACCCAAATAAAGCATCAAAGGAGAATACCACTATACTATGCTTTAATATGCTAAAACATCGCATGATTCATCCAAGGCACATTAAGCAATCTCAATTGTTATATCAAGTCATGCTACAAAAAAGAATACTAAGCATAAAGCCAAAACAATATCAAGCATGGCATGACAAAGCATAGGCCACAGTCAAAAATGAGCTCTTTTTACCACTTAAGAATGAACTTTTCCTACTCTTTTCCAAACCAAACCAAACTATTTGAAAACCAATGTATGAAAGAGGGGTCCAACCAATTTATTCAGCAAACTAAGCAAAACAAGCAAACAAATAACCAAAATGAAAATGAAAAAGAAGACGCTCCAAGAACAACTCAACTGTGCATAAAACAATAAAAATAAAGCGTTTGGAAGAAACCTGGAATTTTTATTGATGAAGAAGGGGGATGCCTTGGGCATCCCCAAGCTTTGACGCTTGTACTACTTGGATATTTCTTGGGTGACACGCGTGGCATCCCCAAGATTGAGCTGTAGTCTATCCTTTACTCTCATTACTCATTCCTTCCATACACCTGAAATTTTTCCTTCATACAAAACTTCACACAATCTTTATTAGCACCATTAGTGCACTCAAGATAATAAGTCTTTAGGTTCAGTTCCAACACTATTAAACTTACATTAGAACACTAGCTTCTTTAGCACTTTTCTCAAAAAGCTCAATTCCCCAAAAGAACTCAAAAAGGAACCAACAAGAAGCAAATGCAGAAAATTGCAGAAATTTGTCAAAACATACTAGCAGGTAAAGACGAATTTTTTCGAAGACCTTCTATTGCTCAAATCAAAAAGTGTTGAACTAACAAAAGTTAGATAACAACCTGGGGCAGCAGCACAAAAATGCACGCCTCAAAAGGACTTACAGAGATTTTACACGAATGTTTACGGTGAAGCACAAAAATCTGTTTCGGAAGAACAAATTTCCCAATCATTACTTCTCTCTCATTAGAGGTTACTCTTGGCACAAAAAGCAAATAAAAAGGATAAGGAGATGTTATTACTTAAGTAATAACTTCCAAGACTCATCTAAAACTTTTGGATTATCTCCTAATAAGTACTTTTCTTTAATGCCTTTAAGTTAGGCATAAGAAGCAAGAAAAAGAATCAAGTGTTCTCAAATGAAGAAGCATTAAAACCAAATTTCTTGCCCTTACTTCTCTTACTTTTATTCTTAATCTTGGGGAAAATATGATTATTTTGTGGAGAAGAAAGGTGCATGGTCCCCTTTCCCACATCTATTATTGCTCCAAGGAGTTCTAATAGGGACCTTCCAAGTGTAATTTGTCCTTTTCCTGTACATTCAATAACAAGATAATTAGTAGAAATCATTTTCCCAAGGATCTTTGTAAACACTCCTTCCGCTATTCCAATAGGTAATATTGTAGCATTATTAGCTAGAGATATTTCTTTTCCTCCTTCAGTAAGACCCCAAAGATTCAAAGATTCATAAATATCTTTGGGCATAAGACAAAATTCAGACAAGATATCACAGCGAGCTTGAAAAGTTTCAGTCTTTATATCAATATTTACTGTGGGGAGCCACTTTGATGGTTCAGAATTTATTGGAACATAATTATGATGCTCCCTAAGCGTATTATAGCAATCTTTTAAGCTAGTAGTGCGGGTCTCAAGAGTGTTTAATCTAGCAAATATGCTCGCGAAAGAAATATCTGTTTGGCTAGGCAAGTTGTAGGTAAGTATCAATTTCTTTATAGCATTAACAACATCATCCTCATTACATTGGAGGAAATCTCCTCCCACAACAGTATCTAAAGCATATCTATAGCAAAGAGCAATTCCAAGGTAAAAACTACTAAGGAACAAGCTTTGAGTCATTTTAGGCTCAGTTTTTTTCATGTAGATCGGAGATTCTAGACCAAGCTTCCTTGAAGCTCTCCTCAATTCCTTGTTTAAAAGTGAAAATCATTTCCTCAGGTGAAATAGTGACTGGAGCAAGGCTAGACATAGTGGCAACTTAAGATAGAGACTAACTTTTGTGTGTTTTTAATAAAGAAAGCAAACTTGTAAAACTAATTTTTTGTGTGTTTTTGATAAAGAAACAAGCAAACAAAGCAAAAGAAACTAAGCAAAACAAAAACAACAAAGTAAATAGATTGGTTATGAGGGACTCCCCTTGTGAAAATGTCCTTGACTCCTCGGTAACGGCGCCAAAAAATACTTGCTGACTCGTGTATTAACGAGCTCGTTGGGGAACCCCAAGAGGAAGGTATGATGAGCACAGCAGTAAGTTTCCCTCAGTTATGAAACCAAGGTTATCAACCTAGTAGGAGCAAGGAAACACCCCAAAGGTGTAGCTAGCTGAACTTTGGCAGGGTGCACTACCGGTGCTAGTAGCAACATGTAGACCTGCGCAACACAACCACAGAACTATGTCCCCAACTTGCGATGAGGTTGTCAATCTCACCGGTTTTGCTGAAAACAAATGATTAAATTATCGAATGGAAGGAAGTAATAGTTTACAGAAAGTAAACATAAAGCAGTAAACAGTTTGTAGATTGTATGTAACATCATGACCGCATGCTCATGTCATCATGCCACATTGCATTTGAGCATCGTCATCATCATGCATGGTTTTTTCTAAACTATTTTCGAAACGCCTAGTTTTGTTTTCTAAATATTCCCATCTTTATTCAAATTAAAACTCGGGTCTCCGGAATATTTTGGTTTGTCTAAATACGGTTTGCAAAAGCCTCGTTTTTAATAAATAAAATATTTTAATTATTTTGGGAGGCAGCCCGCCAGGCCCGAAAGCCTGACCGGCCACCTCCAAACCCTAGCCTTAACAGCCTACCCAAAACATGCCCTAACCCGCCTACTCCCTACCCAGCCGCCATCAGGCCTCCACCTTACCTGCACCAATCGGTGCTCGCCACCTCACCCCTTGTCCCCACTCACACGCACCCAACACGCACACAGACGCTCCAACCCGCCTCTGCCTTGTCTCTCCCCACCGACAGCCACCACCTGGCCCACCCCGCGCCTGCCATGCGCGCGCACGCACGCATCCCCGCGTCCCAACCCTGCCTGGCCCCAACCGCGTACGCGACCCAAGCGTACTCCCTCGCCAGCGAACCCGGCCCCACCCCTTGGCCCTACCACGCGCGGGCAACCGCCCATGTGCCCTGCTCCTCCTCGCACGCCTCCTTCACGTCAATCCCCACCTACCCCCTATCTTCTCCTCCTCGTTCCCGAGCCCAAGCCGAGCGTCCCATCCCCGATCGAGTCACCGCTGCCGCTCTCGGAGCGTTGCCGCCCCTCCTCTCTGGTCGCCATCGCCAGTCACGCCCCCGCCTAGTTCCCCTCGACCTTCTCGCTAGCGCCGGACCCCACCTACCTACCGCCGTGCGAGGCCCCACGACCCGTGCTCTTCCTCGTCGCCGGTCACCGCGACCCGTGCTCTTCCTCGTCGGCCTCACCTTCCCCGCCCAGCTTCGACCTCCGGCCCGTCCCAGCGCCTCCCACAACGCCGCCCGCCGTAAGGAGCCCCCGCCGCCAGGCCCGGTCGCCCCGCCGCCGCGGTTCCATTCGCCCCGCCGCCGCCACGGACGCTCGAGCCGAGCCGCGTCCGTCGCTGGGTCCTCTCCTCGCCACCCTCTGCACGTCGTCGCCGTCGCCACGACCCCGTCGCCCGCGCGCCCCAACGCCGGCCCCGCCAGCAAGACCTGCCGCCGGCCTCCCCGTCTCCTCCTCCGCCCGTGCTCGTCACCGCATTCCACCGGCCCCACCGCCTCGCTCCAGGGGCCTCTCCTCCCGGCGCCGCCGCCTCGCTCCGGGCCCTCTCCATCCAAGCTCCACCGCCGCTGCGGCTCGTCGGCCTCGCGTCGGACGACCTCCGCACCTGCGCCCTCCCAGCGCTGCCCCTCTTCGTCCGCGGGCCCGCGGGCACCCTATCGCCTCGAGCCGCACCTGCGAGCACTCCTTGTGATGTGCTAGTCCCTGATGACCTCGCTTTGTGCTTGTGATGTTGTAGGGAACCGGCTGTTTTGTCTCCCTGGCTCAGTGTCTCGCGAGCATCTAGTACGTTTCCAGCTGGTGACATTCTTGTCTCGGCCAATCTGTTGATGTGGTGATGTTGATGAGTTATTGCCGTCAAGGACCAAGCGACCCGAGTCTGACACCAAGATCTCCGCCGCGAAACGACAAGGCCTATGGGGTGGAACTGACAAGATCTACTGCCCGACGACCGACCAAGATCCGAAGACCGAACCCTAGCGCACCAAGTTCTTCGACCCCGAGTTCCGATCCATCGGATACGACAAGAACTCCTTCCCACACCGATGCCCGAGGACCAGACGCCAAGGTCACCACCTCGGATTCGAAGCCTAATCCCACCAAGACCTTCATCACGAATTCCATGGTCTTCCACACGGATGCGACAAGTTCTCCTACACGGACGTCAAGTTCCCCGGCACGAACCCGAAGACCACCGATACCCGAACCATTTAAGTTCGCCATCGATGGCAAGATCGACCGCATGAAACCCAAGTCCTCCATCATGACACGACAAGTTCTTCATCGCGAGTCTGAACCTCGCCGATCCCCGCCATTCCCGCCGAGACCGATCCCCGTCGAACCCTGTCGGACCCCGTACCCTGGAGCCCAGATCTTCCGAACCCAGATGTGTGACCCTAAGCCCCTATTTTTATAATATGACATCTATCTGTCGCATATTAAATTGTTCATGCTCGCATCTCATCATGGGGTTTGGGGGCATTATGTCGATTCATCTAATAATTAAATATGGAGCCTATATGCGGAATATTGTTGTCTCATTCCAGACTCCATTTAAATTGGCGTAGCGAACCGATGCCATGTTTCGCCCTGTTAATACAACATTTAAATTGTGGGGTAGTTAAATAACTCGAACCGTTTAATTAATTGACGGGACCCCGGTTCCGCTTAATACTGCCTAATTGCACCGCATATGCATCATATCATGATCATGTCGGATCTTCTGCCGTGGTATTAAATATTGCATCCGGTGTTTCTTCTAGTGTTTGCTTCTTCGCGGATTAGGACGATGGGTGGATGCGAGTATCGACAAGTTCTTCGGATATGAACCTTCGGCAGTGTTTTCCCAGGCGAGCATCTCTTCCCCTTCTACCTATTTTGCATTTATAGTTTTTATTTCCTCCTGTTGATCTATTGCTATCCGTGTCGCGATGCTTTAGTTTCCGTACACCAGTTATATCCCGTACAGCCTCTATATTGCCTTGGACACCTTCTATTACCTGTGTTTGGTAGATAGCTGGCCTTGCTAGTCGTAGTTTCTTGCTCAGGTGCGATCTTGTGTTGTCGAGTACCACAGTTGTTGGATGCTGGCAGAAGTTTATGGTGGAGCTGATCATGACTTTAAATACAACTATTAAAATGCTAGATATAACTAATGCACAGGCATCGGTGGGCAATAGATGTTATTTGGTTCTTCCACGCTCACTTGTGTCCCGTAGGACCCCGAGTACTTGATACCTGTTCGTTGATTTTTCGCACTATCCACATCCGGGAGGCCGTGGACCCCCCTGAGCCAGAGCTTGATTCATTTCTATTTCTTGGGGCCACAAGTAGTTTGGGGCTTTATTACTATCCTGTACTTATGCCATGCTTTACTGCTTTATCTATGATTGTGCGTGGAGCACCTGTACTGTTTTGGAATGTGGAATGTTTTCGCGGTATCGACAAGCCCCGTCACACTTTCAGGTTCCCAGTCGTTTACAGCCATTGTCACAAACCCTAGGTCTGTTTCGGAGCCGGCCAACTTCGTTGCGGGTAGCTTAGTAGGGTGGCCCCCTGAAATATTTATGAATCCTGTGATCGCTTTGTCGTGAATGCCTCGTTGGGTTTTGAGTTGGTTTTTCCGAGGTTGATCGAGTGTGTGTTGCTATTTGTGCACCCCTGCAGGGTAAAACTTTCTGAAAGCCGTGTCCGCGGTTATGGACGACTTGGAGCACAGTATCTCGATCATAGACAAGCATAACTAAAGTAGTGCTATAAATTTGACTTAATATGTGACTAGTAATTAGCTCAAGTATAACAGAATGGATATTAAAAATGCCAACAACTGGTGGATCTGGGCTGTTCTGTGTCATACTATATCTGCCTAGTAAGTATTGTAACTCCAATGGAATGTGATAAAAGTGCCAACAACTGCTGGGTTTTGGGTTTCCTCCGGACAATTATATCTGACTAGTAAATGTTCCAACTACAACAGAATGTTAACTAAAACTGTCCACTACTTATGCTATCAGGATGACTCATGCTATCTATATCTGACTAGTAAGTGCTTCAACTATAATGGAATGAGTAAAATTGCCAACCGTGTGAGTTCCTCGGTCTGACTTCCTCGTTGGTCTCGAGGGGGAAGTACCAGGATGGGTATGTTTGGTGTTAGTCTCAGGTCGGATCTGAATAGGTCTTTCTTATCCCTCTCTAATAGCCGCCAGTTTTACTGAGTCTCTATAGGTTGTTTAGTGCATGCTGCGCTGCCGCTTCAGTCCACCATACCTATGTAGGCGAGAGCCGCCGAATTCTAGCCTCACCGTGTACTGGCCTCAGTACTGACGCTCCTCTTTTTCCTTTGCCCTTTGTCGGCACCCCTTTTGTTTTAGCAGGTTTGAGATCGACGTCGTTAGCTGGGTTACCCTTCCGGCTTGGCCTGGGCAGGGTTATGGACGCCATTGGTTATTCGTCGGGGCTCTTAGCCCATTTGCATCTTGTCCGTAGTCGGACGCTCTATCGTTTTCAAGGTGATTTGGATCTTTGTATTGTATATCTGTATTCTTGACTCGTGGAGTCGTGTTGTATAAATATCTGTTCTGTGGGTCCCATCGAGGACTGTTGTGTAATGGTATTACTTTGTTTTCCATCCGCACAAAAGTGTCTGGTGGGCGTCCTTGAATCGTTTCTATGCGGGTTTGGCGGAAAGGGCTAAAACTTGCATAGGGCCGATTCGAGGGTGTTACACTGGGGTCCATAGTTCACTAGAGGTGGCTCTTCTTAAGATAGATAACATGTTGGGTGAATAAATTACAGCGGGGAAATTGACAAACATCGAGAAAGTATACAAGCATATACTAATCATCTTGACTCCTTTTGAGACTTGATTGGGCATTACAACATTATACATAGACCGCTATCCAACTGCATCTATGACTAATAATCCACCTTCAGGTTATCATCTGAACCCCCTCCAGTATTAAGTTGCAAGCAACAGATTATTGCTTTACGAATTGCGTGTAATGTAAATAATACGATTGTTCTATGAACAAAGGATTGTTGTTTTCTCCCTAGTAGCAACAACACATCTAGTACCTTAGAGATTTCTGTCACTTCCCCAGATTACCAGAGGCATGAACCCACTATCGAGCATAAATACTAACTCTTGGAGTTGCTAGCATCTACTTGGCCAAGATAGCTACTAACAACGGAAAGCATGCAAGATCACAAATAACAAAGACATGATAGAATCAATAATCAATCTGAAATAGCATCTTAATATCCATCGGATCCCCGCAAACACAACATGCAGAATTACAAATAGATAATCTTGATCATGAACGGAGCTCACAAGATCTAGACATGAAAGCACAAAGGAGGAGAACCAGCCATCTAGCTATTACATGGACCCGTAGTACAGAGATGAACTACTCACGCATCACACCGGAGGCTTGCATGATGATGAAGAAGGACTCTAGGTTGAATTCCCCTCTCCGGCAAGATGCCGGGAAGAGCTTTAGATCCCTCCCGATCTAGGGATGGAGATGACGGCGGCTACAGACTCTTTCGTGGATTTTTGATCAGGTACTTAGGGTTTTGGTTCCGAAGGCAATATATAGGCGGAAGGAGAGGCCGAGGGGGTGCTGGGGTCGGCCAGACCACCCCCTGGCGCGGGCCAGGCCTGGCCGTGCGGCCAGGTGGTGTGGCCGGCCCCCAGCCCTTCTCCATCTCGTATTCTGGCTCTAGATGCCTTCCGGTAAAATAGCGACTTTGGCTTTTGTCCCGTCCAATTCCGAGAATATTTATTTTCTGATTTTCCTGGACCAAAAACAGCAGAAAACATGCAGCTGGCACTGTGTCTCTTGTTAATAGGTTAGTCTAAGAAATTATATGAAAAGTACTCCAAAGTGTGGACAAAACACAAGAAAGTAGATAAAACCAAGCATGGAACATCAAAAATTATAGATACATTTGCAATGTATCAGTGCCGAAGGAGGAGGATAGGCGCTGGTATTTTACATAGGTTTATCCTATCTTTTTAGTTCTGTAAGGTCATTTTGTTCTAACTTATTTTTATCTTATTAATAAAGAGCGAATTACAGTGTAAAAAAAGTCAGTCGGTCATCTTATATACGACAAGAGAAAAAAAATCCTGAATTGGACATCGCTCTGCCCTCACCACTCACTCTCTATGTATCTATGTAGCTCACGATCACTCTCTCCTCGAGGGTCGTGTCCTATCCAATGCCTCCCCGCCGCCCCCTCCCTTATCCTCCTCTTCGCCGACCGCCCCTTGCCTGCATCCCCGCCGCCTTCGTCGAGGTCTGCCTCCTCTCCTGCGTCTCGGCTGCTGTCATCGAGGGCTGCCTCCTCCCCTGCATCCCCGTCGCCCTTTCCTCGCGCCGGTGGCACACACACCTACTCTCTGCGTTAGAGGGATACACGTCGCTAGCCTCCTCCTCCCATGGGACAAGCGTCGGCGAATTGTAGCAAGCGCTGAGGGACGTCGGCTAGGATGCCGTGCTCCGAACCTACCGCTTCCGCGCCTCTCCTACGCTCATGCATCTCTACAAGGTTCGACAGTTCCCTACTTCCCTCTTACCTCCACACTCGCGAAATCCCAAATATTCGAGTTGCCTATGTCGAATTTATGCAGTTTATATCCCTTTTACAAATTGTATGTAGGTTGGTTTCCTGTACCGTAAAGAAATGATCCTAGATGCTGCTGCGATTTTTGATTATGGAGAGCTCCCCTGAAGGTGCTGCTGATGTATTTGTGATTTTTTCAACCAGAAACCATCGCAGATTTGGATTGAATGATGTCCATGCTGCTATACTTCATTCAGATCCGTGCAACTGAATGTGTCGAGAGAAGCCTTGCTATATACTTTTGTTATTGCCTTACCTATCCCTTGTACAGATTATTTTGTAATCCCTGACAAGAAGTAGTTTGATAAAAATCGAACCAAGCCATTGATCTAACTTCAGTACCGCTACTGTAAGCTGTAATTATTTTCCAAATCTGAGTCATGCATCTAGGAAACGTATAATTTTTTCCATTGATAAATTTACATCATATTTGTTATCCCCGTACTTCTATTCATGCTACTCTATGGTTATATTCTTCTGATGTGCCGACCTGCCAAACATGGTGTACTTTTAGGTATCTACAACTCTTCAGATGGTTCTACCTTTTTGTTTTACATACAGTTATATCCTAATATCTGGAGCAATACCACTATGCAAAAAACTGATATGCACAGTGAATGTATTATATGTACTGAGGTTATCCTATTAAGTTTAATGTAATTCTTGCCTTACTTTTTTGTTGTAGAAGTGTTTGTAGAAGAACAAACTTCAGATTATTCAAGATAAGTAAACTGCTTTCGCGTGGGTCTGCTTAAGCTGATGTACTAAAACTGATGTCATGGTTTATAAACATTTAAAAGTTAGCAGAGTTTCTACATGTTTTGCTGTGAGTGTGAGTACTTGCATGGCCAAGAGGTTAAATTATAGTCCATGGAACCATACAATACAAGGAATTTTTATACTACTAATTTTATCGACAATATTAGTTTTCTCTTTCCTGCTGAACATTCTTTATTTATTTTCTTCAAAAGACCCCCTTCATCTTTCATCTCTTGGCAATATCATCTTTCAGCTTCTTGTGGCAACAAAGCTGAACCTGCCCGTCCTATTACCAGTGAAGACATTGTGTCCGAGCTTGCAAGCATGTGGTTCAGGTTACTCATCATTGTCAGAAAGCTGCCATTAATACATCGAATACAGGTGTTGAGGAGGCGATGATTTGGCTCCTCTCGCACATGGATGATCTAGGTTTGTATGCACATGCAAAAGGTTCCATTATTTAATTGCTTTTTGATGATGAAATGATGAGTACATTGGTTTGTAACAGGTGAAACTGCCATGTACTCACATATAGGTGTCCGATATCTGAAGATCCAACGTCTGCTAAAGACACTATTGATGATGCAATTGTTTAAAGTTTTGTTTCCTTTGGATTTCAAGACGTTGCCCAAATGGCGTAGAAAGCTTCTGTAAGATTCTTTTTATGATCCTTGACACTCTTGCTGCGTCATGTATCAGGGTGGAAATATTGAGAGCGCCACGGACTGGGTTTTCAATCACCATGAAACATCTAGCTCTGCATCTGCCGATTCTTCAACAAGCAACACAAAAGATGATGACCAACACATACCAGATGGCAGCGGTAGTAATTTTATCCAGGAAGGCGATAATGGCCAAAGCGAGGGCACCGTCCAAGAAGGCGTTGACGGCGGCATCGACATCGGCGTCAGGCGGTGGTGGCGAAGGCGAGGATGCCGTCCGTGGATCGTCAATAGCATTAATAGTCCACGGCGGTGAGGGCGCCATCCGACAGGCGTTAAGGAAGGCAGAGAGAGAGGCGGCTAGGGCGCTGTCCGTGGATCGTCAACAGCATTGATCGTGGGCACGATCAATTTTTTTCCTTTTTTCTGTTTGTTAAGGGAAGCGATATGCGTTGCGGGTGTTTCCATCCGAGTAATTGTAGGCTGTTAGATTAAGTTTTGGATTGCCTGATCTTGCGGCTGTAACCTATCCGTGCATGGTAGGGGGGTGACTGTAGCGAAATTTTTGTTGGAGTCTTTATAAGTACCCCTCCGTTCCAAAATAAGTGATTTGAATTTATCTAGATTCGCATGTATCTATATACAAAAACGTGTCTAGATACATTCGAATCTAGACAAACTCATATCACTTATTTTGGGACGGAGAGAGTAGTAAAGATAAAGATGTACATATGTGTTCTCCTCCAAATTGTCCCGGAGATAACGCCTTGCGATCCCCCGGTTCCGCATGAGCCATGTTGCTCTTTCCTCGAGAGAAACGGACTGCTAGAGGGTCCCACCCTTGAGCATCTTCCTTATCTATTCTCTTCCTCTACTCTTTCTTTCCCAAATACACTCCCTGCTCTTGTATTCCTGTCGCCGTCGCCGGATGATAGAGGTCGCCGCCGTTGGCCACTGCTGCCACACGCGCCTACGTCCCCAGCCTCGCCTCCCTCAGTTGTGCCTTCCTTCCTCCCTCTCTCTACCCTCGTTGATGTCCTCGAGCACGGAGGATCGAGCCGGCGGTCACCACTGCAAGTACTGGTGGCGGTGCTGCGAGCGCCTTCCGTCCGTGGGTGGCGATATAGTTACGAGCGGCGACGATTTTCGTGAGTTCGGAGTCAAATGCTTCAAGGGCAAGGCGGCGGTGCTGCGAGCGCCTTCCGGCCGTGGGCGGCGCGGCGGTGTTTTTCGTGGAGTCGAATGCTAAGGGAAAGGCGGCGGTTGCTACAAGTGAGGGTGGGCTCTGCTACTGATAGCGGCCAGCTCTGCTACCAACAATGGTGCTACAAGTGGGGTTGGGCGCTGCTACCAACGGTTGTGAGCTCTGCTACCGCCGACGGTTGGCTTTGCTACCGGCAGTGGCGAGTTCTGCTACTAGCGGCTGCGAGTTCTGCTACTGACAGCGACGAGCGCTGGTACCGATAAGAATGGGCTTTGCTACTGATGGTGGTCAGTTTTGCTACCAACGACGGCGAGTTTTGCTACCAGCGGCGACGAGCGCTGCTACCCACGGCGACGAGCGCTGCTACCCACGGCCGCTGGCCCTGCTACATGCGGCTGACGGTCCTGCTACAACTGGCTGCCGGAGTTGCTTCAAGCGGCCCCGTCATTGCTACAAGCGGCTGACGCTGGAGCTACAGAAGAGAGGCATATGGGTCTCCTGGAGGAGCGCGATGAGGGTGGAAGACGAGCTGCAGTGATAGGCGGGCCTCGTGGAGGAGCGAAGAGGGTGGAAGACGAGCGAGCAGGGAGCACAGAGATTTATTTTTGTGCATGAGATATGCGGAGCTACATGGGAATACATGTACGTAGTATTTTTTACGGGGCATTTAGAGATGTGACTGCCGCGGCTCATGGCACCGGCGTGCGATTTTCTGCCATGCTGCTGGGAGAGGAGATGCGGTGAGGGACATGCAAGCCGTGAGGGAGAGAATACCGAGCCGTGGGAGCCAGGTTGTGCATGGGGAGAACTCAACCTGTTTGATGGGACGGTGAGCATTGACGCAATCGAACGGCAGGCCAGCCGGGGGATAGGGGTTCCCATCCCCCGGGGACGCTTAGCAGTTCCCAAATCGAAATGCTAAAAAGTTTCACTCCCTTCGTTTGTTTTAGCTTTGTAAAAAGAGTGTATCTAAAGGTCTTTTAGTGTGTAGGTTCCTCTAAACCTAGATAAAACCTACACACTAAAATGGGTCTAGATATATTACTTTCACAAAGCTAAAACATCTTAATTATATTTTGGAACGGAGGGAGTACTTCCCAAATGTTCCTTAAGCGACACTGTCATACGTAGGACTTTTGTACTCGGTTGATGTGGCAGCACACACAAACCGCCAGTTCATGACACAAAGGACTTTTAGCTAGCTAGCTTACCTGGCCATTGAGGCTATACCGGTGATTTTCCCACGGTCTCTCCATAAGCTACGCAGATGCTGACACATAATCAGAAAACATAAAGTTTCGCTGAGAAAACTTTACCAACTTTTTCCTAACATGAAAGAGCAGATAGCAGCGATTTTGAACCATCCGCTAATGCCGTCGGAATTGAAGCAGCATGGCATGAACTGATTGATAAGTACAGGCTGCACGATATCAATGTGATGATCAACCTATGGAACAAGAGGACTACATGGATCTCAGCATATTGGAAGGTGTTTTCTGCACCTGAATGACATCGACACAAAGAAGTGAGAGCATGAACTATGTGATAAAGAAAGGATTCATGAAGGAACAAGATAATCTCCATATCTTTGCGGAAAAAGTAAATAGCTGTATACAAACAAGGCGAGAAGCAGAAAACGCAGAAACACTTGCGTCAATGGTACAAATCGCAAACATGCTTCTTTTTTTTTAAGTAAAGGATAAATATGTAAAACCATACTTCATAGTGCATTGGCTGATATGTTAGTTTACATGTGCAAGGTGCAAGCAAACCTTTGACCAGATATGGATTTGAGGAACAAGCACTCAAGGAGTACACGAGAGAAGTGTACTCAATGTTTAAAGAACGCCTATATCATAGCACAACTTTCAAAACTAAAACATCTTTAGAAAACCCAACACACTTCCTCGTCCATCACTATAACCAAAGTAGGGTATTTGCTTGGTCGAGGCATGAGTTCCGTGTGCTCACGGATGAAACAGAAGGCAGATTTGAGTGCGAGTGCAAACTATGGGAACATACAGGTAAATTATCTGAGTAACATTACTGAGAATATGTTGCTTATCATGCCAAAAAATTATTGATTTGCTTTTTTAAATTGAAATTGTATGAATGCTTTTCTAGCAAAATTTGTTTTACAAAAACAAAAAAGGAGATTAAATATCAGCAGTACTATCATGGAGAAAAATATGTCAAATAAATAAATAAATTTAATAAGAAGATATGGAAGTTAAGTTTGTAGAACAACGGAGGTTAACTGTATTGAAGTTGATTTCACTGAAGTTATTTTACTTACTAACTATGGAAGTTAAGTTTCCATTCATATTGAAGTTGACCTCAATCAATCTATTTTTAAAAATGTGATAATCAAATTATTTTTAATTTACGCAAAGTTAAACTATTTTTACAGGGTTATTTTACCATCATGTCCTACCTGTTTTTGAGCACATAAGACTGGAAAAGATTCCAAAAAGGTATATACTATAAAGATATACAAAAAATACAGTCACGGATCCAAATTTTAACCGCAAAGATTACAAAGCATCAGAGACAGAAGGAATATCGGTTGAATACATATGAACTAAACTATACAATGAGACAATGAAGACTGTGAATAGAGGATGCTACTCAGACGAAAAGTTCGAGATGGTTTTGGCGGCTTTTAGAGAAGTTAATGCACGAATGGAAACCAGTGAATTAGAGGTTGACAGTAACAATCGGACATCATCGAATGGAGAAGTTCCGCAAAGGTCTAGTCCATCTAACAATGTACGTGTTACTGAAGATGGTGACCAGTTCGCGGATTTACAACCATCACCAGTAGCAAGAACAAAAAGGAGTCGGAATAAAGAACAAAAAAAAAGAATTCTTCCCCTGCACGTCCACAGCCAAAGCTCGACAACCATGGCGTTCCCAAAGGTCGTTCCCAAAGGCCAGAGACTCTACAAGATATGCAAAAAAATCACAGGGCACAATGCAAGAACATGCAAGAAGAGGAAGCTCGCGGAAAAACTAGTTGATACACATCAGAAAGTGTACGACACTTCTAGCCCTACAGAGAAAGTCAAAATATGCATCAAGAATTTGCTAGCAAATCAGAAAATCATAGAGGATGATGAACCTATTCTGGATACAGATGAGGATGAAGATTATGAAGACAATAGCAACGAAGCTGAAGATGATGATGAAGCTCATACATAAATAGAAAGTGAAGTTGACGCAAGTCTTGATGTAGATGCTCAACAAGGACACAATATTTGCAAAAAGAGAGCTCCACAAAAAACAACAGCTACACAGATGAAGCCACAAGGAATACGTACTCGTGGCAAGTGTGGTAAAATTAGAGGACACAACGCAATGACGTGCAAGAGATTGCAACTAGAGGAACAACTGTGGAAACAGCAGCTAAAATTGAATACATAAAAGAAATTTGCAAATAGCACACCAAAACAACACAAGAAAGGAGCAAAGGAAAAAGATGACACACCACCGGAGAATCAAATAAGGAGCAGCAGATTTAAGAAAAGTTGAAGAGATCATATATGTGTCCAAAAATAGAGCCAGCAAACCAGATAGTGTTGTACATATAAAACTTATATAGATGTTTTCTTAGTGTTTGTTAAAAACGTTGGACTTTCGAGGTGATTATATATCCTTGCAGAATTCTCCTAATTTGTTTGGTTGCAAATTGATAATCTTTTTGTTGGTTTTTTCATTGGGATGACTTTTTCCAGTGGACACATTGTAAGTTAATTAGCTAAAAGTATTGTTTAATAGTGGTACATTTACGTGTGTATGGATGTATGGATATATGAAAAATTGGAAGTTATGTTTGAACAACATGAAAGTTAGCTTACGATAAATATTGAAGTTAAGTATATCAAACTAGTGAAGTTAACTTATAGAAAATTGAAGTATACAGTAGAAAAATTTGTAGAGGTTGGGTTTGTAAAAAATGGGGGTTAACATTAGAAAAACCTGGGGCTTAGCTTATAATAAAGCAGGTTAGCATTAAAACAACATGGACGTTAGCTTAAAAGAAAAGATAGATAAAAAATTGGAATAGTAGATGTAAGCTTATCGAAAATAAAGTGGACAAGAATTAAAAATTGGAAAATTTACCTTGTAAAAAATTTGAAGGTTAGAATTACAGATAATGGAGGTTAACTATACAATATTGTGGGCTTTAGCTTGCTTTAAACACTTTGTTGTGAGAAATAGAATATACCTTTGTAGATAAAATGAGAGATAATTCAAAGTAGACCTGAACATACACTAGTTTACTTTTATAAAAACACATTGGAAGTTAAGTTCCTGAAAACTTGGAAGTTTTGTTGCTGATACCTTAGAAGTTAACTTTCATAAAACAAACATGTTTCAGCTGCTAACAAAAAAAATACTAGCCAAACAACAAATATAGTTTGCAAATCTGGCACTTCTACAAAATACCAAAAAAATATGGTAATACATCGAAACAATAGAAAAAATAGAAATACAAATCATATTCAATGTACAACATGTTTTCATAGAACTACACTGCATCTTGCTGCCACCCAAACCATTGATTGATAGTTGCTAGTGGATGGTTCAAAGAAGTGCCTAGTCAGCAACAAGTTTTTGTACCACACTTGGCCAATCTGATGGACCTAGTTCATTCTTCATGTGGAACAAGAGCTGGAACATGAATTCAACCTTACAGTCTTTAACACGTACCTGATTTAAACAAATAAAGCCAAAAAATTACAAGTAAGTTGAGAAAATAGAGTGGAGTTCAAGCAATATCAGAAATAGAAAAAAGTGGCAGTGTTTCAGGAAAAAATATAAAAACTAACATCCTTATTTTTGATCAGCTCTGTAATCTTAATGCTGTCGTAGAAAAGAGTCATCTTCATCATGTAAAATGTGCACTCGTTGACACCTTGCTCTGGGGTCAGCACATATCTACACCTCTCTGCAGCTACATTCCACTGGACTGTGTCTTTCTTGTTGAAAGCAAAAGCCCCATAAACCTCCTTCATAACCGCAACCATTATTTTGATCTATTTGGTTGTGTTCAAGAACAAAACACAAGGGTAAAAAAATACATAAACATTAGAGTTAACAAAAACACATGGATATTGCAGATTTTAAAATTCAAACCGAAGAGAAAAAGAAAAGCAAAAATGAAAAAAAAACATGAGCAAAAAAGCATACAATTTTGACACGGTCGGCATGGAATTCGCTCCTAGATAAGTTCTGAATATTAGAGTACCTCCTTGAATCAAAAATATCAACCGTCTGAGTGTACTGATTCATCACGTAAAAAGTGTGATGATTTATTTTAAAGTAAGGGATAAGAATCGGTGTATCAAACAAATATGAAAGTTAAGTGATGCATATGTACCAAAAATAAGTTTTTGTATCAGACAAATATGAAAGTTAAGTGATGCATATGTAGAAGGTTAACTTCAGTACTGAAATGGATCGTATGGGCACCTAGAGGAGGGTGAATATGTGCTACTTCAATTTTTAATACCTTTTCAATTTTAGGCTTGACACAAAAGGTAAATTCTCTAGATATACTACTATGTAGAATTTCCCTATATGCAAACCTAACTACTAGCGAGTAAAGGCGATAAAGATAGAGGAACAAGGAAACCGTAGTGGAGCACGTGGAGACACATGATTTGTTTTACCGCAGTTCCTTCCTTGTTAAGGAAAGTACATCTGCGTTGGAGGGGTGGGCGGTACTAAGACCACAACGCCATGATAGGCCTCACCTGTTCTCCGATGGATCTCGCCACCAAAGGCCTGATCCACCTTTCCACTATAGGAACCCTTCGAGGCGGGAACCGACGCCTTTACACAACTAGCAGGGCACAACTCCACAACCGAATTGGAGGCTCCCGTATTGACAACAAGCTGCCACAAGAACAATAGTTATCAATAACAAACCACAAGATCTAGATATCAACGAGAATACTAGATCGGGTATTCTCCAAGTGAATGGAGAGAGTTGAAGCGCTTGATTCGTGATGACGATGAATGATATCTCCTCCTTTGATTCCCCCAAAGATCGAAGCCTCCGGGTGGTTGAAGTGGGAGATCTCCGAAGAGAGATTTTGCAACAGGTCTGAACTTTTTTGATTGAATTAAGAAGACTGGCAGAAGGGGAAGATGTGGTCTTTATACCCCTGTCCAGATGGAGCCATTGGAGCTTTTTGGGGCCGGATTATCCGGCCCGGGGAAAACTCCGCCCTAGCCTCGTACTATCTGGGGGATAATCCGCCCCTAGTCTGAGAGTCGCGTCGTGCCAGGCTTTGCACTTCTCCTGGGGGCCAGATTATCCGGTCCAAGGGAAAGGCCGGATTATCCAGAGGGGGAAGTAAATCCGCCCCACTTCGGATTGTCCGGGGGATAATCCACCCTAGTCTGAGAATCGCGCCATGCTAGCCTTTTCCAAGAGGGTCAGGCCAGATTATCCGGCCCTTGATGGGGGCGGATAATCCGTCCCCCAAACACCAAAAACACTTCCCTGCACACTTAGCACACATGAGAAAACTCCGTGGTATTTTTATCTAACACACAAAACATAGGGAACCATGAAATGTACTTTCAAGCTCCCCCTTTTTGGTGTTAGATGACAATACTAGAATTTGCAAGATAGCTTTCATAACAACAATATTTAACGAATACAAAAGACTCCCCCTCAATGTGTGCATAATAAAATTTGCATTTGATTACAAATACACACAAGAAGGTACAAGTCTATTTCATTTGAACATAGGCAAAATATTCATACCACCGAGAGAGAAAAACGGTGTCCTCAGTATATTATAAGAATATCCAATGATAGCCATAATGAGCGCCTTCCTTGATATAGATATCCAATATATCCAATATGATAGATGAATCCATAAGGATAATCCACAAGATAAATCCAGAGCCACACATAAACATAGTCTCATATAGAGAAAATCACAAATAGAAGTTCAACGCTAAATGGGCACAAGCGAGAAAAATACCGAAATAATAAAGTGCAAATGCTTGCGCCCGACCCATGCAAATCCATGAAGACCCAATAGAACTACCTCTCCCGATTTGGCATCGAAACGCCAAAAAGGAAGAAGAGCGATGCTAGCACCCAAAGGGATCACTCGTAGTCATCATCATCGTCCTCGTCCACGTCCTCATCCTCATCCTCAAGCTCCTCGATGTCATCCTCCTCGTCATCAATAGTGGGAGCGGAAGGAAACAGGTGATGCTCAAGTTCTCCATAGTTGAGCCCAGAAGAAGAATTCCACCGAGCATATGGTGTGGGAGTAGTAGGAGTAGGGGGGTCGCCTGATGCTCCGGACACATGGTGAAGAATGAGCTGCTGAGTGTGGGCCATCTCGTGGCACTGCTTGTACGCCTCATAATGTCCCTTGCGAGTGTCCACCTCCATGCAAAGAATGTTCCGCTAGAACCAATTCAGCTGTTTGATCTCACGAGCAATAGGAGGCACTAGGGGCCTACGAGCACTGGCACGAGCATCTCTCATGAGTCCCTCAGAAGCAGAAGATGGGTGTGAGGTCTTCCTAACCTGCTCGTTATGGGCCCTTTCCCCCGATGCCAGCCTTAATAGACTACAGCCACCAGGGCCGGATTATCCGGCCTATACTTGGGCCGGATTATCCGGCCTCAAATCCGAATTTCTGTTACACACAGATTCAGGCCCGCACGTCCCCAAACAAAACCCCCACAAGATGAACAAAGGACTTGTGTGCTAGATGAGATGGCTTAGGGTTAGGAAGAGTCTTGGGATTAGAGAACCAAACTAAGATGGTACTACACACTCAAGATAGCAAAAATCAAATCAACTAAAGTCCAAAATTGAGTGTGATTTCCATAAGAACACAAGATGAACAAAAACAACCAATAAGATCCACATAAAACCAACTCTTCTCATGGAAGAGGGCGGTGGTCGAGGCCACCTTGTTGGAGTGCATGGTATGACACCGCGAAGATGTATCTTGGGTTCATGACCAATACTCATCAATAAGATCACATATCACAAAATGATATTAAGAGAAAAGATTTGACTTGCTTTCGGCATTATGGGGGGAGGGTTAGCCCAATCAATTAGGACCACACACCCCCTATATCCATGCCCACACCTAGACCAAATAAGAATGAGATGTGAGGCTGACTGCATGGGTAATCAAGACAAGCTCCTTGAATCAATGATATTTAGCTCATTCCTCAAGAAACAAAACCTTGCTTCATCAAGTGGCTTCGTGAAAATATCGGCGAGTTGATTCTTCGTGCTCACAAAAGATAGATCAATATCACCATGAGCAACATGGTCTCGAATAAAATGATTCTGGATCTCAATATGCTTTGTCCTTGTGTGCTGCACCGGATTGTACGCAATTTTGATGGCACTTTAATTATCGCATAAAAGAGGCACTTTGTCAAAATTGACACCGTATTCCTTTAAAGTTTGCCTCATCCATAATAATTGAGTACACACACTAGCAGCAGCCACATATTCAGCTTTGGCGGTGGAGAGAGATATACAATTCTACTTTTTAGAAGACCAACATATTAAAGACCTTCCCAAGAATTGACAAGCTCTAGAAGTTGATTTCTGATCATCCTTATCACCAGCCCAATCTGAATCAGTATAGCCACATAGAGAGAAATTGGAGCCCTTGGGATACCATAGACCAAAATTAGGGGAATGAACTGAATATCGGAAGATCCTTTTGACCGCCACTAAGTGGATTTCTTTAGGAGCTTCTTGATACCTTGCACACACCCCTACACTCAACACAATATCGGGTCTAGATGCGCAAAGGTAGAGTAAAGAGCCGATCATGGACCGGTATACCTTTTGGTCCACATCTTTACTGTGAGGATTGAGTTTGAGATGACATTTAGTTTGCATCAGGGTGGCAACGTCATTAAGATCCATCATCTTGAATCCCTTGAGCATGTATTGAATCTATTTTGCTTGATTTATGAAGGTCCCTTCTATAAGTTGTTTGATTTCAAATCCAAGAAAGAACCGTGACTCCCCCATCATAGACATCTCAAACCTGTCAGTCATAAGCTTTGAAAATTCATCATTAAAAGCTTTATTAGTAGAGCCAAAGATAATGTCGACTACATATAGTTGGCATACGAAGAGCTCCCCCTTAACCTTCTTAGTAAAAAGAGTGGGGTCAATTTTCCCAACTTCAAAGCCACAGTCTAGAAAAAGCTCTTTAAGGTGCTATTACCACGCGCATGGGGCTTGTTTAAGGCCATATAGTGCCTTATCGAGTTTGTAGACATGGTTCGGAAAGTTAGGGTCCTCAAATCTCGGGGGTTGCTTTACATATACCAACTCATGTAGAGGACCATTAAGAAAAGCACTTTTAACGTCCATTTGTAATTTAAAATTATTATGAGCAGCATAAGCAAGGATGATACTGATACATTGCAAATGTATCTATAATTTTTGATGTTCCATGCTTGGTTTTATCCACTTTCTTGTGTTTTGTTCCAACTTTGGAGTACTTCTCATATGATTTCTTGGACTAACCTATTAACAAGAGCCACAGTGCCAGCTGCCTGTTTTCTGCTATTTTTGGTTCCAGGAAAGTCAGAAAATGAATATTCTCGGAATTGGACGGGACAAAAGCCAAAGTGCCTATTTTTCCGGAAGTCATCAGATGCCAGAGTACGAGACGGAGAGGGGCCAGGGGGCCACCACACCACCTGGCCGCGCGGCCCAGCCTGGCCCGCACCAGGAGGTGGTGAGGCCACCCCTATCACCCCCTCGGTCTCCCCTTCCGCCTAGAAGATGCCCTCGGGACGAAAACCCTAAGTTCCCGATAAAAAATCCACGAAAGAGTCTGTAGCCGCCGTCATCTCCATCCCTAGATCGGGAGGGATCTGAAGCTCTTCCCGGCACCCTGCCGGAGACGGGAATTCACCCTAGAGGGCTTCTTCATCACCATGCAAGCCTCCGGTGTGATGCGTGAGTAGTTCATCCTTGGACTACAGATCCATGTAGTAGCTAGATGGCTGGTTCTCCTCCTTTGTGCTTTCATGTTTAAATCTTGTGAGCTCCGTTCATGATCAAGATCATATATTTGTAATTCTATATGTGTGTTTGTGGGGATCCGATGGATATTGATATGCTATTTCAGATTGATTAGTGATTTTATCATGTCTTTGTTATTTGTGATCTTGCATGCTTTCCGTTGTTAGTAGCAATCTTGGCCAAGTAGATGCTAGCAACTCCAAGAGTTAGTATTTATGCTCGATAGTGGGTTCATGTCTGTGGTAATCTGGGGAAGTGACATAAATCTCTAAGGTACTAGATGAAGGAAATATGCTCTGAGAGGCAATAATAAAGTTGTTATTATATATTCCTTATATATGATAGATGTTTATTTTACATGCTAGAATTGTATTGATCGGAAACATTAATACATGTGTGTTTAATAAACAAAAAGGGTACCTAGTTATGCCTCTCTCATAGACTAGCTTGTTGATTAACAAGATGATCAAGGTTTTCTGATCATGGACATTGGATGTTGTTAATAACAAGGTCACACCATTGGTGGAATGATGTGATGAACATTCATCCGAAGTATAGCATTACGATCAAGTCATTATGTTTATATTGCTATAACATCATACGAAGTAATCTTTATCCTTAGACCATGAGATCATGTTAATTGCTAACACCGGAAGAGTATCTTGATAACATCAAACATCACACCGTAACAGGGTGACTATAAAGATGGGTTTAGTCCTATGAAGGTGTTATGTTGAGGCTCATGGATCAAGAGTGGAATTTGTCAATCCAGATGACGGATAGATATACTCTGGGCCCTCTCGGTGATATCACATTAAGATAGCTTGCAAGCAAGTGATGTGATCACTAGAATGTTATATCACGGGAACGAGAAAAGAGTGCATGTCGGTAACGAGATCAAACTAGGTATGGAGATACCGATGATCGAATCTCGGACATGTAATATATCGAGAGGCAAAGGGATTTAGTTACAAGCGTTAAAGGTTCTCACGATCACAGAAGTCATCGTTGAATGTGTAGGAGTCAGTACGGATCTCCGGGTCCCGCTGCTGATTATTGATCGGAGAAGGGTCTCGATCATGTCTGCATTATTCGCGGACCGTAGGGTGGCACACTTAAGAGTTACCGGACACCATTTTGGAGCACATATGTTTCAGATGAAAGAATTACAAAGCGCAGGAATTGTTTCAATAGAAACCGGAAATTGTTTCGGGTGAAATTGCAGAAAGTGGTTCTGCATGTGATATTGAAATATTGCAAGGGGCTATATGTGAATGTTTGTTAATTAAAGTAATTAACAAAATTCTGAATAAATTTAATAAAAAGAGTTTTATTAAATGAGAGAGCATTAAATTTGGAGAAATTTAATGCATTTAAAGTGGAGACTTTAAAAGGGAATGTGAAGAGGCATTTTAATGTTGAGGGGTTACCACCGCATGAATGGGGGAGGTGAGGGGTCACCCCCCATGCGCCGGCCATGGAGAGAGGGGGCACCCCCTCCTCCTATAAAAGGCCACCCATTCCCTCCTTCATCCTCACACCTCCTTGTGAAGGATCTCTCTCCCCCTCTAGAATTATTCCCCCATGGTCTCGGATTAGCGAGATACATGTTCCCGGTGGCATTTCGTCTGGAAGGAGTTGCTTCTTCCGCTGGATCGCAGGAGCGAGGAGGTGGAGGTTGTCCGGTGGCTTGAACGTGTGTGCGAGTGCGGATGCGCTGCTGAGTTGCGGCGCTCGGACTTCCTCACGATCTTGAGATCGGCAAGTGTACGACTACATCAACCATGAGTTCCTACTCGTTAAAAAAACTCGTTGTCTTCGAGGGTAAGTTCTCGTTGGATGTATGTCCATCCGTTGCTTTGTACCTAGTAGATAGATCTTGGCGTGTAGTTTACACCGTAGGAAATTTTTTGTTTTCTATGCTGCGGACCCAACAGTGGTATCAGAGCCTGATCTATGCGTAGGTGCTTTGCATGGGTAGTACACATATGTTTATATGTGAGCGATGATGATCATGTTATTGCATCTTCTATGTATTTTGGATATTGGTGGCATAGTGGGATGAACCGGCCCAGACCAACCTTACATGTCATCGTACATGAGACCGGTTCCACGAGTGACATGCAACTTGTTTTGCATAAGTGGCTGGCGGGTGTCTGTCTCTCCTACTATAGTCAATATCTGATTTACAACGAGTTGCTAATAACTTAGTTATCCTCATTGTGGTTCATGTTTGTAGGTGAGAATGGTTCTATCACCGAAAGCCCTAAGCCACGTAAAACTTGCAATTGATAAATTAGAGGCGTCTAGTTTAGATCGTTGCTGGGCTAGTGTATTGATATGGTATTGTTGTAAGTAGATGTATGATAGATACTCTTATAACACACTCAACGTGTAAGTTCCATAGACCTTGGCCTTAGACACAAAGGAATGATAGAGATCATACCACGATGCAAGTGATAGAGATCAAATGCATGGACCATATCATCTCACTTTACACATTAGATGTTAGCATCTTATACTGCTAGTTTGGCGCTTTTGGTAGCATTATAAGTTGATCCCTCATTTAGATATCAAGATAAAAATGTCTTCTTCCTTAAGTATGCACCGTTCTGTGGATCATGTTTCGAGACATCACGTGATGATCGGGTGTACTCGAATCTACGCTTTCATAGGAATGGGTGTAAGACAGTTTTACTTGGCGAGCCTAGCATGTACAGACATGGCCTCGGAACACAGACCGAAAGGTTAAGCATGCGTCATATAGTTGATATGATGCCCATATAGATGCTCGCCTTTGAAGCTACATCAACTCACGTGATGATCGGACTTGGTGTAGTGGATTTGGTTCATGTAATCACCAAAAAGGCACGAGGGATGTCGTTTTTGAGTGGGAGTTCATTAGTAATTTGGATTAGTTGAACTCAATCTATCATAAACTTAGTCTAAATAAACTTTACAAATTCTGTTGTAGATGGCACCACCTGCTTTTAATTTCAATGTGTTCATGGAGAAAGAGAAACTTGCTGTGAATGGTAGCAACTTCACCAACTGGGCTATGAATTTGAGGATTCTCCTCACTGCTGCACAAAAGCAATATGTGCTAGATGTGCCGCTAGGCCCCCCACCAGGTCCTGATGCCCCTGACGAGGAAAAGAATGTCTATGTGACTCATCAGGAGGACCACAACTTAGTTCATTGTGGCATACTGTATGGGCTAGAGCCAGAACTTCGAAAGCGTTTTGAAAATGGCAATGCCTTTGATACCATGGGTGAATTGAAAATGATTTTCGATGCCCATGCTGCCGTAGAGAGTTATAATGCTACAGAAAAGTTCTTTAGCTGAATGATGGAGGAAAATAGCTCCGTTAGTGAGCACGTACTCAAAATGTCTAGGTACGCCGATAAGCTTGTGTCCTTGGGAATAACGATTCTCATTGACTTAGGCATACATCGTGTTCTCCAATCTCTGCCACCTAGCTACAAGAGCTTCGTGATGAACTATAATATGCAGGGCATGAAGAGGTCTCTTCCCGAGCTTCTGTCAATGCTTAAGACTGCAGAAGTGGAGATTAGGAAAGAACATCAAGTGTTGATGATCAATAGGACCACCGGTTTCAAGAAAGACAAGAAAGACAAGCACAAGGGAAAGAAGGGTGGCAAGTCTGTTGCCACGCCTGTAAAGAAACCCCGAGCTGGCCCTAAGTCTGACACCGAGTGCTACTATTGTAAGGGGACTAGCCATTAGAAGCGCAACTGCCCCAAGTATTTGGCGGACAAGAAGTCCGGCAAGGCAAACAAAGATATATGTGATATACATGTTATTGATGTGTACTTGACTAGTACTCGCAGTAGCACCTAGGTATTTGATACGGGATCGGTTGCTAATGTATGTAACTCGGTTTAGGGGCTACGGAACAAGCGACAACTAGCAAGGGATGAGGTCAGAATGCGGGTCGGCAATGGATCAAAAGTTGATGTGATCACCGTCGGGACGCTACCTCTCCATTTTCCATCGGGATTAGTTATAAACCTAAATAATTGTTATTTAGTGCCTGCACTAAGCATGAACATTGTATCTGGATCGTGTTTGATACAAAGTGGTCATTCCTTTAAATCTGAAAACAATGGTTGTTCGATTTATAAGAATGATATCTTTTATGGTCATGCACCTATGTTGAATGGTTTATTTCTGTTGGATCTCGATAGTAATATTACACGCATTCATAATGTTAATGCTAAAAAGATTAAACTTGATGATATGTCTACATATATGTGGCACTGCCGTCTAGGTCATATTGGCATTAAACGCATGAAGAAACTCCATTTTGATGGACTTTTGGATTCACTTGATTTTGAATCATTTGATACATGTGAGCCATGCCTTTTGGGCAAGATGACTAGAACGCTGTTTTCCGGTTCAATGGAACGGGCGACAGATCTATTGGAAATCATACATACTGATGTGTGTGGACCAATGAGTGTGTCGGCGCGAGGTGGATATCGTTATTTTGTTACTTTCATGGATGATTTGAGTAGATATGGGTACATCTATTTGATGAAACACAGGTCTGAAACTTTTGAAAAGTTCAAGGAATTTCAGAATGAAGTGGAAAATCATCGTAATAGAAAGATCAAATTTCTACGGTCTGACCGTGGAGGAGAGTATCTAAGTTACGAGTTTAGCACACACATGAAAGAGTGTGGAATAGTTTCACAACTCACGCCTGCCGAAACACCACAATGTAATGGTGTGTCGGAACGTCGTAATCGTACCTTATTGGATATGGTTCGATCTATGATGTCTCTGACTGACTTGCCACTGTCATTTTGGGGTTATGCACTGGAAACAGCTGCATTCACTTTAAATCGGGCACCGTCTAAATCCGTTGAAACGACACCGTATGAATTATGGTTTGGAAACAAACCTAAGCTGTCATTTCTTAAAGTTTGGGATGCGATGTTTATGTGAAGAAACTTCAACCAGATAAACTCGAACCCAAAGCGGAAAAATGCGTCTTCATAGGATACCCTAAGGAAAAAATTGGGTATATCTTCTATCACAGATCCGAGAGCAAGGTTTTTGTTGCCAAGAATGGATCCTTTCTTGAGAAGGAGTTTCTCACGAAAGGTGTGAGTAGTCGGAAGGTAGAACTCGAAGAGGTTATTAAACCTTCTCTTCATGGAATGACGAGTGGCGCAGCACTGGAAGTTGTTTCGGAGTTGACTTCACCTGATGAAGAGAGAGCTAATGATAATGATCATGAAACTCCAAAAGAGGACACTACCAAACCTCGCAGGTCAAGCAGGACACGTGCAGCTCCTGAACTGTACAGCAATCCTGTTGTGAATTTCATGGTTGATGAAATGGATGACCCTGCGACGTATGAAGAAGCGATGATGAGCCCGGATTCCAACAAATGGCTAGAAGCCATGAAATCCGAGATGGAATCCATGTACGAGAACCAAGTTTGGAACTTGGTGGACTTACCTCACGACCGAAAGGCCGTTGAGAATAAATGGATTTTCAAAAGAAAAACTAATGCTGATGGTAATGTGACCATCTATAAGGCTCGACTTTTCGCAAAGGGGTTTCGACAAATTCAAGGAGTTGACTATGATGAGACATTCTCTCCCGTAGCGATGCTTAAGTCGGTTAGGATTATGTTAGTAATTGCTGCATATTTTGATTATGAAATATGGCAGATGGATGTCAAAACCGCGTTCCTCAATGGTAATATTGAAGAAGAGTTGTATATGATACAACCTAAGGGTTTTGTCGATCCTAAGGATGCTAATAAGGTATGCAAACTTCAGTGATCCATCTATGGACTGAAGCAAGCATCCCGGAGTTGGAATTTCCGCTTTGATGAGGTGATCAAAGAGTTTGGATTTGTCCAAACTTATGGAGAGTCTTGTATTTATAAGAAAGTGAGTGGGAGCAATGTGGCATTTCTGATATTATATGTGGATGGCATATTATTGATTGGAAATGATATAGATCTTTTAAACAGTGTTAAAAGTTATCTAAACAGCAAATTTTCGATGAAAGACCTTGGTGAAGCATCATATATATTAGGCACTAAAATCTATAGAGATAGATCAAGGCGCCTAATTGGGATATCGCAGAGTACATACCTTGATAAGATATTAAAGAAGTTTAATATGGACGAAAGTAAGAAGGGGTTCTTACCTATGTTGCAACGAAAGACATTGAGTAAGACTCAAAGTACGGCTAAGGCGGAAGAAAGAGATATGATGGATAAGATCCCCTATGCCTCGGCCATAGGCTCTATTATGTATGCCATGCTATGTACAAGACCGGATGTGGCACATGCTATTAGTTTGACTAGTAGGTACCAATCTGATCCAGGTTCGAAACATTGGATAGCGGTAAAGAACATCCTCAAGTACTTGAGAAGAACTAAGGATATGTTTCTTATATACAGAGGTGAAGAAGAGCTAGTCGCTAAGTGTTATGTCGATGCTAGCTTTGACACCAAGCCGGATGACTCTAAGTCTCAATCCGGATACGTATTTCACTTGAACGGAGCAGCAGTTAGTTGGAGGAGTTCCAAACAACCTGTGGTGGCTGGATCAACGATGGAGGCAGAATATATTGCTGCTTCAGAAGCGGCGCAGGAGGCGGTTTGGATGAAAGAGTTCATTACGAAACTAGGTGTGGTTCCCAGTGTGTTGGACCCAATGGTGATCTATTGTGACAATAATGGAGCCATAGCCAACGCAAAGGAACCGAGGTCTCACAAGAATTCCAAGCATATTAAGCGCCGTTTTCACTCCATCCGCGAGCATGTCAAGGATGGAGATATAAAGATTTGTAAAGTACACACGGAACTAAATGTAGCAGATCCGTTGACTAAAGTTCTCCCTAGGGAAAAACATGATCAACACCAGAACTCCATGGGTGTTAGATTTATCACTATGTGAACTAGATTATTGTCTCTAGTGCAAGTGGGAGACTGAAGGAAATATGCCCTGAGAGGCAATAATAAAGTTGTTATTATATATTCCTTATATATGATAGATGTTTATTTTACATGCTAGAATTGTATTGATCAGAAACATCAATACATGTGAGTTTAATAAACAAAAAGGGTTCCTAGTTATGCCTCTCTTATAGACTAGCTTGTTGATTAACAAGATGATCAAGGTTTCCTGATCATGGACATTGGATGTTGTTAATAACAAGGTCACACCATTGGTGGAATGATGTGATGAACATTCATCCAAAGTATAGCATTACGATCAATTCATTATGTTTATATTGCTATAACATCATACGAAGTAATCTTTATCCTTAAACCATGAGATCATGTTAATTGCTAACACCGGAAGAGTATCTTGATAACATCAAACGTCACACCGTAACATGGTGACTATAAAGATGGGTTCAGTACTACGAAGGTGTTATGTTGAGGCTCATGGATCAAGAGTGGAATTTTTCAATCCAGATGACAGATAGATATACTCTGGGCCCTCTCGGTGTTATCACATTAAGATAGCTTGCAAGCAAGTGATGTGATCACTAGAATGTTATATCACGGGAACGAGAAAAGAGTGCATGTCGGTAACGAGATCAAACTAGGTATGGAGATACCGATGATCGAATCTCGGACAATTAATATATCGAGGGACAA
The DNA here is from genome assembly GCA_910589775.1 of Avena eriantha. NCBI lineage: Eukaryota > Viridiplantae > Streptophyta > Magnoliopsida > Poales > Poaceae > Avena > Avena eriantha. The sequence goes on along the minus strand of OU342744.1, from coordinate 286,430,872 downwards.
AGGGATTTAGTTACAAGCGTTAAAGGTTCTCACGATCACAGAAGTCATCGTTGAATGTGTAGGAGTCAGTACGGATCTCTAGGTCTCGCTGCTGATTATTGATCGGAGAAGGGTCTCGATCATGTCTGCATTATTCGCGAACCGTAGGGTGGCACACTTAAGAGTTACCGGACACCATTTTGGAGCACATATGTTTCAGATGAAAGAATTACAAAGCGCAGGAATTGTTTCAATAGAAACCGGAAATTGTTTCGGGTGAAATTGCAGAAAGTGGTTCTGCATGTGATATTGAAATATTGCAAGGGGCTATATGTGAATGTTTGTTAATTAAAGTAATTAACAAAATTCTGAATAAATTTAATAAAAAGAGTTTTATTAAATGAGAGAGCATTAAATTTGGAGAAATTTAATGCATTTAAAGTGGAGACTTTAAAAGGGAATGTGAAGAGGCATTTTAATGTTGAGGGGTTACCACCGCATGAATGGGGGAGGTGAGGGGTCACCCCCCATGCGCCGGCCATGGAGAGAGGGGGCACCCCCTCCTCCTATAAAAGGCCACCCATTCCCTCCTTCATCCTCACACCTCCTTGTGAAGGATCTCTCTCCCCCTCTAGAATTATTCCCCCATGGTCTCGGATTAGCGAGATACATGTTCCCGGTGGCATTTCGTCTGGAAGGAGTTGCTGCTTCCGCTAGATCGCTGGAGTGAGGAGGTGGAGGTTGTCCGGTGGCTTGAACGTGTGTGCAAGTGCGGATGCGCTGCTAAGTTGCGGCGCTCGGACTTCCTCACGATCTTGAGATCGGCAAGTGTACGACTACATCAACCACGAGTTCCTACTCGTTAACAAAACCCGTTGTCTTCGAGGGTAAGTTCTCGTTGGATGTATTTCCACCCGTTTCTTTGTACCTAGTAGATAGATCTTGGCGTGTAGTTCACACCGTAGGAAATTTCTTGTTTTCTATGCTGCGGACCCAACACTAGATGTTGTTGCTGCTAGGGAGAAAACAACAATCCTTTGTTCATAGAACAATTGTATTGTTTACTTTACACGCAGTTCGTAAAGCAATAATCTGTTGCTTGCAACTTAATACTGGAGGGGGTTCGGATGATAACCTGAAGGTGGATTATTAGTCATAGATGCAGTTGGATGGCGGTCTATGTATAATGTTGTAATGCCCAATCAAGTCTCAAAGGAGTCAAGATGATTAGTATATGCATGTATTGCTTTCTCGATGTTTGTCAATTGCCCCGCTGTAATTTTTTCACCCACCATGTTATCGATCTTAAGGAGAGCCACCTCTAGTGAACTATGGATCCCGGTCCTTGTCTTTTACATACAATCTATAATATTTTACTGCTTTGTGTTTACTTTCTGCAAACTTTTACTTCTTTCCATTCGATACGTTTAATCCTTTGTTTTCTGCAAAACACGGTGAGATTGACAACCTCATCGCAAGTTGGGGACAAAGTTCTGTGGTTGTGTTGTGCAGATATCCACGTTGCTACTAGCACCGGTAGTGCGCCCTGCCAAAGCTCAACTAGTAACACCTTTGGGGTGTTTCCTTTCTCCTACTGGTTCGATTAAACCTTGGTTTCATAACTAAGGGAAACTTGCTGTTGTTCTCATCATACCTTCCTCTTGGGGTTCCCAACGAGCTCCACATCAACCACGCACCAGCACCTTTCTAGGCGCCATACACAGAGCCATCAAGCATTTTTTGGCGCCGTTGCTGGGGAGTCAAGGACATCTTCACAAGGGGAGCCCCTCATAACCAATCTCTTTACTTTGTTATTTTTGTTTTTCTTAGTTTCTTTTTGCTTTGTTTGCTTGTTTTCTTTATTTAAAAACACAAAAAAAATTAGTTTTACTAGTTTGCTTTCTTATTTGAAAACCCAAAAAAATGACTACTCTTGAAAACATTAAGTTGTGTGACTTCACTAGCACCAACAACAATGATTTTATGAGCACACCTATTGCTCCACATGTTCCTGAAGCTACTTTCTTTGAGATAAAACATGCTTTGCTCAATCTTGTTATGAGAGAACAATTCTCTGGTATTGGTAATGAAGATGCTGCTTCCCATCTAAATAATTTTGTTGAACTTTGTGAGATGCAAAAGCATAGTGATATAGATGGTGATATTATTAAGCTGAAATTGTTTCCTTTCTCTTTGAGAGGAAAAGCTAAAGAATGGTTGAATTCCTTAACTAGGAATAGTATTGATTCTTGGACTAAATGCAAAGATGCTTTTATTGGAAAATACTATCCTCCTGCTAAGATTATATCCATGAGAAGTGAAATAATGAAGTTTAAACAATCTGATAATGAGCATGTTGCTCAAGCTTGGGAAAGAATGAAATCTTTGGTTAAGAATTGTCCCACTCATGGATTGACTGCTTGGATGATCATCCAAACTTTTTATGCAGGATTGAACTATTCTTCAAGGAACCTATTGGATTCTGCTGCTGGAGGTACGTTTATGACCATCACTTTGGGTGCTGCAACAAAACTTCTGGACAATATGATGGTTAATTATTCTGAATGGCATACTGAGAGAGCTCCACAAGGTAGGAAGGTAAATTCTGTTGAGGAAACCTCCTCCTTGAGTGATAAGATTGATATTATCATGTCTATGCTTGTTAATGGGAAAGCCCATATTGATCCAAATAATGTTCCTTTCACCTCTTTGTTGCTCAAGAAGAGCAAGTTGATGTGAACTTCATAAGAAATAACAATTTTGGCAACAATGCTTATGGGAATAATGCTTATAGGAACAATTTTGGTAACAATAATTATAAGCCATATCCTCCCAACAATGGTAATGCTTATGGAAATTCTTACAACAATGATAAGAGTGCTCCCTCTAAACTTGAAGTTATGCTTAAAGAGTGTATTAGTAAACAAACTGCTTTCAATAAAACTATTGAGGAAAAACTCTCTAATGCTGAAAGAAATATAGCATCTTTGGTTGAAGCTCAATCTTCTTTTCATAAAATGGCTGCTAAACCTGAAACTAATGATAATCCCTTTGCAGATACTAATGCCATACAAGTAAGAATTGATGAAAATGTTAGACTATTAGCTGAATTACATGCTAAGTGGGAAAGAGAAGATGAAATTGCTAGAAACATTAGTGTTTCTACTATCACCACCACTAGTGTTGAGGCTAGTAATAATTCTACTACTTTAGATGATAAATTTGATTTTGATCTTGATGGTTGCAACATCTCTGAAGTTATTAAGTTCCTACAAAGGCTTGCTAAAAGTCCTAATGCTAGTGCTATGAACATGGCCTTTACAAAACACATTACTGATGCTCTCATAAAGATTAAAGAAGAAAAGATTAAACATAAAGCTTCTATTCCTGTAAAACAAGAAGATGGTTGGGAACCCATCATTAATATGAAAGTGAATGACTTTGATTTCAAAGCTTTATGTGATCTTGATAGTAGTGTTTCTATTATGCCTAGAAGGATTTATGATATGCTTGATTTGCCTCCTCTTGAAGATTGTTATTTGAATGTCCCACTTGATGATAATGCTAAAAAGAAACTCATGGGGAGTCTTAATGATGTTCTTATTATGGTTAACAATGCTTATGTCCCCGTTGATTTCTATGTTTTGGATGTTGAATGCAATGCTTCTTGTCCTATTACTTTGGGAAGACCTTTTCTTAGAACTGTTGGTGCCATTATTGATATGAAAGAAGGCACCATTAAATATCAACTCCCACTCAAGAAAGGTATAGAACACTTCCCTAAGAAGAGAGAGAAGATTTCTTTTGCTTCTCCTATGAAAACAAAATTTGGTTTTAATGCTTCTTCATTTGAGAACACTTGATTCTTTCTTGCTTCTTATGCCTAACTTAAAGGCGTTAATGAAAAGTACTTATTGCGAGATACCCCAAAAGTTTTAGATGAGTCTTGGAAGTTTACCTCTGTAATAACCTCTCCTTATCCTTTTTATTTGCTTTTTGTGCCAAGAGTAACCTCTAATGAGAGAGAAGTAATGATTGGGAAAGTTGTTGTCCCGAAACAGATTTCTGTGCTTCACCGTAAACATTCGTGTAAAATCTCTATACATCCTTTTGAGACGTGAATTTTTGTGATTCTGCCCCAGGTTGTTATATAACTTTCGTTAGTACAACACTTTTTGATTTGAGCAACAGAAGGTCTTCAAAACAATTCGTCTTTACCTGCTGGTCTGTTTTGACAGATTTCTGCCATTTTCTGCATTTGCTTATTGTTGGTTCCTTCTTGAGTTCTTTTGGGGAATTGAGATTTTTGAGGGAAGTGCTACAGTAGCTAGTGTTCTAATGGAAGTTTATTTGGTGTTAGAACTGAACCTTAAGACTTATTTCTCTTGAGTGCACTAATGTTGCTAATAAAGATTGTGTGAAGTTTTGTATGAAGGAAAAATTTTAGGTGTATGGAAGGAATGAGTAATGAGATGAAGGATGGACTAAAGCTCAAGCTTGGGAATGCCACACATGTCACCGCAAGAAATATCCAAGAAGTACAAGCGTCAAAGCTTGGGGATGCCCAAGACATCCCCTCTTCATCAATAAAAATCCCAGGTTTCTTCCAAACGCTTCATTTTTATTGTTTCATGCACAATTGTGTTTTTCTTAGAACGTATTCTTTTTCGTTTTCGTTTTGGTTTTTCGTTTGCTTTGGTTTTCTTAGTTTGCTGAATAAATTGGTTGGACCCCCCTCTTTCATACATTGGTTTGCAAATAGTTTGGTTTGGTTTGGAAAAGAGTAGGAAAGTTCATGCTTATGTGGTAAAAAGAGCTCGTTTTTGACTGTGGCCTATGCTTTGTCATGCCATGCTTGATATTGTTTTGGCTTTATGCTTAGTATTCTTTGTTGTAGCATGACTTGTTATAAACAATTGAGATTGCTTAATGTGCCTTGGATGAATCATGCGTTGTTTTAGCATATTAAGGCATAGTATAGTGATATTCTCCTTTGATGCTTTATTTGGGTTGACTTGGCGCATGCTCACACCATGTTATGACTATCCAAAGTCACCATAGCCTTTATTATCCTTTAGTTTTCAACTTGTAGTATCACTTTATGCTTTGATCAATGATGTTTTGTCGCTCTGCATGATTATGGCCATTATTGCTCTCTTAGTTTGTCGCTCCCAGTCTTTTGCTAGCCTCCACAACAAAGTATGAGTTCCACTCATGCATCCAACTCCCTAAACCAAGTTATTCCAAAGAGTCCACCATACCTACCTACTAGCTTATGCTATTCCCAGTATATTCATGCTTTTGTTTACCTTCCAAATTAAACTTGTTATGAGAAAACTAGTGATTAAAGCTCTCACGAACTTGATGGCACACTTTACTTTACTTGCCCTTAATAAACTTGAACCATTGTGTCTTCTATGTTGTATATGCTTGCACTTATTTGTTGAGAATTAGCAGAACCATGCTTTCATGGGGAACGCTTTCAACATTGCACTTGGTACTTGTACCTAGTTGATATCATGCTCTTTTGTATATGGATGTCATTGGTGTGAAATGAAAGGGGAGCTTGTAAGTCCATGGAGTTATGTATATGTGTTAGAGAAACGCCTGGGCCACTGGTCTAATCCATGCTGACATGGTGGAAACCTGCAGCGTAACCATAATGAGCTGTCTATGAAGCATTCTTCTTATAAAAAAAGAGTCCTATATTGAGAAAAAAAGAGAAAAGAAAAAAAGAGATACTATGAAAAGAGGAAAGAGAGAAAAAAGCACCATATTCCCATGGTAAATAAGAAGAATGCTGAGATGCTCGTTGTCTGCTTGCCTTGTCATTTTGATATGGGGATTCTTCCGTATCATCGGGCAAGGGGTACCCCGTTGGCGGTTCTCTATGATACGTATATACTTACAATGAGAATAACTTACCGGTGACTAAACTTGAGTAGCATGAGGAGCGGCCCTCGTATACAAGGGACATGAGATTTCTGACTTATACTTCGTCAAGCATGTACACCATAGTTTGTTCACTTTAACCTTAATCACTTCAAGATGTTTATGATAGGGGCAATGAGAGCTGAAAGCTATAAGTACCATAATTTTTGGAAGCTCTTTATGAGACTTGAATCCCTACTTCCTTTTATAAAAAGGCCTTTCTTCCACCATTATATTGAGTCTCCACCTTCTATCTTTATGCACCTACTTTGAGAGCATAGTGGCCATTCTTAGTTCTATGTGCATTGTCCCAAGACTAGTTGATTGATGCATAACTTGATATTGCTTGTTTTAAACTATTTGTATCTAGTCACTCTTATGAACTTTGAAGGTGTCCTATGCATTTATATTTGCTACTCTATTGAGGGACAAGCTTAATACTATTATGCTATGTTTTGTTTATGTGTAACAAACAAACGTCTTGCAAAGCATTGTTATTCATGAATCTTTTGTTTGTGCCTTTTCATGTTGCATCATAGTTTCTTTGCTTATTGCTAGAACTTTGTCTTTCATGTTATGATTGAAGTACTATGATTCCAGCTTTGAATGTTTTACAAATACTTTGATCAAGTCTTTGATGGTGCATGTCACCTCAAAAATTATTCTTTCTTTTTATCACTTACCTACTCGAGGACGAGCAGGAGTTAAGCTTGGGGATGTTGATACATTGGAAATGTATCTATAATTTTTGATGTTCCATGCTTGGTTTTATCCACTTTCTTGTGTTTTGTTCCAACTTTGGAGTACTTCTCATATGATTTCTTGGACTAACCTATTAACAAGAGCCACAGTGCCAGCTGCCTGTTTTCTGCTGTTTTTGGATCCAGGAAAGTCAGAAAATGAATATTCTCGGAATTTGACGGGACAAAAGCCAAAGTGCCTATTTATTTGGAAGTCATCAGATGCTAGAGTAAGAGACAGAGAGGGGCCAGGGGGCCACCACACCACCTGGCCGTGCGGCCCAGCCTGGCCCACGCCAGGGGGTGGTGAGGCCACCCCTGGCACCCCCTCGGTCTCCCCTCCCGCCTATAAGATGCCCTCAGGACGAAAACCCTAAGTGCCCGATCAAAAATCCACGAAAGAGTTTGTAGCCACCGTCATCTCCATCCCTAGATCAGGAGGGATCTGAAGCTCTTCCCAGCACCCTGCCGGAGAGGGGAATTCACCCTGGAGGCCTTCTTCATCACCATGCAAGCCTCCGGTGTGATTCATGAGTAGTTCATCCTTGGACTACGGATCCATGTAGTAGCTAGATGACTGGTTCTCCTCCTTTGTGCTTTGATGTTTAAATCTTGTGAGCTCCGTTCATGATCAAGATTATCTATTTGTAATTCTGCATGTTGTGTTTGCGGGGATCCGATGGATATTAAGATGCTATTTCAGATTGATTATTGATTCTATCATGTCTTTGTTATTTGTGATCTTGCATGCTTTCCGTTGTTAGTAGCTATCTTGGCCAAGTAGATGCTAGCAACTCCAAGAGTTAGTATTTATGCTCGATATTGGGTTCATGCCTCTGGTAATCTGGGGAAGTGACAGAAATCTCTAAGGTACTAGATGTGCTATTTGCTACTAGGGAGAAAACAATAATCCTTTGTTCATAGAACAATCGTATTGTTTACTTTACACGCAGTTCGTAAAACAATAATCTGTTGCTTGCAACTTAATACTAGAGGGAGTTTGGATGATAACCTGAAGGTGGATTATTAGTCATAGATGCAGTTGGATGGCGGTCTATGTATAATGTTGTAATGCCCAATCAAGTCTCAAAGGAGTCAAGATGATTAGTATATGCATGTATTGCTTTCTCGATGTTTGTCAATTGCCCCGCTATAATTTGTTCACCTAACATGTTATCTATCTTAAGGAGAGCCACCTCTAGTGAACTATGGATCCCGGTCCTTGTCTTTTACATACAATCTATAATCTTTTATTGCTTTGTGTTTACTTTCTGCGAACTTTTACTTCTTTCCATTCAATACGTTTAATCCTTTGTTTTCTGCAAAACACGGTGAGATTGACAACCTCATCGCAAGTTGGGGACAAAGTTCTGTGGTTGTGTTGTGCAGGTCTCCACGTTGCTACTAGCATCGGTAGTGCGCCCTGCCAAAGCTCAGCTAGTAACACCTTTGGGGTGTTTACTTGCTCCTACTAGTTCGATTAAACCTTGGTTTCATAACTGAGGGAAACTTGCTGCTGTGCTCATCATACCTTCCTCTTGGGGTTCCCAACGAGCTCTACATCAACCACGCACCAGCACTTTTCTGGGCGCCATACACAGAGCCATCAGATACGGATGGACTCAAGACGAGCCATGGGAGCATAAGTCTTGCCGAAATTGATGCCCTCAACTTGGGAATATCCTTGTTCCATGAGTCTTTCCTTGTTCCTTACAACAATACCATTTTCATCTTGCTTATTTTTAAATATCTACTTTGTGCTGAAAACATTGCATAATCCTTGGGCTTCTCTACTAATTTCCAAACCTTGTTGCGTTCAAAGTTATTCAATTCTTCATGCATAGCAACAACCCAGTCCGGATCTTCAAGAGGTTCAAATACCTTCTTGTGTTCCACCATTGAGATGTGAGCTTGATGCTCACTGAAACTTGCTAGCTCCCTTCTTGTGGATACCCTTCGTCGGAGATCACCTACGACTTTGTCAAGAGTGTGACCCCTTAATTCAAGATTTCGATCTACACGAGCTTTGCGATGAAGTTTGATCAAATTATTGTCTCATGGAGGAATAGCTTCATCATTTGGGACATTGTTGGAATCATTATCTTGGCCAAGATCTTCAACACGATCAATTGGAATATAATATGATGAATCTTGCCCTTGATGTTGATCCATAGCCATAACAGGAGGATGTTGTTGTTTAGGATTTTCAGGTCCGGATAATCTGGCTGAGGGTGGGACTGGATAATCCAGCCTGGGGAAACCTGAAGCACCTTCACAGTCTTGACTGGTTCTTGCTCGAATTGGAGAGGGGCCGGAAAATCCGGCCTAGGACTTGCAGCGGTTTCTTCGACAATGTGATCATTTCTGCCAGTTGAGGATGGTTGACCGGATAATCGGTGTCCACCGGATAATCCGGCTTGGAGCATTCTGGAGCAGTTGCTTGATGATCTTTAGCAGATTGTTGGATTGGTGTAGAGGTTTCTCCAACGGTTGAAGCATGTTGAGCTTGTGTCGATGAGGGATCTACTTGAGTAGATCATTGTCCTTCCCGATCCGCCACAAGGGGTTCCTCAATGGGGCGGAAAAATCCGACACCCATTCTTCTTATGGCATCTTGGGGTATTTCAATATCTGCATCACAAACATTAACTTGCCCCGCACAGGAGCCATCATTTTTTTCGAACACCACACTACAAGATTCTACAACAGTTCCAGAGAGCTTATTGTAGACTCTATAAGTGTGGGATTCGGCACCATAACCAACAAAAATACCTTCTAGAGCCTTAGACTCAAATTCGGATAAACGAACTCCTTTAATGAGAAAGAAACACTTACAACCAAATACCCGGAAGTAGGAGATGTTTGGCTTGTTACCAGTAAGTATTTCATACAGAGTCTTGTCCAAGATTTTGGGAAGATAGAGCCGGTTGGATGAATGGCATGCGGTAGAGATTGCTTCAGCCCAGAAGTTATAAGGAGACTTAAATTCAGCTACCATAGATCTGGCCATGTCCATTAAGGTCCTTGTTGTTCCTCTCGGCAACACCATTTTGTTGAGGGGTGTACGCAGCGGAATATTGATGTCTTATCCCCTCTTCACTTAGAAATTCATTCAAAGTGTAGTTCTTGAACTCGGAGCCGTTATCACTTCTAATCTCCAATATAGGGAGATTGTGTTGACGTTGAATCTCGTTGGCGAAATGAATGACCGTTTTTTGTGTCTCGCTCTTCAAATTGAAGAAGTAGACCCATGTATATCTTGAGTATTCATCGACAATTACTAGGAAATATTTATTCCCACCGAGGCTTGCATGCGATGGAGGACCAAAGAGATCCACATGAAGGAGCTCCAAAATCCTTGTTGATGAAATAATGTTCTTCCGTCGATGGGGAGAGTCATGCATTTTTCCTTCAACACAAGCCCTGCAAACACGATCTTTGGCAAAGGAAACATTTTATTTTAGTCCAAGGATGTGGCCACCCTTGTGGAGACTTTGCAAAGTTCTCATATTGACGTGGGCTAGTCGGAGATGCCAAAGCCAGCCCGCGTCGGCCTTTCCGAAGAGACACATCGGGCCTGTAGTGGTTTTCGCCGAAAAGTCCACCACATACAGGTCATTTTCGACATATCCAATGAAAGCGACCTTTAGAAACTTGCTCACTTGCTCCACAAGAGTACCACCAAATCACCATCAATAAAAACTGAAAAGCCCATCTTACCAAGGGCACAAACAGAAAGTATATTGTAACCGAGGGTCTCAACAAGCATGACATCCACGAGAGAGATATCATGAGCAACCACAACTTTGCCAAGACCCAATACCTTAGATTTTGACTTGTCACCATAGGAGACGGTTATGTGATCATGGTTTGGCCTCCTCTCCAAGATGATCTCCTTGCTTCCGGTCATATGACTAGTGCACCCTCTATCTAGTACCCATTTAGACCCACCAGAAGCATAACCCTGCAAGAAAGTTACTTCTTGGTTTTAGGTACCCATTTTTCAATGGGTCCTCTCATGTTAGTGACAAGGGTTTTGGGAACCCAAATAGACCAAGATATGTAACTATCAAAAGTACCTACATAGCTAGCATAGATATCACCACAATAATCACAAAATAATTGATAATTAGGATTATTAACCCCTGTAAAACCATCATAGTTAGTCTTGTCATTAGTGGTGGTGCTTGTCTTTGGTTGAGCAGTTTTACTCTTATTCTTTTTCTTCTTCTTCTTCTTCTTCTTCTTCTTCTTCTTCTTTGTCTTGGGGACATAACCAAGACCTTCTTTCCCATTGTTTGTCCTTTGCTTGCTAAGCACCTCATCTAGGACTTCCTTAGCTTTATGTTGAGATCCCTTTACAAGTTCTTCTTTTAGCCTTGCATTTTATTCGACTAGTATGATCATCCAAAGCAATAACTTCTTCTTTTATCTTAAGACTAGTATGATCATCCATATCCATATTTATATTAGTCTTAGGAAATGAAGAAATAGAAGATGATACCTAAGACCCTCTTGCCATAAGGCAAATGATGTTGTTGTTGATGACATTTTCGTTTGGAGAGTCGAAGAGTGATGATGAGGTAGATGTGGTGGCTATAGAAGCCACCTCTCGAGAACTATCTTCATCCTCTTCGTCTTCACTTGCAGAGGAATATTCTTCTTGTGCCACCAAGACAATCTTGGGTTGCTTCTTGCAAGGACCATTCTTTTTAATAAATGGCTTCTTTTGAGGTGCCTTGGATTTTTCTTTAAGGATAAGCTTGCCACCATTGTCTTCTCTACTTTGATATGGACATTTGATAGGTTTCTAATGAATCCATAATTTTTGATGTTCCATGCTTGATTTTATCTACTTTCTTATGTTTTGTCCACACTTTGGAGTACTTTCTATACACTTTCTTGGACTAACCTATTAACAAGAGCCACAGTGCCAGGTGCCTGTTTTCTGCTGTTTTTGGTTCCAGGAAAGTCAGAAAATGAATATTCTCGGAATTGGACGGGACAAAAGCCAAAGTAAGTTTTTCACCGAGTGACACACGGAGCCAGAATACGAGACAGAGAGGGGCCAGGGGGCCGCCACACCACCTGGCTGCGTGGCTAGGCCTGGCCCGCGCCAGGGGGTGGTATGGCCGCCTCGGGCACCCCCTCGGCCTCCCCTTTTGCCTATAAGATGCCTCCGATACAGAAACCCTAAGCACCCGATCAAAATTCCACGAAAGAGTCTGTAGCTACCCTCATCTCCATCCCTAGACCGGGAGGGATCTGAAGCTCTTCTCGGCACCCCGCCGGAGGGGAGAATTCACCCTGGAGGCCTTCTTCATCACCATGCAAGCCTCCGATGTGATGTGTGAGTAGTTCATCCTTAGACTACGGATCCATTTAGTAGCTAGATGGTTGGTTCTTCTACTTTGTGCTACCATGTCTAGATCTTGTGAGCTCCGTTCATGATCAAGATCATCTATTTGTAATCATACATGTTGTGTTTGCGGGGATCCGATGGATATTGAGCTGCTATCTCAAATTGATTATTGATTCTGTCATGTCTTTGTTATTTGTGATCTTGCAGGCTCTCCGTTGTTAGTAGATATCTTGGCCAAGTAGATGCTAGCAACTCCAAGAGGGAGTATTTATGCTCGATAGTGGGTTCATGCCTCTAGTAATCTGGGGAAGTGACAGAAATCTCTAAGGTACTAGATGAGCTGTTGCTACTAGGGAGAAAACATCAATCCTTTGTTCATAGAACAATCATATTGTTTACTTTACACACAATGCGTAATGCAATTATCTATTGCTCTCAACTTAATACTGGAGGGGGTTCGGATGATAACCTGAAGGTGGATTATTAGTCATAGATGTAGTTGGATTACGGTCTATGTATAATGTTGTAATGCCCAATAAAATCTCATAGGAGTCAAGATGATTAGTATATGCATGTATGCTTTATCGATGTTTGTCAATTGCCCCGCTGTAATTTGTTCACCCAACATGTCATCTATCTTAAGGAGAGCCACCACTAGTGAACTATGGACCCCGGTCCTTTCTTTTACCATCAATCTACAACTGTTTACTTCTTTCTGTTTACTTTCTGCAAGCTTTTACTTTCTTCCACACAATACATTTAATCCTTTGTTTTCAGCAAAACCGGTGAGATTGACAACCTCGCTATAAGTTTGGGGCAAAGTTCTGTGGTCGTATTATGCAAGGATTCCAAGTTGGCAACAACACCTTGGAGGTGTTTCCTTGCTCCTACTGGTTTGATAACCTTGGGTTCATAACTGAGGGAAACTTGCTGCTGTGCTCATCATACCTTCCTCTCGGGGTTCCCCAACGAGCTCGAGATATCTTGGGCCATCAACATTTAGCCACAAAGTGCAACCTATCTCCATAATTAAAGCATGTTCTCAGTTTTGGGCCATTCTCTCTTCTTCCACTTGACCCATTCTTGCGCTCGAGTTCAGACTTGGCCTTGGCTGGATCCTTCCAAAAATTCCTTGCATAGAAAGCCGTGTACTCACCATGAGCATGCTTGACTTCCTCGGGACAACCCATGAAGACAACATCGTATCCTCTTTCATCCTCATCTTGATCAACAACATTTTATTTTAGAGCCACATTGACTCATTTTTTGCATTCCAATAGCCCAAGCACGGGCATCTTCGGCGTTCTTGGCGGCAACTTTGAAGGCCGCAATTTCTTGCATGACTTCATTGGAAGTCATTTGGTGGTAGTTTTGTCTACCTTGCAAACTCTTCATGTCCGTTGGCTCAAATTTCATGAGGGCACTCACATATTTCCTTTTGATCCAGGCGTCGTCAATGTGAGTGGCTCCATGCTTTCTAAATGTTGTAGCAATGCTTTTGAGCCTTCTATACATGTCTTCATGGTCCTCACCATCCAACATGTAGAATCCTTCAGCTTCATTACTAAGAGCATCATACCTATTCCTTCTCATGCTTTCATTTCCAATGAATAGGTCGGTGAGAGCATCCCAAGCTTCTTTGGCGGTGTTGAAGTGCTCAATGTGGGGCATGTCCTTGGGACCCACTCTGAGAAGAATCATGTGGAGAGCCGTAGCATTCAATTGACTATCCACAACTTCTCTTCTAGTCAAGTTGTTGGGGTCTCCAATATGAAGACCATCTTCGATAATCCTCCAAAGTTCAATTGACGAACTGCATACATGAGATTTCATTAAGAATTGTCATTGATTAAATGTAGGTGCAGTAAGCTTGGGTGGTTCACCCCTATTGTTTATATAAGTATGAGGGATAGGTGGGTCGGGAGAATATAGATGAGGAACCTCACTATAGTCCTCCTTACTACTTCCCTTCTTGGAGGCGGAACCATTATGTTTTTCACCTACCACTTCATCTTCCTTAGATCCGGCGTGAGCCTTATCCTTAGATAGAGGAGTGGTTGCCTCAGAGGAAGATGGGGATGGGGTTGTAGATGATGTGAGGCGATCAATCATTTGTTGCATCTCTTCCATCTTGGTCTCAACGGATTTCAACAAGGTTGTTTCCAACGTCTTGAGGTCATCCATTGTGACCTTGTCCACAGTCTCATTCCCATTTTTATTAGTGCCCATACTTCTCTTAGGAGGTTAAGCCCGAATAAAGAGTCGGGGCTCTGATACCAATTGAAATGGATCGTATGGGCACCTAGAGGGGGGGGGGGGGTGAATAGGTGCTACTTCAAATTCTAATGCTTTTTTAATTTTAGGCTTGACACAAAAGGTAAATTCTCTAGATATACTACTATGTAGAATTTCCCTATATGCAAACCTAACTACTAGCAAGTAAAGGCGATTAAGATAGAGGAACAAGCAAACCGTAGTGGAGCACGCGGAGACACATGATTTATTTTATCGCAGTTCCTTCCTTGTTAAGGGAAGTACATCTGCGCTAGAGGGGTGGGCGGTACTAAGACCACCATGCCACAATAGGCCTCACCCTGTTCTCTGATGGATCTCGCCACCAAAGGCCTGATCCACCTTTCCACTATAGGAACCCTTCGAGGTGGTAACCGACGCCTTTACACAACTAGCGGGGCACAACTCCACAACCGAATTGGAGGCTCCCGTATTAACAACAAGCTACCACAAGAACAATAGTTATCAATAACAAACCACAAGATCTGGATATCAATGAGAATACTAGATCGGGGATTCTCCAAGAGTTGAAGCGCTTGATTTGTGATGACGATGAATGATATCTCCTCCTTCGATTCCCCCAAAGATCGAAGCCTTTGGTTGGTTGAAGTGGGAGATCTCCGAAGAGAGCGTTTGCAACAGGTCTGAACTTTTTCAATTGAATCAAGAAGACTGACAAAAGGGGAAGACGTGGTCTTTATACCCCTAGTCCAGATGGAGCCGTTGGAGCCTTTTGGGGCCGGATTATCTGGTCTGAGTGAGGGCCGGATTATCCGGCCTGGGGAAAACTCTGCTCCAGCCTCGGACTATCCGGGGGATAATCCGCCCCAAATCTGAGAGTCGCGCCGTGCTAGCCTTTGCACTTCTCCTGGGGGCCAGATTATCTGGGCCAAGGGGAGGGCCGGATTATCTAGAGGGGGAAGAAAACCTGCCCCACTTTGAATTGTCTGGGGGATAATCTGCCCCTAGTCTGAGACTCGTGCCATGCCAGCCTTTGCCAAGAGGGTCAGGCCGGATAATCTGGCCCTTGATGGGGGCAGATAATCTAGCCCCCAAATACCAAAAACACTTCCCTATGCAGTTAGCACACATGAGAAAACTACACGGTATTGTTATCTAACACACAAAACACAAGGAACCATGAAATGTACTTTCAAGTACCACCATGCAAAAAAAAATTGCACACAAAAGTCAAAAGGGACAAAAAATACCAGATTGCATCCAGCAAGTTTTGTCCTTCCCTCACAAAACGTGAGAATTGTTTACCTGTTGTTTTAACATCAAAGGATTTCCTTGGAATATCATTTCCATCAACATCTTTTGACAACCATGGTGAGAAGTCAAGAAGGTACTGCAAAACAAATTGAACGCACAAAAGTAACCAATAAAAACCAAAATGAAAAATAAGAAAAAATACTAGCAAAAGGAACATAAGTTTGCGGAATTTACACGGAAAGTATAAGGCGGAAGTAAAATGTGCTCCCCAGACTCAAACATTTTCTTTATAGTGGGGTCATCCTTCAAGAAAGATAATATATAATCCATAATCTCAAATTCCATCTCTTGACGACGGCTAAAAAGTCTGAACATGTAATTGTCATCAATAGATACATGATCATCGCAAGTGTTTGTGAACATAACCAAAGTGGACCTGCAAACAATACAAAAATGATGAAAACGGATAAATTTAGATTCAGGTAACGCACCAGCTAGCAAAAACAAGTTAACATATAAAACATGCGTAAAACAATAGAAAAAGGGAGAAAAAGATAGCAATGATACTTACTCCCCATTTTTCTTCAGGTACTTGGGGCTTAAAATTAAATCTCTGAATTGTTTGGCCTGGACTTAGCGGGAATTTGTAAGGAACAAACTAAGGGACATCTTTCATGAGCTTCTTAGAGACTTTCGTCTACATCTTGGGAGAAAGTACAAGAGGTTGGGCAGGTGGTTGATGCTTTCAGAACTGAGTTACAAAGTCATCGCTTCTGGTAGCTGAGTAGATAACTGCATCTTTCTGAACAGATTTCTTAATAGTCCTCGGGGGTGGCGGAGAGACAAAATCATCATCGTCGTCATCCACATTTACTAATAACTTCTCCTTATACTTCACATCTACTAATGCCTTAATGGTATTTGGTTTCTTCATCGGATAGCCATGCAGTCTCGCGATAACCTTCTTTGCCTTGCTAATATCTTGCAACTAAAATTCTTCTTCTCGTAAAGCTATAACTTCTGGTCTGAAGAACTGAGTTTCAAATAATGCGAAGTTATCTTCCTCTATGGCAAGAGGAATTCCTGAAACACGTATGAAAGTTAACAACACTGTAAAAAACATAACAGTTCAGTGTAGCATGGGCAGTTAGCATCATATTAGAGTAGAAGTTAACTTCAAATAGCTGAAGAGTTAAGATAAAACGAGGGGATTAACACCCTCCTATAACAGAAGTTATGTTCAAACAAAAAAAATATGGAGGCACATTTCTTCCTCTATACTAATAGTATCTACTCAAACACAATATATTAGATAAATAATTTAAAAATTAATATTAAAGCTATAGTTAGAATCATTTTATAGTACTAGTTATTATCAGGCAAAAAATAACAGTTCCAAAAAAATGGAAAAACAATAGGAGTTAACATCACATACAGTGGAAGTTAGGTATAAACAAAACAATAGGTGCACATATATATTTATTTTAAAATAAAGGGGCAAAAAAAGGAAGGCATACCTGGATCAATACCAAACATTTCTGTTAAGTCGATGTTAAAATCAAGTGCGGTCAACCAACTATACAATGTGGTCATCCTTATATTTAAGATATCTTTCTGATCAAAAGTAACCAAACCGTCTCCATCAAAAGTTAACAAGAATTGGAGCATGAAAAACCCATAGCAATGACTGAATCAAAAAAAGATCAATATTAAAAAATGCAATATTCAAATCACAAAGAGCAAAAATTCTAAAATACACAAGACATATAATGGAAAGCAAAGAGAAACTTAACATGAAAACTAAAAATATTGCAATAAAACTTACGGAGTTGACTATTTCGGCACTCTCACATAGTCAATCCCCCAGCTATCAATATTTGGTGTATCAAATTTTTCACCTTTGGAATTAGCAGCTTCCCTCCATAACTTCCTGATGTTTTGAACCATCATGTGTATTACCCTCTGAGCATCAAGATCATCGGCACCATTCATAGAATCAAGGAACTAAAAACACTTTTTGCGCATGTTGATACCAACAACACAAAAGTGGCCCACCATACCAGGGACTGGAGGGTCAAGAGGATCGAAAGTAGCAAAAAGAATCTATAAAGAAATAAAAAAGATCAAGAGTTAACTGAATATAATGATGAAACAAACTGAAAAATGAACCTAAAACAAAAATATACAGAGAGAAACAATATATTAAACAAAAAGCTTCACACTTACAATATCTTTCTGGTCTAAACGGTCTTCTGAATCTATACTGAAAAGTTTCTGCACACGCCTGCTATGCAGGTTTCCTTAGAAAATATGCCTCTGATTAAAACGATCATAGCCCACCTAAAGAAAAAATATAAATTCATAACAAGAAGGAAGATAAGTTACTGAAACACTCAAAGTTAACATTCGTGAAAGCTGTGCATGAGGAAAAAAGGTAATTATTGTTCTTTTATTAGGAAGTTAAGTTTATGATAAATAAAAGTTAACTTCCATTGACAGAGCAGATAAACCTAAAAGTCATCCAATCAACTAGCTTCCTTAGAAAATTATGGGAGTTAACTATCTAAAAACAATAGAATATACAAATATTATGGATCCATCCATAACAAACAAAAAACAGTAGTGAAGACAAAAGTACTAGGAATTAACTTACACGGCAAATATACGGTACAATCAACTTCTCTGATCCCTTGTATTTTTCATGCAGATAAGTTCCGACAGATACTGTATATGAGCAAAGAAACCCAGTTGGCTGGAAAGCCCTCGCAATTTTCCCTATTGTGTAATCACACTCGTCATTCCTGAAGAGTGTGATGCCCCTGAAAAATAAGAAAAATATTATAGACATCAAAATAAATCAAGACAAATCACATTAGAAAAAAATATGGCGATGGATAGAAACAAAAATAACAAAAAAGAAATGTGAAGAGAAGTTCTATTTCTTCTTGTCATTCCTCAGCCTGCATACTGCATGATAAATCTCTCTGATCTTCTCCAAAGGTGGAGCAACAGACGGGGTAGAGAACACAATGGATGCTATTAAAAAAAGGAAAAAGAAAGGAAGTTCACATGCCAGTAAATGCATAGTTAATTCTGACTCCGCGTGGACAAAAACAAAAAAATGACACACATCATATGCAAAAACATAAAAAAGAAACAACAAATGTAAAAATAAAAAAAGGAAGAAACTGTACAATACATATATCATTTTGAAGTCTTTTTACATTACAACATTAAAAAAGTTCACCCACTACCACCCCCTCCCCCTAGTTCCTACCCAAAATAAAGTAAAATTAGATAATGGGGTAATAATACATAACAACAGAGATGTGAGGAGTAAAAACAAACAAACACAAAAACACTAATGGGGGAGATACGCGGGTATGTGGGGGGGGGGCATAGGGATATTAGAAAATTATACTCTCGAAATCATTGCATGTATCTTGCTCCTGCATCTTCTTATCTCCAGCTTTCTCCTGCGTCTGCTTATCTACAACAGGTTCAAAAACAACCACAATGGGATCAGGACTACAGGGCATAACACCATGTGTAGCTGGCGTATTGTGTGATTCTTCATTCTTGTCCACTGAAATATCCCCGCCCACCATACCAACATCAGCTAGGGCAATCTGCTCTTTGCTTAAGACCAATGCCTTGCCCGCTGAATTATCCTCATGAATACCGAAAGAAGTTGGAATAGCGTGATCTTCATTTTCAGGCAATTCATTGTCCACAATAGGCGGCTCAGCTGATAGTGCACATCTATCTGCCTCAGAATCTGCTAAAGACAAAACATCAGTATAATCAATAATGTTCTGAAGTGACAGCAAGCATATCTCATGGGTAAAAGAAGCTCCCACAATCATCAGCAACATGACGATCATCTGCATTGTTGACATCAACATCCTCTAGAGAAAAACCACCAGGGGGAGCATCATTTTTCTCTTCAACATTACCAACACCATCACCATCTTCATCACTTTAGGCCTGCGGCAGTGACATAGGAACTGGCGCTGATTAACACGAGGACTAGATTCATCAAAAATGCATTCATCAAGTCCTCCACTGAATTCTTCAATATCTCGCGAAGCATTCTCCTTTGCTACTCTAGCTTCTTCCTGTGAAAAGTTAATATGTCAAGAAAATAAAACTAACAACTGGGAGTTAACAAAACCACGAAAAATAAAAATATGCAAATCTGTTTACAAAACAAAAGATGTCTAGTAAATAAAACAATGCAAGTCAAAAAGTACAATAGTGAAGTTAAAACATCATATAGTCCTGGTAGTTAACTTCTTACACTAATAGGAGTTAACGATTAACAAAATGATAAAGTACAAAAATATGAACTTTCAGAAATTACAAAAGAAGTTAAGTTATAGAGATCCTAGAAGTTAAGTTACACAAATCCTAAAAGTTATCAAACAAGATACAAAACATTTTTCAAGTGTTTTAAATAAATAAACAACATGCAAATCTATTTAAAAAATAAAAGATGTCTAGTAAATAAAACAATGCCAGTCAAAAAGTACAATAGTGAAGTTAAAACATCATATAACCCTGGTAGTTAACTTCTTACACTAATAGGACTTAACAATTAACAAAAGGATAAAGTACAGAAATATGAACTTTCAGAAATTACAAAAGAAGTACAGAGATCCTAGAAGTTAAGTTACATAAATCCTAGAAGTTATCAAACAAGATACAAAACATTTTTCAAGTGTTTTAAATAAATAAACAGAAAAGGCCATGAAAATATCTCTAAGCAAAAAGAATGGGAAAGGGAGAAAATATTATACCTGAGCCTCAACAGATAATTGCCCTAGAACTATAGTGAAGGTGGATTTGCCAATGCCACAACGAGCAGGGACATCATCATTCATATTCATCTGTCTTGCTGTAGTATTAACTTCTTTTTCGTAGGTGTGCATATCAAATCTTGCTTACGACCAAAATTAGCAAAACCTTTGCGCATAAACTTGACAGAAGACACCATGTCACCAAGGAAACTAACTTCAAGATCAGAAGCCTCTTTCATAACTTCTTCGGTAGGCCCGTGCCTAGCAGGAAAAAGACCAGCTATCCTGCCAAGACAATCAACTGTAGTCGGAACAACTTTAACAGTATCACTAACTTTCTGCAACAACTGATCAATATCTTTTATGGTTGTAGAGGACGTAGACTTTCCACTTTTAGAACACATTGATGCATCAACAAACCTCTCACCAGCCACTAGAGCCTGTACACTCAACAACTCAGGCTGAGACCTCTCGATATGCTCATCAGGGTGCTGAGACCTCTTAATAGGCTCATCAGGATGCTGAGACCTCTCAATATGCTCATGAGGATGCTGAGATATCACCAGAGGATCATGGGACCGAATATCATTGATGTACATATCTTCGATGCGGATGGAGTATGAATAAACAATGTCATTGCGACCCTTCCACTACATATCAATAAAGGTGGAAGTTAACTTTTCATAAATGAATCAGAATTCACATTAGGAACAGGCACCAAAAAGGTGGAAGTTAACTTTGCATAAAATGGTAATTAACTTTTATAAACGATGGAGGTTACCACCATGTAAACAAAAAATCATACATAAAAAACAAAAAGTTAAAACTTTCAAAAACTAGGAGGTTAACTTTTACTATGGTCGAGGTAAACACCCTTATAAAAAAGCCATGTATCCTAAATTTCTAATGTAGTGCACATCGAATTATATTATCAAAATAGGAATAAAACTTACAGAAAGTTAACTGAAACCAAAAAAATACTGAAAAAGGGAAGTTAACTGTATAAAACCAGGAAGTTAACTATATAAAACCAAGAAGTTAACTGTATAAAACAAGGAAGTTAACTGTGGAATAAATGAAGGTTAAACATTCTTCAAATAATTGTGGTTAACTGTAACAGTAAGAATGAACATATAGGGGAATTAACTAACACTAAGGAACACGAGTTCACTCATCGTATATACAACATAAAAAGTATGGGTGGTGGTTTACTGACCGGAAGCTTCCCAAAAACATACTTGGACAAATCAATTTTGCCATTCTTGATAATGTCTTCAAAATAGATGGCTTTCAACGGTTTCTCGTGCAAGAAGTTAGCAAAGGGGTCCGGAGATGCATCACATAATGTTTCTTTGAATGACAGCTGTCCAAATACATAACTACAGTGATAATACCACATCCTTCGGGACCGGCCCGTGCTATATTGGGATCCTGATATTTCTCCGCTGCTCACTTCAACTCATCAACAACTAACTGGCAGAAATCACTTGAAGCCATCTTCTTATAATCCATGTTTACAAGCATTGCCGCCTCTCTACCAAGACGAACGGCAGATCCAAGACATACAAGCTTCGTGAAAATGATAGCAAAAACACTTTAACAACTGTGTCAAATTTTGATTCATCCTTAACAAGCTCAGCAAGAAGTTTGCAAAGATCCTTGCAGCATTACTCTCAAAACCGAGTTCTTCCTTAAGACTCACCATTGAGGAATCATGGCCACTCCCTGCGAGCCTTGGGACTGTTTCACCTCCCATTTGGGACCAAAAAATGTGATGCACTACTTCCCTGTTAACACAGAGGATCCTTCTAGTGCCACAATCTATTTTCATAGTTGTTGTGTAAATCTTCTTGAGCAGGAAACACATGAGAACACGTCAAACATTGCCCTCCAACACCCAATCAAACACACATCCGAAACCTACTTCTCTGACTTTTTTATGTGAGCATCCTTCAGCAACTTCACAGCCTCCAGAACTTCTCCCAACGAACAACAAATAGTCTGTTGGAAGTGATCTCGAGCATTGTCATCATTTCCAGCTTTTTTATGCCATGCAGCTTCCTCATCATAGCAACTTTAATTTTCTTACCAACATTTTTAGGAGATGTGTCGACAGAAACTCTGCTCCTCTTATTCCTTGTAGGCTAATAAAAAACAATTGAAAACATAGAAAAAATATATCAATATAATGATAGTTAACATTGATGATACAATAAGTTAGCACCAAAAAAGTGGTAGCAAAGATGAATGTTAAACTTTTCGGGACAAGCTGCAACAACATCCTCCCCACCAGAATCGGCATCTGCGTCTGGCACACAGGTTTCATCCATGGTACGACGACGCTTAGAAGATGAACCTTTCACAGGTGATGCTTGCTGAGCAGAAATGCTATCATTCCTCATCACAACAACACGAGGACTACGATGAGTAGGAGTCATACCAGACAACGGCCTCTTAACAACAACAACCCTATTCTTCTAGGTTGATTCTGTGGGAGCACATGTCTCTGCTGGAGGATCATTTTGCATGCCTAACACACTGGCATTTTGTGTGTTTGACTTTGACGGGTACTTCCTATACTACATCTTATCCTTCTCATTTTAAGAAACAACCCTGGAACTGTGTTGCTTGGCATACAATTAAAGCTGCGCTTTCGCATTATGTTCCTGTGTAACCTCCTCTATACCATCTACAGACTGAGACGGCGTGTCCTGCCATACACGGAAACCATCATCCTGCTCCTACACACCAGGTGCGCTATCGAAAATAGGTCCAACTATCCTCTCACCAGAACCCTCTACATCAGCTCCATGATCAGGTGTATGCTCATCATATGAGGGTGGCCCTCTTACACAATCGGGCCCCAAAGCACTGGCAGTCACAGTTTTAGATGCAGCAGCAACTTCTTCCGGTGGGTCAGGATCAACATAATCAGCATTGAACATGTCAAAAGTTTGCTTAATAGTTTCATCAGCTGGTATAAGAAAGACAAATGCATTAGTAATAAAAAATGAATTCACATACTATAGGAATGCAAGTTAGCTTTAAAAACTGGTTAAGATGTTATTAAAGAATTGGCATTTTGTTCCAAAAAACTAAATACAAAGCTAGAAATTTCAGATATAATGCACATAATCTAGGAAGTTAAGATAAATATATGATAGAAGCTATAATTAGAAGTTATCAAAGTTAAGTTAACTAGATAATTTGCACTAGTAGTCTAAAATTTAAAATATGAAAGTTAGATGCAAAAGATTTAAATAGTTAAGATACAAACAAGTTGGGAGTTACACTAAATTATAAAAGTTCAAAGATAGCAAGTTCACTTATAATGCACATAATCTAGGAAGTTAAGATAAATGAATGATAGAAGTTATAATTAGAGGTTATCAGAGTTAAACTAAAAAATAGACAATATGCAGTGGTAGTCTCAATTTTAAATAGGACAGCTAAGAACATAACTAATAGGAAAAAATATACATGTGTTTTATTTTACAAATAAACTAGGTAGCAGCACATAAACAAAAATAAGATAAAGAGTTAAGTAAAGTATTTAAAGTATTAGAGAAGAAACCTCCATCAGCACTAGATAAATCTTCCAAATTAGGAGTATTTGCCACAAATATTACTGCCAAATCAACATAATAGAAACTAGGATTTAATTACGAGTAAAAAGAGGAAATTAAACATAAAAAATTACAAGTTAAACAAAGATAAAGGCTGAAAAAAGAATAAAACCATACTAGATGGAGATACGGGTTTTTCGATAGGATCAACAACGTGGTGATCATCCATGGCAATATCCCGCGTCTGCACGATAGCTTCAACAGCTAGACAAACAGGACTAAGCATTAAAATAATGCTAGCAGCTAAACTCACTTTGCCATCACGAGCAACTAATTTCGCTTGCTTAATAACCGTAACAGGGTTTGAGCTCTGAGAAGCATCACCAGATCCTGGAAAAACACGCACACAATTAATAGAAGTCATTACAAAAATACAACATAAAAATGAACACACTGTAATAGATAAGAATTAACTAATACAAATGTGAAGTTCACATAATGAACTTGAGAAGTTAACTTGTCAGTAATCTGGCTAAGATGTTATTACAGAATTTATATTGTGTTGCAAAAAAACTAAAAATAAAAGATAGAAAGTTTTGATAGTCTAAAATTATAAGTTAAAAAAGGAAAGTTAGCTGCAAAAATGAAAAAGTTAAGATACAAACAAGTTGGGAGTTACACTGAACTATAAAAATTCAAAGCTAGAAAGTTCAGAAATAACGCACATAAATATAAGAAGTTAAGATAAATATATGGCAGAAGTTATAATTAGAAGTTATCAAAGTTAAGTTGAAGTAGTCAATGTGCAATGGTAGTATAAATTAAAAATATGAAAGTTAGAATTTAATATAACAGGAACTATAAAAGTTGAAAGCTACAAGGTTCAGATATAATGCACATAATTCATAAAACAAGAAATTCAATATGATAAAAAAACCACTGGCAATATAGTAACCGATATCACACATTTACCATTGCTGGCGACAGTTAAAACACAAAACTAATATGAAAAAACATATCACATGTGTTTCATTTTACAAAATTAAACTCACAAACATATATCACTAGGAAAAATAATCAAATATGACAATGAACCCTATAATTTATTATAGAATCATAATATACTAGAAGTTAACTTCAAACAATTGGAAAGTTCAGACAAAACAGGGGGTTAACACCCTCTTATAACAGATGTTAGGTTTGTGTCCTGGATAATGAGAATGATCCATAGAAATCAACTAACACAAACTAGCAGGAGATTCCTTCTACATAGACATCGAATTTAGGGATCTCAGTAAAGCAACCGCGACCCAAAGACCAAAGCAGGATAGAGTGGATTTGGAGTAGTTTTCAGTCAACTAACCAGCCTCTAGGGAAGAGCAAGAGGATACACAACACGTCGGCCCTCCACCATGAAACGCAAGCCGTCAATGGCATCGGTGGAGGAAACACCAGCAGCTGCTCCCTTCCAAACCCTAACTCCAGCAAAATCCGAGCACTGGAAGTGCCTGGGAGTACATGGAGGAGCACGAGGGGTATCGCGTGCGAGAGGTAATGGTGCAGCGAGGGGATATATTGGCTGATTTCAACAGGGAAGCTAAAGAGAAATCAGTTCTTATATAACTAAACAGGGAACAAAGTGAACTCTGTCCGGTAGCAAAGCGAACTTTCTTTTCAGCGCGAGTGAACTTTCTTTTTCTCAGAAAAACACCATGTTCGAAGTGAAATTTTTTATATTTCTAGCCACGTTCGAAGTGAACTTTCAAGCGAACTTTTTTTACAGTAGAGTTAACTTCCTTTTTAATACTTCTGAACTTTCTTTTTATCGAACACACTTTCTGGAATTTTTTGCCTCTTTTGACGTGAATTACCAAATATAACGAGAATCCTAGGTGCGCTCGAAGTGAACTTTGTTTTCTCTTAGAGTGAACTTTCTTTTTAGCGAATGTGAACTTTCTATTTTATCGAAAGCCCTTCTGAAATTTTTATTCTTGTCTGAAGTGAACTACCAAATATAACGAGAACCCCCTTCATGTTCGAAATGAACTATGTTTTCCCGTAGAGTGAACTTTCTTTTTAGTGCATGTGAACTTTATTTTTCATGACCTTTTTTTGAAGACTCGCGAACTTTCTTTTTTTGTACAACTGAGTGAACTGTATTTTTTCAATGATTGTGAACTTTCTTATTTCTAGCACAGTGAACTTTTTTCTAGAAGAATGAACTTTTTTCATCTTGTAGAAATACTTGGCCGTGTGTTAAGTGAACTTCGAGATATAATGCGAACCTCATCATGTTCGAAGTGAACTTTTGTTTTTCATCAGAGTGAACTTGTTTTTCAGTAGAGTGAACTTTTTCTGGCAAAAATTTCAATACATCGACAAAAGACGGAAATAAACTCATCAAAGATAGAAGAAAATGTACTTCCGTTTTTCTGTAGTGAAGTTTACGAGTTAACTCATAAGCTAATAAAGAATCTCAAAGGAACTGTGAGACCAATAATAGTGAACTTCTTTTTCTGCAGTAAACTATTTTTGCGTTTTGAAGTCTCAAAATATCTAGTCACAAAAATGAATTGTCGGCAGAAACAAAATAGAACAAAATAGAACTTTTTTTCTTTTGAAGTCTCGTATGCTAAGGCTAGCTACTAAAATAAGAAGCAAGCACATATGCATGTCATCCAAGCCACTTTTATCCATGTGGTTTGGCTTCTCTCTGAACACCAGAAACACCAGAAAAAACTTCTGCCAGGACCCAACACATAATGTATCAACCTCCATTTGTCTATATTTATTACATCGGGGCAAAGAAAAAAGAAAATATCAAATTGTAGTTCCAAGCACCTATAGTAGGATGTTCACTCATAGCTGCAAAGGAATTGACTCCCTCTCCCACACCCCCTCTCCCGCACCCCCTCTCCCGCACCCGCGCGGTGGCGCCGCGCCATGCCGGGCGGCCCCTCTCCTCCCCGACGGACCCTCCCCTCAAGATCGCCTGCCGCCGCCGCCCGGGGCGTCTGTCAACACCCGGATTTTTAATCCCAGATGCCCGTTATGCCATACCTCGCAATCCCAGGATTACCATTTTTGCGAGACATAACGGATTGGATATCACAATACATCATCCATTACAAACCATATAGAAGGTCTTACACAAATCATGATCTCATGATCCAGTCTTAATACAACAAACAGTGGAAATAAAAGATAAGCATAGCGGTGGGGTCCATCTTTAGGGGCACAGGCAATGCCGATGAAGGCAGATAGTCCTAGTTATCATAGCCGTCCTGCTGGCCATCATCTTGATAGTCTCCTTCATAGTCTGGCCATGATAATAGCTAGGGAAAAAAAGCCATGAGTACCCTTTAAGTACTCGCAAACTACCACTAACAAGTAGGATAGTTCTAAAGTTAAAGTGCTAACTCTATGTTTAACTATAAAGTTAAGTTTGAAACCTAAGCTGAGTTCAGAAGCAAAGAAAGATAAAGTAAAGTTCTAGAATCACTTAAGTTGGGAAGCTAATGTCATAAACACAACCCTGTTGTGGTCAAGTCAAAATTCATCCTTCATTTCAAGTTATTTAGAAAACATCTGACAACGAAATAGTATGGCCATTCCAACTGTCCATAACCGCGGACGCCGCTATTCGAATAGTTTGACACTCTGCAGAGGTGGTACACTTTCACCACAAGATTCGATACATCTATCAGGGATAACCCTGAATCATTATACTTAGTATGCAGATAATCAAACATAACCTTCCCTTTACACACCCTAGTATAAGCACCTCTCCTATGAGCATGGCCTCCCAACCATGACCATCAGTCATCTTGGGCACTGCATAGGTGGACATCATGAGAGGTAGCCTCAGCTCAAACCTCTCCCGCGAGGGAACTAATACTAATGCATATAAATTTCCAGCTAAGCCTTACCCAATTCAGGTAGTGTGGTTGTACGGTAAATTTGGAATGGTATCGCATCTGAATCCAACCATCAGTTTTATAAAAAGGGTTAAGGCTCATGCCTCAACATTTTCATCATCATAAACCATTTGTGTTTCTCAACACATGTCAAAACATCTCAATAGAATGACTCATCATTCCAAGGTTTTCATAATTCATTTTCACCAAGTGTTCCCATCTAAAGTGACTCAAGTTTTTGATCTACTCTAAACTACTAAGTTAAGAGTGTTCACTAAGGTGGAAAAGATGGGTTCAATCTCATGCCATAGAATGACATCTAAAGGGTTCTAAATAGGTCAACTTTTATACTCTTTATGCTACCTTCAAAACAAGTAAAGAGCTTTGTGTAAACTAAGGGAGGTAAAACTTGTAAATAAGACTTGGGGTAACTAATAGTCAAAGGTGTGTGATCAAAGCATGCCTAAAGCATCTTTGCTAAATCATCTAGTTTGATCCTAGCTTGCTAAGCATGAAACTTGCAAGGGTTATCTTGCATTGTTAATGGTGGCTTGCCTTGGTTGGTGCAGTGGTTGAAGTTTTCTTCTTCTTCTTCTTCTTGGTAGAACTCCTCCTCCTCGAAAGCTTGGTCGGTACTATCGTCTATAAATACATACGGAGTACACAATCACCAAACAATACTTAACTAGGCTAAATAGCATTCTAATACACACATTTGATGATCTATTATCATCACAAGCATCACAAGTTTAAATCACTAGTTTCATTCTTTTTAAATTAGAAAAGTAATTTCTACTCATTGAAAAATTAACTAAGATTTAATATTCACCACTTAAAATATGGGATCATGTTGACATATGTCATCACCACATATTCTAACATGTGGGAATGAGATTTAAAGGTTGGATCATAATTACTTTGGTTTAAGTTCATTATTTAATGATTTAAAGTGACTAGAAATGGCTATATAGCATTATTTTGGTACTAGTACAAAGTCACTGCATCTAAACCTTAATATTATTACATATTCAGATAGATATGATGAAATGTGATTTTTGAGAGTTGGAATCAACTCAAAACCTATCTTGGTTGATTTTATAAAAATGTTGCAAGGTGCAATTGCTTCTGTTTTGTTATTTTTACTAGGAGAGATCTATAACTCTAATTGAATTAAATCCAACGGGCTTGGATATATCATTTTAATACCTTTCAGGCAAAATTGATTTCATGCAAAAAGGATTAGTAAAACTCCTAGAATGGAATTTTAAACTAGTGGACAGAAACTAGCTTAACTCTAAAAAGAAAAAAACTAGATTTGAATTTCTAACTCACGCGGGAACTAACTAGGCCAGCCCAGCTACGCACAGTGAGCGCAATGGGTTGCCTGACAAGCGGGCTCCACCAGTCAGCGGCACAAAAACACCGAAACGGTATCTAGCATTCTAGGCCGCACGATTAAAAGGGGATCTAACAGTGGGAGTTCATCATCGTCGCCGGATTACTCCGGCGAGAGTCTGACCTAGACGTGGCGGTGGGGGTCGATTGGGGGCGTACCAGGGCTCCAGCAAGGTCGGTGAGGCGGGCAAACGGGCTGGAAGACGACGGCGAGACGAGACGCGGTTGCAGCGGAGCTTGGGGTGCCCTAAATCGTAGGTGCCCTTCTCCTCCTGCTGCGGCGGCTTCGGCTCCAATTCCGGCGAGGCAGAGCTCGAGTGGCGTCGGCGAGAGGTGGGTGAGGTTCAGTGAGAGGTGGGGAGTGTGGGAGTGTGGAGAAATGGTGCTGGGGTGGCCGCTTTATATAGGCTCGACGGTGAGACCGAGCGATGGCTGTGGCGCGTTGGACAGCCAACGGGGGTGTCTGGGGTGTTCCCTGGGTCATGGCGAAGCGGTGGGCGCGGGCTGCGGCTGAGGGGCGGTCTGTGCACGCGGGGACAGGGCACGCTTTGCAGCGGCGTCGGCATGGTCGACCAGCTCCGGGCGCGGCACTTCCTGGCCGTTCTAGTCTCTGTCTCTAGGCTAGGGCTGGTTGGACGGTGGTGGTGGACCACGGGCTAGCGTGTAGACATGGCGAGAGAGGGGGAAGCGGTATGTTGCTGCGAGGGCCAAGTTGGCCGGCAAGGTGCTCTCGGCATGGCCTTGAAGTGCAGCTAGGAGGTAGGGGATGTGTTGGTGTTGGTCTGGTTAGGCTTGAGGGAGACAAGGGTGATCAAAGCACTTCAATTGGCTAGACAAGATCAACCCCAAAATAGTAATAGTTAGGCCACTTTGATCTTGCCCACAAGGTGTTTGCCAAAATGGCCAAAAGAGAAGAACTTTTGAATTTTGAGTTCAAAATTTTTGAGTGTTCTCCACTGGTACTAGGTAGTCTCTGGTTACAAGGGTTTTGAAAGTGGAGCTCAAATTGATGGTTTTTTAAAAAGTGGGATCTTCCCATATGAAATAGATTCAATTTTCCAATGCCTTTTAAATATAGTGTTTGTAAGTTTTTAGGAGATCAAAAGGTGGGCCTTGGTACCTCATTATGTGTACTAGCAAGGGGTGTAAAGATCTAAAATTATATCTGTTGAGAAATGAGTGCTAGGAACACTCAAAGTAGTGTAGTGGATTAAAATGGCCAAAATGACCATTCCTCCTTTTTAATTGTTTTTTATTTGATTTTCTTTGGGAAAAGTTTGGGAATGATGTAGATGATGTTTAAATCACCTAAGAATCATTTTAAACCAAAGAATCACAGAACCATGGCAATTCAAATCAATTCCTAATTTAAATGCTCATACACATGAATGCTTTCATTTTTAATTTGAAAAAGTTTTTGTTAACCATAAATTTGATGATTTGGATCTTGATAAGCTTGGATTGAAGTTTTGGGATGTTACACAGCATCGCCGGGCAAAGATCTGGCGGCGTGGCGGCGACCCTGGCCGCGATCTGGCGTGGCGGCGGCGGCGTCCGCACCTGCGCTGGTTCGGCGGTGGTGTCGTGGCTGGTGGCGGCTAGGGGTCCTTGGTCCAGATGGCTGCACGCGGCGGCGGGAATCCGTGCCTACGGGCCGAGATCTATTCCGTTCGTCGCTGACGCCGGCGCTTAGGATCTCCGGGCCATGCTCGCGGCACTAGGGCGCTTATGGTTGCTGCCCCTGGCATGGTGGTGGTGACTTCCTTCTCCGTCGGAGTGGTCGGCCGGGCGATCTTGCCGCTTTGCGGGGGATCCTGCTAGTTTCCGGCGGGTAGCATGGGGGCTGCTAGCTTGGTTTCAATAAAGGGGGTGGTCCTCGGATCTATCTCGCACCAAGACGAAGATCTACTTGATGCGGGTCTCCATTGATCTGGCCGGAGTGTCTGGTTCCGGAAGGCTCCGCCGGCAAACTCCCATGGGCGCATATATGCCTAGAGATTGCTGGATCGGAAGGAATTCAGTCATGCGCACCTGTGTTTTTTGCTAGCCGATTGGTTTTAGTGGGAGCGCGGTGAAGCTCTGCTACCTGTTACCATCATGCGACATGTCTTTGATGATACACATGGTGAAGTCAGATGCAGAGAATGTCATGAAGGCAGAGACATGTGGGCGAGCTATGGTGGTTTGAGTCTTTATGGCGATGAGGATCTGGCTTGGATATCTGTGACTCGCAACAGCGTTTGTTAGAGGGGGTGACATCACATGAGGAGTTCACGGTCTTACCTTGCAGGGTGAAAACCCAAGGTCTGGCCTTTATTGGTTGTGCCTGGCAATGGTCTTGTAGAAGGCATTGCTTTGCAAGCGAGGACTTTCTCCAGGGTGAAAACCTAAGATCTTTGATCGGGCGATGACATCGCTTGTGCACTGTTTCCTTCTTGGAGGTGTCGCTTTTGGAGGGGTTGGACTTCTGGTGTTGTTTTGGTGGTGGTAGTGTCGCTGCTGTTAAGGATCAGATTCCTGCAGTGGGACTTTTCTTTTTGTAATTCTTCTTTTTTTTTTGGCTGTGTGCATCCGTATTGCCAACAGGGTACGCGTTGTTGCAGAGGCTGGGTGTAATTGGTATCCGTATGATATTAATATATGCTCATTTCCAAAAAAAAGTAGGATGTTCAGTAAACTAGAGCACACAACCACTGAAACTCTTTTTTTCCAGCACACAACCACTGAAACTCCACGTGCACAACACTGCCACCTACACACCACCACGCTGTAGGGAATCGGTGAGGCGCACCAGGGGAGGAAGGAGTCGTTGGAAGCTAGGAATCGGGTGAGGCCGCTAGGGGATGGGTCGGACCACTATTGCCCTTGCACCAAGGAGAAGGGGAGGCGTCGATGGACTCCGCCGGTGGGGACGAGCATGGGTGGCTCTGGTGGCTTCAGTCTGATGTGGAGTAATATGGGAAGCATCGGGAACCTCGCAACCTCGTGCCCACGCAGGAGGAGAAGGGGCGCAGGTGGTGGAAGAAGGGTGCCCTCCGGCGATGCGGAGGCAGTTGTGGGAGGGCCACAGTGGCCCGCCGGCGATGGAAAGGAGTATGGGGAAGGGGCCGAGGTGACCCATAGGTGGTCCGCATCAAGATGGGGAGGCCAATGCAGACACGACCAAGGTGGGGAGGGCAGCGGCGGTCACGCTAGAGGGGCATGCGACTGCGATTTGGGTGGTGTGCGGGATGTAGGTGGTGCGGGTCTGTGCGAGTAGGACCGTAGGAGGTTATTCGGGTTGGTTAGGTGGTTCGGGTTGGTTCGGTGCGGGTTGTTTGGTCGGGGTTCCTGTATAGCTTATATGGGAATCTCTTAAGGCCTTGTTTTGTACAAGGGTGTTTCGGTGGATCGGGGAGTATTAACCCCACGATTATTTGGTGGAACTAATCCGTCCACCCAAAATACGAGCGCTGCCATCGAGCTAATGAGCGACAGAAAAAGCGAGGCAGGGCTAGCGTTTCTATTCAGCCCCATATCAGAGGGATTCGGGGGGGGGGGGGGGGGGGGGGGGGGGGGTTGCCTGGGTCCCTGGGGCTAAGCCTGTCAAAAACCGGTCTGCAAAACACATGATCGAGGATTTGCCGGGCTCACGGGTTGGGCCGGGGATAAACTCTACGATCCCGCAAAAAACCTGTGTACAAAACGAGGCCTAAGGGGGTTCCTTTTTAGTCATTCTCTCTCCCCCCTCTCTCTCTCTATATGTATATATATATAGAAACCCTATTCAGCACCCAGGGTGCATAATAGTTATTTTGCACCCCACATATTTTTATGTTCTCACATACATAAATTTATATTTTGTATACTAATAATTATGTTCATATTTATCAGAAACGCAAAAAATCGACATAAAGATATGATTTGTGAGTCATTATAGTGTAAACAACATAGAAAAATCGCATTTTATGCCGTATTTTTTTACGGCATGTAAATACTTTTTTTATAACATGTCTAATTTTTTTATGTTCTTCTTGACTTCCGGGATAACAGGGTAATTTGAGAATAAAACTATGTTATGGGCGTTACATGGGTCGTGGTACAAAGGGCTTCAGTGCAGGGGGGAGGTCCAGTTATGTCGAAGACTCTGGCCTGCACGGGATGGAGACTACAGTCTTGGTGGAGACTACGGTTTCAGGGGTAGAGACTCTGAGTGGCCAACATGATCTTGCATGCGATGGTCAAGGAGGGTTGGGCCAAGGACTCTAGTATTTGTCGGGCATAGACTCTAGGTAGGGAAGAGACTCTGGTACTTGGAGTGGAGATTATGGTGGGACGACATGAGCTTGCATTGATGGGCGATGACAGTCGGTCGGAGACTTCGAGATGGTGTTTCCTGAGACTCTGGGGTTGGAGTCACTAATACTTCATCTTCATGTCCAGGACCTTGTCCACTTGACTCGTCCAGTCGTGGGATTGATCGTAGCTTACTGCTGATTATGCAAAGAGTGTCTGAATGAAGTAGCAAGCCATTCAAGGAGGAATGAACGTCACACGAGAAAATAAGTGAATTCACCTTATCTTGGAGGGCTCTAACTCGTGCTCGAGACATGGGTCCGTTTGGGGACTTGGCGATGTAGTTGTAGATTTGCCTGAAGGAAGGGTTACATCATGAGGATTGTTTCTCAAACTTGATGGCTATGAGTATTATTTACCGAATTTTTTAATCAACTTTTCAAATTGCAGCAGCGTGGGAACAAAAAAATTGAGTAATGACTAATGTGTGGTGAAGTTTATAGTTCATAACCAAAAAAAAGTGATTTCCCTTAGCCCGGTCAACCCATGGATTCTTTTCAAGCTCCTCCACTAGATATGTCCACACGAGAACGACCTCTAGGCCATGTTCTGCCCTCCGTTTGGTGGCCTGCCTTGCATGGTTAGGTACCCTAGGTACTAGTTTGTCTGGTTGCCTGCAAATCCTCTTTACGGTTGAGTAGATGCAAAACATAGCTATTTGGTTGGATACTTGTTGCTATATCTGGCATACATACATTTGGCATCTCCCCACCTCTTATACATTTGGCATCTCCCTACCTCTTTCAAAGCATGGTGGATCTGAAAGCATCCCAACACAACAATGCTCAGCTCTCCATTGCCCCTTTGACACAAATAGAGCCAACATTAGTTCGTCGCAAACGTGGGCCCTGGGGCATTCACCATCTGCCTTCCTAGAGTAGTTTGTTTGAGTTGAGTTGTATGGTGTGGTGTTACTTCATTTTTGGGCTTGGACATAAACCTTCTTTCTCTATCAAGGTATCGAAACACAACATCTTTTACATTCTTGTGAAAATAATATTACCATTATTGCTGATTTGATGTTGTGCCAAAACATTTGGTTCTATGGAATGGGTCTCTACAAATCTAGTCTTATGGAATGGGTTTCTACAAATCTGGTCTTATCAAAAGGTTATGCCAAAAAATGTTGGGTTTAGTGAAACATGTGCTTAAAGTTCCATGCCTTTTTTGTGTTATGATCCCTCGCCGCAATAAAGAAAGTATATTGCGTGCTTCCATTGAGAAGGTTTTGAATAATTAGGTGCTGGATGTACATGTTATATTAAATTTATTAATAAGGAGGCTAAATTCTGATGGACAGAGTGAGGCCGGTCATCCCTATTTCGTCATGCCCTGTAGGAACGACCGAAAGGGTCGCAATGGCCCAGCGGAATGAATCGTTGATGGCATAGGGTTTTACTCCTATATATACCTCTTTTAATCCATTGGTTGGGATAAGTTACATCTGAGAAAATCTCCAGCGTTGTATAAACACTCTCCATATAGTGAAGTTTTGAGGACTAATGTTCATGGTTTTCCTTCCTTTGTTGGAAGATCTTTCCATGTTAAAATCGGGTGTCCCCTGTGTATTCTTATTTACATTCTTGATTTTGCTTGTCGCGTTTATAAGAATACACTGTTGTTTTATGGCCATAGTTGCCTTATCAACAAATATCCATAGGGAGAGGTACAAAATAAATATGTACCCTATATTCCAAGTGTGTATATAGAGTAATTAATGAGACGACCGAATTTACAGATCAATTATATATAGTAGACTCCTCTCTGCACCCCTAGGGTGTGACCGCAATGCAGAACACTTGATGATATGATCACGCTACATGTTAGCGCAAGATAAAAGACCTTGAGAAGCAGAACATGGTAAACACATTGCTAAAAAAAATATTCGATGACCAAATCGAGTTAACCATATAGTATGTTGTCTTTGTGCCCCCCGGGCGCGACTGTCAGACATAACGTTTCAAGAAGCGTTGAATGTAGTAATTTTTTCATACTAAGCAAATCAAAGATAGGGACTGGTACCTGTGCGGTGAAGGCGGTGAAGGCTATAAACCAGTGCCTGATATGTCGTAAACGTATCAATAATTTTTGATGTTCCATGCTTGTTTAGTATCTACTTTCTTATGTTTAGTTCATACTTTGAGGTATTTTTATACATTTTCTGGAACTAACCTATTAACAAGATGCCACAGAACCATTTGCCTGTTTTCTACTGTTTTTGGTTTAGAAAAGCTAGTAAAGAAATAGTCTCGGAATTGGACCGGACAAAAGCCAAAGTCAATATTTTACCCGAAGCAACACGGAGTCCGGAGGGGAGACGAAGTGGCACACCAGGGCGGCCACACCTAGTGGTAGCGTGGCCTAGGGGGGAACACCACCAGGGGGTGTGGGCCCTTGGTGCTCCACCGACCTTGCCCCTTCGCCTAAAAAACCTCTCGGGACGAAAACCCTAAGTACCCGGTCAAAGACCTAATTAGATATCCACAGAAGAGTCTGTAGCCAGATCGGGGGATCCGAAGCTCTTCCCGGCACCCGGCCAGAGGGGAGAGATCACCCTAGAGGCCTTCTTCATCACCATGACTGCCTCCGGTGTGATGCATGAGTAGTTCATCCCTGGACTACGGGTCCATGTAGTAGCTAGATGGTTGGTTCTTCTCCTTTGTGATATCATGTCTAGACCTTGTGAGCTCCATTCATGATCAAGATCATCTATTTGTAATCTTACATGTTGTGTTTGCGGGGATCCGATGGATATTGAGATGCTATTTCCGATTGATTATTGATTCTATCATGTCTATGTTATTTTGTGATCTTGCATGCTTTCCATTGTTAGTAGCTATCTTGGCCAAGTAGATGCTAGAAACTCCAAGAGGGAGTATTTATGCTCGATAGTGGGTTCATGCTTCTAGTAATCTGGGGAAGTGATAGGAATCTCTAAGGTACTAGATGTGTTATTGCTACTAGGGAGAAAACAACAATCCTTTGTCCATGGGACAATCATATTGTTTACTTTACACACTTTGCTTAATGCAATTATCTTTTGCTTGCAACTTAATACTAGAGGGGGTTCAGATGATAACCTGAAGGTGGATTATTAGTCATAGATGCAGTTGGATTATGGTCTAGGTATAATGTTGTAATGCCCAATCAAATCTCATAGGAGTCAAGATGATTAGTATATGCATGTATGCTTTCTCGAGTCTGTTAATTGCCCCGCTGTAATTTGTTCACCCAACATGTTATCTATCTTAAGGAGAATCACCTCTAGTGAACTATGGACCCTGGTATAGTCTTTTACCATCAATCTACTATCTACTAATTACTATTTACTGTTTACTTTCTGCAAGCAATTACT
The DNA here is from genome assembly GCA_910589775.1 of Avena eriantha. NCBI lineage: Eukaryota > Viridiplantae > Streptophyta > Magnoliopsida > Poales > Poaceae > Avena > Avena eriantha. Next base: position 286,393,986 of record OU342744.1, on the reverse strand, counting down.
ATCTTCTACACAATACATTTAATCCTTTGTTTTCAGCAAAACTGGTGAGATTGAAAACCTCACTATAAGTTGGGGCAAAGTTCTGTGGTTGTGTTGTGCAGGATTCCAAGTTGTCAACAACACCTTTGAGTTGTTTCCTTGCTCCTACTGGATCGATAACCTTGGTTTCATAGCTGAGGGAAACTTGTTGTTGTGCTCATCATACCTTCCTCTTGGGGTTCCCAACGAGCTCAACGTATCCTGAGCCATCAAGCCTTTTTCTGGTGTCGTTGCCAGGGAGTCAAGGGCATCTTCATAAGGGGAGTCCCTCACAACCAATCTCTTTACTTTGTTTTTTTTTCTTAGTTTATTTTTGCTTCGTTTGCTTGTTTCTTTTATCAAAAACACAAAAAAATAGTTGCACTAGTTTGTTTCCTTTATCAAAGACACAAAAAATTTAGTTCTTTCTATAGTTATCATATCGTTCTTAGCTCACCATGTTGACCCCTAAGTTCACCCTGAAAGACCTTTCAATAGGTAGTGGCTCCATAATTGGTAAAGATAATATTGAAGAATTCTTTAATCATGTTAGAAAGCGTGAAGATATCGAGGATAGATCCTTAGCAGAACTTGCTCCAAATTATGAAAGTGCTGCAGCTTCTTTAGTTCACATGTTGGAAGCTAGGTTTGTTAACCTTAACCCCATAATGCAAGTAATGTTTCTTAAACTTAAAAATATTGAGGATACTGAAAAGAAAGATTTCATTCTAGAAACTTTTCTTAAAGAATTCTATGATGTTGTTAAGGAAGCAAGAAAAATCTTTGATTGTTTTAATGTGCTAGGCTCATGTGTAGATGTTATTGGTACACGAGAAAAGGTGGACAAAACCAAACCTAAAAATGGAGAGGAAATTAAAATACCAATACCTTTTAAACTTGTAGGAATGCATGAAGCCTTAGAAAAGAATTTTGATTGGATTGTTCCTAAAAACCCGTTTGATGAAAATAGTGAACTCAAGAGTATTGAGAGAGGATCCTCTAGAACTTATTTGGATGAGATACCTTGCCTTGTTGAATATATTTCTTGTATTGATCTTAATGCTTCTTCATTTGAGAATACTTGAACCTTGCTTCTTATGCCTAGCTCAAAGGCGTTAAAGAAAAGCACTTATTGGGAGAAAACCCAAAATTTCTATTCAGTAGGTTTTTCTTTTGTTGAGTCTTAGAAGTTATTACTTCTGTAATAACCTCTCCTTATCCTTTTTGTGTGGTTTTTGTGCCAAGAATAACCTCTAATGAGAGAGAAGTAAGACTTGGGAAAGTTCCTGTCCCGAAACAGATTTTTTGTGTTTCACTGTAAAAATTCGTGAAAAATCTCTGAACGTTGGATTGAGCTGTAATGTTTTGTGCTTCTGCCCCAGGTTGTTGTCTAACTTTCGTTAGTTTAGAACTTTTCGATTTGAGCAACAGAAGGTCTACAAAAAAATTGGTTTTTACCTCCTGGTCTGTTTTGACAGATTTCTGCATTATTTGCATTTGCCTCTTAATCTCTTTCTCTTTGAGTTCTCTTTGATCATTTGAGCTTTTAAAATGAATTGCTATAGTAGCTTGTGTTTTAATGGAAGTTTTACTTGTGTTGAACCTGAACCAAAAGACTTATTATCTTGAATACACTAATGTTGCTAATGAAAATTGTGTGAAGTTTTGTATGAAGGAAATTTTAAAGTGTAGGGAAGAATAATATGATGAGATGAAGTATGAACAAAAGCTCAAGCTTGGGGATGCCACCCATTTCACCCCAAGAAATATTCAAGAAGTACAAGCATCAAAGCTTGGGGATGCCCAAGGCATCCCCTTCTTCATCAATAAAAATCTCAGGTTTTCTTCCAAACACTTTATTTTTATTGTTTCATGCACAATTGTGTTGTTCTGGGAGCGTCTTCGTTTTTATTATTAGTTTTATTTTGCTTAGTTTGCTTAAATAAATTGGTTGGACCCTGATACATTGCAAATGTATCTATAATTTTCGATGTTCCATGCTTGGTTTCATCTACTTTCTTGTGTTTTGTCCACACTTTGGAGTACTTTTCATATGATTTCTTGGACTAACCTATTAATAAGAGCCACAGTGCCAGTTGCCTGTTTTCTGCTGTTTTTGGTTCCAGGAAAGTCAAAAAAATCAATATTCTCGGAATTGGACCTGACAAAAGCCAAAGTCGATATTTTCTCGGAAGACTCACAGAGCCAGAATACGAGACGGAGGAGGGACAGGGCCTGGCCACACCCCCCAGGCGTGGGTACCCCCAGGCCGTGCCACGGCATGGTGTGGGCCCCTCCGGCACCCCCTCGGTCTCCCCTCTCACCTATAAGAACCTCCCGATGCATAAACCCTAAAGGGTCAATCAGAAATCCACGAAAAGTTCCGCAGCACCGCCGCCACCGAAGGGGAGATTCGGGGGACATAAAGTCTCTGTTCTGGCACCCTGCCAGGACGGGGAAGTGCCCCCGAAGCCATCTCCATCGATCTCCACCACCATCTCCATCACCATTTCTAATTCCCATGATGAGGAGGGAGTAGTTCTCTCTCGAGGCTAAGGGTTCTACCGGTAGCTACGTGTTCATCTCTCTCTCTATGCATGATCATATTGTGACCATGAGCTTTGTAATCAAGTAGATATACCTTTCTACTCAAGTGCTTTAATAGATATCTGCTCTCCCCATGTGTGTGAAGTTGACAGTGTGCACATGGTGGCACTTAGACTAGAGATTACAAATACTTGTTATGAGTTATATTTGGAGTTGGATGTCTTTATGAAATTGTGGTGTTTGTTGGAACCATCTAGTACTCAAGGTGACAGTGTGGGGTTATCTAGATGGAAAAAGCGAACTTTGAGGTGTGTTGTTATAGCCCTACCAACGATTAGAGTGTCCAACCGGAGAGTAGTTAAGAGTAGTATCATAAAGAGAAGATATTTATATGAGAGTGTTCACTAGTGAAAGTATGATCCCTAGGCCTTGTTTCTTAGCATTGAAACACCGTTTGCAACTAGATCTGTTACATGTTTGCTTGCTTCCATCTTTATTTCAGTTTTACTTTAGTCTTTTCCACGCCATCAAGCTATTTTCTAGCACCGTTATCTTATATCCATACCACTTGTATTTTACTATCTGTTCGCCGAACTAGTGCACCTATACACCTGACAAGTGTATTGGGTGTGTTGGGGACACAAGAGACTTCTTGTATCTTGATTGCAGGGTTGCTTGAGAGGGAATACCTTTGACCACTTCCTCCCTGAGTTCGATAAACCTTGGGTGATCCACTTAAGGGAAAACTTGCTGCTGTTCTACAAACCTCTGCACTTGGAGGCCCAAAAACTGTCTACAACAATAGAAGTGCGTAGTGTTTGATTCTGCAATTCTGCAATTTAGATTCTGTAATTTTGTCTTTTTGTTTCTTTATTTCACTAGTTAGGCTTAATGGAAAACAACAACAAAATAGAGAGCTTTATAGTATTTATCTTGAGTTAGGACATGAAGTGTTTGAAGAGAAAATTAAAAAACCTATGGAACTTTATTTGCATGCTAATAGCAATGTTATTAGTATGAATTCTTTGAACACCATTATTGCTAATGCTATGGAAAAGTCTAAGCTTGGAGAAGCTAGTTTTTATGTAAATGATCTTTTTAGTTCCCCAGCTTTGGAAGATAGCTATTCATTGCTTATAATGATGCCAAACCTCCAATATCTGATGATTGTAATGATGAATATGATATTTTTAGTCCACCTACTATTGAGGAGAAAATTAATTATGATTACAATATGCCTCCTATATTTGATGATTAAGGTGATGAGAATAATAATGATAGCTATTTTGTTGAATTTGCTCCCACTACAATTAATAAGAATGACTATGTTTATGTGGAGAGTATTAATTCTTTTATGCATGTGGCTCATGATAAATATGTTTCTTGTGATAGTTATATTGTTAATTTTACTCATGATGCTACTGAAAGTTATTATGAGAGAGGGAAACATGCTTTTATGTATCTCAACAATATTAAGTTCCCCTCTTTATGTTGAAAGTCTTGAAGTTGCACTTGTTTTGCTTTTCTATGCTTGTTGCTTCGTGCTTTCATGAATTGTTTCTTTACAAGTTTCCTATGCATAGGAAGTGGGTTAGACTTAAATGCTCTTTGAATTTGCTTCTAGATGCTCTCTTTTACTTCAATTCATATTTCTTATGTGAGCATCTTCTCAAACTATCATGCCTAACTTAAAGGCGTTAAATAAAAGTACTTATTGGGAGATAACTCTAAAGTTTTAGATGAGTCTTGGAAGTTATTATTTCTGTAATAAAAACTCCTTATCCTTTTTATTTGCTTTTTGTGTCAAGAGTAACCTCAAATGAGAGAGAAGTAATGATTGAGAAAGTTGCTGTCCCGAAATAGAATTTTGTGCTTCACTATAAAAATTCGTGCAAAATCACTGTATGTCGTTTTAAGGCGTGAATTTTTGTGCTTCTGTCCCAGGTTGTTATCTGACTTTCATTAGATCAACACCTTTTGATTTGAGCAATAGAAGGTCTTCAAAAAAATTCGTCTTTACATGCTGGTCTGTTTTGATAGATTTCTGCCTTTGTTTGCATTTGCTTCTTGTTGGTTCCTTTTTGAGTTCTTTTGGGGAATTGAGCTTTTTGATGGAAGTGCTACAGTAGCCTGTGTTTTAATGGAAGTTTTATTGGTATTGAAACTGAACCTAAAGACCTATTATCTTGAGTGCACTAATGTTGCTAATAAAGATTGTGTGAAGTTTTGTATGAGGAAAAAATTTCAGGTGTACGGAAGGAATGAGTAATGAGATGAAGAATGGACTAAAGCTCAAGCTTGGGGATGCCACGCGTGTCACCCCAAGAAATATCCAAGAAGTACAAGCGTCAAAGCTTGGGGATGCCCAAGGCATCCCCTTCTTCATCAATAAAAATCCCAGGTTTCTTCCAAACACTTCATTTTTATTGTTCTTCTTGGAGTGTCTTCAATTTCGTTTTTGTTTTGTTTTTCATTTGCTTGGTTTTCTTAGTTTGCTTGAATAAGTTGGTTGGATCCCAACACTTCTTTTGGAGAGAGACACACTCTGCTTTCATTGTTTAGAACACTCTAGTTTTCATTCTTATTGTTTTGTGAGTGTTCTCTTTTGCTAGCACTGGGTTTAGCCTTAGTTTCTTTGTGCTTTCAGCTTAGAACATTTTAGTTCTTACTTTTGGATTTGTGAGACAAGCTCACATATCTTTATTTATTATTATCTTTGTGAGTTCTTTCAAATAAGTTGGTTTGGATTGGAAAAGAGTAGGAAAGTTCATGCTTAAGTGGTAAAGAGAGCTTGTTTTTGACTGTGGCCTATGCTTTGTCATGCCATGATTGATATTGTTTTGGTTTATGCTTAGTATTCTTTGCTGTAGCAAGACATGTTATAAACAATTGAGATTTCTTAATGTGCCTTGGAAGAATCATGCGTTGTTTTAGCATATTAAAGCATAGTATTGTGGTATTCTCCTTTGATGCTTTATTTGGGTTGACTTGGCGCATGCTCACACCATGTTATGACTATCCAAAGTCACCATAGCCTTGATGATCTTTTAGTTTTCGACTTGTAATATCACTTTATGCTTTAATCAATGATGTTTTGTTGCTATGCATGATTATGCCCATTATTGCTCTCTTAGTTTGTCGCTCCCAGTCTTTTGCTAGCCTCTGTAACCAAGTGTGAGTTCCACTCATGCATCCAACTCCTTAAACCAAGTTATTCCAAAGAGTCCACCATACCTACATACTAGCATATGTTATTCTAAGTATATTCTTGTTTTTGTTTACCTTCCAAATTAAACTTGTTATGAGAAAACTAGTGATTAAAGCTCTCACGAACTTGATGGCACACTTTACTTTTCTTGCCCTTAATAAACTTGAACCATTGTGTTGTCTATGTTGTATATGCTTGCACTTATTTGTTGGGAATTAGCAGAACCATGCTATCATGGGGAACGCTTTCAACATTGCACTTGGTACTTGTACCTAGTTGATATCATGCTCTTTTGTCTATGGATGTCATCGGTGTGAAATGAAAGGGGAGCTTGTAAGTCCATGGAGTTACGTATATGTGTTAGAGAAACACCTGGGCCGCTGGTATAATCCATGCTGACATGGTGGAAACCTACAGCGTAACCATAATGAGCTGTCTATGAAGCATTCTTCTTATAAAAAAGAGTCCTATATTGAGAAAAAAGAGAAAAGAAAAAAAGAGATTATGAAAAGAGGAAAGAGAGAAAAAAGCACCATATTCCCATGGTAAATAAGAAGATTGTTGAGATGCTCATTGTCTGCTTGCCTTGTCATTTTGATATGGGGATTCTTCTGTGTCATCGGGCAAGGGGTACCCCGTTGGCGGTTCTCTATGATACACATGTACTTAGAATGACAAGAACTTACCGGTGACTAAACTTGAGTAGAATGAGGAGCGGCCCTCGTATTCAAGGGACATGAGATTTCTAACTTATACTCCGTCAAGCATGTACACCATAGTTTGTTCACTTCAAGATGCTTATGATAGGGGCAATGAGAGCTGAAAGCTAATAAGTACCATAATTTTTGGAAGCTCTTTATGAAACTTGAATCTCTGCTTCCTTCTATGAAGGCCTTTCTTCCACTTATATATACTGAGTCTCCACCTTCTATCTTTATGCACCTACTTTGAGAGCATAGTGGCCATTCTTAGTTCTATGTGCATTGTCCCAAGACTTTTTGATTGATGCATAGCTTTGATATTGCTTGTTTTAAACTATTTGTATCTAGTCACTCTTATGAACTTTGAAGGTGTCCTATGCATTTATGTTTGCTACTCTATGAGGGACAAGCTGAATGCCACTATGCTATCTTTTCTTTATGTGAAACAAACAAACGTCTTGCAAAGCATTGTTATTCATGAATCTTTTGTTTGTGTCTTTTCATGTTGCAGCATAGTTGCTATGTCTTATTGCTAGAACTTTGTCTTTCATGTTATGATTGACGTACTATGATCCCAGCTTTGAATGTTTTACAAATACTTTGATCAAGTTATGATGGTGCATGTCACCTCAAAAATTATTCTTTCTTTTTATCACTTACCTACTCGAGGACGCGCAGGAGTTAAGCTTGGGGATGTTGATACATTGCAAATGTATCTATAATTTTTGATGTTCCATGCTTGGTTTTATCTACTTTCTTGTGTTTTGTCCACACTTTGGAGTACTTTTCATATGATTTCTTGGACTAACCTATTAACAAGAGCCACAGTGCCAGTTGCCTGTTTTCTGCTGTTTTTGGTTCCAGGAAAGTCAAAAAATCAATATTCTCGGAATTGGACCTGACAAAAGCCAAAGTCGATATTTTCTCGGAAGACTCACGGAGCCAGAATACGAGACGGAGGAGGGCCTGGCCACGCCCCCCAGGCGTGGGTTCCCCCAGGACGTGCCAGGGCATGGTGTGGGCCCATCCGGCACCCCCTTGGTCTCCCCTCTCGCCTATAAGAGCCTCCTGATGCATAAACCCTAAAGGGTCAATCAGAAATCCACGAAAAGTTCCGCAGCACCACCGCCACCAAAGGAGAGATTCAGGGGACAGAAAGCCTCTGTTCCGGCACCCTGCCGGGACGGGGAAGTTCCCCCGGAGCCATCTCCATCGATCTCCACCCCCATCTCCATCACCATTGCTGATTCCCATGATGAGGATGGAGTAGTTCTCTCTCGAGGCTAAGGGTTCTAACGGTAGCTACGTGTTCATCTCTCTCTCTATGCATGATCTTATTGTGATCATGAGCTTTGTAATCAAGTATATCTACCTTGCTACTCAAGTGCTTTAATAGATCTCTGTTCTCCCCATGTGTGTGAAGTTGACAGTGTGCACACCATGGTGGCACTTAGGCTAGAGATTACAAATACTTGTTATGAGTTATATTTGGAGTTGGATGTTTCTATAAAATTGCGGTGTTTGTTGGACTCATCTAGTACTCAAGGTGAGAGTGTGGGGTTATCTAGATGGGAAAATCGAACTTTGAGGTGTGCTGTTATAGCCCTACCAATGATTAGAGTGTCCAACCGGAGAGTAGTTAAGAGTAGTATCATAAAGAGAAGATATTTATATGAGAGTGTTCAATAGTGAAAGTTTGATCCCTAGGTCTTGTTTCTTATCATTGAAACACCGTTTGCAACTAGATCTATTACATGTTTGCTTGCTTCCATCTTTATTTCAGTTTTACTTAAGTCTTTTCCACAGCATCAAGCTATTTTCTAGCACCGTTATCTTATATCCATACCACTTGTATTTCACTATCTCTTCGCCGAACTAGTGCACCTATACACCTGACAAGTGTATTAGGTGTGTTGGGGACACAAGAGACTTCTTGTATCTTGATTGGAGGGTTGCTTGAGAGGGAATACCTTTGACCACTTCCTCCCTGAGTTCGATAAACCTTGGGTGATCCACTTAAGGGAAAACTTGCTGCTGTTCTACAAACCTCTGCACTTGGAGGCCCAATAGCTGTCTACAAGAATAGAAGTGCGTAGACATCAGACCCCCACACTCATACATACTTTCAAATATGTTGATTTGGATTGGAAAAGAGTAGAAACGTTCAAGCTTATAAGTGGTATAAAAGAAGTCTTGTTTTTACTATGGCCTAGACTTTATCATGTCATGTTTGATATCGCTTTGACTTTATGCTTAGTGATTATTGCTGTAGCATGACTTGTTCCAAACAATTGAGATTGCTTAATGTGCCTTGAAAGAATCATGCATTGTTTTAGCATACAAAAGCATAATATTGTGGTATTCTCCTTTGATGCTTTATTTGGGTTGACTTGGCGCATGCTCACACCATGTTAAGACTAACCAGTCACCATAGCCTCTATGATCATTTAGTTTTTGACTTGTAATATCACTTTATGCCTTAATTAATAATGTTTTGTTGCTTTGCATGATTATGACCATTATTTCTCTCTTAGTTGGTCGCTCCCAGTCTTTTGCTAGCCTCCGCATGTACCAAGTATGAGTTCCACTCATGCATCCAACTCCAAATAAAACCAAGTTATTACAAAGAGTTCACCAGACCTACCTATTAGAAATTGCTATTCCAAGTATATTCATGTTTTTATCTACCTTCCGAATTAAACTTCTTATGTGAAAATTAGTGATTAAAGCTCTCACAAACTTGATGGCACACTTTACTTTCTTGCACTTAATAAACTTGAACCATTGTGCCCATCTATATTTCGTATATGCTTGCGCTTTGTAAGTTGTGAATTAGCAGAACCATGTTACCATGGGGAACGCTTTCAACATTGCACATTATTTAGTTGATATCATGTTCTTTTGCTTATGGATCCTGGCGGTGTGAAATAAAAGGCGAGCTTGTAAGCTCATGGAGTTTGTATATGTGTTAGAGAAACGCTTGGGAGGCTAGCCTAAGCCATGCCTAATCATGGTGGAAACTTGCAGCATAACCATATTGAGCAATCTATGAAGCATCCTCAATAAAAACCTATGCAAATAGCAAAATAAAAAGATCACTGAGATGCTCATTGTCTGTTGCCTTATTATTTTGATATGGGATAGCTCCTGTATCATGGGGCAAGGGGTACCCCGTTGGCGGTTCTCTATGATAAACATGTACTTACAATGATAAGAACTTACTCGTTACTAAAGTTGAGTAGCATGACGTTCGGTAATCGTAAGCAAGGAGCATGAGATTTTCAACTTATAACTTGTCAAGCATATCCTCATATTTGTTCACTTTAACCTTAACAACCTAAAGATGCTTATGATATAGGCAATGAGAGCTGAAAGCTAACAAGTACCATAATTTTTGGAAGCTCTTTATGAAACTTGAATCCCTGCTTCCTTCTATGAAGGACCTTTCTTTTACTTTTATGTTGAGTCTCCATCTTCTATCTTTATGCACCTATTAAGAGAGCATAGTGGTCATTCTTGGTTTAATGTGCATTGTCCCAAAACTCATTGATTGATTCATAACTTTTATATTGCTTGTTCTTAAATTATTTGTATCTAGTCACCCTTATGAACTTTGAAGGTGTCCTATGCATTTATGTTTTGACATACCATGAGGGACAAGCTGAATACCATTCTCATTATGTTTTCTATATGTGAAACAGACAAATGTCTTTCAAAGCATTGTTATTCATGAATCATTTGTTTGTACATTTTCATGTTACAATATAGTTGCTATGTCTTATTGTTAGAACTATATCTTTCATGTCTATGTTAGAGTACTATGATCCTAGCTATCAATGTTTTACAAATACCTTGATCAAGATTATGATGGTGCATGTCACCTAAAAAATTATTCTTTTTTATCACTTACCTACTCGAGGACGAGTAGGAGTTAAGCCTGGGATGTTGATACGTCGTAAACGTATCTATAATTTTTGATGTTCCATGCTTGTTTAGTATCTACGTTCTTATGTTTAGTTCATACTTTGAGGAATTTTATACATTTTCTGGAACTAACCTATTAACAAGATGCCACAGTGCTAGTTGCCTGTTTTATGCTGTTTTTGGTTTCAAAAAAGCTAGTAAATAAATATTCTCGGAATTGGACCGGACAAAAGCCAAAGTCAATATTTTACCCTAAGCAACACGGAGTCCGGAGGGGAGACAAAGTAGCGCACCAAGGCGGCCACACCTGGTGGTGGTGCGGCCTAGGGGGGCGCGCCACCTGGGGGTGTGGGCCCCTGGTGCTCCACCGACCTTGCCCCTTTGTCTATAAAACCCTCTCGGGACGAAACCCTAAGTACCCGATTAAAGACCCAATCAGATATCCACGGAAGAGTCTGTAGCCGCCACCATCTCGATCCCCAGATCGGGGGGGATCCAAAGCTCTTCCCGGCACCCGGCTGGAGGGGAGAGATCACCCTGGAGGCCTTCTTCATCAACATGACTGCCTCTGGTGTGATGCGTGTGTAGTTCATCCCTGAACTATGGGTCCATGTAGTAGCTAGATGGTTGGTTCTTCTCCTTTGTGCTATCATGTCTACACCTTGTGAGCTCCATTCATGATCAAGATCATCTATTTGCAATCTGACATGTTGTGTTTGCAGGGATCCGATGGATATTGAGATGCTATTTTAGATTGATTATTGATTCTATCATGTCTATGTTATTTTGTGATCTTGCATGCTTTCCGTTGTTAGTAGCTATCTTGGGCAAGTAGATGCTAGCAACTCCAAGGGGGGTATTTATGCTCGATAGTGGGTTCATGCCTCTAGTAATCTGGGGAAGTGATAGGAATCTCTACGGTACTAGATGTGCTATTGCTACTAGGGAGAAAACAACAATCCTTTGTCCATGGGACAATCGTATTGTTTACTTTACACACTTTGATTAATGCAATTATCTGTTGCTTGCAACTTAATACTGGAGGGGGTTCAGACGATAACCTAAAGGTGGATTATTTGTCATTGATGTAGTTGGATTATGGTCTATGTATAATGTTGTAATGCCCAATCAAATCTCATAGGAGTCAAGATGATTAGAATATGCATGTATGCTTTCTCGAGTCTGTCAATTGTCCCGCTGTAATTTGTTCACCCAACATGTTATATATCTTAAGGAGAATCGCCTCTTGTGAACTATGGACCTCGGTCCAGTCTTTCACCATCAATCTACTATCTACTATTTACTATTTACTATTTACTGTTTACTTTCTGCAAGCAATTACTATCTTCCACACAATACATTTTTAGACGATAAAGTTGTGTGGTTGTGTTGTGTAGGATTCCAAGTTGGCAACAACACCTTTGAGTTGTTTCCTTGCTCCTACTGGTTCGATAACCTTGGCTTCATAACTGAGGGAAACTTGTTGTTGTGCTCATCATACCTTCCTCTTGGGGTTCCCAACGAGCTCAACGTATCCTGAGCCATCAGTGCCGTGTAGCCTAATTTGCCGCGGTGGGCCAAAATGTCACGCGGTAATGCTATCAAATGCCGTACCCCAGATTGCCAGACGGTGGACCACGAGATGGAATCTATACAATCGCGCTACATCTATGTGCAAGCGAAAAGATGGAACCAAACCCAAACGTGGAAAGCACCGAGCTCTAAGAAAAATAGAAACAACATGCATGTCGATGAGAATAGATGGTGCAAACGGTAGGCAGAATGCTTGAAAATAGGATCACGAAACATCTATATGCAAAAGAGAGGATGGAAGTACTCAAAAGTTTGACAAAGAACGTCATTCGACAAAAAACAGAAGGCTTCAACATAGAACCATAGTCTTACATGACGTGTCGTAAATAGTCTAACAAGACGACACATACATCTACAACTAACTCAAACATGACAGCCGTCACAAAACGCAAGGAAATTTTTTGTCTGAGACGATAAGTCCAATAATATCTGTATGATTATAAGGTACAACACCAGCGAAGATCAGTTGGGAAGACCAAGCGGCGAATGAGCTATAAAGACAATAGTTTTAAACAAAATATGCGCTAAACTTGCGCGCAAAAAATTAGGTGACGGAAAAGACATACACGGGAAGATAGTACATTGGTTTGTTGGGTTCGAAGCATAGAAAACAAAAAATTCCTACAATGTGAACAACTAAGCACCAATATCTATCTACCTAGATACAATCAACGGGTGAATATACATCCATAGAGAACTTACCCTTGAAGAGTGACAAAGCGTTGCGAGATTGATCTCGTGGATGATGTAGTCATTCACTTGCCGATCTCAAGATCGTGAGGAAGTCCAGCACCGCAACTCATCAGTACATCTGTGATCGCACATATGTCGTGCTCACACAATCTTTGCATCCTCGCTCCAGCAAAGCAGCGGAAGCAGCAACTCCTTCTAGCAAAACCACTGGGAACATGTACTTCACTAATCCAAAGCCATGGGGGAATATTATAGAGGGGGAGAGATCCTTCACGAGGAGGTGTGAAGCGAGAGGAGGAGTAGGAGGATATTTATAGGGGTAGGGGCAGACCATCCCATGACCTACGGCCTAGGTGGTGCCCCCACCTCTCTCTTCATTCATGTGGGTGGAGCTTCCACTCACATAAAATCCTTCCACTCAAACTTCGAGTTACTTGCATTAAATTTCCACCAAATTTAATGTATCTCTCATTTAGTAAGACTCTTTTATTTATGTTATTCAGAATTTTGTTAATAACTTTAATAAACAAACATTCACATAAAACCCCTTGCAACATTTCGATATCACATGCTGAAACAATTTCAGCAATTTCACCTGAAACAATTTCAGTGTCCATCAAAATAATTCCAGTGCTTTCATAATCTTTCTCTAGAAACATATTTGATCCAATTGGTGTCGGTATCCCTTAAGTGTGTCAACCTAAAGTTCGCAAATAATACAGACATGATTGAGACCCCTCTCTGATCAATAATCAGCAGCGGGACCTAAAGATACGTATGGACTCCCACACATTCAACGATGACTTTAGTGATCGTGAGATCTTTTTACGTTTGTAACTAAATCCCTTAATCTCGTGATATATTACATGTACAATATTCAATCATTAGTATCCCCATACCTAGTTTGATCTCTTTACCGATAAGTACTCTTTTCTCATTCCCATGATATAACATTCTAGTGGTCTTATCACTTGATTGCAAGATATGTCAATGTGATATCACCGAGAGGGCCTAGAGTATATCTCTTCGTCATCGGGATGTACAAATTCCACTCTTGATCCATGAGCCTCAACATAACACTTTCAGAGTACCCAAACCCACCTTTATAGTCACCCGGTTATGGTGTGATGTTTGATGTTATCAAAGTACTCTTCCGGTGTTAGCAATTAACATGATCTCATGGTCTAAGAATTAGGATTACTTCGTATGATATTATACAATGTAAACATAATGACTTTGATCGTATTACTATACTTTGGATGAATGGTCATCACATCATTCCACCAATGTTGTGACCTTGTTATTAACAACATCCAATGTCCATGATCAGGAAACCTTGATCATCTTGTTAATCAACAAGCTAGTTTATATGAGAGGCATAACTAGAAACTCTCTATATTTTTTTATTAAACACACATGTATTAATGTTTCCGATTAATACAATTATAACATGCAAAATAAACATCTATCATTTACTTGGAATAATATAATAACAACTTTATTATTGCCTATCGGGCATATTCCCTTCAGCCTTCCACTTGCACTAGAGACAATAATCTAGATTACATAGTGATGAATCTAACACCCATGGAGTTCTGGTGTTGATCATTTTTTACCCTGGGGAGAGTTTTAGTCAATGGATTTACTACATTCAGATCCGTATGTACTTTATAAATTTTTATATCTCCATCCTTGACATGCTCGCGGATGGAGTGAAACCAGCGCTTGATATGCTTGGAATTCTTGTGTGACCTCGGTTCTTTGGTATTGGCTATGGCTCCATTGTTGTCACAATCGATCATCATTGGGTCCAACGCACTAATAACCACACCTAGTTCCGTTATTAAATCCTTCATCCAAACTACTTCCTATGCCGCTTCCTACGCTGCTTCTAAAGCAACAACATATTTTGCCTCCATTGTTGATCTCGCCACCACGGGTTGTGGAGATCCTACAACTAACTACTACTCCATTCATGAGAAACACGTACCCAGGTTGGGACTTAGATTCATCTGGATCGGTGTTAGAGCTAGCGTCGACATAACACTTAGCGACGATATCTTCTTCACCTCCGTACACGAGAAACATGTCATTAGTCCTTCTTAAGTACTTAAGGATATTATTGACCCCTATCTAGTGTTTCGAACCTGGATCAGATTGGTACCTGCTAGTCAAACTAATAACATGTGTCACATCTAGTCTTGTACATAGCATGGCATATATAATAGAACTTATGGCTGAGGCATAGGGGATCTTATCCATTATATCTCTTTCTTCCGCCGTAGCAAGACTTTGAGTCTTACTCAATGTCTTTCCTTGTAACATAGGTAAGAATCCTTTCTTACTTCCATCCATACTGAACTTTTTCAATATCTTGTCAAGGTATGTACTTTGTGATAGCTCAATTAGACGTCTCGATCTATCTCTATAGATCTTGATTCCTAGTATGTATGATGCTTCACCAAGGTTGTTCACCGAAAATTTGCTATTTAGATAACTTTTAAGAAAAGACTAGAAAAAGGTCGCGCTTCTCGAAGGTCGCACAGTGGCACTGCTGCTGCCTCCACGTGGCGGACGCGGAGTGCCTCTCGCACTGTACAGGCCTTTCCCCATGCAACACATGTTGGATGCGGAGAGGGTTGCAAGTCCTTTTTTCTCTTTCTTTTCATAGATTTGAACACGAAAATTATGATATATTTCAAACAGGGCGTCCAAATCAATATCTGTTTTCACAGTCGTGTTAGTCATGTCCGGATCTTCAAAACTGTATCTATTGTTGATATGTTTTGATGAATTTTTTTCTTACACTGCCTTTGATGCGTAGGTTGCAATGCCTTGTGGTCCAGTGCATGGTGTTTTCAGTCATAGTGCACTGCACGGTGTCCTAGATGTGCAACGCTCGTGCACTGCCTTGTTATACTGCATTGTGTAGCATCCCAATTGTCTAACAAGTGTAATGCTACTTGGTCTAGTAATATAATGGCTACTTCCTATATATAATTGTTGCATCATAATTATATCATGCTCATGTCATCATGCCACCTTGCATTTGAGCATCATATAAAACCCTCTTTTATTGGTTCTTCTCTCATATGCATTATTAATTGTATTTGCCTCTTTATATTGTATTTGGTTATTGATATATTGTTTAATGCCCAAGTTGAGTTGGGGGCATATCTTTTATTCAACTCCATCACCTTTCTTTCACCACCTTATAATTCCACCACCCTAATTACCATGGGCTTTTATTTTATTTTCGCATTTACTCTAGCTCATGTGGGTTGGGATGGATTCAACTATAATTTCTTTTGCTTGGCCTTTATTCCACTTTTGGGAATGCATGAGAATAATGCCATGTTAATATTATTGTTTTCACAAGAATTGAACATAGCATTTAATTATCATGCATGGGCCATGCAATATCATCACCATCTTTAGCTCTTTTGTTTTCTCTTTGTTTTAGTGGATCTTTCTTTTGTGAGAATCTCTCTATCTCTTCACCATCCCCATGATCCCAACAAAACCTTCTCCCCATTATGCATGATCATGTGGGATTTTCTCTTGGGCTTTTAAAAACCCTCTCTCTTTCTCTCTCTCTCTTGTTTTGTTTCCTCACCAACAACTTGTGCTCATCCACCAAGCCCTCTCCTCACTCCATAGCTATCTCTGTTCTATTATTCAAAATTTGCAAAAACTTCCAAAAAGGGGTATTTCTTGGGCTTGTTTGAATCTACAACAAAACAAAAATCAAAACAGTTAATAAAATAAAAAGAAATCAAAAGTGAAGAGCCTTACCTGCAGCCCAGCAGCAGTGCCAGAGCAGCAGCCCATCGACGCGGCCCTCTCCCGGCCCATTCCCCAGCCGCGGCCCAACCTCCCTCCCCAGCCCGTACCGGTTCGAGCCAGACAACGCCAACACGGCCCCTGTTTCTCTTCCTCCTCGTCTGACGCCGTTTCAGCCGCTCTCTCTCGGCAGCAGACGAAAAGCGGCAGCGAGGCAGGTAGCCGCCGTCTCCGCCGTCTGCCGCGTCAGCTCGTGCCGCCCGCACGCCACCTCCCCTCCGTCTTATCCTCGCACCGAGCCGGGCTTTTCTCTCGAACCCTAGCTCCCTGCTCCGTTCCCCTCTCCCTCTTCTCCACCGTACCGTGCCGCCGCCAGACAGAGCATCACCACGCCGTTGCCGGCCTAGCCGGTGACCGAGGCCTCGCCGGGGAGCATCACCGCAGGCCGTGGCGTCGATTTCGCCTACGAGAAGGAGCCAAACTTGCCCGCACCTGCCCCCACGCCAGTGAACCGAGCACCACCGCAGCAACCTCACCGTCCCCCTGCGCTCCGACCACCCCGTCCTCTGATTTCCGTGGGAATCAGACGAGGTGAGCGCCCCGCTCGTCCCTCTCCCGTTTCCTCCCCTCCACGTGGCCGCGCCGCCCGATTTTGACCCCCCGCCGGTGAGTTGCCCCGCCGTCGAGCAGACCTAGGCTGGCGTTTCCCCCCTGTTCCCCGAGGTGCCTCGTCCAGTACAGCCCGCCACCGACGAACCCCCCTGAACGAGATCGGTAGCCGGTAGATTCCTCTCCGTGTTTCGTTTTTGAGGTACCGCGAGATACGCCCCCGTTCCATCGCCATCCTCGCCGTCGTCAGATCATTGTCGCGATTCAGAGGGAAGTCACCAGATTCAGTCTAGGGCTCGGGCGCCATTTCACGAAAAGGCCCCCCCCACCTTTTGTCGACCACGCCTAGGCCCTTCGCAGCCCCAGCGGCCCACTAGCCAGCCACGGTGCAATCTTGCAAGCAAGCCCCCGCGCTTTGTAGTTTCCCAACCCGCGCTCCCCCCGAGCCCACCTGTCAGCGTCCCTTTTCGTTTTACAGAAAACCCCCAGCTTTCCAGGCCCTCAACCCGCACTCCCCTCGCTGCGCCACGTGGTCCACACATGCCCCTCGCTGTCACGTGGGACCTACTTCTCCGTCGGGCCCGCATGTCAGCCGCCTGGGCTAGCTAAAGCCGCGGTGATGAAATCCTTTCTGTGCGCGTGTCGGCCCAGTCAACCTGGACCCTCCTGGCAGTGTCTGTGGTTAGACTAAGGCCGAGTAACAAAATGTTTTCGGTGTATCTGTTTTATTTAACCTTTTTCAAAATTGTTTTAAATTCAAATTCAAATCTGGTTTAAATATCTTTCGAATTATAGTTCCAAATCCAACATGTAATATATGTTTTTAAATCAGAAAAATGTGAGGAATTCAAGTATGCAATTCAAAATATCATTTTAGCACTTTAAAATTTCGAGATGATTAAAATTACAATAAAATGCCCTTTTCTTAATAAATTAATAACTTTAAATCTATAACTCCAAATTTGACAAATAATATGTCTAAATCGATCAGCGCGACGAGCCCGTTCTATCTATGCAGTCCTTGTTCTGAATTGAAGCATGCATCATGTGATTATTAAAAATCTGAACTGTTTATGGCAATAAAATTTGACTAAACAAATAATAAAATGCTTTATTCTTGTACCCCACACCTCACCAGGCCATGCTACTTTAATGCCATGTAAATTGTGCATCATTCATCATGGCATGCTTGTTTGCTTGTCGCATTTTAATTCTTATGTTTGTGCACTTTATTTATGTTGGTCCTTGTTTGTTCGGTTCTTCTTCGAATAGACGCCCAGCAGGAGAATTACCAGGAATCACAGGAGTACTACCCAGATCCATCTCTCGCTTCAACTGAGCTGCCAGGAAAGCACTACCACATTCTTGCATACATATAGTACCTATTGCCTCTATCTTATTCTTGCATCATTGAGTCGCGATTGCATTAAATTGAATCCCAAGTACTGCATAGCCTTTACTTTTAAACCCCACCGAAGCTTGTTCCTCCATCCCATGAGCCATTACTACAGGAGTTGTCTGAGCCATGCGAGTCGTAGAAAAGCATGTATAGGGTATGTGAGTGTCTGAGGAATCATGAGGTACCTAAACAACTTAACCTGAGTAGTAATGGGATAACTAATGAAAGAGGCACCGGTGAGCAATATCTGCTATTTGGTTTTTCATGCTCACTTGTGTCCCGTAGGACCCCGAATACTTGATTCCTGTTCCTTGACTATTCCTTGGACCCCCCTGAGCCAGAGCTTGATTCATTCTTATTCCTTGGGGCCACAATTAGTTTGGGGTTTTATTACTATCATGTACTTATGCCATGTTACTGTTTTATTGAAGATTGTGCGAGGAGCACCTGTACTGTTTTGGATCGTGACACGTTTTCGCTGTATCGACAAGCCCAGTCACATTTTCGGGTTCCCAGTCGTTTACCGCCATCCACACAAACCTTGAGTCCGTCTCGGAGCCAGCTAGCTTTGTTGCGGGTAGCTTAATGGGGTGACCCCCTGAAATATTTCTAAATCCTGTGATTGCTTTGTCATGAATGCCTCGTTGGGTTTTGAGTTGGTTTTTCCGAGGTTGATCGAGTGTGTGTTGCTATTCGTGCACCCCTGCAGGGTAAATCTTTCTGAAAGACGTGTCCGCGGTTATGGATGACTTGGAGCACAGTTTCTCGATCATAGACAAGCATAACTAAAGTACCGCTTTTAATTTGACTAAGAACTTGACTAGTAAATAGTGCAATACTCATGGAATGGTTAATAAAACTGACAACGGATGATCGGGGTTGTTCGTCCGCTTCCTCATTGGTAAGCGAGGAGGAGGATGGATCTGTTAATTATACCGTTATAACTGTTGTTCTTAATTCATGGACATCCGTCTATCATTGGTTAGGCGGATGGTTAGGGAGTATCTATAGACTTGTTAGCTATTATCTTTTGCTGCAATTGCGTCACCCCAGGTTGTGTCCCCTTTAGCGGCATAAAGACTTGCTGAGTACCCCTAGGGTCTCACACGATAAATTGTTTGATTCAGATGAACAGGTGTATTCGCAAGATGGATACTGGGTGGAGGAGACAGATGATGTTGGCAACGACCACTCGGTGTAGAGATTCCGGGAACGGGGATCCGTGAGATCTGTGGGTAGGATGTGTTTATTTATGTGGCATCTTATGCCGATTTGCTTCTTATCCGTACTCGGACCTTGTTTTCCGCTTCCGCCTGATACTCTGATGTTTGTTGTATGAGGAGCTATCCTAAATTATTATCTCTATCTAGGATATTTGAATCTTGCCGTATGGCGTTGCAATATTTCTATTTCTTTTAGATGGAATGGCTCTGAGGACTGTTGTATGTGGCTTGCATACATACTCATTTGTGTATGTAGTTGATCCCTTCGCCTGCCGATTACGCCGCTCGTTCTTGTCCTGATGTTCTGAAAGTGGTTAGGACGGCCGAAAGGTCTACCGTGCGTGGCCCTGGGCCCCACCGTACTATTTTAACCACCTTCGTTCATCCAGGCATGTAACTAAGAGCGTAATTCACCGAGGTAGTTACACATTGCACTGTCTTTGGTTGTAGTGCACTGTGTGTTGTCCTAGCAGAGCACCATCGGTGCATTGTCTTGTTGTACTGCTTTGCACTGCCTTCGATCATAGTGCATTGCACGGTGTCCTGGTAGTGCACCGCCTGTGCACTTCCTTGTGGTACTATGTTGCACTGCCTTCGGTCACAGTGCACTGTGTGGTGTCCTGGCAGTCCACCGCTTGTACACTGTCCTATTGTACTGTTTTGCATAGCCTTCGGTCGTAGTGTACTGTGTGGTGTCCTGGCAGTGCACCGCCGGTGCACTGCCTTGTTGTACCTCGTTGTACTGCCTTCGGTCGCAGTGCATTGCATGGTATCTGCCTTTTTATAGTGTGTTGCACTGCCTTTGGTCACAGTATATGGCGCACCGCCTCGCCTTTTTTTCTCTTTTTCGTGGTGCACTATTTTTTTGCCGTTTTTTCACATACTGGATAGACAAAAATAGCACGTTGTAGACAACCTCCGTACAACCAGACGTGCGCACAGCGGTGTCAGTTGCTGCCATGCGCTGCCACGTGGTGAGCTGGGAGCCTCGTGCGCGCCCATACGAGGAGCATCACGCGCGCCCGTGTCCCGCGCAATGTGAAGGGCACGCTCGCGTTAGCGACTCCCTAACTTTTAATATTATTTAAAAGATCTATATCATTTCTAATCAATAATATATCATCCACATATAGTATTATAAATTATATAGATCTGCCACTCACTTTCTTCTAAATACAAGCTTCTCTGTAATTTTGTACAAATCTAAACCCTTTGATCACCACATCAAAGTAGAGATTCCAACTATGAGAAGTTTGCTTCAGTCCATAGATGGATCACTGAAGTTTGCATACCTTCTCAGCATCCTTAGGATTTGCAAAACCCTTTGGTTGTACCATATACTACTCTTTTCGATATTACCATTGAGGAGCTCGATTTTGACATCCATCTGCCAAATTGCATAATCGAAAAATGCAGCAATTGCTAACATAATCCTAACCGAGTTTAGCATCGCTATGGGAGAGAAAGGATCATCGTAGTCAACTCCTTGAATTTGTTGAAACCCCTTTGCGACAAGTAGAGCTTTATAGATGGTCACATTACCATTAGTGTCAGTTTTCTTCTTGAAATTCCATTTATTATCAACGGCCTTTCGATCGTGAGGTAAGTCCACCAAGGTCCAAACCTAGTTTTTGTACATGTATTCCTTCTAAGATTGCATGGCTTCTAGACATTTATTGGAATCCAGGCTCATCATCGCTTCTTCATACATCGGAGGGTCATCATTTCCATCTACCATAAAATTCATGACAGGATTTTCGTATAGTTCAGGAACTGCGTGTGTCCTACTTGACCTATAAGGTTCGATAGTGTCCTCTTTTAGAGTTTCATTTTTGTATAGTTCCCTCTTCACCTAGTGAAGTCAACTATGGTACAATTTTTGGTGTTGCGCCACTCGCTGTTTCACGAAGAGAAGGTTCAATAACCGCTTCGAGTTCTACCTTCCGACTACTCACACCTTTTGCGAGAAAGTCCTTCTCTAGAGAGGATCCATTCTTGGCAATGCTAATAGAAGGAATACCCAATTGTTTCTTTAGGGTATCCTACAAAGACACATTTTTCACTCTGGGTTCGAGTTTATCAGGTTGAAGTTTCTTCACATAAACATCACATCCCCAAACTTTTAGAAATGATAGCTTTGGTTTGTTTCCAAACCATTATTCATGCGGTGTCATTTCAACGGATTTAGATGGTTCCCTATTTAAAGTGAATGTAGTAGTTCCAATCCATAACCCAGAACAAAAGTGGCAAGTTAGCCAGAGACATCATAGAACGAACCATATCTAATAAGGTATGATTACGATGCTCCGATACACAATTACGCTGTGGTGTTACGTCAGACGTGAATTGTGAAACTATTCCACACTCTCGCATTTGTGTGCCAAACTCGTAACTTAGATATTCACCCGCACGATCATATCACAGAAATTTAATCTTTCTATTATGATGATTTTCCACTTCACTCTGAAATTCTTTGAACTTTTCAAAGGTTTCAGACGTGTGTTTCATCAAATAGATATACCTATATCTACTCACATCATTCGTTAAAGTAACAAAATAATGATATCCACCTCGCCCCGACACACTCATTGGACCACATACATCAGTATGTACGATTTCTAATAAATTTGTCGCTCGTTCCATTGTACCAGAAAACGGAGTTCTAGTCATCTTGCCCATAAGGCATGGCTCACATGTATCAAATGATTCAAAATCAAGTGATTTTAAAAGTCCATCAGAATGGAGATTCTTCGTGCATTTTATGCCAAAATGACCTAGATGGCAATGCCACATATATGCGGATATATCATCATTAAGTTTAATCCTTTTGGCATCTACATTATGAATATGTGTGTTACTACTATCGATATTCAAAAGAAATAAACCATTCATCACAGGTGCATGACCATAAAAGATATTATTCATATAAATAAAACAACCAATGTTTTCGGAATTAAAGGAATTACCGTCTTGCAACAAACACGATCCGGGTACAATGTTCATGCTCAACGCAGGCACCAAATAACAATTATTGAGTTTTAAAACTAATCCAGACGGTAAATGGAGAGGTAGTGTTCCGACGACAATCACATCAACTCTTGATCCATTGCCAGCACACATCGTGACATTATTTCTTGCTAGTGGTCACTTGTTTCGCATCCCCTGATTCGAGTTACATATATTAGCAACCAATCTAGTATCAAATACCTAGGTGCTACTTCGAGTACTAGTCAAGTCACATCAATAACATGTATATCAAATATACCTTTGTTCGTCTTGCCGACCTTCTTGTCTACCAAATATTTGGGGCAGTTGCGCTTCTAGTGGCCAGTCGCCTTATAATAGTAGCACTTAGTATGAGACTGCTAGCCCGAGTATTCTTCTCAGGTGCATCAACAGATTTGCTGCCCTTCTTGAAGTTACCCTTCTGTTTACCCTTCTTGTCCTTCCTGCAACCGGTGGTCTTATCGATCATCAACACTTGATGTTCTTTCCTAATCTCCACTTTAGCAGTCTTAAGCATTGAAAAAAGATCGAGGAGAGACTTCTTTATGCACTGCATGTTATAGTTCATCATGAAGCTCTTATAGCTTGGTGGAAGAGATTGGAGAACACGGTGTATGCCTAAGTCAATGGGAATCGTTATTCCCAAGGCTACAAGCTTATCAGCCTACCCAGAAATTTTGAGTACGTGCTCACTAATGGATCTGTTCTCCTCCATCATGTAGCTAAAGAAATTTTCTGAAGCATCATAACTCTCTACGACAACATGGGTATCGAAATCATTTTCAATTCACCATGGTATCAAAAGCATTGCCATTCTTGAAATGCTTTCGAAGTTCCAGCTCTATCCCATACAGTATGTCGCAATGAACCATGGTGTGGTCCTCCTGATGACTAAAGTAAACATTCTTTACATCGTCAGAAGCATCATCAGGTGGTGGGGGTTCTAGCAGAGCTTCTAGCACATATTTCTTTTGTGCAGCAGTGAGGAGGATCCTCAAGTTCAGGGCCCAGTTGGTAAAGTTGCTATCATTCGTTGCAAGTTTCTCTTTCTCCATGAACACATTGAAATTAAAAATAGGTGGTACCATCTACAATAGAATTTGTAAAGTTTATTTAGACTAAGTTTATGATAGATTGAGTTCAACTAATCCAAATTACAAATGAACTCCCACTAAAAAACAAAATCCCTTATGTCTTTTTGGTGATTACATGAACTAGACACACTACACCAAGACCGATCATCATGTGAGTTGGTGTAGCTTCAAAGGAGAGCATCTAGATGGTCATCATACCAACCATATGACTCATGCTTTACCTTTCGGTTCGTGGTCCGAGGCCATGTATGTACATGCTAGGCTCGCCAAGTAAGAACCTTAGTACTCGTGTGTGTAAAACTGTCTTACACCCATTGTATGTGAACATAGAATCTGTCACACCCGATCATCACGTGGAGTCTCGAAACGACGAACTTTCTTAACAGTGCATACTAAAGTAAGAACACATATTATCTTGATATTTAAATGAGGGATCATATTATAATGCTACTAAAGCGCCATACATGCAATATAAGATGCAAATAAACATCATATGCAAAAAGTGATATGATATGGTTCTTGCACTTGGTCACTATCTTGTGCATCGTGGTATGATCTTCATCATTCCTATATGTGTAAGGCCAAGGTCTATGGAACTTACACTTTGGTATATTATAATTTCCCAGAGTATCAAACCATACTACAAATTATAACATTACCATATCATGATACTTGCCCAGCAACAACTAAACTAGATGCTTATAATTTATCCTTTTCATGTTTTTACGTGGCTTAGGGCTTTCAGAGATAGAACCATTCTTACCTACGAACATGGAACCACAACAATAATAATCAAATTATTAGCAACTCGTTGTAAATCAAATATTGACAATAGTAGGAGATATAGACACCCGTTAGCCACTTATGCAAAACTAGTTGCATGTCAAGCATGGAACAAGTCTCATGTACGAGGACATGCAAAGTTAGTCTGGACCGCTTCGTCCCACTTTGCTACAAATATCCAAAATACATAGAAGATGCAATAACATGATCATTATGGCCCACATAATCATATGTGTTCTACCCGTGCAAAGCATTGACTCATAGATCAGGCTTTGATACCACTGTTGGGTTCGCAACAAAGAAAACAAAAACTTTCCTACGATGTGAACAACTAAGCACCAAGATATATCTACCTAGATACAATCAATGGGTGGATATACATCCATAGATAACTTACCCTCGAAGAGCGACAAAGAGTTACACGATTCATCTCGTGGATGATGTAGTCGATCACTTGCCGATCTCGAGATCGTGAGGAAGTCCAGCACCGCAACTCAGCAGTGCATCCATGATCGCACACATGTCTGGTCCTCCGACAACCTCTGCATCCTTGCTCTCACAAAGCAGCGGAAGAAGCAACTCCTTCCAAATAAAATCCATAGGGAACATGTACTTCGCTAATCCGAAGCAATGGGGGAATATTCTAGAGGGGAAGAGAGATCCTTCACTAGGAGGTGTGAAGTGAGAGGAGTAGGTGGCCTTTTATAGGGGGAGGGGGCAACCCCTCCCATGGCTGGCGGCCAAGGTGGTGCCCCCACCTCTAAAGGGAATATGCCTGAGAGACAATAATAACATGGTTATTATCTTATTCCTTGTTTATGATAAAAGTTTATTTCTCATGCTATAATTGTGTTAATTGTAAATGTTAATACATGTGTGTTTAATAAACAAATAAAGATTTCCTAGTTATGCCTCTCATATAAACTAGCTCGTTGATTAACAAGATGATCAAGGTTTCCCGATCATGGAAATTGGATGTTGTTAATATCGAGGTCACAACATTGGTGGAAGATTATGTTTGCATTGCTATACCATCATGCGAAGTAACTTTAATCCTTATACCATGAGATCATGTTAATTTCTAACACCGAAAGAGTACTACTTTGATAACATCGAACGTCACACCGTAACAGGGTGTTTATAAAGGTGGGTTTGGGTACTCTAAAAGTGTTATGTTGATGCTCACGGATCAAGAGTGGAATTTGTCCACCCCGATGATGGATAGATATACTCTAGGCCTTCTCGGTGATATCACATTGATAACAGCTTGCAAGTAGGTGATTTGATCACAAGGAATGTTATATCACAGGAACGAGAAAAGAGTACTTGTCGGTAACGAGATCAAACTAGGTATGGGGATACCGATGATCGAATATCGGACATGTAATATATCATGAGACAAAGGGATTTAGTTATGACATTAAAGGTTCACACAATCACCAGAGTCATCATTGAATGTGTGGGAGTTAGTATGGATCTCCCCATGTCCCACTGCTAATTATTGATCAGAGAGGGGTCTCGATCGTGTATTCATTGTTCGCAAACCATATGGTGACATACTTAAGGGATATCGACACCATTTGGAGCAAATAAGATACCAGAGAAATATTATGAAAGTGCTAGATTTATTTTGATGGACACCAGAATTATTTTGGGTCTTGCTGAAATTGGTTTTGCATGTTATATCAAAATGTTGCAAGGGGTTTTTGTGAATGTTTGTTAATTAAAGTAATTAATAAAATTCTGAATAAAAGAAATAAAAATGGTTTTTATTTAAGGAGAGCTTGCATTAAATTTCATGAAAAATTAATGCAAAGTGAGTGGAGTTTGTGTTAATGGGAGTGGGCTTAGTGGACACTCCACTCACCATTATGGAGGGAGAGCTGGGGGCACCACCATGCCATGCGCATGGCCCCTTGGGGTTTGTGATGTCTGCAAGAGCACAAATCATTTGTAGCTAGTTTTAAAGTTCAGATATCGATCCCACGGGGAGCCGAAAGCTAAATGTTTATGGGTGAAGTCTCTGTCACACCCGAAGTTGTCACAGGTCTTTGAGTGAATTGACTGCAAGTGTAGAAATAGGAATGGGGTTTTGATTAAATGAGATGTATTTGAATAGAACTAAAATGTAAAATTCAGAAATATAAAGCATAAAAGTAAAGAACGGCTTAGTTGTTTGTTGTTTCCTGCAGATGGCGAAAGAAGGTGCGGGGAGGTTCAGTTCATGGTGATAGTGACTGTGCTAGGTGGACGAATGATAAATGTAACAATTATAATCTTATAAATATATGTGTAGGCGAGCAACCCATAATTAGCTGAAACTCCTCTTGGTAGATTTCGTCCCAACTTCAATAATCCTATTAGCATGTTACCAAATCCATGGTCAGACACTAGATGATTAAGACCCTTCAGGTCGCTTAGCGATTAAGCTCCTTGGGTCAGACTAATGCAATAAGAACAGTGGTTCCTCGTTATCCTCGAGTCTACTAGCTTTCCATTGATATCCCCGTGTCACCCGGGGGTCGCCGATCCACTAGCGAACAAGATATTATCTATGTAGAACAAAGCATCATGTTGTCTGGGCCCTTAATTGGACAACAAGCATTAGGCATCCCATAGATAGTCAAGCACACATAATATAGTAATTAGAATCAATCACAAACTAATGGAAAATATATGAAGGCACATCACATCTCACCAATCCCCTACATCTCCCACGCCCAAGGGAATTACTCACTCATGAGAGAAGAACGGACCATCAATATAATTAAATAAAGGGAATTCGTCTTTGTATTACCATGGAGATCCACAATAAGAATAGAAAAATATCCAACACAAATAAAGATGGGAAGAAACAATCTCAAACCCTAGTCTTGCAAAGTGGAGATCCCTCTCTCTCTCTCTCAAGTACAAGTAGTGGCTATGGGGGTGTATTGGCTAGGAGGTCGAAGATCGTGGAGCGAGATGAAGAACGTCTTTCCCTTCTTCTCCAGATCTCTTCTTTCTCCCTTCTGGATGGTATGGCGGCTGTTGCATTGTGTTTTCGTCCTCAGGCCCCTCACAGAAGTTGTCCCTTTTGACAAGACAGAGGCGGCAGCAACTATACGGCAGGAACTATACGGCCAGAAAATATTCCCATCGTATAGTTGCTCGTTAATGCTTCTGTGATCTCCCCTCGCGTGCTTCCAAAGTGAGAATCGCTTGTTTTCTCTAGAATATTGTGTTTCTCTAGTTAAATCCTTCTAATGACATTTAGAACCTCAAACACACATTAAAAACCAAGTTTTCTTCGCTACCGAAGTATTAGCGTTAGGTAAAGCCAGAAAACAATCAAATCTAGGAGAAAACCATCAACAAAAGCCATAAAAAATGTGTCGAATCTCACAGCTATCAACTTCGCCAAGCTTAGATGTTGCTCGCCCTCGAGTGACAAGGAAATAAGGAAAAATAGCGGAGATTCGAGACTGAAAAATAAAGGAACTGACAAGTTTTAATTAGTGTCAAATTCATTTCTTCACAATCCCTGCAATCTTAAATATGATCATACAAGTTTTCACAAGATTGCACTGAGTTCACTTCCTAACCACGTATATCTTGTTAGCAAATAAATCATATGCCCAAGCAAGTGTCGAAAGTTTAGCTAGGAAAGTGAGACAAATTCTTTTGGCGCCTTGATACATTGCAAATATATCTATAATTTTTGATGATCCATGCTTGGTTTTATCTACTTTCTTGTATTTTGTCCACACTTTGGAGTACTTTTCATATGATTTCTTGGACTAACCTATTAATAAGAGCCACAGTGCCAGTTGCCTGTTTTCTGCTGTTTTTGGTTCCAGGAAAGTCAGAAAATCAATATTCTCGGAATTGGACCGGACAAAAGCCAAAGTCGATATTTTCCCAGATGATTCACGGAGCCAGAAGGAGAGCCGGAGAGGGGCTACAGGGTGGCCACACCACCCCATGGCGCGGGTCCACCTAGACTGAGCCAGGGCATGGTGTGGGCCCCCTGGCCGCCCACCGACCTTGCCTCCTTCGCCTATAAGAGCCTCCCGATACCAAAACCCTAGAACGTCAATCAGAAATCCACGAAAAGTTCTGCAGCACCGCCGCCACCGAAGGGGAGATTCGGGGGACAGAAAGTCTCTGTTCCGGCACCCTGCCGGGACGGGGAAGTGCCCCCGGAGCCATCTCCATCGATCTCCACCACCATCTCTATCACCATTGCTGATTCCCATGATGAGGAGGGAGTAGTTCTCTCTCGAGGCTAAGGGTTCTACCGGTAGCTATGCGTTCATCTCTCTCTCTATGCATGATCTTATTGAGATCATGAGCTTGTAATCTATAGATATACCTTGCTACTCAAGTGCTTTAATAGATCTCTGCTCTCCCATGTGTGTGAAAGTGACAGCTTGCACACCATGGTGGCACTTAGGCTAGAGATTACAAATACTTGTTATGAGTTATATTTGGACTTGGATGTTTCTATGAAATTGCGGTGTTTGTTGGACTCGTCTAGTACTCAAGGTGACAGTGTGGGGTTATCTAGATGGGAAAGATGAACTTTGAGGAGTGCTATTATAGCCCAACCATGGATTAGAGTGTTCAACCGGAGAGTAGTTAAGAGTAGTATCATAAAGAAGAATATATTTATATGAGAGTGTTCACTAGTGAAAGTATGATCCCTAGGCCTTGTTTCTAAGCATTGAAAGGCTGTTTGCTACTAGACTGTTACATGTTTGCTTGCTTCCATCTTTATTTCAGTCTGCCTTTAGTCTCTTTCACACCAACAATCTATTTTCTAGCACCGTTGTCTTTTATCCATACCACTTGTATTTCACTATCTCTTCGCCGAACTAGTGCACCTATACGCCTGACAAGTGTATTGGTTGTGTTGGGGACACAAGAGACTTCTTGTATCTTGATTGTAGGGTTGCTTGAGAGGGCTACCTTTGACCACTTCCTCCCTGAGTTCGATAAACCTTGGGTGATCCACTTGAGGGAAAACTTGCTGCTGTTCTACAAACGTCTGCACTTGGAGGCCCAACAACTATCTACAAGAATATAAGTGTGTAGAAATCAAGCTATTTTCTGGCGCCTTTGCCGGGGAGGTAAGGTAAAAGGTATTCACACCGGAGGATTAAAGAAGAAGAACCTCCCACGGTAAATGCCTATTTTCTGGCGCCGTTGCCGGGGAGGTAAGGTAAAAGGTACTCACATCCTCCGGTGTGAGTGCTCGAAGTTATTTCCTTTAGATTCTGCAATTTTGTCTTTTTGTTTCTTGTTTTCACTAGTTAGGCTTAATGGAAAACAATAAAAAAATTAGAGATCTTTATAGTATTTATCTTGAGTTAGGACATGAAGTGTTTGAAGAGAAAATTAAAAAACCTATGGAACTTTATTTGCATGCTAATAGCAATGTCGTTAGTTTGGACACGATTATTGATAATGGTATGGAAAAGTCTAAGCTTGGGGAAGCTAGTTTTTATGAAAATGATCTTTTTAGTTCCCTGGCTTTGGAAGATAGCTGTTCTATTGCTTATGATGATACAAAACCTCCAACATATGATGATTACAATGATGAGGATGATATTTTCAGTCCACCTACTATTGATTACAATATTCCTCCTATATTTGATGACTATGGTGATGAGAATAATAATGATAGCTATTTTGTTGAATTTGCTCCCTCCACAATTAATAAGAATGACTATGCTTATGTGGAGACTAATAATCATTATATGCATGTGGCTCATGATAAGAATGTTTTATGTGATAGTTATATTGTTAATTTTATTCATGAGGCTACTGAAAGTTATTATGAGAGAGGGAAACATGGTTTCATGCATCTCAATAATATTAAGTTTCCCCTCTTTATGTTGAAAGTCTTGAAGTTGCACTTGTTTTGCTTTACTATGCTTATTGTTTTGTGCTTTCATGACTTATTTTTTTGCAAGATTCCTATGCATAGTAAGTGGGTTAGACTTAAATGTGTTTTGAATTTGCTTCTTGATGCTCTCTTTTACTTCAATTCATATTTCTTATGTGAGCATCTTCTCAAAGCCTAACTTAAAGGCGTTAAAGAAAAGTACTTATTGGGAGATAACCAAAAAGTTTTAGATGAGTCTTGGAAGTTATTACTTCAGTAATAACCGCTCCTTATCCTTTTTATTTGCTTTTTGTGCTAAGAGTAACCTCTAATGAGAGAGAAGTAATGATTGGGAAAGCTGTTGTGCCGAAACAGATTTCTGTGCTTCACCGTAAAAATTCGTGTAAAATCTCTGTACGTCTTTTTTAGGCGTGAATTTTTGTGCTTCTGACCCAGGTTGTTATCTGACTTTCGTTAGTTCAACACTTTTTTATTTTAGCAACAGAAGGTCTTCGAAAAAAATCGTCTTTACCTGCTGGTCTGTTTTGACAGATTTCTGCCATTATTTGTATTTGCTTCTTGTTGGTTCCTTTTTTAGTTCTTTTGGGGAATTGAGATTTTTGAGGGAAGTGCTAAAGTAGATTGTGTTCTATTGGAAGTTTAATTGGTGTTGGAACTGAACCAAAAGGCTTATTATCTTGAGTGCACTAATGTTGCTAATAAAGATTGTGTGAAGTTTTGTATGAAGGAAAAATTTCAGGTGTATGGAAAGAATGAGTAATGACATGAAGGATAAACTAAATCTCAAGCTTGGGGATGCCACGCGTGTCACCGCAAGAAATATCCAATAAGTACAAGCGTCAAAGCTTGGGGATGCCCAAGGCATCCCCCTCTTCATCAATAAAAATCCCAGGTTTCTTCCAAACGCTTCATTTTTATTGTTTCATGCATAGTTGTGTTGTTCTTGGAGCGTCTTCTTTTTCGTTTTCATTTTTGTTTTTCGTTTTCTTGGTTTTCTTAGTTTGCTGAATAAACTGGTTGGACCCCCTCTTTCATACATTGGTTTTCAAATAGTTTGGTTTGGTTTGGAAAAGAGTAGGAAAGTTCATGCTTATGTGGTAAAAAGAGCTCGTTTTTGACTGTGGCCTATGCTTTGTCATGCCATGCTTGATATTGTTTTGGCTTTATGCTTAGTATACTTTGCTGTAGCATGATTTGTCATAAACAATTGAGATTTCTTAATGTGCCTTGGATGAATCATGCGTTGTTTTAGCATATTAAAGCATAGTATAGTGGTATTCTCCTTTGATGCTTTATTTGGGTTGACTTGGCGCATGCTCACACCATGTTATGACTATCCAAAGTCACCATAGCCTTTATGATCCTTTAGTTTTCAACTTGTAGTATCACTTTATGCTTTGATCAATGATGTTTTGTCGCTCTGCATGATTATGGCCATTATTGCTCTCTTAGTTTGTCGCTCCCAGTCTTTTGCTAGCCTCCGTAACCAAGTATGAGTTCCACTCATGCATCCTACTCCCTAAACCAAGTTATTCCAAAGAGTCCACCATACCTACCTATTAGCATATGCTATTCCAAGTATATTCATGCTTTTGTTTACCTTCCAAATTAAACTTGTTATGAGAAAACTAGTGATTAAAGCTCTCACGAACTTGATGGCACACTTTACTTTTCTGCATTTAATAAACTTGAACCATTGGGTCCTTCTTTGTTGCGTATATGCTTGCGCTTTATAAGTTGAAATTAGCAGAAGCATGTATCATGGGGAACGCTTTTAACATTGCACTTGTACTTTGTACCCCGTCGATATCATGTTCTTTTGCTTATGGATCCCGACGGTGTGAAATAAAAGTGGAACTTGTAAGATCATGGAGTTTGTATGTGTGTTAGAGAAACGCCTGGGCCACTAGCCTAAGCCATGCCTAATCATGGTGGAAACTTGCAGCATCACCATAATGAGCACTCTATGAAGCATCCTCAATAAAAACCTATGCAAATAGCAAATAAAAAGATCAATGAGATGCTCATTGTCTGCTTGCCTTGTCATTTTGATTATGGGATAGCTCTTGTATCATGTGCAAGGGGTACCCCATTGGCGGTTCTTTATGATACATATGTACTTACAATGACAAGATCTTACTTGTGACTAAAGTTGAGTAGCATGAGGTTCGGTCTTCGTAAGTAAGGGGCATGAGATTTCGGTATATAACTTGTCAAGCATATCCTCTTAGTTGTGTCACTTTAACCTTAATCACCTTCAAGATGCTTATGATAGGGGCAATGAGAGCTGAAAGCTAATAAGTACCATAATTTTTGGAAGCTCTTTATGAGACTTGAATCCCTGCTTCCTTCTATGAAGGCCTTTCTTCCACTTATATATATATTGAGACTCCACCTTCTATCTTTATGCACCTACTTTGAGAGCATAGTGGCCATTCTTAGTTCTATGTGCATTGTCCCAAGACTAGTTGATTGATGCATAACTTGATATTTCTTGTTTTAAACTAATTGTATCTAGTCACTCTTATGAACTTTGAAGGTGTCCTTTGCATTTATGTTTGCTACTCTATGAGGGACAAGCTGAATGCTGCTATGCTATGTTTTCTTTATATGAAACAAACAAACGTCTTGCAAAGCATTGTTAATCATGAATCTTTTGTTTGTGCCTTTGCATGTTGCAACATAGTTTCTTTGTATTATTGTTAGAACTTTATCTTCCATGCTATGTTGAAGTACTATGATCCCAATTATCCATGTTTTACAAATACATTGATCAAGTTTATGATGGTGCATGTCACCTAAAAAATTATTCTTTCTTTTTATCACTTACCTACTCGAGGACGAGCAAGAGTTAAGCTTGGGGATGTTGATACATTGCAAATGTATCTGTAATTTTTGACGTTCCATGCTTGGTTTTATCTACTTTCTTGTGTTTTGTCCACGCTTTGGAGTACTTTTCATATGATTTCTTGGACTAACCTATTAACAAGAGCCACAGTGCCAGTTGCCTGTTTTCTGCTGTTTTTGGTTCCAGGAAAGTCAGAAAATCAATATTCTCGGAATTGGACCTGACAAAAGCCAAAGTCAATATTTTCCCGGAAGATTCACGGAGCCAGAAGGAGAGCCGGAGAGGGGCCACAGGGTGGCCACACCACCCTGTAACACCCTCGAATCGGCCCTATGCAAGTTTTAGCACTTCCCGCCAAACCCACATAGAAACGATTCAAGGACGCCCACCAGGCACTTTCGTGCAGGTGGAAAACGAAGTAATATCATTACACAATAGTCCACGATGGAACCCACAGAACATATATATACAAAAACGACTCCATGAGTCAAGAATACAAATATACTATACAAAGATCCAAATCACCTTGAAAACGATAGAGCGTCCTCCTGCGGACAAGATGCAAATGGGGCAAAGAGCCCTGAAGAATAATCAATGGCGTCTATAACCCTGCCTAGGCCAAGCCGGAAGGGTAACCCTGCTAACGAAGTCGATCTCAAACCTGCTAAAACAAAAGGGCTGCCGGCAAAGGGCAAAGGAAAAAGAGGAGCATCAGTACTGAGGCTAGTACATGGCGAGGCTAGAATTCGGCGGTCCTCGCCTACATAGGTATGGTGGACTGAAGCGGCAGCGCAGAAGCACTAAACAACCTATAGAGACTCAGTAAAACTAGCGGCTATTAGAGAGGGATAAGAAAGACCTATTCGAATCCAACCTGATACTAACACCAATCATACCCATCCTGGTATTCCCCCTTGAGACCAAACGAGGAAGTCAAACCAAGGAACTCACACAGTTGGTAGTTTTATTTATTCCATTATAGTTGCAGCACTTACTAGTCAGATATATAGCATGAGTCATCCTGATAGCATAAGTAGTGGGCAGTTTTAGTTAACATTCCGTTGTAGTTGGAACATTTACTAGTCAGATATAATTGTCCTGAGGAAGCCCAAAACCCAGCAATTGTTGGCACTTTTATCACATTCCATTGGAGTTGCAATACTTACTAGGCAGGTATAGCAAGACACGATACACCCCAGTTCCACCAGTTGTTGGCACTTTTATTATCCATTCCATTGTAGTGAAGCTAATTACTAGTCACATATTAAGTCAAATTTATAGCACTACTTTAGTTATGCCTGTCTATGATCAAGATACTGTGCTCCAAGTCGTCCATAACCGCGGACACGGCTTTCAGAAAGATTTACCCTGCAGAGGTGCACAAATAGCAACACACACGATCAACCTCGGAAAAACCAACTCAAAACCCAACGAGGCTTTCACGACAAAGCGCTCACATGATTCATAAAATATTTCAGGGGCCACCCCATTAAGCTACCCGCAACAAAGTTGGCCGGCTCCGAGACGGACGCAAGGTTTGCGCCAATGGCTATAAATGACTAGGAACCCGAAAATGTGACTGGGCTTGTCGATACCGCGAAAACACTCCGCAATTCCTAAACAGTACATGTGCTCCACGTACAATCGTAAATAAAGCAGTAAGCATGGCATAGGTACAGGATAGTAATAAAACCCCAAACTAGTTTGTGGCCCCAAGAAATAAGAAATGAATCAAGCTCTGGCTAAGGGGGATTCATAGAGTCTCCCGTATGTGGATAGTGCGAATAGTCAAGGAACAGGTATCAAGTACTCGGGGCCTACGGGACACAAGTGGACATAAAAACCAAATAGCATATATTGCCCACCGGTGCCTCTGCATTAGTGATACCAGCAATTTAATAGTTGTATTTAAAGTCATGATCATCTCCACCATAAACATCTGCCAGCATTCCAACAATTGTGGTACTTGACAACACGGGATCACACCTGAGCAAGCAACTACGACTCGCAAGGCCAGCTATCTATCAAACACAGGTAATAGGAGGTGTCCAAGGCAATATAGAGGTTGCCCGGGATATAACTGGTGCACGGAAACTAAAGCATCACGACACGGATAGCAATAGATCAACAGGAGGAAATAAAGACTATAAATGCAAAATAGGTAGAATGGGGAGAGATGCTCGCCTGGGAAACAGAGTCGAAGGTACATAGCCGGAGAACTTGTCGATACTCGCATCAACTCATCGGCCTAATCCGCGAAGAAGCAAACACTAGAACAAACACCGGATGCACTATTTAATACTACGGCAAAAGATCCGGCATGATTATGATATGATACAGATGCGGTACAATTAGGCAGTATTAAGCGGAACCGGGGTCCCAACAATTAATTAGACGGTTCAAGTTGTTTAGATACCCCGGATTTAAATGTTGTCTTAACAAGGCAAAACATGGTATCGGTTCGCTACACAAATTTAAATGGAGTTCGAAATAAGACAAAGATATCCCGCATAAACGCTCCATATTTAATTATGAGGTGAATCGGCATAATGCCCCCAAACCACAGACATATATGCATCACAATTTAATATGGGATAGTTTTATGTATAGCATTTATAGAATAGGGGCTCGGGGAAGGGGTTCACACATCGGGTTCGGAAGATCTTGGTTTCCGGGGGTTCGACGGGGTCGGTTTCGGTCGTCGGATCCGGGAAGGAGAACTTGATGTTCCATCTTGACCGGTTCCCATGAGGAGAGCTTGGCGTCTGGGAGGGGGTACTTGGCGTATCGGCAACATCGCCTATGGGTTACATGTTGGTGAACTTGATGTTCCACAAAGGTCTTGGATTTCATCGCGGGTTGTCTTGTGCGCTTTTGTCGGTATTGGTAGAGATCATCTTGTCATCGGCACGGTTCTCGGTAGCGTACTCCAAGTGGCACCACATCACTCCATGTACCACCAGCTCACCACAAAATGCAACACACAAGCACCAGAGAGGAACCGACGGCAGGGCCAGGTAAGCAACGGTGCAGAGGGACGGTGACAGACGCGCGGAGACGGGTATGCAGGGAGAGCTCGAGGACGACGAGGACCTCGGCGGAGGCGGTCCCCCTAGCGGCAGGAGGAAGGCCGCCGGGGCTGAGGACGGGTCGGTGAGGGGGCAATTTCGACGAAGGAGTGCACAGCAGCGCCGGGACAAGGCGGCGTCGCTTGCTGCTGAGGGTGGAAGGAGAGGTCGGCGCGGGGATGGGGACGAGGCTAGGAAGCGGGTCGAGGTCAGATGGCGGCGGTGAGGTAGGGAGCCGAGAGGGAGGCGCCAGCGACACGCGGGATGCTCTGTGGTCAGGGCGGCAACCATCGCAGCAGGGCTCGGCGGCGGGGTCCGCGGGAAGGAGGAGGGAGGGGTCTGGCGCTCGCAGGCGGTGGCGAGGGGAGCCGCGGACGAAGAGCTTGAGGGCGAGGGACAGAGAGCGAGTCCGCAGGCGAGGCGGGGATGCGTGACGGGGAAACGGCGAGGAGGACCGCGACGGGGTCCTCGAGGCGGCGAACTCCATGGCCCGGGTGAGCAGAGAGGGCGGCCGCGGTGGAGGAAGGAAGGTGAGAGGAAGGAGAGGAACACGGGGGTAGGTGGCGACGGGGGAGAAAGGAAGGTGGGGCACGGGACGCGTGAGGACGGGCGGGGCAGACGAGGTGGTCGGGCCAGGGCGCGTCTCCCGCGAGGTGGACGGGCGGCGTGGGACCGGGGGGGCAGGCTGGTGGGGAATCCCGAGGTGGGTTGGCCCGGGAGGCGTGCAGCGGTTGCTGCGGCTTGCGGTGCAACGCGCGCGCAGCAGCGTGTGGGAGGAGAGAGGGAGCCTGCGGGGTGATGTGGCGATCCGTGATTGGGTGGGGTGAGGTGGAGGGGGCGACCAGGTGGATTGGGAAGTGTGCAGCTGGGCGGGAAAACGCGAAGAGAGGCGGGAGTGTGGCGGCGGTTGAGGAAAAAAGAGAGAGGGAGGGATTAGGGTAGGTGGGGAGAGGGGTTGGGTTAGGGTAGCCGGTTAGGGTAGGGTTTGACTGGGTATTTTAGACTAGGGTTTGGAGGTGGCCGGGCGAGCTTTCGGGCCTGGCGGGCTGCCTCCTAAAAACAACTTAAATATTTATTTATTTAAAACAGGGCTTTTGAAATCCATCTTTAGACGAAACAAAATATTCCGGAGACCCGGGGTTTTAATTTGAAATAGAAGACGGGGTATTTTAGAAAACATAAAATAGGTTTTCGTAAATAGTTTCAGACAAACAGATGCGTGATGAGGACGATGCTCAAATGCAATGTGGCATGATGACATGAGCATGCGGTCATGATGATGCAATGCACAAAAACACAGCGATTTTCTAGTAGTGGTTTTAGCGGGCTGCCACACACCCCATGGCGCGGGTCCACCTAGGCCGCGCCAGGGCATGGTGTGGGCCCCCTGGCCGCCCACCGACCTTGCCTCCTTCGCCTATAAGAGCCTCCCGATACCAAAACCCTAGATCGTCAATCAGAAATCCACGAAAATTTCTGCAGCGCCGCCGCCACCAAAGGGGAGATTCGGGGGGACAGAAAGTCTCTGTTCTAGCACCCTGCCGGGACGGGGAAGTGCCCCCGGAGCCATCTCCATCGATCTCCACCACCATCTCCATCACCATTGCTGATTCCTATGATGAGGAGGGAGTAGTTCTCTCTCGAGGCTAAGGGTTCTACCGGTAGCTATGTGTTCATCTCTCTCTCTACACATGATCTTATTGAGATCATGAGCTTGTAATCTATAGATCTACCTTGCTACTCAAGTGCTTTAATAGATCTCTTCTCTCCCCATGTGTGTGAAAGTGACAGCGTGCACACCATGGTGGCACTTAGGCTAGATATTACAAATACTTGTTATGAGTTATATTTGGAGTTGGATGTTTCTATGAAATTGCGGTGTTTGTTGGACTCATGTAGTACTCAAGGTGACAGTGTGGGGTTATCTAGATGGGAAAGATGAACTTTGAGGAGTGCTTTTATAGCCCTACCATGGATTACAGTGTTCAACCGG
This sequence comes from Avena eriantha, assembly GCA_910589775.1. Lineage (NCBI taxonomy): Eukaryota > Viridiplantae > Streptophyta > Magnoliopsida > Poales > Poaceae > Avena > Avena eriantha. Next base: position 286,355,606 of record OU342744.1, on the reverse strand, counting down.
AGAGTAGTTAAGAGTAGTATCATAAAGAAGAATATATTTATATGAGAGTGTTCACTAGTGAATGTATGATCCCTAGGCCCTGTTTCTTAGCATTGAAACACCGTTTGCTACTAGATCTATTACATGTTTGCTCGCTTCCATCTTTATTTCAGTCTGCCTTTAGTCTCTTTCACACTATCAAGCTATTTTCTAGCACCGTTGTCTTTTATCCATACCACTTGCATTTCACGATCTCTTCGCCGAACTAGTGCACCTATACACCTAACAAGTGTATTGGGTGTGTTGGGGACACAAGAGACTTCTTGTATCTTGATTGCAGGGTTGCTTGAGAGGGATACCTTTGACCACTTCCTCCCTCAGTTCGATAAACCTTGGGTGATCCAATTAAGGGAAAACTTGCTGATGTTCTACAAACTTCTGCACTTGGAGGACCAACAACTGTTTGTTCTTGTTTGTTTAACCATTACTTAAGTTGGAATCGAAGCATGGAATTTAAGAAAAACTCATCTATCCGATGTCAAAATTTCAAGACTATCAAAGCACCTCTTTCTTTTCTTTTACCTTTCAAAAACTTTAGCTCTTTCATAGAGAAATCATGCCACTATTTTTATCATGTTTAATTGGGGTTGTGTTGTGCACTCGTGACCATGCCAATAAACAGTTGTTGAGCAATAATGGGCCATAGAAGTACTACAACTTCACTTGGAACGTGAAACCATGAGGATACTAAAAAAATTACCTGTCATAGCATTACTGCTACATACGTTTACATAACTCAATAGCCGAAATCAAGTGGTCTCTCACATTTAGATCATTCATTGGCCAGCGGAGTTAATCGTTCCCCATGGAGCACGACGGAGTTGTAATGACACATGTAAAGCAATATCTTATGGTAATTATTAGAAAAAGTAGTGGCATAATTTCTACTACTTCGAAGCATCCATTTTATCAAACAATTTCAATCAAGGGTACTTATCAAGTATATTTATATTAAGCTCAAATGGGATGGAGTAGTTCTAAAATTAAATTCTTTGGGCCAAACAGGGACTCACGTCATCTTCATATGCTTTTTCTTGTTGTAAAAATGTAGGAAGTATTTTTAACCAAGTTCTTTGCTCATTGTTTCAAAGCTAAAAAGGAGACACTAGCAAAGGAATAGAATTTATAGGATAACAAGCTAAGTGGGGAGCGATCTCAGTGCAAGCGAGTAAATAATTTTAGGGTCAATTTAAGGTTGCAGAAAGGATGATGAAAGGAATTTGATACCTCTTCTAACTTGCTTCATTCTTGTATTTGAGTCGAACCTCCTCTATTCTTCCCTATTGCCAAGTCACCTGAAATTAAGCAATCTACGAGAGAAAAAAAGAAACGAACTTGCGAATAAAGTTACAACTATTTTTTTTGTATTTTCGGTTTAGAAATGCAAAGCTGGACATAAATATGCAAATTTGAAGAAATAAAATAAATCAAAAGAAGAAATGAAAATATGAATGCCAAGTTTGGAGGTTTTCAAACCTCCCCCAAGATTAGGCGATTACTAGGCTCAGTTGTTGCCGTCATTTGGTGGCTGGTGCGGATACTGCTGGTAATAGTCGGGGAAGTGGGTCATGAAGTGACTGAAGTTGTGAGTCAAATTATTCACATCTTCATTCACATCCTGAAGAGTGTGGTCGATCTCCCCAACGCACTGGTTGAGCTGCTGGAACTCCTGATAGGAGACGTAGCTGTACCCCTGTTGTGGCTGGTTGGGCCACGGGTCCCAAGCTCCTCCTTGTTGCTGCTGCTGTCCCTCCCAAGCAGGGTTGTATGCCTGCTCTTCCTCCTTCTCCTGCTCCTGCTCCTCATCATCCTGCTGCCCTTCATCTTCCTCTTCCTCAGGTTGGAGCTCGTCCAAGATCTCCGTCACTTAGTCCTTGGTGAGGATCCAAGTATTCTTCTCCATAATCGAGAAGGCTTGGGGGCAAGGCAACTGAACCTGCTCACCTTGTGCATCACTAAGATAACTGAACTGATATGCTCGGAGCCTCCGGTTAGCATGGTAAACACCAAGGAAGCCACAAGTAGTCAAATATTTGACGTCCATGAGTTTGGAGCCGTCAACAGGTTCCGTAACAGGTTGTCCAATGTTCAATGCGTAGGCAAGGTGGGTTACCAATCCACCAATGTGAATATCACCTTTGATCTTGTTGCTTTGGTGGCGGAAGTGCTGGATGAGTAGAGCTGCAGGACTAGGGCTTTGCGGTGAAGTGGGGAAGAGGGCCTTGGTGATCATTGCCATGTCCGCATTGGCCATGGAGCCTGTGTCACCTCTTCCCAGTAGTGTGTTGGCAAGGAACAAAGCGTAGTAGCGGATGGTTTGGTTCTAAATGGTGGATATCTTCTTCTGATAAAAATGTCTGACACTATTAATAGAAATAACCTCCCAAGTCTCTCCACTTGTGATTCTATAGAGGTTAGTGTAGGGTCCGCAGCATAGAAAACAAAAAAAATCCTACGATGAGAACTATACGCCAAGATCTATCTACTAGATACAGAGCAACTGGTGGACATACATCCATGGAGAACTTACCGTCGAAGACAACGAGTTTTGTTAATGAGTAGGAACTCGTGGTTGATGTAGTCGTACACTTGTCGATCTCAAGATCGTGTGGAAGTCCGACAGGTCCAGCAGCTCCAGCACCATCAGGTCCAGCACCATCAAGTCTAGCATCACAAAGTAGCGGTGCATCCGTGATCGCACACACGTTCAGTCCACCGAACAACCTCCGCCTCCTCGCTCCAGCGATGCAGCTAAAGCAACAACTCCTTTCTAGATAAAGCCACCGGGAACATGTATCTCGCTAATCCGAGACCATGGGGAATAACTAGAGGGAGAAGAGAACCTTCACGAGGAGGTGGTGCAAGATGAGAGGAGGGAGTGGGGGGCCTTGTATAGGGAGAGCGGGGGCAGCCCCTCACCATGGCCGGCGGCCAAGGGAGGTCCCCCACCTCTTCCACATTCATGTGGGTGGAGCTCCCACTCACATAATTAGCCACCCACTCAAAATTCCACTCACCTCCATTAAATTTCCACCAAATTTAATGCAAGTTCTCATTAAATAAAACACTTTTATTTATTTTATTCAGAATTTTGTCAATTACATTAATTAACAAACATTCACATAAAACCCCCTGCAACATTTCAATATCACATGTAGAACCAGTTTCTGCAATTTCACCCGAAACGATTCCGGTTTCCATCGAAATGATTCCAGCGCTTTCTTAAATCTTTTATCTGAAACATATTTGCTCCAAATGGTGTCGGTATCCCTTAAGTGTGTCACCCTACGGTTCGTGAATAATGTAGACATGATCGAGACCCCTCTCCGATCAATAATCAGCAGCGGGACCTGGAGATCCGTACTCACTCCCACATATTCAACGATGACTCTTGTGATTGTGTGAACCTTTAACGTCGTAACTAAATCCCTTTGTATCGCGATATATTACATGTCCGAGATTCGATCATCGGTATCCAAATACCTAGTTTGATCTCGTTACCGACATGCACTCTTTTCTCGTTCCCGTGATATAACATTCTAGTGATCACATCACTTGCTTGCAAGCTATTTCAATGTGATATCACCGAGAGGGCCCAGAGTATATCTATCCGTCATCGGGATGGACAAATCCCACTCTTGATCCATGAGCCTCAACATAACACCTTCGTAGCACTGAACCCACCTTTATAGTCACCCTGTTACGGTGTGACGTTTGATGTTATCAAGATACTCTTCCGGTGTTAGCAATTAACATGATCTCATGGTCTAAGGACTAAGATTACTTCGTATGATGTTATAGCAATATAGACATAATGACTCTGATCGTAATGCTATACTTCGGATGAATGTTCATCACATCATTCCACCAATGTTGTGACCTCGTTATTAACGACATCCAATGTCCATGATCAGGAAACCTTGATCATCTTGTTAATCAACGAGCTAGTTTATAAGAGAGGCATAACTAGGAACTTTCCTTTTGTTTATTAAACACACATGTATTAACGTTTCCAAATTAATACAATTATAGCATGCAAAATAAACATTTATCATAAACAAGGAATAAGATAATAACCACTTTATTATTGCCTCTCGGGCATATTCCCTTCAGTCTCCCACTTGCACTAGAGTCAATAATCTAGTTTGAAAAACTTTGCGTATTGAACACCTATGGCTTTCTGGTGTTGCATATACGTGATTGCTAGTGGTTAACATAATCTCCGGCTCTGACAGTTTCAGTTCCGTGTGTATTTGCATGTCTTTGCGTCTCTACGCATCACTCATTCTCAAATGAGATGGCATTGTATAAATTTGGTCCTTTGGTAGACCTTTAGTTCGTTCGGGTTAAAATATGGTGATACTATTGTCATACAATATATCTTCATAATATTAGCCCACTTTGAACCACACCTAGTTTGATAATAAACTACATAACACAAATGCCCTCCTTTGCTGCTACTATAGCAGTCATATACTTAGCCTTTTTGTTGTATTATCCGTCACAATGTTTCAATTTTGGAACTCATCCAAATCCATCATGGAACATCCTTTCCATTACATACCACCCATAGTCTAAATTGAGATATATTTAATTTGTACCTTGTGACAAAACTAGTATCAATGTAACACTTTACAATGAACTACCTTTAACTATTTGTCACTTATACATTATATATTCTTAGTTCTTCCAAAAGCTCATAAGAATATCTTTACTATTGTACAATGATCATGTTATGAATCATTCTGGTATATGCTCATAACATTTAGAGCATAGGACATTATGGATATATACATATCATGGTATAATCGATCAAAATCTTCATGTGATTTTACTCACCAAGTGTTGAAACACTTGAATTTTGATACAATCCTTTCCATGCAGCAAGAACCTTTCTTGTTGTTTCCATATTAAACCCTTTCAATATCTCATATATGTATGTCTGGCACAACCATATTAGCGCCTTAATCTATCCATATAGATATTGATGCCTAATATTCTAGGTTTGCCCAAGTCTTTCATCGAAATCTTATTTTAATGAAATCCTTAACTTGTGTCAATTCAAGATACATCATTTTCAATCAACAATATGTCCTCTACATAATGTATTAGAAATATGTCTCAGCGCTCCCACTTAATTTCTTGCAAATGCAAGCATCTTCATCATCTCCGATGAATTTAAACTCTTTTAATAGTTTCATCATGGTGAAGATTCCAACTCCGCTATGCTTACTTCAACTATTGAAGTTTACATGCCCTTTTAGCACCCTTTGAATTAACAAAACCCTTCGGACCATGTCATGTACATGTCCTAGGTTACCGTTCTATTAGAAGAACCTTGTTTTTTTATTCAACTACCATATACCAAATTATATGTAGTGGTTTCTACATTAATCCGTCAAGACTAAATATCGCTATGAAAGATCAAATCTTGTCATAGTCAACTCCTTGAACATTGCCGTAAACTTCTTTCCGACATGTCGACTATTTCATAGATGTCAAACATCCATCTCTATTTCTTTATAGATCCAAACACGACCGATAGGCTTCACGCCTTTTCAGAGGGTCTTCTAAGTTCAGAAACTTTATTTCTTGTGTATGGATACTATTACAGATTCTATGACTTCTAGTCATTTTATGGAGTCAGGGCCTATCATCGCTTCTTTGCATGCAGTCGGTTCATGATTGTCAAAACAATAACGACTTTTGTTTCAAATCTTACTATTTGATTCTTACCGACCCACATGGTTCAATAAGAACTCTAATCTCCAAGATCATACCCTTTGTAATCACGGGAGCCATGAGCATTGTGGCCGCCACCGGGACACATTCTGGCGCTGCGCTACTCAGCACATATAGCTAAGGTTCAACATCCTTATCAAAGTTCTATTGTCCTCCCACATAACTTTTCACGAAAAATTCCTTCTCAAGAAACTTGACGTTCCAAGCGACAAACTCTTTTGTCCTCGGTGTTATGGAGGAATTCCCAACAAATTCTTTGGGATAACCTAAAAAGACATGCTTATCCGACTTTGGTTGTAAACATTATACTTATGCATAGCATACCAAAATTTAAGAAAAGACAATTCAGGTTTTATCCCAAACCATAACTCATACGGTGTCATTTCAACAGATCACGATGGTGCTCTTTTCAGTGTTAAAGCGGCAATCTCTAAAGCTTTAATCTTTAAAACATAATGGCAGTTTTATAAATGACACCTTTGATCTTACCATGTCAAACAAGGTTTGATTTGATCTCTCGGACATACCATACTCCTGTGGTTTATCGAGAAATGCAAATTCATGGAACAATTCCTGAAATCTTAGGTGTTTTGCTAAACCTGTAACTCAAATATCTTCCTTTATGATCAAATCATAAACTCTTTTATTTTCTTGTTACAATGATTTTTCACTTCATCTTGAAAGTCTTTGAACAATTTTCAAATGTTTCATACTTCTTCCTTATTAAGTAAATATATAAATATATTCACTCAAATTTCCGGAGAAAGCATATGAAGCAAAAAGATCCATCGCATATGGCTACACATAATGGACTATATACATCAACATACATAATATCCAATAAGTTAGTCATCCGTCCCTCTTTGGCCTATGGACAGAGTTTCCATTATCTTGAGGGAAGTTTCACAAGCATCAATTGATCAAAATCAAAAGACTCCAAAAATCCATCAAGATGGAGTTTCTTCATGTTTACTTTCCATTATAATTCAAACAGCGATGTCACTTCATAAGTGATCTTCCAATCATTTGTCTTACGACATTTTAGCAATAATATTTATGGATGTGATTTCTCCAACTAGACTTGTAAAAGTTCATCCATCCTTTATGGAATATAGTAATTATTTGAACAACCATTGTTCTCATAATACCGGAACAAAATAACAATTATTAAAACAAATCTTGAAGGCTAGGTTTGACGACAACGAAAAACACAATAACACTTTATTTGTTTTCGATGAACATCATCACTTATTCTTTTGCTAGTTACTTAGGCCGTTGCAGTTCATGAATTGTGTTGTTCTGTATGACACTTCATACCAACCAATTCGGTATCCAATACCGGTATCCAATACCTCAGAACCACATTGTTTAACAAGCAAGGAATACGACCATAACATGTACATCTTATATATACCTAAGTTGGACATCTCCAACCTTTTCTTTTCTGCCAAATATTTTATAGATTCTCTTTCAACAATTCCTTTTCTTTTAAAAGAATCTATCAACATCAATAGTGGTGTCATTCACATGACACATAGTACAAAGCGTATATAGTCAAATACTAATACCTTTGGACTTGCACTTTGAAGTGGATCACCATCATCAAATGTTTGGAGTTGCGTGGGGCTCGGGACCCCGAGCTCGAGCCCTCACCCCGTTGGCGCTTGCTCGAACGAAAAAGGTTACCGATTTTGTTCATCGTGATGCACTAAAAAATTTCACCATAAAACCTTAGGCATCTAGTTTCTATATGATATATGAACGATTCTACATGGAAAAATTCAATCCTGACATGAGAAATTAATAGGAAAAACAAAATAAGCTTGAGTTCATCCACTAGATCAATGTGAGAGTTTCAACCATGTAAATCTAAAAATAAAGCATGGATAAGGAGATAAACATACCGATATGTTGATTCCCCAACTCAAACGAATGAAATCTGCGAAGAATCAAGAGTTCTAGGTGGATTCTGAGAGGTTTGGAGAGAGAATATGAGAGAAATAATGAGGAGAGGAGGAAGACCTAGCCACCCCGCTGCGATTTTGTGGTCGGAGCAAATTATACAGCCGAAACTATACGGACGAGTGATGTTGCTCCGCCCATATTAGTTGCGGCGGCGCCGCCAACTAGGATTTCTTTATATAGAAAATAGCTATACAAATGCAATTATACAGCCGGATCGCAACGATCCCATCGTATAGTTGGTCATTAAACTGTCTGCCTCTCGAGATAAATTATTAAAACTAGCATCGATATCTATACTACTGGAACTATATGGCTGGAATTTTTATTCCTGCCGTATAGTTGGTCATTAAACTCTCAATACCTTTGGGATGAATTTTTACGAAGGCATCGATATCTATACGACCGAAGCTATACGCCTAGAATTTTTATTCCCTTCGTATAGTTGGTCGTTAAACTCTCAGTACCTTTCAGAAATTTTTATACGAAGGCATCGATATCTATATGACCGGAGCTATACGGCCGGAATTTTTATTCCCGCCGTATAGTTGGTCGTTAAACTCTCTGTGTCTTCGAAGAAAAATTGTTACTGACAAAGATATCTATACAACCGGAACTATACGGCTGGAATTTTTATTCCTGCTGTATAGTTGGTTGTTAAATCATCAGTAATCAACAAAAAAATTATATTTCTTCGAGGGTACCTTCTTATCCCAAAACTTTGCGAAATACCTTGTTTTTAACAGAAAATTTATAGTAAAAACTGTTGACCAACATTAGCATATTAAAAGCAAAATTTTAGCTTATGTAAATAGAAAACTCAAACTTTTATTCTTATTATTATTCTCTACCCATTCAATCAACATTTCTACTACCTTTTGATAGCTGCATGTTCACGGGCGCGCTTCCGCAAGAATGTCTGTGAAAAAGTGGTAGTAATGCGATGAACTTCTTATTTTCTAATCGATTTAATTGTCGGGATGGGTTGAATCCCATTAAGCATTTATTAAGAATGGTTGAGTAACTCAACCTCTTCTCTCTTCTCGAATTCTTACCTTGGGTTGCCCCTTATCAAAGGCACTTACCACATGAACTCATTTTGCCGGTGGAACATATCTTTCTCCTCCTTCTAGCTTCTTTGAAAAATACTGGATGATTTCAGCATCATAAACATTTAAGATTTTCTTTCCTTCAGCACAATCTACTGATGCACCTGTAGTACTGAGAAAAGGTATTCCAAGTATTGTAGATAATCTTTCATCTTCTAGCATTTCAAGGATAATAAAATCAGTGGGAATAACATGCTCATCTATCCTAAGTAAGACATCCTCAATCATACCAACGGGTTGTTTAGTGGACTTGTGAGCCATCTGTAAAGTGATAGTAGTAGGAGAATACTCCCCTAATCCTAACCTTTTATGGAGGGAGTATGGCATTACACTAACTCCTTCTCCTAAATCACACAGGGCATTGTGAATATCAGTTTTACCTATTAAGCATGAAATAGTTGGTATTCCGGGATCTCCAGACTTAGACAACAGCTTCCCATTAGCAGGATAGCTAGTTACCATGGCAACAGTTTCAGTTATTTCTTTATTTCTACTAAGAATATCACAGAGGAATTTACCATAAGTAGGAATTTTGATTACATCCGTAAATGGGATTTCCAGACAAAGGTCACTAAGTGCCTTTGTAAAAGAATTATAAATTACCTGATCCGGTGCTTTCTTTTTTAATCTAGGTAAGGAAGTTTTTTCTCACCTGACTTACTCTTGTCTTTTACCTTTTGTGGGGGGTCAGGCTCTTTTGTTGCTGCTTATTGCTTTTCTTCTTTTATATTACAACAACTTCGTCTTCCTTGCGTATTTATTTATCTTCTCGTGGATCAACCGTCTGTGCATCAGAGTCATAATTGTCATCTTGTGCATCATTTTGGTCCTCCTTGGTTTGCTCTTGCATCTCAGTTTCATCTTAAGGATCCACCAACGTATCATCTTCTTGGCTTGCTTCGAGCAAGACTTTTTCCGTTTGCTCTTTTTCAGCTCCGTATTCCGGTGGTCCTAAGGGTCATGTAACAACTACACCCCTTCTTGTGACAAGATTAGTAGAAACATGAATATCTTTGTCTTCACGAAGAAAAATTTGATAACCAGATGCTATTTGTTCACACTAGGTTTCAATCATACTAAGATACTTGTGAAATAATTTTATTTCTTGGCCAATCTCATCATAATTTTCCGTGAGTTCTGCCAAAATCTTTTTGTGTTTTTGGAAATGCTTATGCAAGTTATTATGAGATTTTACTTGTCGATGTTCTAATTCTTGAAAAAAATTCCAGTTTCATCTTCTTTAGTTAAAACTTGTAACAAATCTACTTTGTTTTCCTTAACAAGTTAAGTAGGTATACATTTTTCTTTCATACTTTTGTGTACCTCAGGCATAAGATCAGGAGTTATCCAAAGTATCCCTTTTTCCGGCTTAGTGCCAAAATCAGGATTATATAAAGAATCATTCTTATCCCTAGTAGACATTAATTCCAAACATTCTTTAATAGTTAAAATATTTATTGATCCTCCTGCTGAGAAGTGAAGCAACTCTCAACATTGAGTATTGAGACCATGGTAAACAAATGACAAATTGTTAGTTCAGAATAGCCATGATTAGGAATACTATTGATCATTCCAAATAATCTTTCCCAAGCTTGTGGGTAGTTAAAGTTGCCTATGTTCTTCCTTAGTTCAGTTACCTTTTTAAAAGGAATAAACCTGTTTATAAATTTAGTAATGCATTTTTCCCAACATTTAATGTAATGGCGAGGGAGAGAATATAACCAGTCCAGAGCTTTACCTCTAAGAGACCATCAAAATAATTTAAGACGAGAGAAGTCTTTTGGCAAACCTTTTGGTCCGAGCGATGTTATCACATCGTCGAATTCTCTAATATGTCTTCCTGGGTCTTCATCTTCCCTTCCACTGAAAGCTTTCTCCTGCAAAATTTTAATAATTCCACCATCAAATATATATTCTCTAAACTCCAGGATTAGGGAACTCTATTGGTTGTTTAAGAAATTCAGAACTTGGAGCACTGTATTCCCTGAGAGTTTTCTCAGGTTTCATAGGAGTTGTCCTGTAAATAAACATGATTTTCACAATATCACTCAGGTTTTCAACTTCAACTTATTTCATCATAAATTTTTCAATAATTTCTTCGCGCCTCTGAGCAAGCCCTCACTCAATATAATCCGTCTGGTAGGTCCTACCAGAGCGTGTAGACCCTTTGTTCTCTAAGGAGAACATTTTGTAGTAGCAACACCTGAAATGTCAAAAGACAAACACTTTATCACAATCTTGAGATCGACAAGTGAACGACTACATCATCCATGAAATTAGATTCCGTTAACAAAGATTTTCGGTCTTCAAGGGTAAGAACTCTATGGATGTATATCCACCTGTTGATTGTATCTAGATAGATAGATCTTGGTGCTTAGTTTTTAATATCATAGGATTTTTTTTGTTTTCTATGCTGCGAACCCAACAAACTCTCCCTTCGTTCATGTGGGTGGAGCTTCCATTCACATAAAATCCCTCCACTCAAACTTCCACTCACTTGCATTAAATTTCCACCAAATTTAATGTATCAATCATTTAATAAAAGTATTTTATTCAGAATTTTGTTAATTATTTTAATTAAAAACATTCACATAAAACCTTTCCAACATTTCGATATCGCATGCGGAACCAATTTCAGCAATTTCACCCAAAAAATTTCGGTGTCTATCGAAATAATTTCAGCGGTTTCATAATCTTTCTCTAGAAACATATTTTCTCCAAATGATGTCGATATGCATTAAGTGTCTCACCCTACGGTTCGTGAATAATGCAGAAATGATCGAGAACCCTCTCCGATCAATAATCAACATTGCGACCTGAAAATCCATACTGACTCCCACACATTCAACGATGACTCTAGTGATCATGAGAACCTTTTACGTTTGTAACTACATCACTTTGTCTCACGATATATTACATGTCCGAGATTCGATCATCGGTATTCCATACCTAGTTTGATCTCGTTACTGATAAGTACTCTTTTCTTGTTTCCGTGATATAACATTCTAGTGATCTTATCACTTGCTTGCAAGCTATGTCAATATGATATCACCGAGAGGGCCCATAGTATATCTCTCCATCATTGGGATGGACAAATTCTACTCTTGATCCATGAGCCTCAACATAACACTTTCAGAGTACCCAAACCCACATTTATAGTCACCATGTTACGGTGTGATGTTTGATGTTATCAAAGTATTCTTCCGGTGTTAGCAATTAACATGATCTCATGGTCTAAGGATTAGGATTACTTCATATGCTATTATAGCAATGTAAACATAATGACTTTGATCGTATTACTATATTTCGGATCAATGTTCATCACATCATTCCACAAATGTTGTGACCTCGTTATTAACAACAATGTCCATGATCAGAAAACCTTGATCATCTTGTTAATCAACGAGCTAGTTTATATGAGAGGCATAACTAGGAACTCTATATATTTGTTTATTAAACACACATGTATTAATGTTTCGATTAATACAATTATATCATGCAAAATAAACATCTATCATATACTTGTAATAAGATAATAACAAATTTATTATTGCCTCTCTGGCATATTCCCATCATGGTTATCATATATGGATGAGAACATAAAAACATGTAAATGATAAACCTGTGTTTACTCTCGACGGAAAATAGAAAGGTTACAAAGGTACATCAAAATAAAAAGAGAGAAACTCATATCTAGATGAACGCACAAACTCTACAAATGCCTCTACGTCGTCACAACGAAATCCCCCCATGTTGTCACTACTGCGACGACAAAACCTTGTGTAGAAAAGCCTCGGAAGTCATGGTCGATTCTTCACCAATCTATTCGCCACGGCAAATACGCGATGAACAGAGTGAGGAAATTTGGCCATGCCGCTTGGGGCTTCGTCTTCTGACTTTGAGAGGATGTTGTCTTCTGTCGTCGCAAAGAAGTGGCGTACGAACGACGCCGTGGCAAAGAATCAGCGAGCGGACATATCGTCGGCGTAAACCCGTAGAAGCATGTCTAGCCTAATGCCGGAGACGTCGCCAAATCACACGCAACCGAGGTGTAGCTTGTTGGCTATCGCTGCGGGGTGCATACAAAGGAACGAACATACGCTTACACTGTCTATCGTACCACAGAGGACCAAGCCACCATCTTGAACGCGTCAAATATAGCAAAACCGTCGTTCGGGTGGCCGACATGACTCTTCTAGCACGACGTACAGAGAAGGTAAGTTAAACCAGCTAATGTGATGCGAGAAACCGCAAAGACGAAGTGCTCTTTTACAGGAAAAGTGGCACGCACGTAGGACCCACGAAACCGCCTCGCCGCGTGAACCCGCATCCGGCTAGAGTATACGCTACCAGTAATGCTATCAGCCCCATACTTTCCGATGCCACCTTTGCTGCCAACTCGGCTATCCGCCGCGATAACCCGTGTGCGGCTAAAGCGTAGGATGCCTCGTCGGCTCTTGCTAGACCCCATGACCGCGAGAAATCGCAGACGGCACCGTATCACGTCGGCTCTCGACTGGTCCACGCCCGCGAGAAACCGATGCCGGCATGTGCTCACCGCGCCACGTCGGCTCTCGATGGGCACACACGGGCGAAAAATGTGGATAGCAGTGTCCTTCGTACGAACGAAGCCGTTGTCTTTAGTCTTCTGTCGTCGCGTGTTCTTTTCGGCCTCCATCCCAAGACCGAAAAGAACCGTCACGACGTGGATACCAGTTTAAACCGAAATAATCTAGCGCTATTATTTACTCTCGATACACGTGGAAAACCGAAACAAAAAGAAGGAAAAAACTACTCTAAGATACAGAACCGAGGGGAATCTAATCATTTGTAACCCGACTTGCTCAATAGGAGTACTCAGCGCAATTTTTCTATTCCCATCCGAAAATTTGCTCAATAGGATTTCCATTCAAGTACCGTAGTTTTTTACTAGCTTTGTAACACAATATAAGTTCTTTTTAGAAAGTTGTTTTAGTTTTGCTAAAAAAGCTTATATACGAGGAGTTCCGTCGTTCATGGAGTGTACTAAGTTATGCCTTTCCATGTTACGGTAATTTTACTGGTTGGATGATTATAGCAGTTTAAAATGCAGGAAAAAGCGCCCTTTTCTCCACAACGATCATACAATTATACCGGTGGCCTTTCTCCCTTGAACAATTTTTTTTTGTTTACGGGCAGTCCGGTTGATGATTAGTGTCGCCCGTGTTTATGTGGGCATGGATCCAATCACACAAATACTACAACTTTTTTCATTGGACAAAATGCTTGTTTTTGCTTAATCTTACCTTTGTTCTAAAATATAAGACGCTTTGGTAGTTTCAAACAGGGTACTAAAACATTTTATATTCTGAAACAGAGGTAGTAGTATTTCTCTTGAAAGTTCTGTGACGTTTCGTCTCTCTTTGTCGCTCAATTTCTAGCAGCGACGTGGATGCTACCACATGACATATCCTGTGAGCAATCTACTAAAAAAATATGAAAGAGACAGATGCTGTAGTGGTTACCATAAAAAGCGTTTTGTCCTGTCATTTGTAAAACAGAACTACGGTGCTGTGGTGTAGTCGGTTATCACGTTTGCTTTACGCGCAAAAGGTCTCCAGTTGGAGCCTGGACAGCATGAAATTCTTTTTCATCCTTTTTGAGTTTGTGTTCACACCTTCAGATACTTCCTCCGATCGGAGTACTAAACTAGTTTCCACGCACATCCTCCGTCACAAAAGAAAATATCCCTGATTTAACGGATTGCATGAACACATGCACTAGAAAATTCGGATTGTGGAGATTTTGTCACTCTCAGTTCTAATAGCATAGCAAGCTTTCACTTTTAGGACAAGTGATTCACCCAGCAAACTTTTTTTTTGCAATAACACAAAGATTGTTTACAAATTACTCCATCCATTTTAAAATATAAGATATTTTAGCTTCGTGAAATGAGGGTATCTAAACCTCTTCTAGTGTCTAGTTCACTCCAAACCTAAAGAAACCTATAAATGTAATTTGCCATGAAATCTAATGGTGCGGTCTGAATGTAGGCCCGAGCTTCATCGGTTTTTGCAAAACCAAATCAGGTCATTAGCGGATCCCGTCACCGATGTTGTCCGCGATGTTTATCAACATTCTCAACAAGTTACAAGTTATTGACCAAGGCCCTAGAGCTTAGGGTGTTGAAATGCATCGTGGCCCGAGATTTGGTGACTCCCAAAAAACCTGAGAAAAAGGCAAATCTACACTACTTGTTTGAGCTTTTGGGGGCTTTAAGTGGAAAAAGCCAAAAAAATCAGGCCAAAGAGCATAGCTGTGCGGTGGGCTTCGGCCAAAGTGGTCGCGAGAATAGGCGATCCCGGGAAGCACGTCCCGGGTGCTTCCCGCGGGAAGCCGCGAGGCAGCGAACCGTTTTGCCAAAATTTACTAGCCAAATGCCACCGGCCAGCGCGAGAGAGCACACAAAATCGTTGGTATGTTAAAAAAAAGCAACCTTATTTCTCAGAACACCCGACCCGTTCGTCCTCCACACCTACTCCCGACCCGCGCCTGGAGCTTCCTCACCGCCGCCACCGCTTCCTCCCGCCACCACCCCTTCCTCCCGCTGCCGCCCTACCTGGCCCCGTAGCTGAGCTACTCCCTGCCTATTCCTCTCCGCCGTCATATCCCCCGCCGCCGAGCTCCTCCTTCCCGCCGGCCGCTGTTCCAGATCGACGGGCTCGTCACGCGAGCTGCCAGAGCTGTTCCCGATGGAGCTGCTAGACCTCGTCGCGCGCCAGACCTCCTCCCCGACCGCCGCCCAAGCTCGCCCCCGACAGCCGGAGACGACGACGAAGAGCAGGTCGAGGTCGCAGCTCACCGCCTGCGAGCTCCGCTTCTTCCCATACGCACACGAGCAGCATTACTCTGTGCCTGTCCGCCCTCCGCTGCCGTGCTTCCGACCTCCTGATTTATCATGCGCGTATGCATGTACGTCGCGTATCTGTTTGTGATACTCGCTGAGACATATGCATGTATGCTAGTCATGTCGTGTAAGAAACAATTAATTGTAATTTTTATATTTTGTTAGTCCACCAGGTATTCATGCGAACTCTTTGATCAGCTAGCTATTTTAGAAACGGGTGGAACTCGGCACTCTATTAGATGAACATCGCACACACTCTTTGATCAATTTTAATTTTCAAAAACTAATTGATCAATGTTTTATACAAAATGTAATTCAACATCTTTTTGAAATAAATAATAACTTTATTTGATGCCAATTAGTTTACCATGGAAACATATGTGATAGATATGTTGTTTAACTTAAATCAGCAAAATTAGACACTCCAATAACTCAGAGGGTATTTGAGACAATTTATCTGTTTACAGCCAGACAGCCAGCCAAGTTGCCAAACAGTCAAACTCAGAGAAGTAGCTTTCTCTGCACAGCAGCTTTCCCTACACGGCAGCACAGCCAGCCACAACCCAAACAAACATGCCCTAGTATGAAGAGACCAGCTGGGCGCAAACGCTCTCCACCCAGGCCCACATGTAGCCACGGGAAGCGACGAAGGCCCACATCGAGTAGCATAGTATTGGCAAAATGTCCCGCAAGTGCGCTTAGGAGGCTTGCTACTCACCAGGCTTAAGCCATTAGATTATGTATTATAGTTTAGGGTCATCCTGCTGGCTTGGCAATCTAGCCTGGTCACGGTCTCCTACCCTCACCTTTTCGACAACGCAATCACGGCCCGCATTTCGACGGGTGTGGACCATAGCCTGTCGTTCACGGGAGTCTACAGGCCCTAGAGTGGAGAATATCATTTTGCGGCCCGAAAGTTGGGGTGGACAGGCGACGCGGTACCCAAGTTGATTTTTATCACCGCGATTCGAAAAGTTGGGGCGCCAATTGCTGAGAGGGGTCTTTCGAGTGAATGATGACCAAACCAAATATTTTCAAATCGCGTCCGTTAAGTCAGGATATTCCGTTACACTAGTTCCTGTTGTGCCCCTCCTTCGCCGGTCACTCTTCTTAGCCACCCTGCACATGTCGTAGAGGCAAATCCATTACTGTACTTTCCTAACTCTCAACACTGGATCGTGCTGCGGCGGCGGCGGCGGTCCCTTTTCTTCCCTTCCCTGACCCTAAATCTGCCGGCGGCGGAGGACCTTTTTTCTCCCTCCCCCGACACTGAATCCGGCGGCGGCGGCCCAGCATGTCTTGCAAGGCGAAGGTTGTAGCTACGTCGCCGACTGAAAAGGATCCGTCGGGGCCCAAGTCTGGGGCTTAATGCGTAGCTGCGGCGAGGTCTTCAGCCCCGGTTAGCGAGGAGGCCAGCAAGGATTCTTCTCCCAAGGTACCTACGAGCAGCGGGTTGAAGAGAAAAGTAAGGCCGGCGGTGGATTGTTCGGCTCCGGTGGGCGGATGCAACACTCAGATCTCGAAGAAAAAACCCGGGAGAAGAGCGAGAGGTGAATTTTTCTTATCTGTGCCTTATCTTGCAAGTAGATTACTTATGGCATAATAGATTCGAATGAACTGAAATTTTCCCCTTTTTAATCAAATTAGGCACAATTTTGATACAAGTGACTTATATGAGTTCACAGTTCATGTTCGGCAGTACACTGCAAAGCTTGATTTTGGTTGCGAGAGGGTTGTGTTCGGGCAAGATGTGCATCTGCTTGTGAATTGCAAAGAGGTTGTGTCTGTTTCACAGCTGGTAGATATGTTTGCCGCTAGAATTCCCTGGGGTTCTAGACAGAGGACAAAATTGGTGTGGCGCAACATGAATGATACCTATTAGCAAATTGAGCACTCCCATGAGCTTTAGATGGTTTGGGAGTGTTGTGCAGCTGATCGTAAGGTGAAAGTTCGATGATTGATGATATGTATGCAGATGCTGGAGATCTTGCTGCCAGAGCTTCTGCTCCTAGAGAATACGGACCAATAGATGCTAATCTGGATAAGTTCAGTATACGCATAGAGGTGGATTCATACATGGCAAAACTTGATGAGGGACTTAATAAGCCAGTTTTGTCATGTACTGTGGAGATCAATGTCGATTCCAAAAACATAACTCTTGATGAAATGAGAGAGATGATCAGTAAGGAAATCACTATTGGCCCTAAGCAGATGGCAAAAATCCGGTGGTGGCATCATAAGAAGCAGCAATTCATAGATGTTTTGGATACTGAAGATCTTATGCAGATTATGCGGCGAAAGAAGCGAACCAGGAAGGTGTTCTTCCTTGGTACCATTTCTGATGTTGTTGAACAGGTTATAGTGGATGTAGATGCCCCTGTAGTGGCTGAACAGAATGAGGTGGTCGACGTTGATGAGATCTGATGAGAGCTGCTACCCTGGGCTTGTCATATGGACCACGGGGTTCCCCTGCCTGTATTTGTAATATTGACTGTTGTTGCATTCAGAGCGTGCTTCTGTGATTATTTTTGTTGAGAGATTGTGATATAATGCTATGCGAGCTGTTGAGATTTTTGGACATGTCACTCACTGAAACCATCGTTGTTGTAATAAGACATAAGTACATTGTAGTTGACATGATTATGTTTCTTAAGATGATGTACCGTACTTGTTTCAATTATTATGTTTGTTGGGACATTGTAATGTACTGTTTTGTGAAACCATGACTGGACTAGTGATGCATAAATACATTGTAGTTGACTTGATTATGTTTCTTGAGATGATGTATTGTACTTGTTTCTGATATTTTGTTTGTTGAGAGACTGTAATATAATGTTTTGCATAACCATGACAGGACAAGTGATGTGTAAGTACCTTGTAGTTGACATGATTTTGTTTCTTGAGTTGATCTAATATACTTGTTTCTGTGATTACGTTTGTTGAGAGATTGTAATGTGATGTTTTGTGAAACCATGTTGTGGTTATGTTTGTTGGGAGATTATAATGTAATGTTTTGTGAAACCATGACTAAAGAAGTGATGCATAAGTACCTTGTAGTTGACATGATTTTGTTTCTTTGGATGATGTAATATACTGGTGTGTTTTCGCTAGGCAATGAAATTGGGATGGAGGGAGTGCGGGTTTAATATTAAATGAGAATGTGTGAAGAGAATCCATATCAGGCAGGAGACAGTAATCCAGGGAAAGGGCATGGTATCCATTAAACTATTGTAACATGCCAATTTAGTCATCATTGCAGCGGTAGAAGGGCTACTCTCTCTCTCTCTCTCTCTCTCTCTCTCTCTCTCGCTCTCGCTCTCCCCGTCGCCGTCGCCGTCGCCGTCGCATTTGCCATGCTATCCTTGAACGGCGAGGACGACCAGTCGAGCAGCGACAGCCTTCTCTCCGACATCGAGTATTCCTTCCATGATGGGAGTTCCTCTGTTTTCTCGGGCTAGGGTTAGGCAATGGTAAATCAGTCGATCTGAGCCCGACCAGATGTGCATGCAATCGTGTTCGATTTCAGCTTTGCGTTTACCTATAGGTACCAAGGACGATCTACGACTCCGAATGGGAGGGCCTAGATCTCGATGGAGAAGTGCCATGTGAGCATGGGCTAAAACTGAGGAGATATGTTGCATTCGAAGGCAGTAACACTGGGAGAAGGTTTTTGGGCTGTACAAATAAGGTTTGTTTACATTATGTGAAACTGTGACATGAAGTAAATTGTATCGTGCATGTTCATAACACTATAGTGTGTGTGTTTTTAGGTTGGCCCGGTGTGTAAAGCAGTAGAGTGGGTGGATCTTGAGTGGCCAGATGCACTTAAGAAATGTTTGGCACAGTTATGGGAGATGTATGAGTTGGAAAGGTCGGGGAGATTTACTGATGTAAGTGATGCAGCTAAAAAAAATTATAAGCTGTCGGTACGAAATAAGGAGCTGGAACAAGAAATCAAGAATTTGTAGTCAAAGCTAACTGATGGAATCGATGGGAGCTTGGTTGTTGGAACTGCAAAGAAGCTTCAGGATAGTCACATGTTGCTGATTCATAATGCAGAAAGGGAGAGGGATCAGCTCAGGGAAGACAAGAAGAAGCTAGAGTGCTGCATTGCGGATCTGTTGAAGGTACTGAAGAAGGCGCGCGAGGGTGAACAAGGACAAACTATAGATGATAAAGGAAATTCGAGATAAATAATTTATGTTGTACCAATGCCTGAAACTAGTTAATTGTAAGACTTGCAGTTGCGCTTTCCGAACTAAGCCAAACTCAATCCTCGAGCAAACTAATTTCGGACGAACACACATACCGTGCATAGAGTTAAGTTCACGCTTACAAAATCACCACTACAGAGGATAAACCCGGCAGTTCAGTACAAAATAGACATATGTTGTGTTCAAGCGAGCCTGGCCCGGAGCTGCCTGTTTTCCTCCCTAAGATTGGCCAGCTCCTTCAGTAATATGTCGTGCTTTAGCTGTAGGTTCCAGCGCTCCATCACATGGCAGAGAATTTTGTCCGTAGCCATACGATTTTCCTTCAAGGTTCCTTTCATGATCTCCATCTGCTTCCTAGCTGAGGCACGACCTTCACTGTGTAGCTTCGCCTAGTCGGCGTTTAACTCCTTCCGTTTCTGGCACTTGTCAAAAAGGACCGCAAATTTAGCGCGCAGTTGGTCAAAGGCCAGTTTATGGAATTCTGCTTCTCCCTTTGGATTGCTATCTTTTCATTTAGCCAGGTCGCCAGGTCCTGGTCGATCTTTCGCCTCTTTCCCTCCAACAAAAATACATGGTATGGTTTGTTCAGTTCACCAGGACAAGATGGTTAGTTTCCATAATTAACTGAATCGACTAGTGGCACTGTCATAATTTCAAGGAAGAAGCAATCTAGGACTAATCAACATTTTATGAATCGACTAGTGGCACTGTCATAATTTCAATTTCGAAGAAAAATAAGATTTATTAGCAGTTTAGTGTGTTGTGGGTTTTTCCCAATATCACCAAATAGTAGTGGGAGAGTGGCAAAATCATAATGCAGAAACCCATGTCCAGATACATATGGAAAGAAAACATGGTGTCCATTCATGAACATGAACACCAACACATGTCCAGATAGATAAGGAGTTGCCCTAGGATTCTTATTGCACCCTATAATGGGAAGCAGACATGGGCATTGCTCCCTGAACCCTAAACATTACAAAAGGAGAGGAGGACGAACTGGTATTCGTGTCCCCGCTAACAAGAATCAGACTTGGGCATTGCTCCAGTACGGCTCCAGACATTCCCTTAGCTCCTCGTTCTCTTTCCAAACACCCTCGAGTATGGTGATCCCTCTGCTCATGTCCGCCTTCATCTCCTTGACTGCATCCAGGCAACGGTTCCTGTCATGGTAGGCTCGGATGGTAGCCTTGGTTTCCTCGACGCTTCCTCTGAGTGCCTCGCTGACTTCGTCCTGCAGGAGAATGCACCTTTCCACGAGATTCTTCTTCTCCTCCATGAGCTCATTGATTATCTTGATGGCCTGTTCTTGCCTGATCAAGTTACGGTCGAGCACTTTCTGCAGCCTAACAACGTCACGTGCAAAATCTAGCGAGATCTCCTTCTGCACAGATAATTGCTTGCGTAGGCTCTCATTAGCTTGGGTGAGGGAGCGTGCAAGTTCATGTTGGTTGGCAATCTTGGAACTGATCGCGGCCACCTTCTCACGGTACTCGGCCTTCGATCGCTGCATCGTTCATGTTAATTGAAATAGGAATTCTACAATTACACTCCAGGTCCCAGGTGAATACTAATACAGATCAAAAAAAATCCCCGTTGAATCTATTGGCCGCAGTGTTAAAAATGGACCTAGAGATCTATTCATGACCACGATAAACTAATCCTAATCACAAAAAATCATAGTGAATCTATGAACAGCGGTATTAAGGAAAGACCAAGAGATCCAGGCATATTCATGAAAACAAATACAACTCGCAAAAGAAGAAGAAAAACCAATGCGGGGCGGACAGCGTCTAAGAAATCCACATCATAACTCAGAGAAATAACAACGTGGAGATTTGCTACCTCGCTGAGACATGGAACGGGGCTGAACAGGTCCTGCAACGCCTCCGTCGTGGTGGATTCAGGCTCCACGGCCGACTTGTAATACGTAGAAGAGGAAGAGCCAGAAGAAGAAAAACAAGAAGAAGCTGATTAAGATCATGATGGAGAGGGAGATGGAGAACAAGTAGAATAAGGAGACCGTACCGGGAGGAGCCCTCGCCTGCTAGAACATTCGGCGCCATTGTCAGGGGAGATTTGGCCTCGATGAGAGGGTGGGCTTGAGCGGCTGGTAGAGCAAGAAGTGCCTCGCGGCGATTTCTCTCCCTTTTCTCCGCGAGGATCGTCGACCGGCCTCTCCCCCTCCTCAGTGGAGCCATGGCTTGCAGGGTGAGTGTGGCAGAGGCAGGAGGAAGGAGATAGTGATTATTAGTGTGGGAGAAGAGTAAAGAGTCCAGGCCGTGGTCTAGTAGTACTAGCACTAATATACAAGACCAGGCAGGGGTAGGGAATCGATGGGACTTGTCTTTATTGCGATCGACACTTCAATGGTCTTCGGCGCCGCCTAAAATCCTGTATATAATAAGGGGAGTGTGAGCCGGGTGGTCGTCACGGGAATCGGCGCGCACATCCCGCATGTGTGTGTCACGTGTTGATGGGGCAATGACGCGTGCAACTGCTGCACGATCACGTCGGCACGTCCAACTCTGTTGAACTCCACGTGACAGGCACGCACGGGATATTTACGAGTCTAGAATACGTTGTGCCACTTTAGTTGTGATCAAATTATGTTCAGTACACGAGATATTACTTTTTTTGGATAATCGACAAATGCACGCGTGGACACGACGCACGAAACCGCTGCTCGTCCTTGATCATATCGGCACCCCACTCTGTGTACCCGCCATCGACCATTCGGAGCAACTACCTCGAGCACGATGCCCCCTCG